>OX375786.1:2750475-3950475 GCA_947359385.1 Chesias legatella | reverse complement strand
GCGAACTTGGCACAAGTTTCACTGCTACTTTGGGTTGCTCCTTTCGCACCACCCGGGAGACACTGTAGGGATTCAGAGGGACTTGACTTACGGACGCGAGCAACGTGGACCCCCCGATAAAAAACACCAATTCTTTTGCAGATAGCAATATGGCAACCGAAAAATCATTCAGCAGTAATAGCAAGTCTGAGTGAGATTAAAGTTACTGATTAACACGAAAGAAGATGTTAAAAATTCCGAAAGAACATTTAATTAATACTAAACAATAGATACTAAAATATTATTGGTACGATTATAATAGTAAGGATGGTGTGGTGTAAGGTAGTTTGAAAAATTGTCACCTACACTGCTGCATATGTGATTAATTCAGTATGTGACGTGCTGCAAGTGGCAGCCCTAGACAAGTGCCGAAGTTATGGGCGCGCGGTATGTTTTGCTAGCAACGTTTCCGCTTTCCCGATGCGGGGTGAGGCGGACATCTGCTTTGCTATATCTAACATTAAAACTGTGTTCACAGTTTCATAATATTTGCTTTATGAATACATTTATAACCAAAAGTATATTTTAATTAAATAATTTTTGAAATAATTCTTGTATTCTACTTATAAAATAGTAGTAATTGTATTTCTAAGAAATGATAACTACTTCGACCAAGTAAATGAACCGGCATAACAAATATAAAAAAACATGAGGAATTAAATAAATGTATGTACAGTTTTCGGTCTTAAAAAAATCGGACAAATATAAATGTTAAAGTATGATAGGTTACCGGGAATAATATATGAAGTCAGTTTATTGAAATAGAGTTCTCGTCATAAATTATGTATTACTGAATATCCCACATGTCGTTCTTATAACTGGATTCGTAGAAATAGCCATAAATCAATATCAAACTTAACTGACTAGTTTTTATATGCGACAATATTATTACTAGTAAATACATACTTATTAAATAAATAAATTAATAAATGGAGAGTCAAGAAGTACTTCGCAATAAATTTGAAATAGATAATTTGGCATACGTAGAGTCGCGACCTCAACGCGGCGCGCCGAGCTGGAGGCTTTATTTGGAACCTCGCCAGTGACATTAACACATACTCACATACACAGTAGGTGATAGCGAACATTACAAATGTCGTACATATATCGATCGGTATGATTTATAGAATAGATTTTATTTGACACACAGTTTACATACTACATTGTTTGCCGGTGAAATTGCAGGCGCATGAGACGTAACATCCCCGTCTCGGGGTGAAGGACAACGCAATGCGACTTGAGTCATCTCGTAGTTTAGTGGAGAGGACTTGAGTCGTATTGTTGTTGTCTAAGGGCGGCGGTTATCACTTAACATCATCAGGTAGGCCGTCAGCTAACCACACTGGTTCGAGAGAACCAGCGACTCGAATAGAAGAACCGAAAGCATCCGGTAACTTTCAACTCAATGAGTATAACGCAGTAGTCATAGTTAGCTCACTTAAGTGCACACTAGGGATATATCCATACTTCTACCTTTGCCAGGAGTACCATTAAGCCGGGACTTCGGCTTTGCATCCTTTTTATGCTGAGTAGGGTCAAAATGTAAATCAAATCTGGGCCGTGATTCGTCTGCACAGAGAGACATGTGAGGCAATGAAGCAAATTCTCAAACGATGTAGCTCTTGTTGATTCAGGATGGATTCATATCAAGTTTATTTCGATACGTAGGAAAATAGAAATCTGTTACCAGCTGATACAGTAAAGTAAACAAGGAAGCTTCTGTCAAATGAATAGTAGTTCAACTCCCTTTTTGGAGCGCGAGGCTTTGTGCTAATAATAGTAATAATAATTTTAGTGGACATTTCACACAGCGCCATCTAGCCCCAAAGTAAGCTAAGCATAGCTTGTATCATGGGAACTAGACAACTGATATAATACTTATATACTTCTTTTGTAAATATATACATATTAACACCTAGACACAGAATAAACATCTATGTTCGTCGCCCAAATGTTAGTCCTGGGTAAGAATCGAACCCACGACCTGCAGAAGGCAGGGTTACTACCAACCGAGCTGTGAGGCCAGTCTATCAATCTCGTCTATAATACGGTTAGACTCCTTCGACTGACAGTACGAGCTATCTTCGTGCAACGAATGCACAACGGCTACATAGAAATAAGGAGAGGGCTGTCACGCTCTGACGTGACCCGATTAGGTAGCAGCATTATTGAATACTAGCTGTTGCCCGCGACTTGGTCCGCGTGGAATTCGGTTTTATCACGCACCCCTATTTTACCCCTAGGAAAAGTAGCCTAAGTTACTCTTTGTTACATCAGTTATCTGCCTGTGAAAGTCCCGTGAAAATCTGTCCAGCCATTTCAGAGATTAGCCAGAACAAACAGACAGACAAAAATTGTAAAAAATGTTGTTATGGCATATGTACCGTGTATACATCCATATGCACTTAGTAAAAAGCGGTTATTTTAATATTAGAAACAGACACTCCAATTTTATTTATTTGTATAAAAGATGTATAGATTTCTATTGTAGGAAGTAGTGACATTTGTCCCGAACAAAGCCATTTCATAAGTGACAGTTGGTTTTACAGTTTGAAAAGCAAAATACTGAATCTATTGAAATGCAGCCGTTCACGCTCCTGTTTCTTACGACGACAGTTGCTATTCAAGAGAGGCTCCATTCATTCAGACATCACGTGAGAGACACGACTATAAATAGACGCGACGCATACCGTGAATCAGCTGTTGCAAATGCAGTTTACGTTTACTTATCACGACAGCGGCTCTACCTTATACACACACTAGCTGTTGCCCGAGACTTGACGAGACTTACAAAAGAAAAAGTATATCTATACATATAATAAAATTGTAGAAAAGTGGTGTCTGTACAATGGAAATATATAAAAAAAAAGTAGCAGGGGTTGTTATTATATCGATGCCGAACCCGAAATTGTAACTAATTTTTTTTTGTCTGTTTGTCTGTGTGTTTGTGCACGCTAATATCAGAAACGGCTTATTCGATTTAGATACGGTTTTCACTAATATATTGTAGTAAGCTTCACTTAACATTTAGTGTTTATTTCATGTCAATCGGTTCATAAATGAAAAAGTTATGTCAATTAAAAGAATCACGGCGAACATTTTTAACGTACAGAGTTCGTACTACACGCCTCGCGCCTGAGCGTCCGTGGCTATATAAAGCGCGCTGAGAGCCGCGAAACGTGAAAGTTTGTATGGATGTTTGTTACTCTTTCACGCTCAAACGGCTGAATTGATTTGGATGAAATTTGGTACCAAGATAGCTTATATCCTGGCTTAACACTAGGCTACTTTGATCCCAGAAAAGTGCAGAGTTCCCGTGGGATTACTTATTCACCGCGGGTAACACCGCGGGGCACAGCTAGTAAATATTATATCAGTGTCTGGTTCCTATGACACAAGCTATACACTGCTTAGTTTTGGGCTAGATGGCGCTGTATGAAATGCCCATCAATATTTATTATTTATATTTATTTGTAAATAGAACCTTACAAAAATGAATTTTCAACGTTTCTACTTCAACGTTTTGCCTCCCACGTAATTAAAATGCAATGACTCAGCGGGGTGGTAAGGCCTGACGTTTAACGCAACCATTCAAATCAAACATTTCGCCCAGTCCCGTAAAATCACGCGAAGTTCAAAACGAAAATCTTGTGGCAATCAAACAATTTCCCAAGTCTTCTTAAGCACAAGAACTTTGCTTGAAAATACAAATGAAAAGTAAACGATTTCTGTAACAAGGAAAGTAGAAAGCAATTTGGTTTTATCAGATTTTATCTAACAAGTTTAATACGCTTGCAAAACGGTGGAACGGACGACGAAATCAAGCTAGAGAACGGAACGCCAAGGTGAATCAGATTCGGACGTTCTTTGATGGAGCAAAAAGGTGCTAAAATGAGAACGCTCAGTCCAGGGTTCTAATTATTGCAGTAGTTACGATGGACAAGGTCGAGGCACCCAAAGTGATAATAGAGAAGGAAGTAGTACAACGTTTACAAGTGATTGTTTTCGACGGATTCAGGCGTCACTGATTAATGATGCAAATCTGTCGAGAACTGTTTGTGAGTCAAGTGTTGTGAAGGTCGCGCGCCGGATGCCGCTGTCGGCTGATAACAGAACACACAAACGCACTAACTGAACACTTCAATACTTGAGTTTAAATAATATCAAAACTTTCAAAATTGACGCGCTTGTTTCAATGTGAAATTTATCTATAAAGCAATCAAATCGAACGCCAGCTACCCACGCTAACGCTGGCGGCGAAACAGCAGATTTCTTGAACAAGAAAAACCTAGTTCGTGTATGATATGCTAAAATTAAATACTCAGTCAAATTTTCAACTATCTGAAATATTATTGCTAAAGTCCCTATTATGCCTCACTCTACCTATTACATCATCGATGCAATTCGTGTGGGCAAATTTTACATGAACATATTTAATAGATAATACCATAATACATACGTAGATTCACGCTTTTATCCCCGAAGGTGTAAGCAGTGCTTCAGTGAGCCTTCACATTTCACTTTTCTCGCGAATAATTAGGCTAACTTTTACAGTATTTATTCCTTAACATCCGGAAAAATCTTGTACCAACCAAAATTTCCAACTAGTCGGTGTATAATACCAAAATATAAGTTAAACATATAAGCTGAAAATTACATTTCCAAACCAATTAATGATCGTTTTAACTTGTAACTTCTCAACGAGCTTTCAATTATGAAAAACTTTACCGTGTAATAGGCACTCAATAAATTGTTATTGTACACCGTTCGCCTGTCATGAATAATAATGGAAGCTGATAAAATTAAATGTATCGCGTTGGAGCGACGACGTCGCCCGGCGTACCAGTATACCCGGTAAATACTTTAAAACTTCATCGTTATATTTTCTCGGCAGGAAATTCCTCAACGCGAGCGTTTCAGGAACGCCTAAGCAAAGGAACATACATACGCGAAACAATTAAGTATATTCTTTTTTAGATGTTAGTAGCTTGTACCATTTCTTGTTTATCCGTTTTTCTTCGATTTCAAGAGTAACTGGATAATACACCTGCTACCCTATATAAGAATCTGTTTTTTTTTTTGTGTAGCTCTGATGAATTCTTATTCAATACTAGCTGTTGCCCGCGACTTCATCTGCGTGGAATTTGGTTTTATTACCCCTATTTTACCCATCGGAAAAGTAGCCTAAGTTAAAATCCTTGTTACATCAGCTATCTGCCAGTGAAAGTCTCGTCAAAATCGGTCCAGCCATTTCAGAGATTAGCCTGAACAAACTGACAGCCACACCGACAAACAAAAATTGAAAAAATGTTGTTTTGGTATATGTACCGTGTATACATCCATATGCACTTAGTAAGAATCGGTTATTTTTATATTACAAACAGACACTCCAATTTGATTTATTTGTAATTGTAGATTATCTAGAAGTATGTGAAGAATAAAATATTTGTCTCTAATCTTTTATCGTATGAGATCATGTTTTCACAAATTCTGTCTGATATGATAAGAGTGTTGTGGAGTAAACGAATACGTAGTGACGAGGATTGAGAAAAGTATTCATAGATGGTTTATGCATGTAGAGAGAATAGATGGAAGAACGACGAAACGAATTTGAATGGGACCATTGGAAGGGGCAGACTTCGGCGTATGTAGGTTAGGTACTTACTTAGACAATATAGAAATCGGTGATTATGGAATAAGGCCAAGTCAAAAGTAACCACAACCGATGAGCTTTCGTGAGTAATGTGACGAGAACGGACGAAGTAAAGAAGCAAATGTCAGGATCGTAGCAGGTTGAAAACTCTCCCTGCCTACCACTCCGGGAAGCAGGCGTGATTTTATATATGTAGTTATGTACTATTCTAAATATTTGCGACATTTATTAAGTACTTAAGCTATATTTATAAGAAAAAATCCACTGTTTCATTGGAATTCCATTTAACTCTCAATCTTTTTAGAAACATAAATCTTTATTTTGTACTGTAAGCCTAAAGATTTTATAGTACTTTTGTTTATTTTAACTCAAAAAACTTTTGAAACTTTCAAAGATCGCACAGCATCTTGAACCCAAGAAATCTTATTATAAGTTATTGAAACTAATCATCATTATCATCCATTGCTTGACATAGGCCTCTCTCAGTAAGTGCCACAACACTCGATTTCCCACTCTCCGCATCCACTTTCTTCCAGCCACCTTCCGCAAGTTATAGCTCCACCGGTCAGGGGGCGCCCTACGATTGATTTGATATGGCCTGCCCACCACTTCAGCTTGGTAATCCCTTGGGCTATATCTTCAGTGTTGGTCCTCTAGCAAATAACCTCAATACTAATTTTATTCTTCAGAGGAACTCCGAGCATATCCCATCCCATTGCTTGCTGAGCAACTTTTAATTAGTTAACTAGCTGGATCATGAGTTATCTTTATGCACCATAGACCATGTCATGACAGATAGCATGCTGTGACTGATAACTTACTTCAGACATTGTGTTATAGGCAAGGAAACGACAATTAGTTTCCAAAATGCCCTAGATTTATTATTTTAACATCAATCTTGAAGTTGTTTCTACATAAGTGCACATTCAGGCAGATGTAACTCACAGCAATCTATTTTATTAAAAAGGATATCTATACTACTTAATGTCTTAAATATGCATGTGGATGGATGTAAGAGTAAAGGTAGGCCAAAGAAAAGATGGATGGATTGTGTGAAAGACGATATAAGTAAGAAAGAAGTGAGTGCTGAGATGACATCTGACAGAGAAGTGGAAGGAAAATACATGTTGGGACCTAATTGGGACAAGGGCAAGGAAATGATGATGATCTTCTTAATAACTTCAAGATCTTGTCCTTGTATGAAAATTGGCTCCAGATTTATATGCTCTTTGAGCATAAGCTTGGAACCGTTTATATGTAACTATACTTTACATGTAGATACTAATTAATATGTAGGTCAGGCACAGTTAGTGCACAACATCAAGATTATAACTGTTTAGTCAGTTATCTCTAGGCCCTGTCTGAAAACCAGTGTGACATTGTTACCTGTGCAAACATGAGGCTGAGTCAGGCAGGGCCTATCATATACATATTTTTATAATGCAATATTATTTTCAGATGTCTATGTTATTTGTATTATTTATAATTAAGTTCTCTTTATCTTTTTCTAATTCAAATAGATAGTTTACAAAACTGATGCCTTAGAATTTGTAAAAAATATGATATCAGTGAATTTGAAAGAAAGTATTTACTGTTTCTGTATCTAAGCACACATATGGATTTTTTTTGAACTAATATTCATTAATTTCTACTAATCATCTTCAGCACTCTTCATGTCATTTGAACTAAGTATTTGTCATAAGAAAAGATTTGCCTAAAACTCTAGCTCTGGAATCCAGATCCATGATCTAGGAATCAAATCATCAACATCAACCATGCCTCTAGCACATATATTAATGCTTTTATATAAAACAGTAAGACGTTCTGATGTAAGATTCATTATCACCTATTAGCAGACGGGCACTTTTTAACTGGGAATAATATGTTAAAATGTTATTATTGATACAATAATTTACAACTTTATATTTAAGTAATGGATAAAGTTATAGAATTAGTTCTTTATATATTTGGTGTTTTGCAAGCTGACCAATCTCGACTCACAATCAATCCACCATACCACTCATGATTTCAGACAAGCCAGACTTAATGATTTGTTATGCTGAGTAACAATAAACTCCGGAGACTGGTTAGCATACCTAGGTTAAGGAAGTAAAAGTAAAGATGTATGTAACAGTTTTCTATAATCAAATCACCAAAGTTAGTATAACAAGAAATCTAATAAGATCAGGCATATATTATCATTCAAATAAAATCTAGTCAGAATTCCGAAAGAACCGTAACTTGCAAGAACTACTGCAGTTTATTTAGGCAAGGTTATATCTTCAAGAAACAAAGGTAGATTCAGTTAAATATTATGCCTTTTAGTACCTATATTATATTGCGGAATGCAACAATTAGTTGAGCTTAACGACAGCTATCATTCAGCGATGCTGAGTCCAGGGGTGGGGCGAAGAGATTAGAGAATCCACCTGAGAAATTATCTCCTCCGGAAAATTAGTTTCCTGGAAAGTACATATAGTTCCTTCCCCAAATGTTCTAGGAACCAACTATTCCTGTGAATCATTTATTACACTACGGCATTTCAATGCTATTTCATTACGATTTCGAGGTCACCAACGAGACCTTTGGTTATGGCAATGCCGAAGAATAGAATTCAACTTACCGCTTGGAGCGCCGCTAGTCTGTCCTTCGTCATCCTTTACAGATTCTCACACACCAAATAATCGTTTTATCTTGTTACACAATCCCATTCACAGATATTTTTCTAACAAACGTCACTAAACTAAAGGACACGAACACCGAACACTACGTTCACTTCACTCAAAAAATCGATACACACAAAACCGAAATGAAAAGAACTTCAACTTGTCCATTCCATGTCTGGCGAATTTATGAAAGTTGTAGATGGCGTAGCGGTTGCAAGCAATCTGTGTGACGTCAGAACTATGTCGGTAGAGCAGTACAGGAAGTAGTAGTATCTGTGTTTGAATACTTGCAATTCTTATTAAAATTAATATATATTTAGAAACATATTTGATATATCGTTTATTAATATATATGTCTATTTATATTTGACATATATGATACAATTGTCACGGTTTAATTTAAACACATCTCCGTAATAGTCTATTACGAATAAAACTGTCTTTTGATATTTCCAGTCACTGCAGCTGTCACTGTCAATTGATTCTTCCGTTTAGTCAAGTGACGCCATTGTGAGCCGTAACGACTTTGTTGAACAGCGAGTTTAATCTCGATTTACTTGAACAATCTTGGTAAAGAGTGCTTTTATATTATGTGAAACTGTTTTATAAGAAATTAGCTTTTGAATTTAAGTATTATTTTTAAAGTACCGCTCGTAGTTTAGGTGTTATTTGGGTTATTGTTCGGTGCGATCGAGCTAAATTCCTGTGAGGCTGTTAGAGCGCCATTCGGTGAAAAACTAAGTCAAATTCAACTTGTCAAGTTCATTTCTATAGTGTATTTGTACATTTTGCCGCCTAAACTACTACATATAACATACTAAAAATAAAGATCAGTAAATTATAAATATTTCTTCGTTCAATGATCCGAGTGCGTCATCCACGGATAGAACGATGTTGCAGTAAAATTATAATTTTATATTCGTTTTCAGGTTTATTCTGTATTAGTAGTCCCAGAATCTCACAAAAATGGCAGATGATATGCCCACATTTAAGTGCGTGCTGGTCGGCGACGGTGGTACTGGCAAAACGACATTTGTGAAAAGGCATTTGACCGGAGAGTTCGAGAAAAAGTACGTCGCTACTCTCGGCGTTGAGGTGCATCCTCTCGTGTTCCACACTAACCGAGGACCCATTAGATTCAACGTGTGGGACACCGCCGGTCAGGAGAAGTTTGGCGGTCTCCGAGACGGCTACTACATCCAAGGGCAGTGCGCTATTATCATGTTTGATGTCACCTCACGCGTCACATACAAAAACGTACCGAACTGGCACAGAGATTTAGTCCGCGTATGTGAAGGCATACCTATTGTATTATGTGGAAATAAAGTAGACATCAAGGACAGAAAAGTCAAAGCCAAAACTATTGTGTTCCACAGGAAAAAGAACCTTCAGGTGAGCTATTAGGTTACACTATGCATGCTATGTTCATAACACATCAAATATAATATATATATACTAGGAAACAAAATCTATTATATATAAGCTAGTTTGACACATATATTAATGAACATATATTAAAAACTGCTGTTGTAATTACATTAGTGTATACTACATATTGTGATTTAAACATTGCCATTTTCTTCCAGTACTATGATATCTCTGCCAAGTCAAATTACAACTTTGAAAAGCCCTTCCTTTGGCTAGCAAGGAAATTGATTGGTGATGGTAACTTGGAGTTTGTTGCTATGCCCGCCCTGGTCCCCCCGGAAGTCAACATGGACCCGCAATGGCAGAACCAAATCGAAAAAGAACTCAAGGAAGCCCAAGACACTGCCCTGCCCGAAGAAGACGAAGACTTGTAAATATAACGTAAATTACTCTAAACCTCATGGTGATCAGAGGTGTTCAGAGTATGTCCTTATTTATGTGTACACAATCTTTCATTCCATTAGGTTCCAGTGATAAAATTGTACATGTCTATAAAGCAAAAAATTAATTTATGATCAATGCTATTAGAAACATATATTTTGTTATGTAACAAAATTGAGTTTCAAAATCTCATGTCGATGCAATTTCCTACATAGCCTGATGCATTGAACTGGGAAAGTATTAATATTTTGGTAAATAAATCGTTGCTTAGAAATTTTTGTTTAATATAAGGTTTGAATTGTATTAGCATTACTTTTAAAACAAACTTATTTTACTTGTATCTGTTCTATAATGTCCAAAGTGTACCCAAATTGTAATCTTGCAGTTGCTAGTAGACTACCTACTAACAATCTACTATTGTTTAATTTGTAAGCCTGTAAGGACTGACAATATTTCACTGAAATTGTGGTGATACTTTTTGAATAAAGTTGTAAAACCTGATTTTTATTTCATTTATCACAGATTTTATCATATTTAAATTCTTTTTTATTTTATTTACTATTGTAGAATCAACAGCACTTAGAGAAAATTACAATTGAGAACTTATAACTAAAAACTTAATGCCAATTACAGATTCTCATTATGTATATAATATTCAAGGCTAAGCCACTACAAACTAAAAAAGTATGAGCAAGTTAAGGTAATTACAATATAGATGATACTTAAAAAGGTGGTAAGGAAGAGTGCGAAAGATTTCCATTCATTATGAAAATGAATATGTGTGCGTGTATGTATGTATGGATGTGTTTTTGTCTGTGTGCTTTTTTTATGTATGTGATTTATTTTTGCTATGTGTTACGTATCGCTTCAATTATTTGTTTTTTAAAAGATTCCTTGTTATGAAAAAAATATCAACTAAATCGAAACGTGAATTATAATTATTTAGTGTATGGCAGATAACTGAAGTTTGAGCGTAGGTAGTTGGTGCGCCTGAATGGAACATGAAAAGTTTTATGTCTTGTACGTTTCGCAGATGTTCTGAGCTGTAGAAATAGAGAAGTAAGTTCAGGGCTTTTAATCTTATTAGTGCAGACGTGCATAATTAACATCTCCAGCATCGTGCGTCGATTTTCTAATGACATCATGTTATGAAGCTCACATGATTCTTCATAGCTACATTTTTATGAATTGTACGATAGTTTAAGGCTTTAAGAAATTTATATTGCATGTGTTCAATGTTTCCTATATATGTTACATAATTTGAGTTCCAAATGTTACCTACAGCAATATTCCAATAAACTACGTACATAGGCAAAATATAGGAGCTTCATGCAGCCCGCTTAGGAAAATGGCCGAGTTACATGCAAGCCGAAATTTTTAGTGTTATGTGATTTTGAGACCAATCTATCTATCATAAATTTAGCGAGACTAAGGGAACAACATCGAACTGGCCTCACAGCTCGATTGTTAGTAGTAACTGCGCTAAGTTGTGGGTTCGATACCCACTCAGGACAAACAGTTGTGTGACGAACATAGATGTTTATTTTCGGTCTAGATGGCAGTGTGTAAATTTCCACCGATATATCCCAGCACGTCACCGAATTTTTCAGATTATTGATTTGTCTCGCCCGCGTGGTCCAACCTCTCATGCTTACAACCCTTATCTATACAAATAAATAAAATTGGAGTGTCTGTTTGTAATATTACAATAACCGCTTTTTACTAAGTGCATATGGATGTATACACGGTACATATACCAAAACATTTTTTACAATTTTTGTGTCTGTCTGTTTGTTCCGGCTAATCTCTGAAATGGCTGGACCGATTTTGACGAGACTTTCACTGGCAGGTAACTGATGTAACAAGGAGTAACTTAGGCTACTTTTCCGAGGGGTAAAATAGGGGTGCGTGATAAAACCTAATTCCACGCGGACGAAGTCGCGGGCAACAGCTAGGAAATAAATAAAATAATATTTTAATTGCAATTAGATATTATAGGAAATAAAAACCCAGGTTTTCATTTTAACTTTTATTGCGTTATCATTAAATGCGTACAACGTGATCTACAATACTAATCCTACATTATAACTAAGTTACTTCTTAGCAGCGGCCTTCTCGCGAGCTTTCTTGCCTTCGGTGAGCTTGATTCTATCTTCTTCGCTCAGATTATTGTGGATTTTGGTGATGACACCCGTTCCTAGGGTGAGGTCGGCAAGACGTAGCGTGAATCGTTGGCCGGGTTCACAAACCATGGGTTTCATGAGTCGAAGCTGCAATCTGAAAAAGTGTACAATATACTTAAGTTAAAAAAAAGGACCTACTAGTGGGTTAAAAAGTGAAAAAGGTTTAACTTTAGGAACTTTAGGAGTTTCTGGACTGTTCTTCCCATGGGAAGACGCGTGACCTTAATCGCTAAATTTGATACAAAAAATATAAATGTGACTAAGGTTTAAGTTCTATTATTATTTCAGACACTATTTTGAATATTACTAACTGACGTTCCCAAGCCAATTCTTTATGAATTCTATGGTGTAAAGTTTATTTAACTTTGATTTTGGTATTGTAAGGCTCAGTGCCATACTCACTTGGTATCTTCACCGGGCATGACCATCTCCTTCTCAGGAATGGTAACTTGAGTGGCGCAGTCCCAAGTCATGGAGAACATCTGCAGTTGGATGTAAGACGTGAACGGCTTGGAGCGACCACCTTCTTCCTTGCTCAGGATGTATACAGCCGCTTCGATGTTGTCGTGCGCCTTGACCGTTCCAGGTTTGGACAAAACCATGCCTCGTTTGATTTGTTCACGTTTGATAGAGCGGACGAGGGCGCCCAGTTGGTCGCCGGCTTGCGCCTCTTCCAGGGTCTTGTGGAACATCTCCACTCCTGTCACTGTGGTCTTGAGCACTTTGCCATGCCCAACGATCTCACACTCCGTACCCTTCTTCAATACACCTGTGGACAATTCGATTTATACAGTTATAATTAAGCTTGTTGGTTTATTTTAAAGATCTGAGATAGTAGCAGTTAAGTTATTCTTCGGCGGAGTATTGCCTCGCCCCTCACCCATTCACCATGTCACTTTGTGACGCATAAATTAAATTAACCTGTTAATTCGCTTTGTAATTCGGGCCCCGCGATACAGGCTACGCCTAGTGCGGGGTCCACCAGTAATCAACCACATGTAATATCTTTGTTGTGAATAAATAAATATGAAATAATTGAGATAGTACTTTCTAATACCTAGAGCCCTTTTCCTTCATGTGGTATATCAATGCAAGCTTTGTCACCAACAAATTTTGAAACATGTCTATATGAAAATACTCAATGTAGAATATTCACTATGATTTTTATAATTATAACATTATAATTCTGTTTTTTTTTTTAAATGTTTATGAATACCCATTTATTACCTCGGTGCATGCGTCCCGTGACGACGGTACCGCGGCCAGGAATAGAATGCACAGATTCAACAGGCATCAGGAAAGGCTTGTCCAGCTCCCGGACCGGGGTTGGGATGAATGAGTCCACTTCCTTTAGGAGCTGTTCAATGGCGTTGGCTCCTATCTCTGGGTTTTTGCCTTCGAGGGCAGAGAGAGCTGATCCTGTAAATAATTTTTTACATAAATGCCTGGTATAATGAAAAACTAGATAAGGTTAGGCAAAAAATAATAATTTGCGGCTACTTTCTTAATGATTAGTTTTTTCACAAGACATAGCAAACATGTTTGGCTTAGAATATCTATTTACCATTGTAAGTAACAACCATAACACTGCACAGTCATTGCAAATTCGCCGAATCATTGCATGAACTTATAAATAAATAAATAAATGGTCTGTAAATATTTGTTCCCGGTTTTGGTGCTGTTACTACATACTAGTCATTCCCAACCCCCCATTATGGGATATGTGGCATGATTCATTATATGGCATTATTATTATCTTTAGATGGTATTAAAATGTTCATAGAAAAACAAGAAAAGACACTCTTACCCTTGATAACCGGAGCCTTGTCACCATCATATCCCATCTCGGTCATCAGTTCCCTGATCTCCATCTCAACTAGCTCCACCATCTCTTCATCAGCAGCATCCACTTTGTTAATGAACACCACAACGTGTTGGATGCCTATCTGTTTGGCGAGCAGCAAGTGCTCCCGAGTTTGGGGCATAACTCCATCGGTGGCTGCCACTACGAGGATTGCACCGTCCATCTGGGCAGTGCCTGTGATCATGTTCTGAAAATTGACGATATCTTACTGTAACTGGAAATATTTAGAACTGGCTTCTGCCTGTGACCCGTGCAGTATGACGATAAAAAGCCTAACTATTCACCATCTAAGTTCACTAGAGTCTGAGTAAAAGCAATTAATTTTAGTTATCTAATCTAATTATTTTAATCATATCCATATTATTGAAACATGTATGGGACTGACATGTTCTAAGTAAAGAATCCAAGTTCACAAAAAACAATAGATAGAAAAAAAAGAAACTATGTTCAAAATTTCAGCTCAATTGGTTCAGTAGTTTATGTATGTAAAAATGTCCAAACAAGCTTTTGCTTTTATAATATTTTTTTGTAATTTCCTTCTACCAAAAGCTTTGCCTGAATGTTACCAAAAAAAAGTAGCCATAAAAGTATGTATGCTCATTAGCATTAAGTTCCCCTCGTTTTTCTTGCGAAATAAAGAATTTTGAAAGAAAATTCTATGTGAAGGAGTAACAAATACCCAACAATCATTTACAATATTAGTGGGACTGGCTAGCCACAACTAATATGTAAGCAATCCAGGTTAGATTACCTTGATGTAATCAGCATGTCCGGGGCAGTCTGTGTGTCCATAATGCCGGTTCTCTGTTTGGTATTCCACATGAGCAACGTTGATGGTGATACCACGGGCCTTCTCTTCGGGGGCATTGTCAATATCTGCATAACCTTTCTTCTGGGCTAGGTTGAGATCTGCTAATACTGTGGCCAAAAATGGAGTGTTACATTGTATGTGATGCTTTCATTATAGATTATATATAAAGAATTTCTAATTGTGAATGATGTGAACTTGTATCTTTTTTCCAACCATTATACAAATTAGACTGGCCTAACAGCTCAGTTGCTAGTAACCCTGCCTTCTGCGCTGTAGGTCATGGGTCCAATTCCCACCCAGCATAAATATTTGTGTGACGAACATGGGTGTTTATTCTGTCTGGGTGTAAATATGTATTATATGTATGTATGTATTTAGAAAAAAGTATACAAGTATTATATTAGTTGCCTGGTTCACAAGATACAAGCTATGCTTAGCTTACTTTAGGGCTATATGTGTGAAGTGCCACCAATATTATTTATTATAATTATATTAGGCTCGAAATAAGATATTTTAGTAGACCATAGCTGAAGTTACAATATAATTGTTTTAGCATGAATCATGAGGCACACAAGGCGATAGCCCACCTGACGGTAAGCACCGTTGTCTACAGACACCGGCAACACTTGAAAAATCATCAGCATGATGCATTTAATTTTTTTTAACACCAAATATATTGTTTTAATTATAATGAATAGGAAGTATAGCTAAGGTTTAAGTTTAATTTACCTTTGGTTATGGCAGCTGTGAGGGTGGTTTTGCCATGGTCTACATGTCCAATGGTTCCAACATTGCAATGTGGCTTCGTCCTTTCAAAGACAACTTTTTCTGCATAATTTCTATTGAGGATGATACTGAGAGGAACAAGTGCCGGCCTACCGAGTGTGTTACGAATTTGTGAGCACTGGGTCGGGTTTAGCATCAACTTCAGAGCTGGAATAAATAAAATTAGGTTATTGATTAGAATTCAGTGAGATAAACTATGTGATAACAATGAATACAAAATGTATTTAACCTCAAATATTATATAAAATTATTTTACAGCTCATTTGTTGCACAACACTTCGCTACGTTTTAAGTTACCTGCATATAATTTACGTAGCTTTGCCAAAATCTCAGCTGATATATCTTTTACATAATACTATGGTAGGCATTAGCAATAACAAAGAAATCATTCCTAAATAGAAAATAACTAGACACAACTAAAAAAAAGTATATTGAAATGTTCTATATTCCACAAAACCATAAATAAAAGCTGTAAAACATAAAATTGATAGCACATACCCGGGCTAACCAAACTTTTAGCGAATGATATTGTAGCCATTCTGGAAACGCCGATCTAGCGACTAGGGCTAGTGATGACAGAAGAATAATTGTTAAATTGCAGTCTATTCACAATATATTTCAAAATAAACCTTTTTGTTAATTAAAAAACCCACACACGCCGAATTCCCGTAATTTTAGTGATTTTTCTTGGGCCTAGTTTTTTTTTACATTGGCTAAGTGTCCTGCGCTGGAACGCCATTCTACCAAAGAAAGCTGTCAGTTATTCTATATACTACTATCGTCGTGTATAATGGCCTAAACTTTATGATGTTGCTACTCGACTTTAGATGGAGTTATAATAAATATTTACAACACGCACACTGGGTTTATTGAATATGTGTAATTGGTTATTTGGATGGAATTGGAAATGGTACGTATTACAGTGTAAAAAACCAAAGTTGCTTCCCACTGTCTGTCCCTCTGTATCTGATCTTTTAAACTACGCAACGGATTTTAATGTGGTTTTCATCAGTAGATAGAATGATTCAAGGGGAAGGTTTATAGGAATAGTTTAAAATTGTCTGTGTTAATTTGTTGAAATATGACGATTATTGTTCAAGATGTCGGAAGCAATCAAGCCGACAGAGCTTTCATCGAAGATGCTGTCTTCTTCTTAGTTACCCTAGCCCCTAAAGAAAACATGTTTTTATTGTGTCGTGAAAAAACAGCTGTAACACTGTATATAAAGAACCTGAACCCTGTTTTATTTGATGTAGTTTATAGAACGAGCTAACGGCCCACCTGATGCTATGTGGTAACCGCCGCCGTCCATGGACAACAGCAATACGTCTCTGCACCAAAGTACCTACGAGATCACTCGAGTCACATTGCGCTGCGTCCACCACCCCGAGACGGGGATGTTACGACTCATGCACCTGCAATCCTGTAGCCTATACATATAAATAAAAATGGAGTGTCTGTTTGTAATATTGAAATAACCGCTTTTTACTAAGTGCATATGGATGTATACACGGTAATACCAAAACAACATTTTTTACAATTTTTGTCTGTCTGTTTGTTCCTGCTAATCTCTGAAATGGCTGGACCGATTTTGACGGGACTTTCACTGACAGATAGTTGATGTAACAAGGAGTAACTTAGGCTACTTTTCCGAAGGGTAAAATAGGGGTGCGCGAGAAAACTGAATACTACGCGGACGAAGTCGCGGGCAACAACTTGTACCTCTATAAAACATTATTTATTTCCACCGAACGTGTTATTCCGATTTCCGTCACTCTCGCAACTTAAGGCTTCTCTTACCTAAGTAGTTGAGGGAAGTCTGAAAGAATTAGTCATCTCTCATTTTCGTCACTTCACTCTTCATACAGTCATCTTGACATTTTGTCCCTGCATGTACACAGGCATACCTACACACAAGACAATTATTCTTTCATTCCCACAGCTTGCATAATCTGGATGTAATAAGAAGAAAAAAAAAATTTAAGTTTAAAGAATTTGGTGTTTATTCAACTCACTTTTTAAGTACCAGAGTAGGTAAACATAACAAAAAATAGCAAAGATCAAAGCATACATATAGCTATACATATATAGCGTACATAGCTTTTATATAAGTAAATAACAATAATTATTACAGAAATCATAGCTCCTATAGCTATATTAAACAAACATGACAAAATAATTTAACAATCTATGTTGAATTCAAAGTCGTCACTCATTGGCGAGAGTGTTGACAGCTGCAACTCCTGGGTTTCCAGCTCCATAACCGTAGAGTTTTGTGTTGACTCTGTAGCTTCGTTTTCGGGGCAGTACGTTTTTGATGTGTCTGTAAAAAAACGATGTTAACAAACGAATACTGAAATATTTTATTGAAGGTAATTTTTTCAATTATGGGAAAGTGTGAAGTGAAAAAAACTATTATGAAAAGTTACGGAACGAGCAGATGGCCCACCTTTTCTTAAGTGGTAACATCTCCCCATAACAATAAATACGTCTTGGTTCCTCCTACTAAGGTACAAGAAAAACCAAGTCGCGTCGTAAGCGCTTGACGTGAAGGTGGTATGTCTCAAGTGTAATTTCACCGGCAACCACACCTTTCAAACCGGAACCCAAGCAGTAACGCCAACGCTGATATTACTGCTCAGTATGGTTGGGAGTACTTCCCCGGACAAAATTAGTGTAAGTTCTACTACTGCTGCTGAAATTTAATAAGATACATCGATGAAATCGACATAATCCTAGAACTTGCATATTATATTATATCATCTGATGAAGTAAAAGCAGTAGAACTAATGCCAAGTTCATCCGGGGAAGTACTGCCACCATGCCCATTTCTTTCGCATTCGCGTTACTGTGTTCCGGTTTGAAAGGTGTGGTGGCATGTGAAACTACAGGCACATGAGACATTATTAGTTGGGCGCAGACGATGCGACTTGGGTCATGTCTTACTTAGTAGGGGATGATTCGCATCGCTTGTATAGGTTACCACTTAACACCAGGTGGGCCGTCGGCTCGTTCCGTAACTATCATTCAAAAAAGTAGGTGATATATAAGTTGTCTGGTTCCCATGGTACAAGCTATGCTTAGCTTACTTTAGGGCTAGATATCGCTGAGTGAAATGTCCAACAATATTTATTTACCATTGTCGTAGGCTTCAGTCGTCTGTGCAGTATCTCCAGTGCTGCCAATTTGCACTTGCATCGAGTCTGGCTCCGGCCCTCCATTACTGGATGGCTCTATGACTCCATTACTGGATGGCTCTAGCTCTCCAGTAGTGGATGGCTCTATGTCTCCATTAGTGGATGGCTCTATGTCTCTACTAGTGGATGGCTTTATGACTCCATTACTGGATGGCTTTATGTCTCTAGTAGTGGATGGCTTTATGACTCCATTACTGGATGGCTCTATGTCTCCAGTAGTGGATGGCTCTATGTCTCCAGTAGTGGATGGCTCTATGTCTCCAGTAGTGGATGGCTCTATGTCTCCATTAGTGGATGGCTCTATGTCTCTAGTAGTGGATGGCTTTATGACTCCATTACTGGATGGCTTTATGTCTCTAGTAGTGGATGGCTTTATGACTCCATTACTGGATGGCTCTATGTCTCCAGTACTGGATGGCTCTATGTCTCCAGTAGTGGATGGCTCTATGTCTCCAGTAGTGGATGGCTCTATGTCTCCAACTTCATTGCCATCTGGCAATGGTTGAGTATCGACGTCCATCATGAGTCGATTGCGCTTTAAGTTTTTGATCTGTCTCTTAGGTGTGCCCGACAATATCACGTTTTTCTGTATGAAGGGAGAATCCGGTCTGAACGATTCATCATCCCATTCTGATATAGGAAATTCGATTCCAAGCGTGTGTTGCAGCTTCTTTTGAGCCTTGATCAATTCCTTCTTGGTTAGTTTCTTGGGAGTCTTCAAGTTACCTTTGTATCTTGCTATGAAACTGTATTTGCTCAATCTTTCTTGGAGTTGTAGTTTACATGCGTCGTCGGCCTGCGACATCGCTACTTCAAGACGCTGTTTGTACCTGTTACCTTTTTGCTCCTTGAATGTCTTTTTGTTGGCGGCGTACGGTTTCAGATTTTTCGGCGATATCCAAGCTCGGCTCACTTCCGTGGAGTCGAAAAACACCACGTTGTAAGAAGTCTGTAACAAAAAAGAGTAATTAAAGTTTAATAACATGGGGAATAACAGAAAAACAGTTATTAAAGCTTAAGTAATTAAACAAATAAATAAAATTAAATCTGTTGTTTTATGCCAAAGTAATAGCAACAGCTTTTCGCCTTACAGTAACAGCCAAATGCTATGTATATATAAAGATTATGGTATGCACATGAAGATAATTTCTAAAATCTATATAATAGATGTTATTGTACCGGTATGTCAGAGAATCCGTCGAGCCAGTAGTACCGCTCGACGTCCGGGCAGTCGGCGACGAGCGCGGGCCACCAGGGCCAGCCGCGCAGCCGCGCCCACACCACCGACCCGGCGGAGTACTCGCCGTGGATCATGTCCTCCTCCTCGCGGACGCTGATCGCCACCTCCGACACCGAGCACGACGCGTACCGTGCATCTGTAACAGATGGATGTACGTTCTCTACAATACAACCTAATAGTTTTGTTACATTTGAACCAGCACCATCAAGTCTCAAATTAAGCATAGCTTGTATATAGCTATAACAATAATAATCTAAAATTCTTGTCCTCAGACGCTGATAGCAACACGCATTTTTTTTTTATTAATTAGAATCACTCCAGTAACACTTGGCATCAGCCCGTGTTTCTAGATAACCCACTGTAAAGGGAGAAATAAAAATTTCGAAAGAAAATAATAATAAAACTTTATTTCAGACAACTTAAAAGGTCCATGGTCATACATGTTAAAAACTATTAACTACTAATTGTTATGTAATTGCAAATGAATACAAAATTGAAGTGAAATGAAAACGTCAATTAAAAATTAGATTACTGGTCACTGGCAAGAATTCAACGACACGTGTTAGTGCAAGGAGCCTCTTCGAGGCGCACTTAAAATACTTTCACCACACTGGTTCATTAGAAGTGACTCGTGTACATTAATTAGAGAGATCTAATGAGACGAATAATAATAACTCTTTATTGGATAGACAGGTGATACTTAATACATACGTAGTTTAGGAAAACTGCTGTGTATCCAAAGGCTGTCTTATCGTATGATACGATTTATTCCAGACTATCTCAAACTAAAACTAAAATAAAAGTAACTTAAAACTAATGAATGCAAGAACTATGCTCTTGATCACGGAGGTAGACAGAATAGTAGTGTTATAAGTGTAATACATAGTTTTTTGTGGACAGTTCACACACGCAGAGTCATCTAGCCCCAAAGTAAGCTAAGCATAGCTTGTATCATGGGATCCAGACAGCTGATATAATACTTACATACGTTTTTTTCGTAAATACATACATTTAATACATATTAATACCCAGACATAGAGCAAACATCTATGTTCGTCACACAAATATTTGTCCTGGGTGGGAATCGAACCCACGACCTACAGCGCAGAAGGTAGAATTACTAACCAGTACTACTACCAACTTTAAGAGCAGTAGAACTCTCGCCAAGTTCGTCCGGGGAAGTACTGCCACCATGCCCTTTTCTGCCGCCAAGCAGTAACGCATTCGCGTTACTGTGTTCCGGTTTGAAAGCCGGTGAAATTACAGGCACATGAGACATTCCACCTTCACGTCTCACAGTTACGGGCGCATACGATGCGACTTTGGTCTTGTCATACCTAGTATGGGAGGACCCAATTCGCATCGGCTGTTATGGGCCGAGGTTACCACTTAACACCAGGTGGGCCGTCGACTCGTTCCGTAAATGTATTACATAAAAAAAAAAAACAACTGAGCTGCGAGGCCAGTCAGAACAGGCTAAGTATAGGTTACCTGGATTCATGCGACAGTACCACTTCTTGGGCAGTTCGTGGCTGTCCAGCACGTCGGGTAGGTACCTCCATTTGTCGCAGTTGTCGCACTGCACCCACAGGCCGAGGGTTCTCCGCTTCTGAAGCCACACCAGTTTCTGGCGGTGCGTCAACCCCGGAGTCGGTTGGCTCAGCACGTCGTTGTAACTGAACCAACGAGATGCATATCATTGTTGCGAATGCCTTTCGCATGTTCTATGAATCAATTGACTGGCCTTATGGCTTAGTTGGTAGTAGCCTTCTGCGCTAGGTCGTGAGTTCGATTCCCACCCAGGACAAACGTTTATGTGACATTTGTAACATTGATGTTTGTTCTGTGTCTGGGTGTTAATATGTATCATATGTATGTATTTACGAAAGAAAAGTATATAAGTATTATATCAATTGTCTGGTTGCCATGATGCAAGCTATGCTTAGCTTACTTTGGGGCTAGATGGCGCTGTATGAAATGTCCACCAATATTTTATTTTATTTTAATTTTTGTTTGTGGATTTCGACTCGGCCCGGCTTCGCACGGGTGCAATTCGCTTATCAACAAAATATACTTAGTAACAGTTTTTGATAAAACATCGTCATGGTTCAGCCATTTTGTACAAATTATATACTACAAACCTTCCTCGTTTATCGGTCTTTTTATTTAGTGAAAACCGTATCAGAACCCGTTGCGTGGTTTAGAAGACGTAAGAAGTAAAAATTAAGGAAACCAAAATGATGAGATTTGGCCGCGCCCAATCACGAATGAAATGGGAATTATCCCCTGCTTCAGACCCGAAGCAGGCGGTAACAAGTTCCACCTGAAGAAATTGGGTACAACATTTGATGATAGAAACTCCTGGAAACCTGTCCTAGAACCGAAATAAGTGTCTACCAATAAGGATCGGACTTCCGTTGTAGATAAAACTCCTTTCAAGTCAAAGTCTAAGTCACTTTATTTCCATACAATTCATAAACAAATATCTTGGAAACGTCAAATGTAATACGCAAAACAAACATTTTCGTATCGCTTGTTGAGATATATTAATGGGTCGGACCAGATATAAGAAAGAAAGTAACAATGCAGAAGCTACTCGCTCATCATTGACATTGCAGCAGCATGCAGTGCTGTGCCTATGGTTTGCTGCTGCATTTGTATGCAGTGTATGAAAATGATACATTTGTCAAACTAATGGAAACATCGAAATGAAATTTACCTTGTTTGTGATGATATTTGAGATAGCACGGGTTCATCAGCCAAATTCTTCTTTCTTTTCTTAAGTCTTCGAGACGACAATTGTTCTTGCCGTGGAGACATGCTGCCAGCCTGAAATAATTGCAAGTTTGCACAATTTTTCTTTCCAAGCAAGGGTAGGAGTCAGGTTACGATTGACGTTATAGTTAAAACTACCTACCTCAGTATTTTTTGCACTTTCGTTGGGTTCGTTAGCTATTCCTGTCGGTAACATTGCATTTTCCATGATGAAATCTTATAGTTTTCAAAGGATTACAGGTTAACAAAAATAATTTAATATACACTTTCTTGGCTTTTTATGTCTGGTGAAAAAATTTACCGCCAATTTGTTTCAGGAAATTATTTTCTTCACAATATGTGTCGCCCTTTGATCATTTCATTTTCCTAACTTTTTTGACATTCACTTTTTACGTGGTGGACAAAAATGGATGGACACGAGGGTGAAGACATTAAATTTGCTGCAATGCTGGATTTAGATTCAAATATAATCAAAAATTTACGAAGATTTTTGTATTTAGGTTGATTATTGTGATTTATTTTGACATATCATTTCATAAATATTACGAAATTATTTTCTTAAATCGTGGGACTATTTCAAAACTGGCAATTATTGGTCTATCCATAAACAATAACAATTAAAATATAAGTCAGCCTAAAAACTTATTTATAATAAAATTTATTTATATAGTATTTCATTTACATTACTGTCGTCTTAAAAAATAAACTCAAATTTTGATTTTAGTTAATGATAAAATAAGATCATTATTTCATTATTAGAAAATAAATCGCATTTGAAAAATACGGAAGTGCGCATTTGTGTTTTGTTTTCGGCTGGCTGCCGGCTGGTCGTCCGTCGCCATATTTCCTGGCGAACTAGTAGTATTTTCGGACTTCAATTTCTTCGTCTTTAAGACGAAAGGGAGTAGCTATACTCCCTTTTTATTGCAGTAACTTTAGTGCCGTTTTAATTTACCGCTTGGTTAAGTGTTCTTACGGAAGATAATTGTATTTTCTTTCTGTTGTATAGTGAACATGGCTTTCTAAAATGTCGCCTTCGTACGTAATATCGTTATCTGCTCGCGGAGTCTCGCGCTCAGCTATTTTTGTGGATGTTAGAGGAATCCAGGATGGACAAGAAATCTTCAAATCGATCTGCTCAACTACAGTCGAGGGCAAATGCCATCGATTGTAAAAAAAATTCTGGTAAGGTCATTCATTAGAATAGGATGTCTATGTTTATGATGACTGTTACATTGTTCCTAATGGTTGCTTACATAATAAATCGGAAACATTGTTGTTATTTGGTGGCCCACTTTCAGAATCGACACATAAACCTTGGCTTCGAAATAACAAGAAACGTGAAGGAGCTGGTTCGGCTCCGAAGAATGAGCAATATCGGAGGAATGCTCCATCGCAGAGAGGCAGGGCACAAGTTGATAGGAGACCTCGTCCTCGAGGGGACACTGGGTGTGCTGTGGGTGGAGCGCAGAGCACCGGGTAAGAGGATTAGTTTTTAGTGTGATACGTGACGGAAAGAGCCGATGGCCCACATGGTGTTAACCTCTAGTGGTAACCTCTACTAATAATTTATTATATTATGGTCAAGCAGCTTTTACTGACCATGACCACATAATGCAGCATTGGAATAGTCATTTATTTTTTGGTTCACTTTTTAAGCACTGCTTTGGATGTTCAGAGTTAGTATTTCTTTTAAATAAATATAATTTGGTGGACATTTCACACAGCACCATCTAGCCCCAAAGTAAGCTAGGCGTAGCTTGTATCATGGGACCCAGACAACTGATAGAATACTTAAATATATTTTTGTAAACACCCATACACAGAACAAACATCTATATTCGTCACACAAATGTTTGTCTTGGGTGAGAATGGAACACACGAGGCAGAAGGTCAGGTCAGTAGGCGGTACTCTTTAATCCGACAAATTCGATAGTTCGACATTGCCCTACAAAATGTTTGTCGGATAAACGGGTACTGGCTGTATTGAAAAAATAAAAAGTATACCTACCATTAGCATTGAAAACATCTGCTAATGAAATAATAATACTGCATGTAACACACTGTTCTCTTATGTCAATTTTCAGGTTAGAAGAAGATGATGAGCCCGAAATAGGCTCAGTATTTGTGCCCGGAAGCAAAAAGCAGAACTTGAACCATCTGCTGAACTTCATGTATCCCTCGCGGGGACAGCCAGATCGCAGGGGGCCGGCGCCGCAACTGCGCCGTCCCAACCAGCAGCGGCCTTTCAAACATGAGCATGACCTCTATTTGAGAGCATAGTAAGTTAATTCAGTATGGTCTAGGCTTCAACATTTTTCTTTTACATATTTTGGCTTAATTGTACTGGTTATTGTCTATTTAATGTTTAGAATTGAATTAGAGCTAGCACTAAACCCCACATTTGTAATTTTTTTATTTTGATTCCTTTTCTGATGTGATCAGAAGACTGACTATCAAGCAATGCCAGAAACTTTCTTCTTTTATGAATAACATAATGTAATGAGCAATAGTCTTCCTGAAGTGAAGTGGTATGCTCTGTCCACTACATCAGTATGACTACTTCAGTACTTAGGGATAGGTAGCAGTAGTACTTATTTTTTAGCAGAACTTTGTTGTTTGGCAAAGTTAGTCTGGGGAAATACTGCCCCCATAATCATTCCTGCCACCAAGCAGTGATGCTTTTGCCTTACTGTGTTCTGGTTTCTGGTGACATTACAGACATGAGACATTCCATCTTCACGTCTTGGAGTCATGGATACATACATAACACTAGTGGAAACTTTTAATTAGCCTTCAGCTCAAAATGCATGTGCCTTGCCATGCATTCTTATATACTTTAATATCCTTTTATCTAGCTCTCCTTTTGTCTACCTGTAAGTTTTCCTAAAATAAAATAAATAAACATGTTGCATGGCCACAGAATAGCATACAAAGCGGAATTCAAGTGATTAGTTAGAGAAGGAGGAAGCATCAGCCACTGTGTTTTATGAGTCTGTTAACAGATATTTATTGAGAGAATTATTTTGGTATTATGCTATATATATAATTGTCATTTCACATTATAATGCAAACATCTTATCTATTAACAACAATAACCATTATCTCAAATGTTATATTAATCCCATTGTAGGTAACACAGTTTATATCAAACAAATGTATCTCTACATTGGCAAATTCTGTGTTTCAGTTGTCAATTTGTGGTGAAGGATGATGGTGATTACAAGCTGAACTTGCTGGATCCAGATGTGCCGGTCAAGTGGGATCAAATTGAAGAAGTCGTAAGTGACTCAACTTTAGTTTGCGGTATCTTGTATCTAGTTGGTAGATTCCACTACGAAAGGACTGCTTCTAACTTATTGTATAAACTAGCAACAGCTAGTTAATAAATAAAATAGTAATAAATAAAATTGGAGTGTCTGTTTGGAATATTAAAATAACCGCTTTTTACTAAGTGCATATGGATGTATACACGGTACATATACCAAAACAACAGTTTTTACAATATTTGTGTCTGGCTGTTTGTCTGTCTGTTTGTTCCTTCTAATATCCGAAATGGCTGGTCCGATTTTAACGGGACTTTCACTGGCAGATAGCTGATGTAACAAGGAGTAACGTAGGCTACTTTCCATGGGATAAAATAGGGGTGCGCGATAAAACCGAATTCCACGCGGACGAAGTCGCGGGCAACAGCTAGTTAACTACTGAACTAATTAAATGTATGATACAGTATTAATGATATTATTTTTTAAAATTTCATCATCATTTTTGAATTTGTTAAATGACTTAATCATGTTTTCTGTATTAATTTTATATGACAATTATTGCGCGTCATGTAATGACAGAGTTTGTGAAACTATTTTATGTAACTTTAAGATCTTGTACATACTACCAGGCTTTATGCAAATAAATGATTCTGATTCTACTATATGTTCAGCTGATCTGACTGGTCACCGAAACTGACGTGTAACATATGTCCCTCCAGGTGGTGAGAAGCACAGGTCGGTCGGAATGCCCTATATGCCTGGGCGCGCCGGTCGCCGGGCGCGTGGGTCTCTGCGGCCACGTGTACTGCTGGGCGTGCGTCCTGCACTACGCCGCGGCACACGACAAGCAGCCGCCGCCCTGCCCCGTCTGCGCGACGCCGCTCCTAGTCCACGACATGAAGCCTACCAAGATGGTGCAGTGGGACTCGCCCGCTGATGAGGTATTTTACTGCACCTGTCTGTATGTAGTCTGATTCAACGTGTACTGATATGTTTCTGTATTTGATACTAGCTGGTGCCTGCGACTTCGTCCGCGTGGAATTCGGTTTTATCACGCACCCCTATTTTACCCCTCGGAATTACTATAGCTACTATAGCTGATGTAAGAAGAAGTAACTTAGGCATTAGCCTAAGTTACTCCTTCTTACATCAGCTATTAGCCAGTGAAAGTCCCGTCCAAATCGGTCCAGCCGTTTTGGAGATTAGCCAGAACAAACAGACAGACAGACAAAAATTGTAAAAAATGTTGTTTTGGTATATGTACCGTATATACATCCATATGCACTTAGTAAAAAGCGGATTATTTTAATATTACAAACAGACACTAATTTGATTTATTTGTATAGGTTTCAGTTTTTTTTTCTTTATTTATAACACCTTCTTTATTTATTTACACATACTTGTAAAGCACATTGCCTTGTGCCTGTCATGCTGAGACATGAAAACAGAACAATAGTACAAACACAGTAACAACAGTAATGTTTCACTACAGCTTTGCAGCACTTGTCTAGGCATGGCATTACTTGCCAAGTAATTTGAGTGAATTTGTTATTTTCAGGTTACTATGCGTTTGGTGCGTCGTTTACGCGGTTCCACTGTGGTGGAAGTGGCGCCGCCCCGGGAACGCGTCACTGAGCCCAAGGCACAGCACATCTTGCCCTTACACTACATTAATGACTCTCCTTACTGCAAACTTTTTGCTGCTAACAACAAACAAGTAAGACTTTTTTGGATATCATGACAGTTTTAGAAACAGCTATCACTCCATGCTTTCTTAAGAGAAAAGAAATTTTATTCTTACAATAGAATAGAATAAAAAACGTTAATTGTGAAACTGTGTATAAAAAGATCTTATTTTTATATAAAGTATCAACAGTTTGTCCTCTCGTACATACAACAATATCAGTTAGGTACAAATTGAGAACATTTTTGGATTTTGATTTTGAGAGCGTTTTTGGAGTTAAATATTTTGTGGTATGTCAATTCTTTTCGGTAAAAAGCATACACACTATATTGGATTTAAATTTATCATGTGTTGGATTTTATAATTAACCATATGGAACAACTTTTTTGTAGTCTAACTGAATAAGCAAATTTTCATAAATCCACAACACTAATTCTCATTTAAAACATATTTCACAGGTTCAAGACATCTTGGAGAGAGAGAAGAAAGAAATTGAGATTCAAATCTTAGCTGAAATTGATACAACCGAAATTGTGTTCATGGAGCAAGCTCTAGACATGCTGAAGAAAAAGAAGGAAAACACCATTCAATTTCAGGAGCCAAAAAATGATGAAGATTCTGATGATTCTGAAGCTCCCATAGTCTACGAAAAGCAAGAGACCAATGGAAACAAACTAGATTGGTTTGACGTCAACGAAGAAGGGGCTGCTTCTTTTGAGGCAATGCAGAATCAAAATCAACAACTTAAAATTGACTCTAACTTAAACCCGGATGCGCCTGAGTTCAATTTAGAATTAGACAATCCACTGGAAGATGTCCCACTCCCTGAAGGCTTGACAGTCAAGACTGAAACTGAAGATTCTGAATTGACTGATATTGATAAGCAAAATCAAGCAAAATATTTTTACTTCTATCAAGGTACATGTTTTTTTAGTCTGTAATAGTTGTACAAACTTGTTAATCATGAATAAATATAAGACACTGAACACTGAAGACACGAAAGTGTCTTAGCCACACAAACTCTGCCAGTGTCCGAGTTAGGTATAAGGCACTTAATCTGATATAAAAAGCAGTTTTACAATGCAATCTACAATTTGACACTTGCATGCTTTTCAATGTCGATGATGCTCAACTTTTGCAGCGTGCATATCAAATGATTTTGATTTTGGCCAAAAACTAAACCTGTTTATGATATCTATACAAATAAATAAAATTGAAGTGTATGTTTATAATGTCAAAATAACATATTTTTACATGTTTTAACATATTTTTACTACATGTTATACTAAATTTATATGAAAGTTTAAACAATATTTATAACAAATATAACAATTTTAAATCTGCGAAACGGCTGGACCTTTTTTGATAGGACTTTCACTTGGCAGATAGCTAATGTTATAAGGAGTAACTTGGCTCCTTTTATAAAGGTTGATTCACAAATTGATTAAAATGACTAAACTGCATACCTACTCTTTTAGTCACAATCTGAATTCAACGCTGGAGTAGTTGTGGGCAGAGCTAGTCAAAAATAAAACTAGGACAAATCTTTAAGTACTATTATAATGATTGCAACGTTCCCACGGGTACTTTAGCTTTACACAGGTGTTCTGAAACACTTTTTATATTTCAGCTGATGACGGGCAGCAAGTGTTCCTGAACAGCCTCAACGTGCGTATGTTGAACGCGTCGTGGGGCGCGCTCGCCGCCGCGCCGCCGTTCATACACGGCCGCGTTCTGCACAGAGAGACATTGCCGCTTAGCGAACAAGTAACCAATGTCTTTTATAATACTTACGGTTATATCGTTTTTTTTATTCGTGGAATGAGCAATATGGCCTGCGCTCATAAATAATGACTGGTGGAACGTGGTCGTGGTGGAAAAAATTAATACAGAATACAGTTAAATATTAGTGAAATTAAAGTAAATATGTATGATCGCAGTATTTCTCCAGGTGAAACACAAAATTGAATTATTCAATTAATTCTCCTGCAAATAACTGTCAAGAACCTTTTTTGAAAATTTGTTTAGTTACTACATCTCACTTGCCAAATTGTCTGAGCTCAGTTTATGCTGAATTTAATCTGTACGACACATGTACGTTTTATCTTCAAATGTATCTGTAGTTATCTATAGACTAAAGAGAGTCTAAATTAGCTTTTTTCTTCATCAAGAATGCAATAAAAATAATGTAACTCAATAGAATAGCGATTAAAGTGTGTTTTTATGATTGTTTTCAGACAAGAAAGCATATGCCGTGCACAGCTCACCTGCCGCTGCATTGTTCCTTTGATATTGTTGAATTGGAGCTCCAACCGCCGAGTGTTACACCTATAACTATAAATAATTTTTCAGGTAAATTCATATTTCCTGGTTAATGGTTTATTGATTTTATTTAAGTACTAGCTGTTGCCCGCACCCCTCGGAAAAGTAGCCTAAATTACTTCTTGTTACGTCACTAAAATGCGGTTATTTTAATTACAAACAGACACTCCAATTTTAAGTTTTTGTATATATGTTAATTGCATCCACATATTGAACAGAGGAACTGGACCGGCGCGCCCGCAACCGCGCCCGTCAGGAGCGCGAGGAGCGGCGCCGCGAGCGCGCGTGCCGCCGCGCCATGGAGGGCCCGCCGAGGCCCGACTTCTCGTCTGACCTGGTGTTCCCGCCGGCGGCCCCCTCGTACTCGTCCCCGCCCCCGGACATGTCACCGCTGTCCCTGTACGAGAAAGCTAGCCCGTCCAGTGTGGGCTCGCCTCCTTCGGGGCTTTCTTTTGCTAAAGTGAGTTCCTGTGATATCAGCCTCAATGTTATGCTTGACGAATAATAATATTGATGGGCATTTCACACAGCGCCATCTAGCCCCAAAGTAAGCTAAGTAAATAGCTTGTATCATGGGAACCAGACAACTGATATAATACTTATACTTTTATGTAAATACTAACACCCAAACACAGGACAAACAAGTTTCTTTACCATGTTCGTATCCATACAACAAGAATTAATAATATGTGTGACATCATACCATAAGCGTAAGAACTATTACTCCATAAAGAAGCGAAATTGATGAAATAGGATAGTTTTTTAATAGATAGCTCTACTAAATATTCTCCAGTCTGTCTGTCTGAACTGACAGTAAATCGGTTTTAGTAATCACTGTCTAAGGTCAATTGATGCCCTAAAATTTCAATTTGTTCTTCATATTGAGTCATGCGAATGTTTTCTCACAAAATATATTATATTTGACAGATGGCAAGCACGAGCGGCACTTGGCGTGTGCGCAGCGCCGCGCCTGCGCCGCCGTCGCCGCCCGACGACGTGGACGGCGAGGAGGCGGCCGCCCCGCGCGCCATCAGCCTCAGCGACGCCATCGAAGCGGCGCTCCACGCCGGCCCCTCGCCCTCCGCCAAGAAGAAGAAATCCAAGGCGAAGTTGCTCTTCACTACCGGCATGCAGCCGATGCCTTAGTTCTCTATCGCATCGCAAACGGAACTTCTCAGCTTCTTAGGGGTCATCCATTAATCACGTAATGTTTGTTTAGCATCTTTTCAGCTCGCCCTCCCCTATTGTGGTGAGATTTTAGACTGATCGCAAAATTGTTTTTACAAAGTACCTGAAAAAAGATCAGAATATTATTTTTAATTACAGGTATAATCTAATCGGCGACTCAAGTCAGGCGTGCAACGAAAAATAAAATACATGTAATATCTCATTGCACAACTTTTGGTGATTTTTCCCAACCCCCTCCTAATCGTGGTTAATGGACGATCCCCTGTTACATGTTCTGTCAGCCATGATCAAACAAATCATTCATTGGTTACAGCTATTCTTTTTGCTAAATGTCTATAATGTATCTCTCTATATATCTATCTATATAAATAGATAATACTACTATTAATCTACGTTGAGGTTTTTTTCAAAAACCTCATTTTACAAGATCCAGTAAAACTACTTATGTTCATACCTAAATGTCAATACAATTTGCCAGAAGTTTCGAATGTTACTAAATGTTAAGTCATTTGTTATTTCTTGTTAGTGTGCTTTGAATGCAAATAATTTTATGAAGTATTTTGCTTGTTATCATAATAGTTTTATTGAAGCGGAATGTATTATGTTGATACCTACTTAATTTTATGTTGGAAAAGAGATATCCTTCAGTGATTCAAGACAGTACTGCAATATGAATCTAGTTAAAAAAGAGTTATCTTAAAGTAACTGCATTTCATTGCTGTGACTTTGTAGCATTAATCGTAAAACGATTAATGTAACTTAATATTTACCGAAACAGGTATTCTCTGTATAACGATGCGTGGTAATAAAAATCTTTAAAAAATTCATTCTAGTTTTATTTTTATTTATTTCATTTATTGCATCAGTCTTTACATCTGTTTTATGTTAGTAATATTTATTAGACTATGTTAGTACTATTGTACTGTATATCAGTTCCTATCCAATAGGAACTGATATACTACGTAGTTCAAGCAGTTTGATGTCAAACAAATCATACATATATTTTAAAAATCAATCCCATAAATATTCTAACAAGATTCCTTTGAGCACATTCAGGTTACAGGCGTTATATATGTAAAATTGAGATTTTATATACTGCTAGTGTATGTCGTTATTGTCTAGCTTTTTCGTTTTATGCAAGCTTGTTTCTATCGCCATGATACAGATCAATCTGGAAACTAACAATACGAGTGCGCAGATGAACAAACAAGCTTTGACTAAATAACACTGGTATGCTTAAAATATTGTTTTGTATGTCGTGGGACAGAATGACATGAGACCATGGGGATTTATCATTTAAATAATAATTAAGTGTAGTAAGCTTTACGGCGGCACAAACATAGATACGAGTACGATCAGAAACATTCAACGGAGCTCTGAACACAATAGTGTGGACGCAAATGTTATCATGTTACAACGTCCACGTTGCTGAACAAAACTATAGGATGTATGTATGTGGACGCATAAGAGAACTGGTTGACTAAAATAATGATTCAGTTAACTAGAAAGGATAACGGAAAGCTTAAAAAAACTATTCGAGCTTGAGTTGACTGACTGCATGTCAATGTCTTGCGTCAAAAATATATCGATCATTCGATACATTGTCAAAGTCTCAATACCTTGCTCTCGTTCGTGCATTTTGTGCAAATACAGTATAAAATGAGAAAAATAAGAAGTTAACTGTCGTTATTATTAAAAAAAAGTAGACTGACGAAAATAAGTTCTCCTATTACGAATGGGGTCCGCAATGACATCGCAAAGAAAAGAGTATATTTTTGAGCCATTTAAGGTTACTGAAGTGAAATGCCGAGGATTTGAGTGTCCAAGACCTCGCAGCGGACACAGGATTGCTTGCGATGACGCCAACATCTACTGTTTCGGTGGTTACAACCCGTTTCTGCCTTTAGCTAGTGTTGAAAGGGAGAATCCGACCTGGAGTCCAACCTGTCCACTTTTCAAAGAACTGTGGAGTTTCTCCATCACCGGACGCAAATGGAAACTTCATAAAGTCATAGAAAACATGCCGGAGGAGTTGGCTTCCAACGCTATGTGCGTTAATGGCCGGCACTTGATGGTAAGTATTTGTTACTGTCACAGCTGTTTGTTAGAACCTTACATTCCCTTAATCTAATACCATAATAATTGCTATCTGCATTAACAAAGTGGTTGATTGCAGATATTATTTTAATTTAAAGTAATTAACTGTGTAACTGAACCACTGCTTACTAGTTATGGAGGTGGGTGCTGACTCTACATAGTTAAATCAAGCTTTTGCAGTAGTCATCGTTCCTTATCGTTTAATGTCTCATTGTGTTTCATTCCAAATAAACTATTTGTATTATATTCCCTTAATCTAATCCCATAATGCTGTCTACATTAACAAAAATGGTTGATTTCAGATATTTGGCGGAACAGGAGAGCCCTTTGGACATAAATGCAGCAATGATTTGATTGTGTGGCGGACATGCCCAGGAGATGCAAAACTTAACATACTAGATGTGGCTGGAACACGACCACCTGGTCTCTACGGACAGTCCATTCTGTGCCATGAGGGGTCCTTCTACACTATTGGTGGTACTAATGGATTTGCCTACAACTGTGATATCTATAGGTTCGTATAAAAATAAATGTCTCTCTTGATGCTAATAAAGCTCAGCATGTATCAGCAACATTATTGCTAAGTTCACAATGACCCTGAGACATGTTAAACAGTAAATAAATATTTGTAAATGTTTCACACAGCCCCAAAGTAAGCTAAGCATAGCTTGTATCATGGGAACCAGGCAACTGATATAATACTTATATATATACTTTTTTTTGTAAATACATACATATAATACATATCAACACCCACACACAGAACAAACATCTATGTTTGTCACACAAATGTTTGTCCTGGGTGGGAATCAAACCCACAACCTACAGTGCAGAAGGCAGGGTTACTACCAATTGAGCTGTGAGGCCAGTCAAAAGATCCAGTAAGATCAGTAGCAGTTAATTTTGCAAGATCTAAATGCAGGGTGTCTTTAGTATTCTAATAATAAATGAATAGGAACAAACAAAACATTGTCTCTACCGTGCACAATATTCTTGAATGAAAATCTTTCGTGAATTGTCCACAGGTTAGATCTAAGGACACTAGTTTGGCAACCAGTATTTGTGGGCACCGGCCAGGATGGTGATCCATCCGGTCGCTACAGACATGAAGTCGCACGAGTGGACAACAAACTGTATATAATCGGTGGAGGCACAGGTGACTCTGCTTTTGAACTCATGGAAATACCCATGTTTGACCTAGACACTAATAAATGGACGATATTAAATGCCAAACCAGACGACAGTGGACGAGAGGCCATAAGTCCATCACCTAGAAAGTGTCATAGTGCTGTTCAAATAAATACACCGAGTGGTGTGCAAGCGTTTGTAGCGGGTGGATCCGATGGCACATCAGTTTTTGAAGACATATGGAGGCTTAATATAAATGACTTACAGTGGACTCTTATGAAAAAGACAGTGCTTCCGAATCCCTTGTATTTCCATTCTTCCACTGTCACATCAAATGGGTGTATGTATATTTTTGGCGGCATCGAACCTAAGAATGAGGCGACAAGTAGAAATAATATTCTTTATAAAGTGTGGCTACGTATTCCAAAACTAAGTGAGATATGCTTTGAGGCTCTCTTACATTTCCAACCTAATTTGGATCAGTTGGATAAAAAGACTCTTTTAAACACTGGAATTCCGAGGCATTTGGTACAGAGGATGCACCCTGATTAAATCATGATAAATAGTTATTTATTTGCTATAAGCATTTTTGTGTTTATGATTGACTGTTTGATATCTATTTTATTTTGGGATGCAATGTGAAATAGAATTGCGTGATTTTGGCAGAAAACTATATACAGTGGCAATATGGACTTATGTTGTCTGAATAAAGAAATTAAATTATTATTATTATTATTATTAATATCAACATATAACAGGTGTTGTATCAAGCAGAAATTGAAATGGATGTTTCAATAAAACTTTGTGCGATTTTTTTTCGCATATTTTGTATTTGGAGAGTCTTTCTTGTCAATAATAAAAATCAAACGTATTCTATTTTGTGTTTTTTTATTTATAATATCAATAATACAGTTAATTATTTTCGTTAGTTATCAGTGAATATACTTGCAGGATGTAGAATGAGTTTCCTTTGGTGGTCTATTGGAAGTCAATAGGAATCAATTTAAAAAAGGGTATTATAGCTGATTGGCCCTCGAGTGTTGCAGGCGTCTGTAGACGACGGTAGTCACTTAAAATCAGGTGGGCCGTCAGCTTATGTACCTCATCATTGACATGTGATTTTAGTGACGTGACGAGCTGACGGCCCACCTGGTGTTAATTGACTACCTATAGGTACTGAAAAAAAAAGTATTGCTATCACTGAACGAAGCGCAAAAGCTCAGTTGTACCGCTCGGCTATCACAACCTGAAATCGGATCGGAATCGGAAACCTGAATTTCCAAAGAAAATGTTACGTTTAGTATTTGTCGGATTAGTAATTTTGATGAGATATTATTATAATTTCGTGTTAAACGGGATTTAATTAATTCGTGTATTTTTTTATCCGTAATAAATAATCTATATATAAATAGGCAAGGAAAAATTAGTTATGTGCCATTTTCTTTCCTATTTGTGAGTCGTTTTTTATTTGTTACTTATAGACGTTATAATGTTGGTGACTGAACGAGTAACTAGGTAAACTGATATACGTATTCTATCAGTTTTAAGTAGGTAGGCTTCAGAAGTGTGCCTGAGTCTTGTACTTTGTTGATTAGTATATTTACAGGAACTGACGAGTTCTGGCAATGTTACAGGAGGTGACACTGACCGGGGTGATTTCATTCTGAAACCGGGTTAACCGAAAATAGCACAATTTAAGTATTCCCGTTTTTATTCCAGTTTATTTATATTAACTGTGTTAAAATATTTGATATTAATACGTTTTTGGGCTTTTAGCGGTTATCGATAGAGCAGCTTTGTGTGATGGTCCCGGATTCTATGACCACTCTTATGCCATGTATTTTATCAAGGCCATATTTAAAGAGGAAATACCAGGTACCTACTCTTGTACTTGTCAAGCCACAAAACAGAACCATTTGGGATACTTATATTAGATTTATATAAAGGGGTTTTAAAATTATTTTATTTATTTTTATTTATTTATTTACAATTATACAAGCCACGAACAAAGAAACTAAATTAAAATGACTGGCCTCACTGATCTAGTTGGTAGTAACCCGGCCGTCTGCGCTGTAGGTAGTGGGTTCGATCCCCACCCAGTACGAACATTTGTGTTGAACGTAGATGTTTGTTCTGTGTGGGAGTTGATATGTATTATTAGTATGTATTTACAAAAAGTATTATATCAGTTGTCTGGTTCACATGATACAAGCTATGCTGGCTTACTATGGGGCTAGATCGCTCCGTGTGAAATGTCCACCAATATTTATTTATTAATTGGGTCTATGGTCATTCTAAATCGCCGCATATCGAACTGTCATTATTTAGTGACCACTGAGAAAGTGCAGATAAATTCTGAAATCTCCGGTGTAGTATTTGATTGTATGATTGCTAGCGCAGGGGTCGTGCACCTAAACAGAATCGAGACAATATATCTCGATGTCAATATGTGTGTAATAAAAGCATCGATCAGTCGTTTCGGTCTTTTTTCGCGTGTACTTGCTTATACCTTAGGGTGGAAACTTCACTGGTTTCTGTGTTATATATTAGTATTAATAATAATAATAATAATAATAATAATCATTTATTTCAGACAAATCAATACATCTGAAATAAAATGTCCATAGATGAAATAAAGTTAAAATTAAAATTTAATAAAATAAAATATTATGCTGTATTAAAATATTGATTAATGTAACATTACTCACGTAATGCTTGTTTCCCTAATAAAAAAAAAGATTAATTTCTGTAGGTGTTTCAGCCAAAAAGCAACGAACATGGAAATCCTCTCAGCGTCGGTAGTTAAAAGAAAATGTGTACATGTCGCGTTCGAACTTGATTCCCTTTTCAAGGGCAATACTTGTAGGTAGCGCTCAACAAGTGTGAGCGGGCGCGGGTTCGCGCCAACTCACGCCCTCAGTGATGGGACGCGCTCCGCGGGCGGGACACGCTCGCCTCCGCTCGTGATCCGAATGGACAACCGCGACGCTTCCGCAATCCAAAGTTCCAAAATCGAAAACTTTCTAAACATGTCGTGCACCAAACTGTTACGAACCGGCCAGGATGCGCCAATAAAATAACCGAACATGGCCGGAGAGATGTCGTCGACGACTCCGGCGACGCCGCATCGCTCGCCGACCCCCGAACTGCACGCGGTGTACACGACATTCGAGGTCCTAGTGGCTCTGGTGGCGGTGGTGGGGAACTCCATGGTGATTTACGTGTTCCGCCGCGACAGGAGGCTACGACGAAGAACTAACTACTACATAGTGTCGTTGGCGATAGCGGATTTTCTAGTGGGTTTGCTGGGCATACCGTTCGCGATCCTCGCGTCGGTGGGTCTGCCGAGGAACCTCCACGCTTGCCTGTTCACTGTGTCGCTGCTGGTAATGCTGTGTACGACGAGCATCTTCTGTTTGGTGGCGGTGTCCGTGGACCGCTACTGGGCTATTCTGCATCCGATGTGCTACTCGAGGAACGTACGCACCAGAACAGCTATTTGTAAGTGTTTTTCAGTTCTACCATTTGTGATGAACCTGTTTATAGGTAATTTTGACTTGCATTTTTTTTTCATACAGTACGAAAGCCGACGGCGTAGCTGGTGTTAAGTGGTAACCTCGGCCCATAATAACCGATGCGGCTTGAGTCCTCCCCTACTAGGTACGACAGACCCAAGTCCCATCGTATGCGCCCGTAACTCTGAGACGTGTAGGTGGAATGTCTCATGGGTTCATCGGCAACCACACCTTTCAAACCGGAACACAGTAACGCGCAAGAATACGCCCTTTACCATTTTTTCAATGTTAAGGCTACCTATAGATAAGTTTATCGCCTCACGATTTGTATAACAAAGGTCACCGATTGGATATTTTTACTGCCCGATTACTGGCTATTGAATCATCATCTCCATACATGACCTTACTGCGCAAATTCAAAAGACCCATTAAGTTTCACCATTATATATGGCTTTACTAGCAGTTAAGATATCATAATCTTTTTGGATTTGCCACCGTAGTTATCTCTCTTGTCGTCTGGTCAATATAATATCCTTGAAAAGGCAGGGTGTTAACGATAAAACTTAACCTACAAAAGGATAGCTAAATTGCAGGACAATACTCTTTAATCTTGTGATCGCTGGTTCAAATTCAGAGATGCGTGATTGAGATTTTCGCATGAAAAAATAACATGCGCATTACCACTTTCTCGAAACGGTGAAGGAATTCTTGAGAGGAAAACTGCATTATTGGCTCTCTTTGATCCTTTCACCACGCCACTGGTCTTCACAAACCAGAGTACAGTACCTAAGGCAGCCTATGTTATGGACAGTGATTACTGCTATATATCAGGTCGGCCATCTTGCTTGTTCAGTAACATAATAACATTAAAAAATGCTTATATAGACGTAGACTTATATATACTTACTTATTCTAAAGGTTTCATAATGTTATAAAATGTAAATGTCCCCTTACTTCATGAGATATTTATGGATCTTTGGTTTTGTTCATCGAATATACTATACTATACTAATAGAATATAAAAAAATGATTGTATAATAGGAGAAATAACCAAGGCGTAAACAATCATGACTGTATAGTTACAAAATTGAAAATTTCTATCACGCAAAAATCTTAAAACTACAAAAATTGCTTTCGTGTTACATTCATCTCCTTTACCCTTTTCACGTTCCATTGAAACTTGCTGACCGTTTCAATTTCTTTACCCAAAATGCACCCATTTACCACAACGAAAGTACCGACCCAAGCGCTTAACACTTTCCCATCAGCTGATGGCTTGGAAACAGGTGTAATGTAATTAAGGTTGGGTTATTTTATCGATTCCAACTGATCGACCAAATAACCACCTAGGCCCGATTGAGACATGTCAACTAGTGATGGAGTCTGGGTGGTCGCAGAAAATCTCTTTTAAATACATAATTAATACGTCCATATTCTTAATATAGCATATACTAGTAGTATATAGGATATATAGGAAGAAAGGAAGTTTGAATGACCCCAGAATGACAAAACAGAACTTGTTTTTAGCTTTATAATTTAAACATGATAAGAATTGAAATTAATTCGGTAATAGGTAATATAATGAGTGGTGTCGGTTAAAGAGTTTTTTTTTAATTATTTTGCTTTCTCTTTTAATTATTAACTAAGTATATTAACTCGAGTTAAAATTCAACTTGATACATTATATTTAATTATAATAATATTGGTGGACATTTTACACAGCGCCATCTAGCCCTAAAGTAAGCTAAGCATAGCTTGTATCATGCACTAGACAACTGATATAATACTTACATTTTTTTTTTTATAAATACATACATGTTATACATATTACACACACAAACACAGAACAAACATCTATGTTCGTCACACAAATGTTTGTCCTGGGTGGGAATCAAACCCACGATTACAGCGCAGAAGTTAGGGTTACTACCAACTGAGCTATGAGGCCAGTACTAGCCATATTTATTTACAGTCCCGTATACATACATTATAATTTTTCCATACATTGAGGTATACTTCGCTTTTGCAAAATAACACAGCCTGTATATAAAATGCGAGCGTCATCAAAGACATTGGTATGTAAGGTTTCATTATTATTGTACCAGATCGAACTGATTGGTAGTCATTTGGCATTCTTTTTATAGTGGGCGTGGGTGCTTTCACTCGATAAACGATCAATACATATCCGAAATAAACCAGAGATAGGCTAAGCTTTGATTTTGGTAGCTCATAATATCACGTTTACGTAGAATTAATCTTAGAAACAGTTTCTCAGTCTTTTTTTTAAAAATAATTTAGACATATATTATATAATAATAATAATAATAAAAATGCTTTATTGTACACCATAGAACATTACAAATAGTAATAAAAAAAGAAACTTAGACATTAGAAGTACAATGGGCGGTCTTATCGCTATAAAGCGATCTCTTCCAGGCAACCTTGGGATGGAAAGAGTATTTAATAGCTAAAGAGTGGTTGGGAGTGTACTAAAAGCTAACAGTAGATATTAATCAAAAGGAATAAAATATATATTATATATATATATATATATACAGGGTTACAGGAAAAGTCGTGCTACATCCGTTAGGGGCATGGAGTACCCACCATTTCTGACTTATTTCACTATGAAACACCCTACCCTAAACTTAACCCTTTTCGAGATATTCGACTTTTATTTTTTTTATTGAAAATTGCCGATTTTTAGGCTATGAAATTTATTTTTGTTTATTTTGTGTATCTTATTATTATTATTAATGCATTTTTACATGTGTAATAAGATGCTTTAGGACGTCAATCATTAAAATAGTGCATAAGTTAATTGAATAGACCGTAGTAGACAAGTGAAAGTAAAGAAATAAATAAATATATTAGAAAGTTTATTTTTCTCTAAGGGATATCTAAAATAAATATTATGACAATTGTTCGGCAGATATTTTTTAAAATATTTACGTTTCATCAGCTATCTAACGAGGTATAATAATCTAGGGTTTTATTCAAATGCATTGGAAAAAAATTAGTTTCATAGGCGACAGTGGAGAAGAAAATTTATACTTAGCCCTAAAAAGTAAAATAAAACATTAGGTATGCATGAAATGTCATTTATTAAAGGTTTTCACACAACTTTTTCTTATTCTACAGTTCATGTTCAACATGGCCGCCTCTATTTCTGAAACATTGTCGCATCCTTCTACGGAGACCAGTCTTCACTACTCCAGTGGTCAACGTGGTCCTCATTTTATTTGCTGCATCCACAATCCTTTCTCTTAAGTCTTCCACAGACAAAACTGGATTCGGCTCGCTGTACACAAGACTTTTCATGCACCCCCATACATGAACTTAACTTGAAGGAAAATAGGCGCGGGACCGTTAGAACTGCTACCTGGAGCGTCCCAACTACTTTTTTTCCACGAAATGTAATACAAACCCTAGATTGTTAGACCTCGTTAGATAGCTGATGAAACGTAGATATTTTAAAAAATATCTGCCGAACAATTGTCATAATATTTATTTTAGATATCCCTTAGAGAAAAATAAATTTTCTAATATATTTATTTATTTCTTTACTTTCACTTGTCTACTACGGTCTATTCAATTAACTTATGCACTATTTTAATGATTGACGTCCTAAAGCATCTTATTACACATGTAAAAATGCAATAATAATAATAATAAGATACACAAAATAAACAAAAATAAATTTCGTAGCCTAAAAATCGGCAATTTTCAATAAAAAAAATAAAAGTCGAATATCTCGAAAAGGGTTAAGTTTAGGGTAGGGTGTTTCATAGTGAAATAAGTCAGAAATGATGGGTACTCCATGCCCCTAACGGATGTAGCACGACTTTTCCTGTAACCCTGTATATATATATATATATTATATATACTATAGCTATTAGCTGTAGGTATACCTAATTTAGCTATAATAAAGCGTATTTCGAATAAATAAACTATGAATTTATATACATTATTTTTATTTCATAACGCTACAAAAACATCATAAAAAGTAGCTAGCCACAGAAATTGCGAAGAAGTTGACACGAAACCCCACAAGAAAAAAGTCCACTCAATGAAATGAAAAAGATCCTTTTAAATGGAAACACAAAACACTTTGGTATGCGAATCCCTACCAATCGTCTATTTTTGTAGGTAGCGTATACTTCAGGAAAATTCCGGGAAAATGTTGGATAAACTTTAACAATAAAAAAGTTAATAGGCACAGTACATAATTTAAAAACATTGATATTGCGACATTAATGATTCAGAATTTTAATGCTATGTGTGGCAAGGGTGTCTTTTATCACGTAATGCCAATTTTCGTGAAACACGATCTCACCCCGCCCTTGTAGAGTCGATTAGGAAGACGATTCGACGTAGGTACAGTCAGCGACACTAGGTACATATAAACCTTTGATGAAAATATTAAATTAATTAAGAGGATTATCATAGTGACCTGTATTTTCTTTGTTAACTATCTCGATAGGTAAATTCAGTATTGACTTATTTAAGAATAGCTTCAAAATTATTGACGATAACACGCTTTCCATATTTATTATCGTTTATAAAATATAAAACCAATTTGTTGCGCTGACTGCACCTAGCCTCCTTGTTACGACTATGTCGTTAATTGCATAAACATTAATCTTTATAATTATAACTTTACACTCCGTAACTGACTATGTTGTGTTGGAATAACACTGAGGATATTATAAAAAAAAACAAGGCCAAGGATAAAACGTACCTAATATAATTTTTCGTTTTCACTTTTTCCCTTTCGTCAGTAATTCTACCCATCATAATAGGGAACCCTTAAAATAACTACAAGAAGGAAGTAAAATGATTTCAGTCGCGTAACAAGGTGTCAAATCACTGCGACGCTAAGGGAACTGAATTTGAAAGTAAATGCCATCTTGGGTCAATCTTGATGCAGATTTCGAATGTGTATGGAGCATGACCAAATTTTCCGAGTCAGCAAATAAAATTAAACGCTTTCATCCCCGAAGGAGTAGGCAGAGCTTCAGTGAGCTACTTTTCACCTTGTGGGATACGCCGTTATCCCCGAAGGAGTAGGTAGCGCTTCAGTAAGCCACTGTTCACCTTGCAGGTTATACTATCGCGGGAACGTAGACGCCATTGTTTTTTGACGAATAACTCAGCTAACACTATTCCAGTAATTCAATCCTCAAGATGTTTTCATTAACTGTTTTGAGAAAGTGGTATTGCACGCATAAATCACCTTTCTACCTCTCAATTACTCATTAACAATTACCTCTCTGAGACTTAGCTGAGAGAGGAAATTGTCGAGATTTGAGAGCTATTGGATAAAGGTAGGACTTTTTACTACAAACAACATTTCAGGCCCGCAATCGCTTCAATTCTACAACAGCATGATTTCAAATAACGCTCCATTAATGGAATATGCTTCCTCCCCGTCTATCCACGTCAGTACGTTATCTGACACACAGTAGCAGAATGTATCCAAGTATAATATTAGTGGGAACATTTAAAGTAGTTTTTTTTTTTACATTTCAAGATTGGTACATTTTTGGTGGTCACGGAGCGTCGACTGTGCAACACATTCGAATCTTCTGGAACATATCAAAGGTAAATTAGTTACTATTCCATTCGAGTCACTGGTTCTCTCGAACAGGTGTGGTGAAAGGATTTTAAGTACGCCTCAAACAGGCTCCTTTCGTGCACTTGACACATGTCTTCGAATTTTTAGTTCTAAGACATGTCGGTTTCCTGACGATGTTTTCTTTCACCGATTTGAGAACGTGGCATTGCGCACATAAATCTTTCAAGCGAAAAACTCATAAGTGCACGTTGGGATTTGAACCGGTGACCCCTGGATCGAAACTCGGGATCTGTACCACGGGCCACAACGCTCTTATTTTCTGCTACTGGGAAGATTCAAGAGTATTCCTAACTAACCTTTCTCGGTTCAAAGATCCACAAGCTGATCGCACCCTTAAATCAAATTTGATGTTCAACGAAGAATTTAATATAGTTTCCATTCGCCAAGGCTATTCGAACCCAATTTCATACCCATTTCTTTCATGGAGAGGAGAATCAACGGACAGATATTAGGGTAGAATATTCTATTTCCTTTAGTCCTTTTTCTCATTATTTCTTTTATGAACTGGTTATAGTAATGTGGGTGATTTGTGAAACTACACATTTTGATACATTTTATGTTAGTTTGGTGTCTTGGGAGCTTCTAGGATCCGCCAATGAAACATTATTAAAAATTGGTTAAATAAGTAAATTAGAAAATTCACCCCTCACACCTTTCTCAAGTCGCAGAAACGGATTGAGTTCTCTGATTTGCTTATAACTTGAAACTTGTAAGGAAACTAACATACATCAACCTGATTCGTTCATGAATGAGTTTAAATGGGTGGAATCCCACAGGGCCCAGGATCCCAACCTAGTACCTTACACCCTTCTCCTTATTACCATTTATTATCACAGTTCACGTAACAAAATTAGAGAGAATATCAGGAAAAAATTTCCTATAAGGGTAGACGTACTTTTACAGTTTAAAAAACATTACCTTCCGTGCTAGTTAACTGTGTTAAGCGGGCTACAGACCTTTAATTTTAACTGATCAGTTGTAACTGAATAGTTGAACTGATGATTTAATGATATTTTGATTATATTATCAGTTCAACTGTGCAGCTCTCAGTTTTGTCTACACACATACGTTTTAACTGAACAGTTGAACTGTTGTGTTATAACTGATCAGTTAAAACTAAAGGTCTGTAGCCCGCTTTACTGCGGATTAATGATTCACGTCCAAATTAAAAGAAATATTAAATTTTCAGTTACAAGCGATACTGTTTTATACTTACACGATATAACTGTGTATATTCAATCGTACTGCGGTTTCGTCCCAAGTATCGTAACGTGAGACGGGGCAATCTATGTCTCAATCTCAAGGATCGAGGCGCGATGTCGTCAGGAAATAGCCCATTTCTAGGCATTAGAGCAGGAAGACCCCGCTTACTAGTTGTATTGTCTGTGGTTTGTGCGCGGGCGCACGGTCCGCAACCGATGTTCTACAACTCTTGATGTCTACTCAACGAGGTTTTCACATAATTTACTCTTCCTGGCTATAGGTAGGTTTTCACATAAATTTCAATAATATCTGCCTAAATATGCAAAAAATTAGCAAACTTTTTGTACAAAACCGATTAAAAATAATTATCTCGATTATTTTAATCTGCCTAAATCGGAAATCGCACCCATTACACATTATTGCCTTTCACAAATTAAGACTTGTTTAAATATTTGGCAACCCAAAACTTCAAAGCCCCGGGTTCGATGTTTGGCTCAGCCCAACATTGTGTAAAGTTTCTTCTCGTGTTTTGTTTTTCTCTCTCATCTCAAACAATATTCTTTGTCAGGGATTGATGTGTGCTGGCAAAGTTGTGCAAATGTCACAAAACAAGAAAGCTTACGTACAACAGGCTCCTGTGTCGTCGCAGACACAGAAATGATAAGCCCAAGCAAATTAGGCTTTTGCAAAAGTGCAAATCCAATTGAAAGATAATTGAAGTTGATATGTCTTGCATTATAACACTCCTATTTTTATTTGTGTGACTACGTTGTGGCCGCTGCAACAAAATTCTTATTTTTATTTGTCTGAGGGGTCATCTCCTCAGTGTTTACATAAACATGTGATTTGGGAGTAAAATCAATAGTCCCAGCCGCCATCGCCACGCCGCGCCGCGCCGCGCCGCGCCGTGGACTTGATGCAGCTGCACCGAGGATAGCTCGTACACTTACTGCTGAGAATCGTAGAACCTGGTAAGGACTTACAATACTGAGATTTATAATGCTAACAGGAAAGTGAATATGTGCAATGGCTTTATTAATTCAGGGATATCGAGAGATTTGAATATATTAGATGAACCAAACATGTTAATGGGAAATTCAATGGTAATCTATAAAATAGGTGTATCTACTATGTGCAAGAAATTGGTAAACTACTTGAAATAAGCGTTGGTAGTTTTGTTCGCTTCTGAATCTTTTCTCTTAAAACAAGGTCGCACTGACTACTGTCATATATCAAGTTACCTCAGTATCTCATACTTGTATTATTTACTAATTATATAACTTAGTCAAACTTAGCGATAAGTACGCGTGACCTTATGTTTTGAATATTATTGACGTTTCCAAGTAATTTCTTATGAATTCAGTGGAAATAAAGTTTTTGACTATTAGTTATGATTGTATGATGTTATGATTTGTATACTAAACCCACCATCCAGAAATTCCCTTGGCACGTTCTGGGGCAACGGACGACGGGCGACGGTCTGGCGCCAGCGAGTCTCTCCCGACCCCAAGCTCCATCCTCCGCACGGCAGTCGCCCTCCGGGAACCCGTCGCGTTGCACTATGAAGTTACACATCGTGCTCTTAGTGCTTACGTATATAAAGTTTGCGAGTGCTAAAGGCGGAGGACACGGAGGGCATGCTGGTGGACACGGTTCTAGTCACGGCGGTGGCCACGCCGGGCATACGGGGGGTATACACGGCGGCTCGCATTACGTGAGTGCGCATCACACCCACTACTCCTACCATCCGCCGACTCACATATCATTCATCTGCCGGTACTGCTCCAACCCTGTCTCCTACCCCGTCTACCACGGCCAGCCTCCCAGCTACATCTACAAATACCGAGAGTCCGACACCAGATTCGGGGATATACTCTCCGGACTAGCTCTCTACAACCTCGGCAGGTCGTCTTCGGGTTACCACAGCCACTATCACACGCCGAGGATCGACGAAAGGTGCTCTATTCAAGTCATCGATCGAACGCGCTTCGAAGAGACCGACTTTCCATGCATGATGATGTCGTCGTTTGTGACGCAGGTGAAGGCTAAAAATGTTTCTAAACCAGTTGATATCACATCGCTGCGGACTGATGTGAGTGTGACGACGGACTCTGGGACTCCGATTACGATCACGAGAGAGCAGGAGTGCGTGCTGTGGCATAATGTCAGCGTGACCAAAGAGAGGAAGAACATCTCCTGTGCGTTGTTGAAAGTGTATGCGGATACTCTGAAGCCTTCTGGAGTACCGTTCTACGTGTGGTTCCCGACTCTGATGGGGTCAGTTATAGTGTTAGCCCTTTGCTGCCAGTGCTGCAAGAAGAAGAAAGAGGTAGTGGAAGAGGCGCCGTTCAATCGGCCTGTGATTGGTTATCGTTCTAATATTACAGACACTAGAATTTGTGAATAGTGGTTAAGATAGGTGAAGTGATAGTGGTTATATGGTGACCAAAACTTTTCGTTAAATTGGTATACATACGTACTAGAATGAAAAACAGTATTGGTGCCAAAAATCATATATATATTTACACCTTAACCTTAATATATTGCGGATATTGATATTATAATTATGATTTTAAAACGTAATTTGCTCAGGCTACAATATATAGCATTTGGAATGTACGATTGCAGCTAGGTACATTCTTAATCCGGTTCGTGGATAGTGCATTTCGTAGAGGCTTCGCGATATAAGTACCTTCTATTAATCATGAGTAGTTTTAAGTAATTTTTTTTAAGTAGTTTTTATTTTAATTTTTTAAGTAGTTTAAGTAAGCCTTATGAGGAAACAGAAAGGTTACTGTACATATAATCATAATTGATATCATCACTCAGTAGACTACTACATACACTAACATAAACTCACACTCCTACAAAGTCCCCGCATAGTTTTGATATTCTTAATGATGAAACTAAAATGACAGATGTTAATTATTTTATTGTTCCTTAGCGCAAGTGAAAATAGGCTCGTATTGCTGTAATGAAGTATTACATGTTAAATGCTTTCATCATTCTAATTATAATCATAAAAGTGTGTAGCTGCGATATTAATGACTTTGAAACTACCTTTCATCAGTTAATGTTTGATCGATAACATGTATTTTAACATGACTGGCCTCATAGCTCAGTTGGTAGTAACGCTGTCTTCTGCGCTGTAGCTCGTGGGTTCGATTCCCACCCAGGACAAACATTTATGTGACATTTGTTACATTGATGTTTGTTCTGTGTCTGGGTGTTGATATGTATTATATGTATGTATTTACAAAAAAATAATGTGAGCCGTCACGGGACGCCTGGCAGATGTGAAACATCGACATTATTTTGTAAGAAACTAAGTACCCCATCACTAATAATGTTTATGATTTGTCGTAACCTTGAACGGACCAATCAGCGCTCATGCCGTGGCGACGCGTCGCCAAGCCAGAAATCGGTTTTACGTGCGGCTATAGATGTTTCACATCAAAAATTATAAGTATTATATCAGTTGTCTGGTTCCCACGATACAATCTATGCTTAGCTTACTTTGGGGTTAGATGACGCTGTGTGAAATGTCAAAAAAACATTTGCACCACGTCTTTAAAAACGAAATAAAAAAGAGGTAATAACTCGATTATCTGCTATTTTAAATTCAACAAATAAGTGAAGAGGTAAGTCCTTAACACCCAATAATAAGCAGCCCAGTTGATTTTGGAGTAGTTACATATTAAACAAAACAAAAAAAAAACTATTTTTCACAAACTTCTTTATCAAAATAGTTTTATTATGTCAAGAGTTGAAGATACAAACACTGTTTAAACGTTGATTCGATACTGATTGGATTACTACTAGTGCCTTTCAGCAGTTCAGTTTTGTGAATTCTCGGATAATTTGTCTCGGGCTAAATCCCTAAGCAATAACGGCAATTAGCATATTGTCAGTTATCGGGTAGAGTACTGATAGTAATCTAACCCATAAATCGCGTAGGCTGGCAGTTCCCGCCATTGTCTGCCCAGAACATCGAGTCCAACGAAGTAGAGTTGAATAATTGAACGCAATCTATAAATAATAATAATAATAATAACAAATATTGTTGGATATTTCATACAGCGCCATCTAGCCCCAAATTAAGCATAGATTGTACTATGGGAACCAGATGACTCATAGAATACATATATACTTTTTTTGTAAATACATACATATAAATACATATTAATACCCAGACGCAGAACAAACATCTATATTCATCACACAAATGTTTGTCCTGGGTGGGAATCGAACCCACGACCTACAGCGCAGAAGGTAGGGTTACTAACTAACTGAGCTGCGAGGCCAGTCATGATAGTGATGGTCTTTGAGCAGAACCTGGGAACTTACCTAATACAAAGCGAGCATGGGACGACTTTCGCCGAGCTGCTTACGAAGTAGTAATCCCATCCCAAGAGGCCGCTATATTTACCATATTTCTGTATGGACGCATACCGTACAATAGGCCAGCCCATCTTTCACGAAAGTCGTTAATGGTCGCGTGACGTGAGATTCTGCCGGCACTCCATGGTGACGAAGCTGTTCGACCAAGGTGCCACACTGGCAGCCATGCTGCCATAAAACGGCTGGGAATCAGTGAAATATTTTTTTGGGAATAAACCTGCTCATATGTAGAAGTAAAGAAATCCTGCAGACTATGTCAGCCACAGTCGTTTACTGGGTGTATAGAATAACCAGCCATAGTAATTGAGACATTAGGCGCAATGGGAACACTTATATTTTCCCTGACTCGTTTACCGTGCCATAATGGCACCCTCAAGGTCAACTTACTCATTTGATGTAGGTCCAAGTTTGCTTGGAGCAAAACGTCACCCATTTACATTGTTTTGTGCGTCAGAGAGTTCTCATATGAGATGCATCCTTTTTGATTTTTTTTTCTTTGATTCATTCTAGAGCTTAATAGACTTCTATACTATAGCATAGGATATTGTACTAAAATTTTTAGATATAGATCGATACATGGAGTTCCATTTTAAAAACTCATTAGGTAGAGCTTTAGCGGAGGATTAAATATATTTCCGTCTTCATTCACCGAATATAGGAAGACTGATAAAAAGCACGAAAAAACAGTAGCCAATGTGGTTGTTGAACAGTTTTCTCGAAGAGAGTCCGGAATCTCGAACTCTCTTCGTACAATCAAACTCTACAGCTACTCTGTGTAAATGTAAAAAGAACGTTATTAAGCTTTTAAAGTATCCACCAGTTCAGTCAAGCCTGTTTATTAAATTTTCACACATGAAGGCAAGTTCCTAAAATGTCGTAATGAGTCAGTGAGTCAGTCAGTCCTTCAATCTTTTGCATTCTATTATTTTGATTTGACAATCACTCTGAGAGCTGAGCGTCTGCGTGTCTGGACGAGTGACCGCAAAGTCTCAATTACAGCATAGATGGTGGTCTATTGGACATATATATTATGGTATGCACTAGGTCTCATTACGTCTTGGAATTTGATGAAATTGCAGAAATCGCTTAGATACATATCAGATGATTAAAAAAGAATCATTCTATAACTATTAAAAAACGAAAGTGAAGTAACTGCTTGAAAAAAAGACCTATTCACTTCACCTAATCTATATCTGACCCACTACCTTGCCAACCTACCTAATCTATCTAGTCATTTACAATATCTAGGAGAACTATTTTCTGTTGTGCGTTGGAGTTGCAAGATTAGATTGACACAGACAGGTCCAGACAGGAACTAGCCTTGTATAAAGCTGTTTATTATTAATTAATAGTTTATTACTAAACACAATAATTTATTAAATTTCACTCGTGCCTAACTAATTAACGAACTTCATTCGTTGCAGTCTAGTACGTTATAGTTCGTAAATTGATTGTGCTGAAATTAGTCTGGTGCAGTTTCATTCGGGTAGTTTTTTGTAGTTTAAGTGTAACAGTGTAAAGTTTGTAGTGTAACATTTATTTATGTGTTATTTTTATAACAATGTAACAAATGATTGATGATGAATGATACTACAATAAACATAAGGATATTATATATTATATTCATGTGTATTATTATATGTATTATATGTCCTATAAATAAAAAATATATCATTTTAAACATTAGTTACGTATTGTATAATTATGTAGGTATACATTATATTGCCTTATACATATTTCTATATTAAAAAAAATGAAAGCCTAAAAATGATTATAATTTCATGTTCAATTCTGTACACAATCCACTTTTTTAAAATAGCCATTATCTGGCCTGATGAGTTTGCCGGAAGAGAAATATTTACAAAGTTCGAAAGTATCGGGCCATTTGTATTTTCTTATCTATGTAAAATCAAATAACTCATCGACATGAACACACAAAGGTCATTATAAGATTGAGAATAAAGCTTAGGAAACAGATTATACTTCTGTTTGTCAAAACAATATAATCATCTAGGTAATATCAACTCCGTTGCTGAAACGAGCCCTAGATTCGACCCCGGCGCAATGGTTCCTTGTAGAACCCTTTCGCGGTCGATCTTAAAGGAAAGTATCCTTGAAGATCTTTCAGTGGTATGATTACGATCATGATAACAGTTACTTTTCACATCATAAAAAGTAAATTGAAAATTAATTCGTTCGGCTCATAAATAACTCAGATTTACGATTAGCGGAAATTGTCAATTGCAGCTGTTTCCGCTCGTCCTATGTGTCTCCACATCGTGAAAATATGATAACTGGAAATTGCGTAGGATGTAACAGAAATATCTAAGATAAGCCCCTTCGTATACAAAGCTACACAAGTCTACGATGCTAGACGATATTGGCACAATTGTTGGATGTTATTATTATATGTATGTATTTATAAAAAAAGTTTATATGGAGTCTATCAGTTATCTGGTTGGAAACAGATGGAAATGTGCCCAAAATAATGGATGGCAATGCTCGATTCCTCATAACTCTTATTGGTATTAAAACATTATTGCTAAGAAAAACACGGTACAAAATTATGAATATATTTTGCAAAAACAAGTACTTTCGCATCGTCTACGTTTCTAATAAACGTCCAGTCTTGAAGCAAGCCAGTAACCGGACTACAGTTTGTGTTTAATTTAAGCGTCCTTATTTCTTCATTAGCTACCTAATTATCACCGTAACTCTGCGACGAACTAACGCCTGCTAACTAATAGTCGAGGCCGAGACGTCTAGACTGACCTGTATCATATAAAATATACGTTTTTACTAGGGTCTGCTTTCTTTGTAAAGAATTTGTCCAGGACGACCACAGTAACTTTCATTTATGCTGCTGTGCAGATACTAAATTGTTTTTTTCAATGGTTGCATGGTAGGGCACGTTGAAACTGTGAAAAGGAATTTGACAAATCAATTTCTGAGTGAATAATTATTGTATGTCAACTTCGACTGTATGCGATCCTGTCTGTAACGCAACTCCGTATTTAGTCTTCTTGGTGAATAGTTCTTGTCATCTTGTGGTAGCTATGTACTGCTGAAACAGGTAATTTAAATTAATTTAAATGTATCAGTTAGTTTTATTTCTATGATATGTATTAATTATCTAGTTTTACCATATTATTGGCAGATAACATACAATTTTTGCAATTTTTATTTCTGTATGCAGATACAGCTTGTTATGGCTTAATAATATTTTGGTTTATGCGAAAACAAGTATGTTTGAAACTTCTGTAAACGAAAGATAATAAAATGTTTGCCTCGTTCATCAGTTTTTTTTAATAATTTACTAGTATATAATTTAGCCAATACCATAATTTGCAAAACAATTACATCATCTTGGTTATAAACTTTAATATTTATATCACTCTTGCACTTCCATACCCGACTGGCTAGCAAAGGCTATTCAATGGTCGAAGGGTTCCTATAGGGTTCCAGGCTGTGTCCCAGAGGGTATTGGGCTCCGGTTTTTCGGTGACCACTTGATCGAAGGTTTGTTTACCAAGCACCGAACGTTCAACTCACTGTTCAACGGGATAGGCGCGTTTCAGGTACAAAAAAAAAAAATCCTGATAATTCATTGTCATAAACTTCACATGACATATCTCACCATAATCACGTGATTGATAAATAATATCGATTCTGTCAACAGCTATCTCATGATAGGCTTTATTAACATTACATATTGATAAAAGGCCTGCTTCTATCACTAGTTACTTTAATTTCTCGTTATATTTTCATTACTATAAGAGTTGGATTACATGTTTTATCCAAATTTATGACTGCTGATAAAATTATTTATTGTTTTTTATATGTTTTGAACCATTCTTACCACACACGAGCATTAACATAAACAAACTTTAACAAGATACAGGAAATAACGTGTGTACTAATGATATAATTGAAACAAACGAAGCGGACGTGCCGCGGATTCCAATAACAAACTTCAAAAGAAAACAAGAGGTTATTTAAGATCGCTTTTTAGGGGAGGTGTGTTGGATTATAAACAAAAACAATATCATTTCATCAATAAACCAGTTCAATCCATTACATACAAAAGACGGAATCCATTATGAAGGAAAACAATAAATCGAAAACATGCGATATCTAGCAATCCGATTGTTAGATTGAGATCTCAACTCATCTCGATCAAACCCCATATTCTCTCTCTGTCGAGATTGGGCTGTGCCTGCAGTGGGAACACTAGAATATGACGAGGAGATGCGAGAATGGATCTCAACTGATAAATTTGATACAGCGCATTTATCTCAAATCTTTAGTCAAAGGTTTTTTTTTAGCTGTAAGTTTTGAGACTAGTAGTAGTAGTAGAAATAGTATGTTATAGAAAGTGCTTGTCAAGAACCACAGATATTAACAAATTTGTTGAGTAAAACATGGCAAACCCATGTTAAGATCAGTATTTTTTTTTATGTACCAAATCCATATTTGTTACATAAAAAAAAATACTGATCTTCATCGATGTATATTGATCACTTTTATTGAAATTATCATACAAGGAAAATTTTCTGTACATTTTAATAATCAATCAATTAAACATTTTATTTCAATAAAGTTAACATATAACAAAAGTTTAATATAACCACACGGGCCATGAAAAGCAATTTTTATAATAAGAACGAATAATTTTATCGATGAGTCCGCATTCGGACACACAACTACGGAAAATGATTCTACATGCATCTCGCAAAATATATGTTGATTATTTATTTGCAAGCAAAAAGAAATTCAAAATCTTTGGCATATGAATTTCCACAATCTTAAATAAGACATATATTATATAATTAACCAAATTAACACTCAGCTGGCACATCGACTCTGTGATTCCATAAATCAGTTTATCTGCTGCCAATGTGTTTATTATCATGGGTAATAGATGTATTACGTGCGCTCACAACATTATTATAGAATCAGTATTTACTAGATACTAGCTCCTACCCATTGCTTTACCCGCATATACTATTACAATATATACTATTATGCAATATACTATAAACCCGGGTATTGCAATTTGCAATTGCAATACCCGGGTTAATAGTATATTTAAAATCTTATTTAGTCAAAAATATTTTATTTCCATAGAATTCAAGAAGAAATAGCTTGGAAACGTCAATAATATTCAAAACATAAGGTCACGCATACTTATCGCTAAGCTTGATGTCTGTGCAAACCCTCACCGTCTCTCCATGGGGAAGAACCGACATGAAACCCACTAAAGAAGGGAGACCTTTTTTTCGCGAACGATTAGAGAACGATTCTTGTAACAATCTGAGTACTTAAATCTATGTTACATTTAGTGACTCCATAGTACTGGAATAAGATATTGCAAAATGTTTTGTGTTGCAGAGCAGAGCGACATCAAACCATGGGGATTTGTTAATGATAAATGATAAATGATAAATGATATATTTATTGCGGGAAACATGGTATACAAGATCTTAAATATAATTTATGAGCTCATGTTTGACTATTCTATAGCATGCAATTAATTAACTTATGAATATATCTTAAAATTAATGAATTCATCAATGTCATAATAATTACATTCTTTTAACCAGTTATTTAAATTATGATTTATAATGTAGAAAACTTTATTTACTACATCCTTCTTTATATACGTATTACTTGGACTTTTGGGTCGGAAGCTTATTTGCCTGGTCATCATCCTATATTAAAAAATAAACCAAATTGGTAGAGTCGTGTCACTAGTTATCTCGAACCAGGGTAGTGAAAATATTGAAGTGCGTCTTAAAGCTCTTTTCGTGCACTTAACGACATGTATTCGAGTATAGAAGTTTTGGTGTGAAAGCGTCACAAACACCCAAACAAACATAGGCATTTATGATATTAGTGTGGTACTGGTACTCCCATACCGCTGTTTACAAACGTTGTCAAGATATTATAAAATTGGGCAAGGCCATTTTAAAGCAAGGAGAAGAAAAATTTGTAAACAAGTCTAAAAACAACAGATTGGCCCCATGTTTCCTTTATTATTATTATTTAAATCGTGATGAATTACCGCCCTCTCTAAATTTTTTTATTGACGTTTCATGGTTGCGATGTTTGAGACTTTTTTAATTTGACCCTGTAGTTTGTCTCCTTTAATTACTAGGAGAATTAATATTATTAATAGTTGTTAAAATGAGTATTAGTGTGTTGCTATCAGGATCACAAAAGATGTATTACACACAATATTTCGTGGTAAAGTATCGTATGTAAAACGACACACAGAAGATTAAAATTGAAAGGTTGGTTGGTACTAATATACAAATACAAATAATTTATTTGGAACGAAACACAATGATATATAACTACTGCAAAAGTTAGATTTAACTGTGTAGCAGAGTAAGCAGCTCATATACTTACGTAAAAAAAAACACACATCCTACATTATATAAAGTAAAAGAGTTCAAACTATAATTTAGGTTATAGTTTTATATAAATTTCTTACATTTAACATTTCTGAACTGACGGGAATTGGTCCTATGACTCCGGCCTCACTGTGGCCGTGCGCTATCCAATTACGCAACCAGACAGTTGACATCAGTGCGAAATTTGCAACCAAAACCAATAAATCTCACCCATGAATGGATTGCACCAAGGGAGCCTCTCTGAAACTTACATCAATATTCTCACCTCACTGCTTCGAGAGATCGTGTCGAATGCACGATGAAAGCTTTTAATAGTTAATTCAATTTTTCCACCGCTCGGGTTCAAGAGAACATTTGTAAAGAGTATTAGAGACATTCCACCTATATGTCTGAGGTTACAGGCGCATACGATGCGACTTGAGTCTAGTCGTACCTAGTAGGGGAGGACCCAAGTCGCATCGGTTTGTATTGGGCAGAGGTTACCACTTAACACCAGGTAGGCCGTCAGTTCGTTCCGTAAATGTATGCAATAAAAAAGAAATAGTATTAGTAAAGGTATCAATTGTGCTGGTTTTTTTTTAAGTCCTGCAGAAGAGCTGTATGAAAATAAATCTTTATGCGAAATAATTCGTGTTACGCGTTTAGGCTGAAATTCCAAAAAATCCGTTTCATGACCATGAATTAATTACTAATGTAAACAGTTAGATAACTTCCGACAAAGAGTAATTTCGTAGCTGTAAACATTGCGTAGCATTAGTGTGCTACGTGCTACGATGTATATTGCCGCACTTGCGTTCTCGCTCACTTTATACGTGGACTTTGCTCGATAAGTTTTAGAAAAAGCTTTTTTGCACCTGCAGTATTTATCAGTTATAAGAGAGATTTACTAAAATTAACAGCAGGTCTGAAGTCTAAACATGAGAAGCGTCGCTTTTAATCGAACTCATTGGCAAAGCTTAGCAGAAACCTATGCGAGTAAGCACGCTAAACTTTTTTTTATTTATATTAAACTGATGTAGTATTCTACTTCTATATTAATCTATGGGTATATATATCGATGGGTACGATTTGGCAGCTGCATATTGCGTAGGTATTTCGCTACGGGCTACAAAATATGTCGCTACACCTGTTTGCTTTCTTGACGATGGAAAAATAGTGTAGTAAAATTAACAAGAACTTGTATAGGTACTCTGATGATGATGATTTATCGCCCACTGCAAACATCGTGTAGCTATATCAACAATATGAAACTCGTACTATGCTATAAGTCGTTTAGAACACGGATTTAATTGGCAATGTTCCAGTTAAGAACTTAAAGGCTTACAAAAGATTAAATAAGGACAAAGACCGTTCGTTGAGATCTTGCGAAATATAATCAAGTATAATTTTAAATATTTTTAATGTTTCCACATTTATCGCTTCCTTGCAAATTAGAGTAAAATGATATAAACATCTATACATATCTGGAAACCCTGGTAAGACGGAACAATGCCCGAAAATATACATTGAAAACCCACGAAGACTTACTAATGGACTAGATGGCGCTGCGTGAAATGTCAAACAATAATTGAAGGTATTAAGGTATTAAGCCTATAAAATCCGCGTCTATCAAACTACGCTGTGGCAAGTAACTTCTATCGACGTCTACTCTATATGCTTAAACCTAAATTTGGATGTAGCTTTTTCCTCCAAGCGTGTGTTATCTACAAATTCGTTCTCATTCGTTCCGGAAGTCGGATATTAATTACTTTACTGATGTGTTTGCGGCAAATTATTATGATGTTTGTTTTGGCAAGTCACGGAGGGTGTGGATAAAGTTTTTATGGAGCAATAAACGTTCTATTACTTGAAGCGGAGTTTCCGAGGACAGGTATTCATGCGGTGTACAAGTACTTCTCAACCTCGATTGAGTGTACTTGTTAAGTTAAATTGTTATAAGTACCTAATTGAGCTTGGTACTTTTAAAAGTTGTAGATATCGTCAATAAAAAATAATAAAAATGAATATCTTTATTGTACACCAATATACAAAAATACAAACGTTAAAACTCCAGATACACGTACAATGAGCGGTATTATCGGAAAAAAGAATTTTTTCAACTTCAACCTTTAAAATAATAAAAACAAAATGAATAAAAATTTAAAAATGTTAATATTTCTTGTGATCAATAATAATTTAAATACTTTGTATTTTTATTATTATATTTTTTATTATTATTATATTGCATAATAATTATACGAGTACATGGAAAGTACCAAAGTTTGACTAATGATATACCCCACAGTTCATTAACAAGCCAAGAACAGCTTCCGGAAACAGATAGGCACGTGATCTGTTTCTCAACTGACGCCTGAAAATACAATTTTCTTGTTTGTAAACATATCCATTTTTCATTTGGATATACCTCTAATAACAGCCATTGTGTTATAAATATCACTTTTATGTATATCGCTGAAATAATATAACATATATTTACAATATATGTATCAGTTTATGTTCTGGTCATTACTGAGATATTTTAATTCAAACTAGCGATGTCAGCATTCTCAGCTGGCGTTATAAATGTAGATTCCTAAATTAAATCTATGACGTTTGCGACATAGGAAGGTACATTATTTTAATGATTTTGCACAAAATGATGTGTTTATTGAACACGAGTTCGTGTGATAAAATGAAAACAAATTGGTTTTTCTGTATCGGAACAGTAGTGAAATCGTATAGTAAAGAGAGTCTTTTGTCCTGGCCATAAAGTCTACAATCGTTTACAGCAAAGTTCTCAATTTACCTTCAAAGAAGGCTTTTATTTCACTAACAAGGACTAAAGCTTGTTATTGCAAGATTTTCTATGGAACGTCGCAAAATATTTGGGTGCTTTGAATTACGACGAAAAAAACGGTGGTAAGTAATTTGAGAAGGCTTGGCGAAATTAATTTTAGCTTAAGTAAAAGCGAGCAGAAAACAGTGTGAAAAAAGAAAACTGTGCTTTCTCGCACTAGTGTGATTTGTGTGCTTTGAATGAAGAATTTTAAAGGGTACCTAACTAGTTAAAAGATGGGATTCAACTGAGCCTACTACGGCTGTCCAACTAAATCAAACTAAATACATCCGAAAAAATATATTTTCCACAGTATTTTATACAAATATTGGCGCAGACTGATTTAAAATTAAGTTGCAAAATTTGACGCACTCATACTTGTAACTAATACTACTAACTAACAGATAAAGCACAGTAACAGTTGTAGTAAAGTTGGCCCAAATAGTTCATTTCAAGCCAATTTGAACGAAGGAACTAATTTCTTGTTCATGTAGCGTGTTGCGGACAGAGAACCCAGAATATTTGTTGGATATATGACGTCATTTAATAGGCTATTGTGTCGCAAGTCGCAAGCTATACTCATGTCAGGATTAACAAGGTGTCCTTGTTAATCCTGACATGATGAGCAAGATGAGCAAAATGGTATACAGTTTACAAATCCAATTCAATAATAAACTGATTAAATTGATGATGATGTTTAATTCAGTATATTTTACCGTGGGGTTAGGCCTACACTTATGCCTCTACGGCAAACGGCATGATGCTCTCTTATGCAATGAAAGAAAGAAAGAAAATTTATTTTGCCATAAACAACACAATACAAATGTATATACTTAAACACATTAAAAACTAAAAACAGAATATCGTTTGACACAACTGACAACTTAAAAGGAATGTGTTGAGTGGGCAAAAAAGGGTTCCTGTCTCAGCATAGTGCTGCACACGCTGGAAGAGAGCGCAGCGCTGGTTTTCAGGCAGGGCCCACAGGTTATGTCGTCGTGCTGGGCCACATTATGATATATGTCATATTATCACCGAAACGTTGTATCAGAAACGTCTGCGGAATCGGCTCGCCCCATGCCGTATAGAGTATTCCGAAGCCGTGATTCTCGTTCTAATAATTACTGTTTCTTAGCGACAGAAAGGTATAGAGGTACGCAACTATCTGGTGCCAGGCGCTCGTATGTGTATTCCAGAAAAGCTGATGAAATGGGTTCAGAAAACGCACACTGTGGAAAGAAATGAGGAAGTATAGAGTATATACTCTTATAGTAGTAGGAACCTTTGTAGTAAGAAAATATAGGTTCATCAGTTTTTTTTTTTAAATTGCTAGCTAATGTATTATTGGCGTAATAATCCTGGACGTTTAGTCAAGCTTGACACTGGCATTGAGCAGACGTCACAATATCGGGCAGTGTATCTGTGGCATGGCGTAATTTACGACGCTTGTATATCATTTTAACGCTTCGATTCCTGAAGCAGTGCCAAATGCATGACAGTTCTGTCGACTTGCTGCATATTTGCGGCAATGACGGGTAAAAATACATTTAGTTATATGCTCAACAATTCGTTATTCGTTAGTTTTCTGTAGAAAGGTTACTGACAAAGAGGAAGAAAGATGCGTTAACTTTTGGCTGTGAGTATGCAACAAAATCAATTAAAAATCAGATATTGCACACAAGATTACAAACGCATTGAACAGTATTGAATCAGGAATACTTGTTAATTATTGTATGTCTCTGCCTTTTTGATATTTGCATCTTAAATGATTGACTGATTCGTTTTCCATCAACTACAGTAAAAGTATGCAACATTTGACCCCTATACACAAGCTTTTCGGGTCACATTTACAAAAAGGTTCGAATATTGTTGTGAAAGTTTGGGCATGACAGTACAGAACAAATGGCGCGGCACTGGCTTATACAGAGTGTATCAAATAGAAACAGCAACGAAAGATCTTTTTTAATTATTTCATTACTAGGTTCTGGTACAATATCTTAATTTTTATTCAAATAATACCCAAAATTTTGAGAGTAATATAATGTTGAAATAGTAGTTTTCTTACTTCAACTTCACTCATTATAATTTTATTTTCACTGATTTAATTAAAATATAATTATCTATGGGGCAAATGATACTAATGTTTGAAGAGCATTATAGTTATTCTTCGAACATTAGTATTCTGTGTCTCTACCTACTACGCATAAAGTAGTAATAAGTATTATCCATATTGGTTCCTTTATTTGACGTACTATGCAACATACATATGTTTTGAATTTTTGTAAGTTTTTCAATACGCGGACCAGTCATATGCTCCCTTTACACAATATAAGGAACTATTAGGTTGTTCGAATCTCTATCTTTGGAACATTTTTTTTTATGTAATATAGTTACAGAACGAGCTGACGGCCCACCTGGTGTTAAGTGGTAACCTCAGCCCATAACAAGCGATGCGGCTTGGGTTCTCCCCTACTAGGTACGACAAGACCCAAGTCGCAACGTATGCGCCCGTAACTCTGAGACGTGTAGGTGGAATGTCTCGTGTGCCTGTAATTTCACCGGCAACCACACCTTTCAAACCGGAACACAGTAACGCGAAAGCGTTACTGCTTGGCGGCAGAAATGGGCATGGTGGCAGTACTTCCCCGGACGAACTTGGCGAGAGTTCTACTGCTCTTAAACATCAATCATCATCACAACCATCAATATACATTTAAAGTTTCAGATTGTATAATTTTGTCTATCCTTGTCTATCCACGTCTCTGAGTAAAAGTAGATTATTATTATCATTATTCTAGTAGATACCAACCTGTATAGTTTGTGCACATGGCACATTTTATTAGTTGGCTGTTGGCTGGACACAAGTTCGATATGAGACTCTGATGTTTGCACTCTTGCTACTACTCCAATAAAATTATATTGGAATTTGGCAGTCTTATCAGAATAAATTCTGCCTATTGCCAATATAATATCTCTCTCTCGTACTCTCGACAATGAGGACCACAAGTAATTTTTTGGCTTTATTTGTATTTGAAAAGACACAAATCTCCATCTGAAATTTACATAATATTTTCTAGAACTTAACAGGTTTCCAACTCTCGTCATCACACTTTAAACAGAAATTGATCATCAAAATACCTAAACAACGTTGTTTACAGCTATGAGATCTTAATCAGCACTAAGGCATCGGAACCAATAGAAATATTTAGGGTACGTTGTGATTACTATAATATATTATATATTACTATAATACTTTAGGAGGAAGAGGTCGAAGCGTAATTACATCGAGTGGTGCTAACCTCAGAACTGTATATTACTGAAGTTTTGTTAGAACGTTGCCAGAGACAAATATATTCAGAAACTTTCATAACTTACACTATATATACGTTACCTATAACCAAATGGTGTATTTAAACCTTCGTAAACTGTTTACAGCAGTATGAAAGTAAACAGCTTACCTTTACAGATCAAAATATCACATAAAACTGAAAAGGATCAATGGAATGAAATTAAACGTGCAGTAAACGCTGCAACTTATTTCTGCATTTTCTTGGTGCTATAGTTTTATTAATATTGCAGAGGGTACTATATGATGATATTGTATTCCCTGATTTTATGTTTCATCTCATCCAGTAAATTAAGAAGCACTCTATATATACAATAGCTTTTCTCCTAGTTTCAGGAACTTTATTATATGTAGTTAATGCGAGCTGTTGGACCAGCCTTAGGTCGGGGGAGCATTTACCCTCAGCTCACCCCATATGCCATGGGAGTCCAATAAAACTGCAACTATCCTTAATCGCCCAATTAGTTATCGTTGTGGAGAAATATTGTCTGATGTAATTTAGTTAAGTAATAATTAAATTCAAAGTAATAAAAGTAATTCTCCGGACGATCTTGTTGTAAGTTCAACTAGAAGGTAAAAGTAGGAAGGTTTGAGCCCATAAAGTTTGAACGCAGTCAACTACGATTAAGTATATAGCTAGTAGGTATATGACAGACCTCACAGCTCAGTTGGTAGTAACCTTGCCTTCTATGCTGTAGGTCGTGGGTTCGATTCCCACTCAGGACAAACATTTGTATGATGAATATAAATGTCTGGTTGTCAATATGTATTATATGTATGTATTTACAAAAAAGTATATAAGTATTATATCAGTTGTCTGATTCCCATGACACAAGTTATGCTTAGCTTACTTTGGGACTTTATGGCGCTGTGTGAAATGTCCACCAATATTTATATTTAATTCTGTCTATAATTATATATACATATATATATATTTAATTCATCAAAAAAAAATAGTAAACGGGCAAAACCTGATTTCAAGATATGACGGATATGTCCAGCTTGATACGATTATTTTCATTGTTTGCCGTTAATATGAGGGTAAGTTTTGAATTTGGCGATAGCTAGTCTGGTGAGTATTACAAAAAAGCACATACCATCATATACCTGCGATAACTTACCAAATATGAAGCAGTTAATGTAGTTTTAACGATGGAACATTAAATTCTGGTCTGTGACATAAACATATCCTTATGCGGGTGTCACCCAGAGTTTTATATAAGCGTGACCTTTGTGACCCGTCAATGTCACGTAACAGTCAGAAGTAATGGTTTTCTATTTTTACACTTTCTGGGTGTTTTCTGTATTACTGTTGCTACTCAGTTATGAACCTTTGAAATGAAATTTAAAAATTAATGTTTCTGTTAATCTTTGCCTCAAGTACTGGCAGTGTATCTTTAGATACTTATTGTTAGAAAAACAATCATAGAAAAAAATTAAATAAACCGATTACACTCTTAGGCATCTACATAGATAAGAAGCATACAAATGTGAACACCTAACCGAAATGGTGGTACAATAGGTCAATATATGATTTATAAAAAAAAATGTCTTGTTCTTCCTTTGAAATCAGTTATGATTAATCCATTCTTAGAATATGTTGATATTATGGCCACGAAACTATAACAAAACAGATTTTGACTACATTATAAAATTAATGTCTTATTTTATTATAGTCGTAAAATTTAAGATGTCCTTATGTTCGGCGCCAATAGAATAAGCGCCAGTAACCTAAGTGTTACCATAGGGATTTATCTCACTGTGGGGTTGAAACGTTTTATCTCGTCATACGGAAACAGAGTCATAAAGTATAAATATATTAAATAACGGGCAACATTTTTATTAAGTTAATGAGGGTTATGGTAAACTAGTCAAATTTTTGTAAATATCTTACGAGTATATTGTAAGTTGATTCGTCACAAACATGAAAAAAGTGTATGTAGGTAAATTCGACACAGGTAGATTGGTTATTTAATGTGTATCTATGTTATTACTGATTATGCCGATTTTAAATCCTCCTGTTTTATTATTAATTCTTATAAGCATCTTCAGCATGTTACCGTTGAATGTAATGGTAACATAGTTCGGGCTTGCATGTTAGGCAAAAAGCTGACATGTGAAGCACGAATCATTGTTTGGGCATATGCCGGGGCATGCATATATTAGTCTACTAGCTGTTGCCCGCGGCTTAGTCCGCGTGAAGTTCGATTATATCACTTGCCCCTCGGAAAGTTAGCCTAAGTTACTCCTTAGAACATCAGCTATCTACCAGTAAAAGTCCCGTTCAAATCGTTCCAACTGTTTCGGAGATTAGCTGTAATAGTTGAGGCAATCGTTAACAATGTTAAACAGCGCCATCTATGATTTTTTTGCGTAACGACTAGATATACAGAACTACTTATCTGTTCATTATACTAAATGCGGTTTCTTCAAAATCTGTTAATTTAGCATTAATTTCATTAAATAATGCGAGATCCGGGCAATATTTAATTTAAAACAATTGGAATAAGATATTTTCCTGCGGTAAAATGGAGGCTAGGTATGTCTTAAGTTACACCTCTAACAATATCGGTGAAAACTGCATTCATCTCCATGCAGTAATTTTTGCTTGATGCGTGTACAACCAAACAGAGAGAAAGACAGACACAAAAATTCTAAATATGTACTGTTGTTTTGGGTTCTGTTGATCTAATAAAGACCGAGTTAAAGATATTACTTTTTTCAATATCTGCATGTACCTACAGACATCGGCCTGTTAAGTACAATTCTATTATATACCTACCTAATGAAAATGCTTTCATCAGAATGGGTGAGAACGGGCAGATGATTTTGACAATAGGAACAACATTGTACAAATGCAATACCTACACTTCAAAATACTCAAAGCAAATTGTTTGTCATGTTTATAATAATAATTTATTTCACTGAAAAAGAGCTCTGGTGATCTATCATCGCTTATGACATCTACGGTAGGCTAAGGTAGAGCCCGCACAAAAGGCTAAATGAAAGAGACAATATAATATTTTTTTGCAACAGCTTATTACTTATCCAAGATAGGCTATACAACAATAATTAACATGCACGAACGGAGTCTCTTTGAGACGCACTTAAATCCTTTCACCATGACTCCAATAGTAGTAGTACATGGTAGAAAAATAATCTATACAAATAAATAAAATTGGAGTGGCCGTGTGTTGGAGGCTCACACCCAGGAGATTCGAAACGCGATTAAATAATGAAATTTATTACAGTGACCGTGACCTTATACTGTAACTAATTATTCGTATTTTGGTGCATGTGTGTTCCTTGTGATAAACGAAGCTTAACATTTAGTTTTTAAGGAATAGGTTTAAGAGAGAAGATTTTCGTACTAATTGACACTCAATTGAGGGGATTTACTTCAGTATGCAGGATTTACTTTTTGAATACTGTTTATCAACACTTAGTTGAAATTCGTCTAAATTGTGGATTTGGCACTAGGAGAGAATTAATACCTACCTAAAGTTAATAACCATGTCTTATGTGAATAAATTATCTTTATCTTTATCTACATACGGGTGACATTCATATAAAAAAATACATACAATGCTAAACAAGACTGTTCAATTTTTGCATTTGTATTTATTGTGTGGGTAAAAATAATATTAACAATGTACTTAACAAATCTTAGGTAAGCACACTACCGACCGTGCCAAGTTTTTAGAGCCTGAATTAAATCGAACCCAGACAATAACAGCGCAATAACGACGTGTTGCTATTAAAAAAGTCCAGGCTATCCATCACTATCCTATTGAAGTGCCTGCCGTTAGCATCCTGAGTGCCCTGATGCTGATTAATCGTTTCTGGGAATGACAAAGACAAGCTGGTTACTTGACATGTAAGTTTTAACAAAAGTTTTTAATTACATATAATTTGATTAAACGCTTTACGAAATTCGGTTATATCAACAACTTTTCAAGTTGGTACTTAGAGAACTCCAAGTATACACAGAAGCTATTGGGTACCAAAGTAAATAAAAAGTATACCCTAAAAAGTTTTCATGCTTTTGAGGCCCATGCGAGATTTATGTAAAAAACCGTCTCGTATAAAATGAAAACACTGCCTTTGGTTATGTGCCTTGATTTATGTGGGTACTGTTGTTGGTTCAATACAAGTTTACCACTATTTATGTTATAGTAATGACAAAACGTGATGTCCCGAACCCTCTTGGGATTATATTAAGATTGAACTACGGTCGGAACTTTGATTATTACAATGTATTCTGCCCAAGGGATAAAATCTACCACGCCCTAGATTTCATCATATTATTTTAATACTCTGTATGACGTTTTTGCAATTTTAGTCGCATGAAAATCTTCTTTTGGCCAAATGTCACCGGATAATCTTTTAGTTTAAGTATCTTTACATATATTAAAAGAGAAAAGTAAAAATCTTTACAGGATCTTTTATAGCAATAAAAATAATTCTATCGGGCTTCACGCTAAGAGCCTATCCTACCTTATGTTATATGAAAGTTAAAAAATACTACTACATAAATAATATATATCTTAACTTTAATATTATAAATTCGAAAGTAAGTTTGTTTGTTACGCTTTCACGCCTAAACCGCTGAATCCATTGTAATGAATTTTTGATATAGATGACCTGGAGACTGTTACAGGCTACTTTTTCTCACTAAAAACATATAGGGGCCATCCACCACATCACTTAGTAGGTTTATAATCTCAGGAAAAAGACGTAACAGTGGTGAGCTCATCGCTATTTTTTTCCCTCGAATAACTCGACTAACACTATGTATGTTAATATGTATGTTAATAACCTTTCCATATTGGGGCCACCGCTTCATTGCACGTGTAAAATTAATTGGTGACTTAGTAATTTCGAGGCTCAGTAGGTAAAGAATTTAATGATTAATCTTGTTGACAAATAATAATTCTTTTCTTCACAATTCACCATTATTAATTTGTTTCCACATAGGGATTCCCAAGAATGCCCAATCTGCATAATTTAAAGCTTTATAATCCTACTATTATAAACGTGAAAGTTTCTATGGATGTTTATTACTCTTTCAAGCTCAAACGCTGAATGGATTTGGATGAAATTTGGTACCAAGATAGATTATATCCTGGATTAAAACATAGGCTACTTGATCCAAGAAAAGTGCAGTGTTCCCGTGGGATCACTTATTAACCGCGGGGCGCAGCTAGGAATAGAATAATATTAATGAAATATTAATACTGCTTCAAATTATGAGTAAATACGTACATTTTGTACGAGTTTGTATAAATGTATGTACATTCCGAACACTATCAACCGCGTTTATCTCTAATAGCAGCATAAAAACAACAGGTACTTTCAGGTGCGGTCGGTAGCTGCCGCTGCCGGTTCCGCGCCGTTATCAGCATCATACATAAGTTTTAATAGCAATGCTGACAATTATTTGTAATTTTTAATGCCGATAAGTGGTATAATTCAATACTTTAATTATAAATTTTTCATATGTGTAAGAAATTACGATTGTAATATATTATGATCATAAATAATAAATTCTATCTTTTACGTCTACGAGTATATAGAGTTTATTTATTTTATTTTATTGTTTTTTTTTTTTGCAATTTTTATTTTGCCTCAAAATAAAATACACGCGGCTAAAGGGGCGTCACTCTGGGGAATATGGTTAGTCAGACCTAGCTACAGGCAGAGAGAGGCAGTAGAACTAAGTTTTTGTGTGTAGAACTAAGTTTTTCAGAGGACGTGCTGCCACCTAATCTATTTCTGCTGCCAAGTATTAATGTATTACTTTGTTCCCGTTTGAAAGGTGTGGTTACTGATGAAATTACATGCATACGTATAAAATTGCCTGTGTGCCACAAGATGCCACAGTTTACCGCTTAACATCAAGTAGGTCATCTTGCACTTTCGCTAAATAATTCACGACTTGCCACAGAAACAGACTAAACATTCATTTTGAAGTGTAAATTTAATCGCATTTATGGTTATTATTCGTGTGGGTAGATGGAAATAGAATTCCCGTCAGCCCCAAGTCTCAAACTACACTGTTCTGTACATACATGCGTGGGGGGGGGGGGGGGAGTGGGGACAGACAGGAATATTCCTTTAATTCTACACATAAATCTCGGCTGAGACACAATAGGTTTTTTCAGATTGCGATAGACGCCATCTAACAATAAGATGACAAAATCAATACCTTTTATAGAATCTCGTATATTATATTGATACCCTGCCATTTTGGACTGTACAGGTAAATATATACTGTAATGACGTAATATTCAATATTTGATAGGTACTTCAAATACCTACCAACATTCCTTTTTTATGTTGTACCTACATATTCCAATAGTAAACGAACGAAATATTTAGAACCAGTTAGAAAACGTCAATTTTCAAATTAAAACAATGATCATACTTGCATATTTATCGTCATAGTCGTCGAACAAAGAAGGATTTGTTTTTTTTTTCAAAATTAGTTTTTATGTTGTAATCGACCTTAAATATCATAGAAAATCTTATTACAGTTTTACATATCCAAATTCGACGATGATAGTACTAGCCGTTTACAAAATATCACATCAACTCTAATTCAAAAAACTTTAAAGTGCTCTACTGTAAAGTTACTGTATTGCAGATCCGTCACAGTCCGTCAGAGTCTGTTCATAACCAAACCTTAACAGTAACACAGTTATAAACTTGGATTTAGTGACAAGAGGCACTGGACTGAAACAATGAATTAATGTAAGGTGTCGACTGGCCGCTAGCGACTCTGTCTCCGAACAAAATACCTAGGGGAAGGTTGCGATCATTGGACCAGTGCTTTCATTGGACCACTAAGGTATCTCCAAAACGGTGCAAGCTAGCAACACCCAAACTAGTGTAAACGAGTCCATAGCGGCTCATTTGCACCCCCCTCTTACCTCAGACACGCTGCAACACGTGGTGAGGAGTGACACGTGTAAGAGTGTTTGCTGAGCTCAAAATATATAAATTTGACTCAGGAGAACTTAATGTAACTATCATTGTATTCATATTTGTCTACGTGTTTTGTTATGAAATATTACACAATTTAATTGTGATTCTATGTGTATTGTTCAAAGTTGTCTAATCATGTCCATGTATTTTTTGGATTAATTTTTCTATGCGGGTACCTTGTTGCCATGATTGGACTGCAAGAGAGTTCCACCGTTGGACCGGTCCAATCATAGCAACTTTTTTGGTCATAATAATTATGACTGACATGTTGCTATCATACTTCCTACTATAATATTATAAATGCGAAAATTTGTAACTACTAATCTGATTTTTATGAAATTTGGAATGTAGATAGTTTTAAGTTCTGGAATAGGCTAATGAATTATATGGGAATACTTTGCCATAATTATTTTTGTAATATTAATGAAAAAAAAACATAAATAACCACAATTATTATAAATTTATAATTAAAGAATGTCACCGAAAAAACGAAAGTACTTTGCATGGAATGAAGTTAGTATGAACCTTGCTATAGAATAAGTTGCCTTGATTGGACCTCTAGAACAAACTTCTCGAAGTCCATTGATGGCAACCTGGTGGTTCAATGACGGTGCCCATGGTCCAAAGAAGGCAACAGCTCAAGATTTCGTTTTATTCGTTTATATCTAAAAGTGTACGCCCGAATTTTTTGTGCGTTTAATTATTATAAATAAAGGTCCTACGAAATAAAAATAATTAACCATTTTAATTTAATCACTTATACTTTTTGAGATATGAGGTCATAAAGTTAGGTGGTCCATTGATAGCAACCTTCCCCTATACGTTGACGCCCGGGTACCACGTGCTTAACGAACACCCATCTATCTATACAAATAAAGAAAACTGAAGTGTCTGTTTGTAATGTCAAAATAACAGTTTTTTTACAATAAGGTGTATGAAAGTAATTAGGGTACTTAAATCAATTTTTGTCTGTTTGTTTTTTCCAGCTAATCTCCGAAATGGCTGTATCGATTTTGATGGAAATTGCACTAGCATATAGGTGATGTTATAAGGAGTAACTTAGGCTACTTTGCCGAGGGATTATAATAATAATAACAATAATATTGGTGGAAATTTCACACGGCACTATCTAGCTCCAAAGTAAGCTAAGCGTAGCTTGTATCATGGGAACCAGACAACGGATATAATCTTTATACTTTTCGTGTAAATACATACATATAATACATATTAACACCCAGACACAGAACAAATATCTATGTCGGTACTCAAATATTTGTCCTGGGTGGGAATCGAACCCACGACCTACAGTGCAGAAGGCAGCGTTACTACCAACTGAACTAGAAGGGATTAAATAAGGGTGCGCGATAAAACTGAATTAAGTTAATTAAGTTAACTGAACTAAGTCGCGAGCAAAGCTAGTTTAAACACATACAGCCCAGTCGACAGTGTAGCGGTATAGTCTGCTCTAAACGATGAAAGTAGGCAATACCAGTACAAAACAATTGTTCTTTTAGTGAGAACGAAACGAATTGACGTAAAAATAAGTGATATTTTTCTTGTAAAGGCGAACCAGCTGTAACTAATATAAGCAATTGTTAGTGTGACCTTCGAGGTATTGCAAATACCAGTGGTTTTATAAGGCGCTGCCGAGTCGCTCGTGACTGTCGCAGATGCACCGTCACTATATACTATACATCTACAGGCTGATATCCAACTAATCCTCTCTAATATTATAAACGTGAAAGTTTGTATGGGTGTTTGTTACTCTTTCACGCTCAAACGGCTGAATGAATTTGAATGAAATTTGGTACCAAGATAGATTATATCCTGGATTAACACATAGGCTACTTTGATTCCGGAAAAACACAGTGTTCACGTGGATTACCTTTCTCACCGCGGGGCGCAGCTACTATATCATAATTTTATTAATATGTATACATTCTCTATGATCTAGATCCTTTATAAAGAAGAAATCTCTTTTAATGAGTATCTCTTAGTTGTAGTTAGTATAATAATTAGTCTGTGTTAGTGGGAAGGTCAAATCGACAATGAACACGCTGAATTCTCGAGAGTTCATTGCAGCTACTTGAAAAAGTGTTCGATGTTTTAAGATAACTCAATAATAATTTATAGGTGGTATTATAATAGAAAGTAAATTCTAATAAATAAATGTTTAAGAAACTTTTATTACGAAATTTCACATACTTGGCGGTATAGTTTTCATAAAATAGTACGTTTTATTATTCTCACAAAGGTTTCACGTTCCCACACTGATAACATACAAATCTCGCTTTGTACATGTGACTATTTAATTATTAATTTGACTAATTGAAGTTTCTAGCGATTTCCTTATCAATTCAACGGAAGTAAAGTCTTGCATTTTATATTTATATAAAACAATCACTCGGTAATTCTAGTGTTTCTTATCAGCGGATATTAATTAATTTATTCCTCCTCCGATTACGGTTTTCAGATTGCTTTTTTATTTACTTTATATAAAAGTCAAATCCTACTTAACTAGCTAGATATAAAAATGAGAGCATCGACTTTACAAATAATTAGCTCAGGGTTACCATTGATTTCTCATCTGTGCTACGACTTTCGTTTAATTAGTTAGTTAGGTATATATTAACGTTTTCTTAATAGTTATAAACCATTTAATGGTCATGCGATTAAATGCAATCTATACAAATAAATAAAATTGGAGTGTCTGTTTGTAATATTAAAATAACAGCTTTTCACTAAGTGCATTTGGATGTATACACGGTACATATTATACCAAAACAACATTTAAAAAAAAAAAACTGTCTTTCTGTTTGTTCCGGCTAATTTCTGAAATGACTGGACCGATTTTAACGGGACTTTCACTGGCAGATAGCTGATGTAACAAGGAGTAACTCACGCTACTTTTCCGAGGGGTAAAATAGGAGTGCGTGAGAAAACCGAATTCCACGCGGACGATGTCGCGGTCAACAGCTAGTTATGAAATACAATTACGCCGATAACATGTATAAATTAAACAACACATAGCACAAGTAAAACATTGAATAACAACACAAACAAATGCGGTAACGTCACAGCGGCACTCCCGCTGTGCTCATTCACAAAGTACAGGATCGTCGGACAGTCAACGTTATAGTTCGAAATCGCATCCTTCGTATACATAATCAGTCGACAGTCTGCGTCCTTGGAAACGTACACACGGCTTTTGGTTATCGGATCCATCAGGGTAGTAACCCGCCAGTCTGTGATACCGCTCTCGTTGTTGGGCACGCCGTAAGCGCTGTCCTTCTTCCCGCTAGGCTTCTCAATCCAGAGGCTGACGTCGACGGAGTCTTCGATCATCTTCCTCATGTTGTAATCGTGGATGTAGAAGCCGAAGAAAGCGTGCGCGATCGTACAGTACACCGCGACCGTTTCAGTGACCTCCACGTCTTCTATTCGAAGCCAGCACTGCTCCGCCCGGTCGTTCCGCGCCGGCAGCTCCAGCGGGATAGGCAGCACTAAAGGTCTCTTGTCCCTCCCCTCGCCGCAAGTGATGTGGACCAATGAACCGAGTAAAACACTTATAAATAACATTTTAAATGTGGTTCCGCCGCGACGTCATGATTGGAACTAACCGATTGTCGCGGCTTTGTACGGCCGATACAAAAACGTTGCAGAATAGTCGCGTTGCCTTCGCAAGCCTTCGCTGGATGTCATTACAGGTGGAAGATTGTCAGATTGCTATTTTTACAACTCATTGTTATTGGTACTATGGCACGTGATTGAATATCCGCTGCGAATTATCCCATGAACACTATATATCATAAGTATTATAGGTATCTATTTATACCATAATAACGTTGCCTGCAGGCTGCGGCTCGCTGTGGATAATTGAAACTCATTTCGTGACCATCTTGATTTAGCCGCCATGACGAAGAATAAAGCAACATTTGCGTAGTAAGCTACCCATATATTTTTTCATCAAATCATTTGTTCTAATTAAGTTACTTCATTGGAGATTCAAGGCTTCGTTTAACATTATAATGACTTTGAGAATGAATTACTAATGACAATTATTAATTTTTATTACGTTTAACTGAATGTACTATATATATTATATATATATATATATATATATATAATTATAGGTATATATTATATTTATTGCCTACTGGGCAAATTTTCGTGACATTGATTTTACTGTTGCAAACGATTGATAACAAACTAAATTCCCAACATGAAAATAGTTTTTCGTCCATCGAATACAATATTAATCTTAGTGCAAAAATTATAAGCGTTCAACTGCCAAGGAGAAAACCCAGACTATAAATACTGAGATGATAATTAACCTAAAAAAATATATCCATAAGTCAAAGGTATACTTATTTAAAAACTTCTAAGACACCATGGGAAGGTGTAAATGGAATGAACAGTCCGGTATTCAATCCAAAGCATCACATTACATTCATTGCCAGGGAGTAGATCAAAGTGATCTAATTTATTTTCCATAACTACGTTTGCCCTAGTTGCGCGATGACTTGACACTTCCGTACATACGAGTAGATTTGTTTCAATGCATTTAGAAGGCGAACTATAGTGGTTTTTATTGTAGGTATGGTCACTACCGGTACGATCGGAAGAAAAGGTTTTAAAGTAATTTCTATTTGTAATCAGTACCTTATATTTATTTATTATTTAATTTTTTACTAGCTGTCCCGGCGAACTTTGTACCGCCATATTTTATGTTTATTTATTATTATATTTTTATATATATTTTATTATTTTTCATAAATTAAAATTGTTCCCGTGGTATATTACGTATGGCACAAGGTAATAATCCCAGAATCCCGGATACGTCAGTTTCGTGTCGTCACAAATTTAATGTTACCCTAACGAAAAACAAATGGCAAAACTTTTGCTGGCATATTTGCTAAGATTAAAAAGTTACATAAAAATACACATAAATGTGATGTTAACAAAACGGTTTGTCTATATTGAAATAAATATTTTAGTTTTCTCCGAGTGAAAACTCAGGAGGCAATAAAATAAAAATAAAATTTAATCCAATAATGTTATTCATACAAATTTATGAACAGTTTCTTTTATTATGTTAATATATCTATTTGGAAGTAATCTGTTTAGTTGGTTCCTAATAGAACTAGAATTAGAACAAGAACGAAGGGACTATTCAAGCTAAGATAATGCTTTTCTTACATGCATAAAAATCTAAAAATTTTGGATGAAAATAAATGTCAGGCTATTGTTAGATACCAAATATATGGAGTTATATTTGTGCCTTGACCTTTTAATTGGGCTTTTGTGGTAACAAACCAAATGGAAACGCAAATAAGAGTGAAACAAATTTATTTTGAAAATGTCTTATGATTATCATAGGTTTATAGAGTAGAAAATAATCGTATCATAGGTTTATAGAGTAGAAAATAATCGTCAATTTCCTATTTTCGAAGCCAGCGACCCAGCAATTTCCAACATGTAGAATTTATCACGTTTACGTAATAAAATATTGGTGGGAAATACACAGCTTAGCCCTCAACTAAGCATAGGTTGTATAATGGGAACTAGATAAATGAGAGAATACTTTTTTGTAATAAAAGGTAGGTATATAAATATAATAATGTATATAAATACATTTTAACATCTTGAAACAGAACAACAATAATAAAGCGTGTTTGTCCTGGTTGGGATCCGAACCCACGAGTACAGCGCAGAAGGCAGAGTTATACGACCAACTGAGCTGTGCGTCAAAAAGCTTAAACTTACCCTAAGAAAAAAAAAGTTAAATTTATTTTCCTTATCAGATATCGTTTCGGGTTATCTCCTTTACTACCTACCCAGATAACCATTATTATATTAGGTACCATTCCGAAAAGTGAAGCCATCCCCTCATAAACAAATCGTCATCCGCTTAATAATTCTCAAATACCGCTCTGTGTCATTAGGGTTGCTCAGCTCAGCTGTGGTGACGTCATCGCCTGTTGCCCATTGCAAATAGAACACTGTTGAACGTACATATCTACAATGTAATGTAATATAATTTATTCTGTATTTTGCGTTGTGTGTTTACCCTGAGACAGAGGCTTCCCCACCAATGTAATATTATTAGTTTGACGAAGGCCCCGAATGACGACGGGTAGCAGCTATCCGTCTCGCTTTTTTGTACCGTATAGTGTTGCCAGTATTCATAGTTTTTGCTGGCGTTTAGGTTAATTATTAACATAGTACATTTACTTCAACGGTTAAAAATACATTATTACTGCTTAAAATCGCTATACCTAGTGTTTGAGAGAGCGAAAGTTATACGTATATAATCATATTTCTTATTTTTTTGATTGGTGGAATAATGTAACTAAATATGCCTACGCAATTTATGTGTAATATTATGTACCATAAACTTAGGTATTTTAAAGATTAAGTTCTGCCGATTTACCTATTACCTATATTACCTATTAGCTTTTTTTTCTAATCACGCACAATAACTTAAATTAGCTAAGTGCTAAGCTTATAAACAAACTTATATATTTACATAAGTATATTTTTAAAATAGCTAGGACATTTTCAATGTTCCACGAAAAACACTTGAGTAGGCTTCTAGATACTGCCTAATGTATAAACATTAGAAATAAATGGAAAAACAAGTGAAACGCGAAAAGCTCATTGCTTGTATGTAGAATTATTTACAAAACGTTTTAAATATTTTAATGACATTTTAAACGTCTGCAGTATAACAGCAATATTGATTATTTATGTTTTTTTTTTTATTTGATTTTTTGTTATTCTCATAAAGTCAAGGTTATTTTCCGCTAAGAAGTAGCGCAGTACCTACATTAAGAAACACTTTGAAAAACATTTTTATGTATGAATCACAAAAATCCACTTTTTTGACAGCTGTCACTAAGCTTCGCAGCAGCATTTTAATATATGTACCTACCATAAACAACATCTCGGCAAACTTGTATTAGCAACGGGCATCCCTTAAATAATGCAACAACAACATTGCGTGTTTGTGTAGAAGCGAGTAGAAACGGTCCACCCACGTGACCGACCAAACCGGCTCGCGAGTGGCGTCAACGATTCGTAATTCGTATTCAACTTCAGTCAGATGCGCTAGATCACCGCTGGCGGCCGCGTATACATATCGTTTGTTTATTTTGATCACGTAAGCGCGATGGCACCTAGTTGGTGCATATTTCTCTGCACAGTGCTATTATGTTCGTCTTTGCAACAAGTGAGTGGGGCTAGAGGGTTCGGAAGAGGCAGCCACAGCTACCCGAGGGGAGGAGGATTGTCCGGCAGTCACTCGTCGAGTCACTCGTACCCGAGCAGCCACGGTCTCTCCGGCAACAGTCACGGAAGCGGACAAAGCCATGCTTATCCATCTTCTGGCGGACAAAGTCACGCTTATCCGTCATCACAAGGAACGCAGAGCCACGGATATCCATCGTCAGGCAGCCACGGCTACCCCGCGTCTGGTGGACTATCCGGCAACACTCCAAGCAGAGGTGGAATATCCGGCGGCACGCACACCACCCACACGACCAATGTCTACAACAACTACCACTACAGTCCTCCGCAACAAATTCGATACACCCCCGTCCACGGAGGCGCCCCGACGTCGTACCCCGTGTACCACGGCACGCCACCGACATACGTCTACCAATACAAGGATTCTGGCAGCAAATACGGAACGCTGTTGGCCGGTTTGGCGCTTCTCAACTTGGGAACCCTCGGGGCGGTCGCGTACGCCCACAGCGGACACAGCGGCGGCAGCTCCGGTAGCTACAGACCCGCCCCGGGTGAAGTGTGCAAATTCGGGGTGAAGAAAGAAAACGGCGACTACGAAGAGACTAAGATCGATTGCCAACTGATAACAAGTTTCATATTCCAAGAGCAAGCGAAAGCGCAAAATGGCGGCACGAACACCACTGTCGTAACGACGAGCGTGACGAACGTAACAATGGTTAATGGCACTAATGGGGGGGCTGAGCCGGCGCCGGCGGTGGCCCCCGGAAGCGTCATTTACACAATGCTGCCTAACGGGACATTGGTGCCTTTGAACGGGACGCTTATCAATGGGACTCTGGTGGACCCCGCGACCAGTACGGTGCCGCCGGTGAGCGGAGTGTCATCCGTGGTTACTACGACTACAAACACGACGACGACTGTGACGAACGCCCTAGACGTGAAGGGCAAGCCGATAGACGTGACTCCGGGTATGGAGTGCTACGTGTTGAGGCACACGCCCTCGTCCAATATGAAACGAGCGGTACCGTGTGGCCTCCTTCAGTCGTACGCCACCCAGAGTCTGAAGAAGAACTCTGCCGCACGAAATGTTCCAGTGTTCACGGCCTTCGCTGTTGTGGCTGCAATGTGTTTATCATATTAGTTAAGTGTATTTTAGGTATGTGTTCAGTCTTTCCGTGTCTAATGTAAGCGTTAAGAAATTTTAATTTTATCTACTAACAGATTTATGACTAAGTAGTTACTCTATCCAAAAAGTTGCTTTTGAGTTTTTCCTAAATATGTTTCGGTATTGATACTTAAGACGGTTCTAAAATTTGTCTGTGATAATGATGAGTAAATGATTCTGTTAATTTTAATATACAGCAGCTTTTATTGCATTTTTCTTTTATTTACAAATATGATGCTAATTAATATAAATCGTTGAGTATCTTACGAATATCTACGAATGTATGTAAACAAATAAGACTACGCTTAAATTTTCTACATAATTAATTTACGGACCACAGTCTATGAATAAATCTACTATAACTACGTACTAACAGGTAGAAAATTAAATTCAATACAAGTTGGATATAATATGAATAACCTACACAATCAATTAACATATAATATCAAAGTAACAGATACCATCTGAGGAAGTTGTTAATTCTCGATATCAATTCCATTCTGCAGTAACGCCAGTGGATGCACAAATGAATGGGCAAGGTTAGCTTAGCTGCGCTTAGCTAGCATATTTTAATCTATACAAATAAAGAAAATTGGAGTGTCTGTTTGTAATATTAATATAACCGCTTTTTACTAAGTGCATATGAATGCATATACGGTACATACACCTAAACAACTTTTTAAAAAAAAATTGTGTCTGTTTATTCCAGCTAATTTCTGAAATGGCTAGACCGATTTTGACGGGACTTTCACTGGCAGATAGCTGATATAACAAGGAGTTGGACATGAGAGGACTTGGGCCACTTTTCCGAGGGGTAAAATAGGGGTGCGTGATAAAACCGAATTCCACGCGGACGTAGTCGCGGGCAACAGCTAGTTAATTAATAATCATGTATTAAAATTTGATCGCACATGTATATTCCAGTGAAATTACTTTTTTTTAAACTACCGTCCTTTTTCCCATAGTGGCAAATAACTATACCATTACTAAGGAAGCGGTTAGAAACCGACACTAATTAAAATAACCTACAAAGTAAATGTTATCGATTTGGTCGCAGTTTTGCCTGGTTAACACATTCGGCGTCATTGACAATATTCAAACTGAGATTTCTCTTTAAATATTGTATCTAGCTTCAGATAGGAATATGAAGAAAATTTGTTAATTATGATGTATCAATATCCCTATTATTCACACTTCATTACAATATCGTGAAAGTTTCGTTCTAGCGTAATAATTAACAAAATTGTTAATTGAGGTATTGAGATGAAGAAAAGATACTTGTCACGTCTAAGTCTCCATGATTGTGTAAGCCACACGTCCCATGAAGCTCTGCCTACCCTTCGGGGTAGAAGCGGGAATGTAGTACATATGTTTGTATGCATCATATTCACATATTTCGAACCAATGGAGTTAGGTACATGAGTCTAAGCATGCAAAACTGATATCTCTAAAAGTAAAACAATGCTTACTCTACGGTTTTAATTAACTACATTTGCCATTAGGCTCGCCTACTTCAGCCGCGCAATTGCGTGATGAATACGCCCCTTTTTATTATCATAAAAATATGCGGGCAAAATGTTTTGACTGTAGTTCAAAATCATAGAAATATAACAAACGAGAGATTAGTAGAAACAAAACAGAAAACGAAAAACTACCAAAGAGTGAACCATCTAATAACTGATAGTTTACGAAGGAAAGTTATTAAATGATTTTAGAATAATAAGTGCCTATTCATACTGATAAATATTTGTCGCTGATAATGACGAAGTTGCGAGAAAGTCGACAGAGAAAGCATGCCATTAATGCAACCATTCCTTTCGTGTCGACGTAAACAATTTATAAATAGACTAGCCCACGACTTCGTCCGCGTGGAATTCGGTTTTATCACGCACCCCTATTTTACCCCTCGGAAAAGTAGCCTAAGTTACTCCTTGTTACATCAGCTATCTGCCAGTGAAAGTCCCGTCATAATCGGTCCAGCCATTTCAGAGATTAGCCGGAACAAACAAACAGAGACACATACAAAAATTAAAAAAAAGGTTGTTTTGATATATGTACCGTGTATACATCAAAATGCACTTAGTAAAAAGCGGTTATTTTAATATTACGAACAGACATTCCAATTTTATTTATTTGTATAGATTAGGTAATTCAACTGATAATTTTCATTTACTTGCGCCGCTCCAATTAGTAATTTTCCCACTAGCAGTAATACATCAAATCTAAGGACGCAAGCCGTATAATTGCTTTTGTTAGGGGCAGAGGTTACCGCTTATCATCGAGTGGGCCATCTTGTTCATTCGGTAAGCTATTCACATAATAACCAAATTGTATATACAATTAATAAACAAACATACTGATTTAATTATATGTATCATAAGGCGCACAAAACTAAGTCGGCACAAATAATACCTAGACTTACTGGAAAAAATCCCACTTTCCATTTTGCAGTTAAATAATTTGACTTTGATGGACTATTGGTCCCGAGTTTCGATCTGGAAGCCATTGGAACTGTATCAAATCCAAACGCACAGCAACAAGTAGTTTCTTTTGAGAAATTAAGATTACCACGCCGTCAAACCGGTTGATGAAAATATCTTGAATGTGTACAGGAACATAAATTTGCATTCATATGACATGTACCAAATTGGACTGGGAATTTGTGGTAGATTAAATGACCATTACTCTCGAATGTCGAGAGTAGGACTGTGTTCGGCGGTAGGAACACTAAAGGCTGGTACAGCAGTTCTGTTCTATAGTATGGCTTATCTTCACGAATGTATCTAGTTCTCATTTCGTCGTAGTACTGAACGATAAAAAGTCAGTGATCTAAATCAGGACATTTCTGCTATCTTGTGATAAGATGGAGTAGATTAAGTAATTAAACAGACTAAAAATCCCAATAAATATATTTCTTTCATATTCCCGCTTTCATAAAGACAAAAGCACTTATTTAGGCAATTATCAATTGAAAACGTTTATGAGAAATATCGAGATAAATGATTTTACATCTATAGTAAAAATCAAAACTGATTCGTCAGTGTATATATAATGATGGCTGGGAAATTGGTGATACTATTTAATAGTTTAAAAAACGTTTATGCTCGTTTCATTATTATTAGAATATATAAATAAGCAATGCCTTTTAAATCCTCAATTTTAAAAAGGCTTTAACTGTGTTTTTTTATAATATCACATGATTGTTTCAAATATTTGGGGTCTGGCTTGCGTAGTCACAATACAACAGCGATATATTACTCCGATTTGATGATATCCAACACAGAAAAATGTAGTGTTATATTTTTTGCCTGAGTGCTCACGTTTATAACACGAGTCAAAATGCGGGTGTTCCTAGTAATACTTTTCGATTACGAAGCTCACAGCGTAAAACACAACTATGGTTCCTAGAAATTCAGTAAGTACCTAAGCAATCAGTTTCACAGCGTTTATAACCTACTCACAATATAATTTTAGATTTGTGAGTATTGCGTGAGTAAATAATCAGAATATGTAGGACGAGATAAGATATAAAAAGTGTCTAAATATTCTAATAAAAAGTGTCTTATAATCATTCAAATTTTTTTCGCTCGTGGAAACGAAAACAATATTCGTAAAATGTTTCATTTAATTTATTTATTTACTAGCTGTTGCCCGCGACTTCGTCCGCGTGGAATTCGCTTTTATCACGCACCCCTACTTTACCCCTCAGAAAAGTAGCCTAAGTTACTTCTTGTTACATCATCTATCTGCCAGTGAAAGTCCCGTCAAAATCGGTCCAGCCATTTCAGAGATTAGCCGGAACAAACAGACAGACAAAAATTGAAAAAAATGTTGTTTTGGTATATGTATCGTGTATAAATCCCATATGCACTTACTAAAAAGCGGTTATTATAATATTACAAACAGACACTCCAATTTTATTTATTTGTATAGTTTTTTTTTGTGAACCTAGGAACACATGATGGTTGTTGGGCTTAAAATTAGATCACTAGATTCTGCTATGTGAACATACAAACATTACAAACATATATATTATTGCTAAAAATATTAAAACTCAATATAATAACAAAATAATCAAATCACTAGAAAATAATAATAAAAATGAAAGTACTTAAAATTTTCAACAAAATCTTTATATAAAAATCTAAAATATATATAAAAACTAAAGTCAAAAAACAAAACAAATGTTAAAACAGTCGAAGGTTTCGATGCGCGTTAACTTCAGTTCAGTGGTGAGTGGTGAGTGGTGAGTTAAACCGTTCCGAGGACAAATTCATTTCGCTTTCGCACCACGGATCAGCCGCCGCAAAGTAACTAAAATAATGAATCATTCCATCTGTTTGTGAATCATTTAATATTTGCTGGTGTAGTACCATTAAACGCCAGTCACACAGTATAATGGATTACAGTGTGACTGAGATGTCTCCCACAATGTGTAAAGTATATTCTTTAGATAGTCGAGAGTTTAAAATTAAAAGCAGCTGAATAAAAGTAAGTTAATAAAAAATATTGGTTAACGCCCCAAACTAAACTATCTTGTACCAACTATGAGAACCAGACAACTGATAGAATACTTATACACAGTAATTATTATGTAAATACATACATATTGCAAGTACATATTACATCCAGACGCATTACAAATGTCTATGTTCGTCACACAAATGTTTATTCAGGGTGGAAATCGAACTCGCGACCTAAAGCGCAGAAGGCACAATTACTTACCAACTGAGCTATAAGGCTCGTAGTAGTCAGAATGAATCGATGTTAAATTATAAAAGTTTAGTTGTTAACCAATTTGCCTTGCAAAGAACGGATGTCGGAATCCTACTAATCCTACTAATATTATAAACGTGAAAGTTTGTATGGATGTTTGGTACTCTTTCACGCTCAAACGGCTGTATGGATTTGGACGAAATTTGGTAACAAGATAGCTTATATCCTGGATTAACACATAGGCTACTTGGAAAGTGCAGTGTTTTCGTGGGATTACTTATTCACCGGGGGTAACAATGCGGGGCGCAGCTAAAGGTTAAAATATCTAAGATTGTATATATCTTATATTTTGAGAACTAACCGTATTCTTATCGGAAAACATGCGTCGCACATTCGTATCAAGTGGAACTGGGTGCATCGGCCAACGACCCATGCTATCACTTATTTAATTTACTTCAATTCCAAGTGAAGTCGGTATTTTGCTGGTTGAACAAAGCGACGGAACCTGGTTTACCTCAATCGCTAACCGTTTTGGGCAAACTACAATAATTAATCACATCTTTTAGGACCCTCATTATCTTTGAACACAGACCATGATGATTTGTAACCTAATGCACACCATTTCCTCCCTCTCCCGAACGTTACTGACTGAAGCGTTACGAACGTTAGTTCTATAGCTGAGATACATACACACTGGGCTATTAGTATTGTAGACTGGCCTCACAGCTCGGTAGTAACCCAGCCTTCTGCGCTGTAGGTCGTGGGTTCGATTCCCACCCAGGACAAACATTTGTGTGACGCCCATAGATGTTTCTTCTGTGTCTGGGTGTTAATATGTATTATATGTATGTATTTACAATTAAAAAGTATATATGATTTCTATCAGTTGTCTGGTTCCCTTGGTACAAGCTTAGCTTAGTGTCGGCTAGATGGCGCTGTGTGACTTGTCCACCAATATTATTATAATACTAGCTGTGCCCCGCGGTGTTACCCGCGGTGAATAAGTAATCCCACGGGAACACTGCACTTTTCTGGGATCAAAGTAGCCTATGTGTTAAGCCAGGATATAAGCTATCTTGGTACCAAATTTCATCCAAATCCATTCAGCCGTCTGAGCGTGAAAGAGTAACAAACATCCATACAAACTTTCACGTTTCGCGGCTCTCAGCGCGCTTTATATAGCCACGGACGCTCAGGCGCGAGGCGTGTAGTACGTACTCTGTACGTTAAAAATGTTCGCCGTGATTCTTTAAATTGACATAACTTTTTTATTTATGAACCGATTGACATGAAATAAACACTAAATGTTAAGTGAAGCTTACTAAAATATATTAGTGAAAACCGTATCAAAATCGAATAAGCCGTTTCTGATATTAGCGTGCACAAAAACACAGACAAACAGACAAACAGACAAAAAAAATAATAATTACAATTTCGGGTTCGGCATCGATATAATAACAACCCCTGCTACTTTTTTTTTATATATTTCCATTGTACAGACACCACTTTTCTACAATTTTATTATATGTATAGATAACAAGTGAATATGCATATATCATATGCAAGTGAAATGCATATCATATTTGACTAGGTCATTCACATGATTTTTTCGCCCCTTGAACTGGAAGTCAGGGAGAAATTGTACCTGTTTATTACTCTTTCTTCGCGGGGAATCGTTCAGTTGTCAGTAATGCTTTTACCTTAGCCAAGTAACCTTTAGATGTATTCAACCTTAGGTAAGTGTAGACATAAAGATATTCAGAATTTTCATTGCGCTTGCGAGAACTACCGAATTAATTGAATATTCAGAAAAATATTGCATATTTGTTACACAAACTACAAAAATGATTTATTTTTACTTGAAACTACATTTTTCAACTGCATACGTGCTTGTCGCTAGTGGGTACAAACACTATACAAATCTAAGAGCCGGCTCAGATTGACGCGTCGCTACGGATAAAGATTCAAATCTCACGTGATTGCCTTGCTGCGCGTCGCCTAGTAGAAGACCGTGACGATGGTACGACCATCTGAACCGGCTCCAAATCTAGAGAAGTTACATGATAGTGGGTAAATGAGGTGCATAATGAATCGTTGTTTCAAAATGATTTCTTTTTTTTCTCATAAAACATTACCTCCTTAGTCATTTATACGGCCTTTGTCATTTTTATTTACTCTGAAAAGCAAACATAATACATATGACTAACTCATTACGTAAGCATTGTATGTAAGAGATTTAATTTTCATGTAGATATAATGTTATAGGTTCACTCTAGCTTGTCGACAGTAGGCCTGTCTCTGCGTACCTTAGAGACCGCTACGGTGTGATGTGAAACTATAAACCTCTTTTGAAAGTATCTTCACTGATTTGTTTGAAAAAGATCAATCACACTTTCTTTCCTTAGTAGGTAATGTTCCGCACTATACAATTGAACTGGCAATTTTACGATACATTTTACTTGGTAATTTAATTATTCCCTAAATTATAACCTCTCGACAAATGTGGCAATTTTATTGACAGCCCGATCAAATTGACAGTCATTTGTGTCATTCTGACTGGCCTCACAGCTCAATTGGTAGTAACTCTGTCTTCTGCACTGCAGGTTGTGGGTTCGATTCCCACCCAGGACAAAAATTTGCATGACGAATATAGATGTTTGTTCCGTGTCTGTTACTTATGTGGTCACTGTGTGTTACTTATAGGATATTACGTCGACGTGATAAAGAGCCTTGTTTTTAGTTTCAGCCAATATAATTGTTTCATATAGGTAATCTGATTAAAGTCACAGTTTAAGAAGCAACATAGAATAAACAAGTAGTTGATTTCTCTATTCGGTGATCTACAAGATTTCTCTCTGATCTAGAAGATTCCAAGCCATTTCTTTATGAATTCTATGGAAATAAAAGTTTTTGACTTTGACTTGACTTTGACTTTACAAGCACCAACTTATATTACGCTGCTTTGATACAATTCATTAGGTTTAGGTTGGCTTCGCTGAGTCACTTGTGCGTCAATTTGATACTGCGGTTACACAAGATGAAATTGGTGTAATGTAGGGTTAAAACACAATAGTAGTACCTAACACTACGAGAAAATCCGTGTCATTTTAATTGCTCACTGATCGAATTCATTCGAACTCATTCCACATTATAATACACTGTAGTTTCTAACTCTGTCATTATTAATAATAACTATTTTCGGTTTAAATAATCAATTTTTCTTAAGAAATTAATAAATTTAATTTATTTAATAGGTAACTTAATAATTATGAGTACGTATACAAATAAATAAAATCGACTGTTTTTAATATTAAATTAACCGCTTTTTACTAATTGCATATCGATGTATACACGGTACATATACCAAAACAATATTTTTAACTATTTTTGTCTGTCTTTTTGTTCCGGCTAATCTCTGAAATGGCTGGACCGATTTTGACAGGACTTTCAGTGGCAAATAGCTGATGTAACAAGGAGCAACTTAGGCTACTTTTCCGAGTGGTAAAATAGGGGTGATAAAACCGAATTCCACGCGAAAGAAGTCGCGGGCAATAGCTAGTACATAATATATATTGAATACTTAAAAAATAAAATAGAATTAAATGTCTTTTATCCATTCCAGGGATAATTTCAATCTGCTACTTCTCGGGGGCGGGGGTGGGGCTGCTCCCGCTGTTCGGCTGGCACGCCGACGTGGACTCGGCGCCAGGGTGCTACTTCGTGGAAGTCATGGATTACAACTACCTGTTGTTCCTTTACTTCGCAACCATTGTGACGCCGAGCGTCCTCCTGGTGGCGTTCTACGCACGAATCTACTGGGTTGTGGTCAAGCAGGTTGGTTTTTTGCTAGACTCCGAAGCGCTATTTCTATCTTTTTCTTTAATGTAATGTAGGGGATAGAAGGAGCTAACGGCCCACCTGCTGTTAAGTGGTAACCGCCGCCCATAGACAACAGCAATACGACTCAAGTTCTATCCACCAAATTACGAGATGAGTCAAGTCGCATTGCGTTGCGTCTTTTGGGATAAAACTTTGTTTCTGGATAAAACTCGTTTAAATATTATTTGTATTTTTCTGAGCTTTAGGTATCTACTACTGTTTTATACCTTGAAAGTCAAGAAAATAAATAAAGTCAAAGTCAAAGTCAAATCACTTTATTTGCATAAAACATGGTACACACAGTATGATGTAAGGGTTTTAGTTAGGTACATAGATCTCATGTTTTTGCTCATTAGAGCGTGCAAATATTTCATTTAGGAGAATAATAATGATATGTACAATTAAAAGAAATTCAAAAATAATTTGTAGCTTTAGCGGCCATATATTGCAAAATGTAATGAAATATGAAAACTATGAAAAATATGAAAACACAGTCCCTTTCATAATTTCTTTCTATATTACGAACTTCAATTATTATTATGCCCAAGGCTAGCATCGATTGAGGTTCGATGTCGCCTTTATACACATTTACCGTATTCGAATCACCAGCCAGTTCAGCTCACGGTTCATGAATTTTAATAACACACAAGTACGTATGCCGGTAAATAGCACTTGTATTGTTCCAGCTGAGTGACGTAATGACAGTGGAAGGGGGCCGACGCGTTCCTGGCGGCGGAACAATGCTCAGAGTCCTCGGGGCAGCGCAGAAGAGAGAAGTCAAAGCCACTCAGAACCTAGCCATCATAGTATTCTTCTTCATAATCTGCTGGATACCCCTCTACACCATCAACGCAATAAAAGCGTTCAAGCCCGAACTGGACATTCCGAATCCACTAACATACGTCTGCATCATCGTATCCCATCTCAATTCGGCTATCAACCCCCTTCTGTACGCGTACCATTTGAAAGACTTTCGTGCCGCGATGAAAGGTCTCATATGCACAGTGATCGGAAGAGGCGTACCTATCCCAGCTGCGTACAGACCTCCAGTGCCCGTCAGGAGGCCAAACCTAGAACGTTGCAACGCTTTGAGGGAAAGACCGAGAGTTTACGTAGACTCTCCAGTGTGGCTTCGGCAGAGAGATGTTCAGGACAGCATTATCGAGGATAATAGAGCAGTAGCAACGTCACTGCCAGTTGTTACAGATGTGGAACCGTTTCTGAACAAAGGTACTGACGGCTCCAGCGGCGGCTGTACTCCTGAGAATAGAGACAGTGATGCGGGCCCTTACCTGATAGAGGAGAACGGGCAACAGTGCCAAAGTCCTTACAAACAAGTTGAGGAGCTGATGAGGAGGGTGAGGGTTGTCGGTGAGGAGAACAGCTGACATTAGTGTCGGGCCCTCCCGGCCTGCAGATCTAAAGCTTTAATTATGCCAAAAGACATTCCTGATGCTGTTTGTAAATTTGGAGCGTAGTAAAATCTTATAATGCTGGTTTTCTATTCGAAAACTGGTTACTCCAATTATCTATACCAGTAAATAAAATTGGAGTGTCTGTTTGTAATATTAAAATAACCGCTTTTTACTAAGTGCATATGGATTTATACACGGTACATATACTAAAACAATTTTTTTTTACAATTTTTGTCTCTATGTCTGTCTGTTTGTTCCGGCTAATCTCTGAAATGGTTGGACCACACCATGAACACAATGGTTCTGTTTCAAAAAGCGATAATCTCGTTATGTCTCGCTGACAATCAATTTGCATCATTTATGTAAGACTAGCTGTTGCCCGCGACTTCGTCCGCGTGGAATTCGGTTTTATCACGCACCCCTATTTACCCCTCGGAAAAGTAGCCTAAGTTACTCCTTGTTACATCAGCTATCTGTCAGTGAAAATCCCGTCAAAATCGATCCAGCCATTTCAAAGACTATCCGTGACAAACAGACAGACAAAAATTGAAAAAAATGTTGTTTTGGTATATGTACCGTGTATACATCCATATGTACTTAGTAAAAAGCGGTTATTTTAATATTACAAACAGACACTCCAATTTTATTTACTTGTAGGTATAGTTAATATCGCTAGTAATTTATTGTCAAGTTTTATAAAATAAGATATTTTTTAGATGTACAACTATGTATGTTATAATGTTGCTGGATGTTATCGTTGCTTACGAGAGAATTGAATCGATTGTTGCTTTTATGAAAATATAAATGTGCAATAAAGTGTTGTAGTTTATCGTCTATCTAAGCCACACGAGACCGTTGGGTGATAAGCAAGTCATTATAATTCTAATAGTTTTTAAAACAAAGCAGTACTTTATATAAAGGTTATATTGTAGCTAAGTTGATAATACTACAAAGAAAATTAATCATTAAATTGAATTCCATTCAACCTTTACCTCAATCTATAACAAACTAGCCACCTGACCCGGCTTCGCACGAGTAACAGTAGCTACGGTCGGACGACTTGTAAATTATAGACGTAAACCTTCCTTGTGGATGTTGATCGAAACGGTAATAAAATACCTACATTGATTTCTGACATTAACCTATACACACAGAGGGTATAAATATAAGAAATGAAAGTGCGGGGTAATTTAAATTATAATAGGTCAGGTAATTTAAATAGCGCGGGGTCATAATCTGCCCATTCTCTTTTACTTTTGCCGCGCTTGTGGATATAAATCACCGTCAACTTAGATACTTTTATCGTAGAATTAATTACATTTTGAAATCGTGAAACTGTATGTATTTTTCTGAAATCATATTTTCTTTCGTAGCAACCCAAAAATCTTAGCAAGCTCTGTTTACTCGACCTTGTGTTAACTGCGTATCAACGACCTTTCCTCTATTCTTAGTGCCAATTTCTTGGGTAGATACATTTGTTAATAAAATTATTTCTAGTTCATCCAATTGATGAACCTTCACCTTCTACTTAACTAGGTTTAAATTTTAACTAAATATCGCGTTATTAAACGTTTCCCCTACCTGAAGGTACCCGATAAAGAAAAATTATGTTAAATATCTTTTAGTAGATATTTGCGTAAGACAAAACTTGTTTAACGTTTACATCTTAACCTTCAAGAGTCAGAAAGATCTAAATTACCTTGTGAGAATTTTTTATCCTTATAAAAAAATTTCATCATAGCGCCATCTATGCAGTGTGCTTAGTACTAAGTACTTAAACTGAGTGTTAAATTGCTTCAGTCAAGACCCTTGTTTGCAATGAAGTAATGGTACAAGCAGTAAAAGATAGATGGCAGCAATATGGCAATTTTCATTTATTAAGCAGTAACCGATTCAATAACGGAAAATTACAAAATGAAAGAGATACATGTTTTTTTTAAACTGGTGACTCAGAAGAAAGAATGAAAGTAAATACATTTCAGCTAATAGTAGGTACAATTAATAGTAGGTAGGGGAAAAATTTAACACATCTAACCTTAAATTATTAAAGTTGAATTGACTCTTTGAACAACACATTGCTAAGGACAGCCCCAATTGTTCATGAAGGCTTATAAAAAGTCTTGGTTTAAAGTGTTTTCAAAAAACCTCAAAATTAGGATTAATGGTTAAATGAGAATAAGTATTGAAATGGATTTAATCTAACTGAAACTGAGTTTAAGTTGAAGTATTTCTGTAGGTTAACTAATTAATAAAAATTAAATGTTTTTTTTTAACAATCTTACAAAGAAACTAAAAACACACGTCCGAAGTCATGAGCAGCCATCTGGTTATTTATTAATAAACCCAAGTCAACCCAGTGTTTATCAAGCAGAAGAAATGAGCAGAGAAATGTGTCTCCAGAACACTATTGTTAGAAAATTAACAAACATTTCTGCAGGTATCACCTTAGTAATTCATCATTCATCACCCTGAATCCAATTTTCACTGCGATGTCGCTAGTTATATCGCTACGAACTAAAATATTCAGGTATTAATTACTTTACCTAACACCTAGGAAGCCTTGATCATAATTTACATAACTACCCCCATGTTCCGTTAATTATTTTAACTAGCCGGATGTCAGTTGCATTGTCGATTTACAACTACACAGTATTGGACGACATGTTTCATCTTTTGAGAGTTAAATGGCAAAATTTTAAATATAATCTCACTGATTTCTCGTGCTCTCATATGATTTGGTTGATCGGCATCATGCCGAAAGTCAGTGGTTTCCCCTTGTTATCTGACAAAATATTTGGTGCGTAGTATTAAATGCCATACTTAGTGCAGTAATATTACATTTCTTGGCAGATTTTATTCGTATATCATAAAAAAAAAAAATGTCGGTGATAAAACGAGCTGACGGCTCACCTGATGTTAAGTGGTAACCGCCGTCCATTGATAACAGCAATACGACTCAAGTCCTCTCCACCAAAGTACGAGATGACTCAAGTCGCATTGCGTTGCGTCCATCACCCCGAGACGGGGATGTTACGTCTCATGCGCCTGCAATTTCACCGGCACCCACTCCCTTCCACCGAAACACAGCATCACGATTGCATCACTGCTATGCAGCAGATTACCAGGTGTGGTGGCAATACTTCTCCGGGCGAACTTAGCACAAGCGCTATTGCTACTTTGGGTTACTCCTTTCACACCACCCGTGGGACACGTGTAGGGATTCAAAGGGTTATCACCTACGTACGCGAGCAACGTGGGCCCCTAAATTTTTCTATGCCTCAAAACAAATTGTTCTATGCCTAAAAGTCGAATCGGAACCACTGAAGGATCACTTTTTTCTGTTTCTATCTTTCTGAGTTACCTTTTTGTTTAGGATCAGCTAAACTGTATGAAATGAATCCCGTATTTTATGTTTCAGCACCGTTTTGGGTATTTCATATTTTTATGGCCTTCTACGTGTACATTGTCGGAGTGGTTACCTATCAGATGTACTATAGCGTTGGGTACATCAACGCTATCAGCAGTGTCTTCAATATATTCGTGGTGATATTGGTGTACAACAATAGTTTCTGGTTCCTGATAAAAAGGTATGGATAGAAAGATGATATTCAGTTTTCAAGCAACCGTAACAAAGCTAGCGAAAAGTCACAAAAAAGTTTTTTTTATGTGATACAGTTAAAAGGTTTAAGGGTTTGTTAATATTCAGGAACAAGGATTAAATTTATCACATTTTAATTAATTTTCATACATAATTTAATTTATCACGTATGGTAATCACGACACTAGAACTTCGAAACCTGGATTAGCTGTCATTTTTAAACTTAAATTTCTGTAGATTACATGTAGGCTACTTTGTATAACAGCACCTCGACGAAGCAGCGGGCAGAAGCTATTTGAAAGTTTAATATTTCATTTTCAGAATTGAGATAAATGATCTACTGAGGTTAGCTCTAGTAAATGACGCAGATATTATAGAGCAAGGAAGATTTCTCGAGGTCTATAAAAATCTTATGATGAAAGCCAAGATCATTATTATGACTTGTTACTCTTTCCATTTCATTAATGATATTCTAATATTCATTCCTTCAAGAACTTTCGATATGGAGAGTTTTATGATTGCCTCTTGCGTGGGTAAGTAGGTAATAAGATAAAATAATTCTTTGATCCCGGCCTTCTTTGACTGACCTCGCAGCTCGGTTAGTAACTCTGCCTTTTGAGCTGTAGGTCGTGGGTTCGATTCCCATCCACGACAAACATGTGAAGTGCATCGATGTTTGTTCTGTGTCTGGGTGTTAATATGTATTTATATGTATGTATTTACAAAAAAAGTATATATGTAATCTATCAGCAATCTGGTTTCATCATACTAAGCTATGCTTAGTTTGGGGCTAGATGGCGATGTGTGAAATGTACACCAATATTTAATTTACAATTTACAAACTACAAATTATATTTTCTTTTTTTTATGCCGGAGAAGTGCAGTGTTCCCGCAGGATGACATAGTCACCGCTGGTGACACCGCGGGGAGCAGCTAGTTTAAAATATGACACAATAGAAGCTGTAAACGTAATAATCTACCTATGTTATATCAGAATCATAAACACATTAATAAATAAACCTTGTCCATTTCAGGTTTGGAACCCCTCCACGTATCTCCTAACAGAGAAATCTGCATGCTCATTTTGACAGCGCAAGAACTAACGAGCAGCGTTGTAGTAATGGGTTACGACGTCATTCTTCTCTTCCTCTTCTCTCACACAACAGCCATATTTCTTATACTCTGCAAAGATATGGAAGGCTTCAGCGAGGTTACCAAGATATTCGATGGCTCTGTGGAAATGGGGATCGTTGTCAGTAAGAGGCTGAAAAATTTGATCAGCCGCCACGCGAAAATTCTACTCACGATTAGGAAACTACAGAACCTCTTCAGTATCGCCATCGGAGTAGTTGTTGTTTTGAACGCAATTTCTGTTTGCACGTTTTTCGTGCTACCCTTGAACGTTGCACTAAGCTTTGGTCCTCTGATATACTATACATTAACTGTATTTTTCTTGTATTGTCTCCAAGGACAAATGCTTATAAATGCGTCCGAACGATTCGAGATTGAAGTGTACTGCTGTGGGTGGGAGAAACTGGCTCTACGAGAGCAGAAAATAATTTCCTTGATGTTGAAGCAGGCACAAAAACCGGTGATGTTGCGCGCTATGGATATGGTTCCCATTTGTATGGCAACCTTCGCTGATACGATGCAAGCTATTTATAGATTTATCACTGTATTTAGAGTTTAGTTTGGACTAGAGCAAGTTATACTAATTTAAACACGCAAATACACTTAAACTGTAAGCGAAATGTAGGCATTTATTTCTATGTTCACAAAATATGCGAGTACCAACAGCTATCCAGAATAAAAAAATAAAGCATTTTCAATTTCTTTTTAATAACTATTAATATACAGGTGATAATTGTGGTACAAAACCTTTTTTAATTTACGGTGAGAGCCAAATAATTACGCATCTAGAACAGTAATTTACACATTATATTTTCACTAGTCGGATCGCGCGTGACTTTGTCCGCGTGTGACATGTGAAAATTCAAGAGGAAGGTTTCTTAAAGTGTACCTACAAAACCTAGATGTTAACTGGTACATAAATTGGTAAAGCTATGAATTTCGATTTTGAAACACATGTGGAAAATTGGTTCATGGACTGAAAAAATTCATGGTTGATATTAGCTTAAAGGTAAATTTTATATTTTGCTTTTTATAACTAATTCTTTGACTACATATCAGCTGACGTTAAGCGACAATGTAGCCGATGTGACGTCACGTAACGCCTGGATTTGCTTTCAAGGGTAGCTACTGGAACTCATAGTGAGGAGTCTGGTGGCGGTAGAGTGGTAGCTACCCAGACGGGCATTTGCTCTACCACCACGCTATGGTTTCCGGGAGTGTGTAATTAAGCTATACTGCAAACTGATGGGTTCCGGTTCAGAGGATGTAGTTGCCGGTGAAGTTACAGCTACATTATAATGTATCTTCAAATCTCAAAGTGGTGGGCTCATTGCAATGAGACTTGGGTACTCCCATACTGAGCAGTAGAACTCTCGCCAAGTTCGTCTGGGGAAGTACTGCCACCATGCCCATTTCTGCCGCCAAGCAGTGACGCATTCGCGTTACTGTGTTCCGGTTTGAAAGGTGTGGTTGCCGGTGAAATTACAGGCACATGAGACATTCCACCTACACGTCTCAGAGTTACGGGCGCATACGACGCGACTTGGGTCTGTCGTACCTAGTAGGGGAGGACCGAAGTCGCAACAGTTGTTATGGGCCGAGGTTACCACTTAACACTACGTGGGCCGTCGCGTCGGCTCGTTTCATAACTATTACACAAAAAAAAAACTGAAATGTGAGAGGATCCTAGTTATGTTGTTGTTGTTAGGGGCAGGAGGACGCCGCGCTGCTTTAAATCAGGTGGGTCATCTGCTCGCTCTTTTGCTTACATTAAGGAAAATATAATGTAACAGTTTAAACTTACCTACATAATTCACTTTTATGGTTTCAATATATCGTACCTTTTTGATTGATGATGATAATGAATAGTTAGCCGATTTCATTCTTTATTCACACTTTAATAATTAAATTTGAGTATAAAAAGTTGTACTTCAGAACTGAATTTTCAATGTTCAAGTCGTTTGCGAAAGCTCAACCATGATTCTATCAGGTTGGGTGAAAAACACGTTTGTAGAGGTAAAGAATCGTATAAAACACACAAATTTTGATAATTTGGTTTGGCTTGTCAACATAACGCCGAATTTATTGGGGTTTTCTGTACGAAATGATAAAATTAAAGGTTTGTTTATCGGATTCTATGTAGTTATTTATTATAAGTTATTTGTTGTTATTGTCGAAGCATCAGGGATTAAAGTTTGAATGGTTTCGAAGCTTCAAAGTGAATAGACCGATTTCATTAACGATATTTTAATTGTAAACAAGTTCAGAAGGGACGGTTAGCTCTAGAGGAAAAATTCAAGTTCTGTGTTAAAATTTTAGAGCTCGTTTCCTAATTGTTGTGAGAATTTCGAAAGCCAATTAAAACTTTGAATTTATCACTTTTTGTATTTTTTTATGATATTTGTAACTGAAATAAAAAATATAAAAATAAAGATTTATCAGTTTTCTAATACAACTCCATGACTTCGCTACTGAATACAGCAATATTCTCAAATAATAACCCGTCGTTTGCCTTGAAAACTTTCCAGCACCGTTCTTCATTATGCATCTGTCGCTTCTCTTCTACGTGTACGGAGCAGGATGTTTGATGTATCAGATCAAATATGCCACCGGTGCTATTGACTTCATTAAGAGCTATGTGAATGTATCGTTGCTCATACTCATTGCGAATATCAACTGGTGGTGGATCAAGAAAAGGTTTGAATTGAAAATATTTGGACACCGGAATTTATTTCATTTGGCATTAGTTTCGTAATTCGTTAAAATTTTTTCTTCTCGATATTGTATTTTGAATTGAATAACAACTTTATTGGATGCTTCTCATTAAAAATAGTTAGTCATGTTAGTTATATTCTGGATAGCATATAAATATCCTACGACTGGATCTACAGCAAAGGACTGTTGGTACATATTGCTTTATGTACCAGCAGTTTCTACAACACTACGTATTTTATAGCACCCGAAACAATGTTGTGTTGGCCTTTGCCACTCATAGTTTTTAGTGTAGGTATCTATTTTATCTACAAGTACCGTGGAGCCACAATATTCATATCCTGACAAAAGATTTGTAAGTGATTAAACTATTTGTCAAATTCAGAATTTCCGATTCTGAATTTGACAAATAGTTTAATCCAATGGATGACCAATTTTTCCATCATTTCCTTTATTATATATTGGTTATTATTAAACACGTATTCATGTATTTCAACACATAAACAAGAAGCCCTGGTTATGTAATATAGGTATACTGAATTCCTCAGGTCGATTTTGAGAGCAGTTCTGAAACTAATAGAAGAAAGTGATCGTTTAGCGGCTGCATCCTCCATTGAAGAGCTCACGATGCAGCACAAGAGACGGTTGTTCATCATCAAGATTATTATTCTGATTTTCTACACGGTCCAGTATTTTGACGAGTTTTTCATCTATCTACCGCATAGGGCGGATGTGAACCACGACTATTGCATGGTGCCTTGTCCTGGTAAGATTTATAGAGTAGTAGCTGTTGCCCGCGACTTCATCCGCGTGGAATTCGGTTTTATCACGCACCCCTATTTTACCCCTCAGAAAAGTAGCCTAAGTTACTCCTTGTTACATCAGCTATCTGCCAGTGAAAGTCCCGTCAAAATCGATCCAGCCATTTCAGAGATTAGCCGGAACAGACAGACAGACAGACAAAAATTTTAAAAAATGTTGTTTTGGTATATGTACCGTGTATACATCTATATGCACTCAGTAAAAAGCGGTTATTTTAATATTACAAAAAGAAACTTCAATTTTATTTATTTGTATAGATAACACTGAATGTTTTATATTCGCAGGTATAGCAGCAGTAAAGACAGCGCCCTACAAACATATATGCTTCATAATCCTCGCCATGCAAGAGTTGACTATAACCTTTGTAGCGCTCAACTACCAGGCTATCCTCCTGCTACTCATAGCCCACACATCAGCCATGTTCCAACTGATGTCTTACGAAATGATGGCATTGAACAACTACACCAATTTGGAAGATCACAAAGTCTACGTTAGGGAAAAACTGCCTTCGCTGATCATGCGTCATAATTTAACTTTAAGCGTCTTTAATAACTTGAAATTATTATACAGCGTCCCTATTGGAGTGGACTTTGGTTCTAACGCTCTCTGCATAGCATTGTTCTTCTACATACCTTTCCAGGAATGGTTGAAGTTCGTTCCAGTGCTGATCTACTGTTTCATGGTGTTCTTCTTGTACTGCTTCTTGTGCCAGAAGATGACGAATGCTTCGGAGAGATTTGAAACGGCGGTGTACAGTTGTGGGTGGGAGAACTTCGACGTTAGGGAGAAGAAGCTTATTTACGTGATGCTTCTGCAGGCGCAGAAGCCTGTGGTGCTGCTGGCTGCAGATATTATACCTGTCAACATATATACTTTTGCGACTACATTGCAGAGTTTGTTCAAATTCGTTACTGTAGTTAAGTTTTAAATGATATACATCTAGAAGAGTAGAAGTAGCGAATTGAGGTTACGTTTGTATTGCTTAGTATTTGTACGCTACGTAGTCACTAATGCGCTGTTATAATTTAGACTTTATACTACAGTATTGTGTTCAGGAAATAAATGGTTTATACGAGTTAATTTATTCCTACTAGTTTTATCCTTTTATTATTGTAAAACGGCATCACAAAAAGACATCAGGCGCACAATATACTATATACCCAAGTTAGTTAATTTTTTTATCTATAAAAACTTGCCTAGTTATATTTTTTAAAGGTTGAACGTAGGATTTTTAAAGAGCTCCACACGAATTATGTTGAAACATAATTCCTTTTATTTTAGTGGTCAAATTGGATTGAAATATAAATCCAGATGACCTTACTTATGATTGTTGGTTTTGTAACATACATAGTCCATTAGTATGAAAATTGAGAAATACCTTAATGCGTATATATTATGTATCGTAAAAGTTGTTTTAAAGTCTAAAAGTTAAGGCATCTAAGGGCGTCTTTTATGTCACATGCGCATAGATAAGTAAATAAAATTATCCTTATTACTAACCACTAAAGTAAGTTTTGAGAAACTAAATTCATATTACATACACATTTAAACCACAATCATTTATTTACAATAGGCGCTGAATTTTTGGGTATCGTAATGATGCAGCCCCCGTTACATTTTATTAAATTCGCTAAATAGTGACACCTTTTTCATAAGAAAATAAAATCTTCCCTTTCACCCAGATTCTCATCTCCCCAACCCGAGGCCCTTACCAGAGATGCCTTTAGTGTCGTTTTGTTAAATTCAATGTTACCGGTTGAGAGCATTCCGCTGTCACCGAAATCGCCAGCGCAAACGCTGTCAAGGCCATCTGAGTGACCTCAGCCAACAGAAATTTGTTCATCTATACATACAAATAAATAAAATTGGAGTGTCTGTTTGTAATATTAAAATAACCACTTTTTGCACCACTATGTGCATATGGATGAATATACGGTACATATACCAAAACATTTTCTTTTACCTTTTTTGTCTGTCTGTTTGTTCCGGCTAATCTCTGAAATGGCTGGACCGATTTTAGGACGGGACTTGCACTGGCAGATAGCTGATGTAACAAGGAGTAACTTAAGCTACTTTTCCGAGGGGTAAAATAGGGGTGTGTGATAAATCCGAACTCCACGCGGACGAAGTCGCGGGCGACAGCAGTTCGTAAATATAAATAAAAGTCACATGGTGGTGATGTCGCAATTAGCTACAAAGTAACATCAAAAAAACGAATACCATGTTTATCTAGATAACTAGATCTGAAAGTTGTATTTCTAGAAAGGTAGACCAATTAATAAAACAACACTCCTAGTAAAAACATTTTCTTATTACTGTAAATTTGATGCAACAGCACGTTGCATCAAATTTTGCACAATCTGTTATATTATCGTGTATTTTTAATGTCGAAAGAACATATCGCTTCATCTGCAGAAATAAATAGTGTCAAATGTGTTAAAGTACATGTCCCCCAATGAGGTTCTGTGTAGGGGTAAAAAAAATTCGCCTCTTATGTATCCACTCACGGATACTCTAGCTAAGCGAGAGTGAATGGTAGAGTTGTAATATGCTAGATGAGTCTAACTGTTTTTTGTTTTGAGAGTGCTGCTTGATACCTAGCTATCCACAAGGGAATCCTAGTGTGGGGACTAGCGCATATTTCTACATGGTAATAAAAAAAATCCTTAACCATTTAGTGAACACGTTAATTGCGCACAATTTTTCAATTAACTGAACCCCAGCTAACTAGTGTATACTTAGATTTAAACAGCGACCTTCAGATTTCACGTCTTTACCACCACGCTCCTTAAAATAAATAGTCAATTTCTCACTGACCGAGAAAGGCATAATGTCAAGATGGTATAACACAATACCAGTTTTACTTCCTTCAGATTGGACTTCCAGAAATGAAATTTTCAATTAAGAAAGCGCATAGTTCTTGTTTCAATGGAAACGACCGTGTATCTAGTAGCGCAATCTAATAGCTCTGTTTCTTTCCATTGCCGGTGTTTAAAGCGAGACAAATGAGCGGTGCTGCCTTGCAGTAGGCTTGCCAGACAGTTCTTGGCTAAACACCTCTGTTGACAGACATCCGTTGCTAATAGAGTTACAAATGATTGTATTTGAGGCTAACTATTATTTATAGTACAATGAAGGTTTTAGTTTGTGCTCTGTTTGTGATCGCGAATATAAGTTTCAATGGAAAAGCGTCATTGGAGAGTTTCCCGCAAACGAGTTCCAACGTTGTTTTCGAAGACCTAACGAAATTTTCCGGTAAGTTTTTTTATCATAATTTAGCTACCAGTCTTCGTCGTCGGGGCTGATTGTAGGCATATGCGATTATTTATTTTTTAATACTGTACTTTTTATAACTCATTTTCATGTAAAAAAGAGACTGTAGCCATAGTTAAGCATATTTGATTATTTGTGATTTGGGGTATGTGCAAAAAATATGCAGTTAAATAATTGTTATATGCATAGCCGTTTTTGTTTCTACTTTAATTTGGTAAAAGCAGTCGTTAAGTAAACTGAAAAGTATACAGAAATTGTAAAAGTAATACTGAAGTAGAACTAAGTAGTGGTAGCAGTAGAACTTATGCCGAGGTCGTCCGGGAAGTACTGCCACCATACTTATGCCACCAAGCAGTAACGCATTCGCGTTACTGTATTCCGTTTAAAATGCGTGGTTGCTAGTGAAATTACAGGCACATGAGATTATTCTGCCTCGGGTCTCGTCTTACCCAATTAGGGAAGAACCTAAATCGCATTACTTTTTATGGACAGAGGTTACAAATTAAAATCAGGTGGGCCGGGCCATCTCTTTGTTCTGTAACTTTATTAAATGATATAAAAAGTGAAAATGTTCCCTTGCCGAAACAGTGAAATTGACTACTTTTGGCCATTTAACGTTAGCACAAAAGTTTCACAACAAATACTTTATATCTCTTGACAGACAAATCGTGCTATCGACCTTGCAAGTTCAACGTGAAACCGAAGCGATGCCACTACACATTCAGAGTAGAGCCTTCGATGTTAGATGACGGGAAACCTGGATTAACTATAAACGGTATGTTTTTTCTATTTTGGTAGATTATGCTACAATTAATTGAAGTAATCAAAGCATAATTTTATTTGGATATATACTCCTCGCGAAAACTGTTGAGCCGATATGGCTGAAATATTAAATTAGTCATATGATAACCTGGAATCACTCATACTCTAATTTGATCTATATTTGTATAAAAAAATATAAAAAAAAAACTCGTAGTAACTAGTTAACATATATAATGTATTGTATTCTTATTTGTAACAATATTATTACAACATAGCAATGAAGCCATCAAACTTCCAGAGCCATTGCTCTAGAAGTCTATTTATTACATATTTTACTTTGATGTTTGTTTTATTTTATGTTCCTAATCATTTCAGTCTTGTGTACTTTTCCTGTTACGAATAAATATATCTCTTTCTTTCAAAGAAAATAAATGAAATGATCATTATAGGTATCACTCCCGGACCGCCAATTCATGTGTGCGCAAACGATATCATCATTGTCGACGTGGAGAACAGAATCCCGGGTCAAGATGTCGCTATCCACTGGCATGGAGTCGACCAGAAGGGCAGTCCGTACATGGACGGAGTGCCGATGGTCACGCAGTGCCCTGTACCGTACAGGTCAACGTTTCGATACGCGTTTGTGGCTTCATCACCTGGGACGTACTTCTATCATGCTGATTCTGGTAAGGCTATAAAAATATTTACAAACAATTACAAATTTAACTAGACTTTTAAGACAAACTTAACACAATATCTATTTATATAATGTACAACATTTTCGTCACGAAAAATAAAATTAAGAAATTATAAATGATATAGAATAGTCCTTAAATAATGTAAAACAAAAGTATTTTCGTTTTTTTATTTATAATATTATTTGTTTTAAATGTAATATTATATTTTAACAGACTTCAAAAAAAGGAGGTTCAGTGAATTCGGTTGTTTTTTTATGTTTGTTACCTCATATCTCCGTCGTTTATAAACCACTTGCTGAGGGTCTACATTGCTTGCGTCCCTAGGTGATATCCCTACACGTGTCCCCCGGGTGGTGAGAAAGGAGCAACCCAAAGTACCAGTAGAACTTTAGTTTTAGTTCGCCCGCACTGCTACTTTGGATTGAAGTCGGTTCTTTCGTTTTGCGCAAAATTATTATTTAAAAATGTTAACGTTTTACATTCCAGTAACCCATCAAAGTGACGGAATATACGGATCCTTGGTGGTGAACCAGCCCCAACCTCTGGACCAACACGGCTCCCTCTACGACTACGACAGAAGCAAGGAGAACTCACTGCTCATAGCAGCCAAGTTCCCCGTGATGATGACTGCCAACCTCGAAGACTTGAGCACCGTTGTGCCAGAGGCTCTACTGATAAATGGAGACAAAGAAAACACCAAGTAAGAATGCATACAATGACTAAACGCCTGTTAGGTCTGGTCAGAATACCAGCGTCGCAGTACGGCTTTAAGCTGAGACCAGGACCTATTTTGGCCCCACTAAATACTAAGTTTATATTAATATGTATCTACTTGTATCTTTTTTGTTTATGTATTTTGTTTCCTCTTAGTGTGTATTGGTGAGTGGCCAAAATAAATAGTTTTCTTTCTTTCTTTCTTATGTGCTAACGGAAGAACAAAACAATTATAGATTGTGAAAGATAAACCACAATGGTTTTTTTCTTCGTTACATACTTAGGAAATGAAGTAATTAGATAATACGTATGCATTACAGTAAGAGCTTTACTGGTCGCGGACAATTCGTGATGGTATTTTTATCTACTGAATGATGTCCGTCTCCATCTTCTATGTCAACGTCTATTTTCAATGTCAAAGTCAAAAACTTTATTTCCATAGAATTCATAAAGAAATAGCTTGGTAACGTCAATAATATTCAAAACATAAGGTCACGCGTACTTAAAGAAGGGCTTCCTTTTTTCCACTAGCACGATCCTTGTAAGTAATAGTGTTCTGGTTTATCTCCGTCTACTTATACTTTTGTAGTTCAATACTTTGCACTGATTTTAATTATATAGTTATGTTTGTAATAGGATAATTAATCACAGTATGTCACAACCCTTTATACCTAAGTATTTATAACTTTATCGTTAACACCAGTGTAAACTTATAGTTCGAGCAAATCCACTGGTGGAATAAATTCAAGGGAACTCACTAACAGGATCCAAATATTTTGGCTGAATTAAACTGTCTGGCAGCCTACAAAGATTACAAAGCACACTACCTCGAAGTATTTATATGATCTGTCAGTTTCTGGGTGGATTTTGGCAACTCTAAGAGCTGGTAAATGTCAAATTAATTTAGTAAATGTCGCTGTCTCTTGAATGGTGAAACACAAAACGTTATGCGGCCAATTTCAGATATACAAAAATTTGGCCACTACGAGTAAGATAATCAATATCTTAACTCGTTACACAATAGATTTCTCCAAAGTTTCAGCAATTTTCATGAAACCTTGAAAGCTTATATTTATTTCAAAACAAATTTTCAGATTGTTTTTAATGCAAAATTACTCGTACCGACTGCGATTGATCAACGCAATTGCGATCGAATGTCCAGTCGTTGTGAGCATTGATCAGCACGAGATGATCGCGATAGCGACAGACGGACGACCGGTCAAGCCTGTGCAAGCAAGGAATGTGCTGCTTTATCCAGGTAATAATAACAGTTTTTTCTTTTTTTTTTATAAAATTCTTGTCCTCAGACGCTGATATCAACACGCAACAAAACTCAATTAGAGTCTCTCCAGTAACACTTGGAACAGCCCGTGTTTCTATAATCCCCTGAAAAGGGACAAATAAAAATGTTGTAAGACCATAATAATAATAATAAATCCAAGTAATACTGTAAGGGGTTACAACAAGCCCAATGAAAACAGTTTCACAGTCTATGAGCGTATTATTACTATTATTTTTATTTGATACAGTTAAGGAACGAGCCGACGGCCCACCTGGTGTTAAGTTGTAACCTCGGCCCATAACAACCGATGCGACTTCGGTCCTCCCCTACTAGGTGCGACAAGACCCGAGTCGCATCGTATGCGCCCGTAACTCTGAGACGGCACCCACACCTTTCAAATCGGAACATAGTAACGCGAATGCGCTACTACTTGGCGGCAGTAATGGGCATGGTGGCAGTACTTCCCCGGAATAACTTAGCGAGAGTTCTACTACTCTTTAAATATATAGTTACGGAACGTCAGGTTCTACAAACATAGAAGGTTTTTGGATGAAGATCGAAGAAGTGTATTTGTAGTTTCTTTGTCCTTTTTTCACGAAGGAACAAATTAATATTATATTGATTACTGACATGAATTTTTCCATGAATATATTTTATGCGCCGTAGAGTGCTTAATATAATAGTCCTCTTTTCATCCCGAAAAATTAACGATACCTGGGAATGTCAGTCATATAAGTTAGTATCTGATTCCCATGATACGTCATACGGCAAAATCGAATATATCTTGAACGTGAAGCTGTCAACTTGAAATAAGTTTATATTTATCTGAGGCTATTTTACTGTCATTATAATCTCACTTGCGCTGAGATGAGAGAAAGGCATGCCTCAGAGTTTAAGGTCATTCGCGCTACATGTACCGTTTGATAGTATTTTTTTCACTTTCTTTTCGCCTATTTAGTTTGGTCATGATTTTTGTGTCAGTAACAGTATGTCAGAGAGAGTCTGTACAATAAAAAAGAATGAGAAGCGAAAGAAAAGCGAGCAATGCGACTTCGACTAAATGTAATGTGATTTTGACTTCAGAAATACTCGTTTTGAGTGCTATTATGTAAGTTCCAAAAAAACCGGTAAAAATTGCAATGGGACTTACATTGTCTACGTAAAAAAAAACAAATGCTTTGTTTCTAATAATCCAGATTTTGCTTTCATGTAGATTAAGACGTTAAGCACAATAAAATAATTTGCATAACATGCAACCTTTGTCAAATTATAGATTTATATATATTAGATTTTGGGCTATATACAATTTGAAAATATTACCCTGTAGCTGGTATAACTAACACTAATGGGTAACACTATTGGATACGATTTTCCCCATAGAATAATTTCCAAAGTCGGCTCTGTTTTGGAAAGTTACTCGTGTCATACTGCAACTTAAAATGAAAGCGATTTGACCCATGATTTGATACTAAAATTTTCATATATTTGAAAAACTGATAAGTACAACTCTTTTTATGAATTTAGCCCCAGTTATATTAAAGGGAAATTAATATGATTTTAGTCCTTGTACGACGAATTTGTTCCTCTCACTGAGTCTATTTTCGTATTCGTTGTCTGATTCCTGTTTATAAGTGAATTCCAGAATTCACTCTCACTTTTCAGAATCAGGTTTCAATCAGAGACACATCTCTGATGTGAGAATCTGGTGTCTGCTATAGAGAGTCTGTTAGAGAGTTATAGACAGTTCAAAAAGTCCTTGTAAACAAACTCTCTTAAATAATACGTTTCTTATGAAACTGGCAATAAAATTATTGAGAAAGTGGTAACGTTAGACGAAACTTTCACTATAGTGATTGAACCGACTCGATTGAATCCTATATATTACTATGTAATTGCCGATGTTGCGTCCCTTGCTACAAGTGTGTCCCAAATGTACGGGAGCTATAAATGTTGCGAATCAAATGTTGCACAACAATTGGCGTAATAAAGTTGCATGTCCGGTGTGACTAACGACTAACGTCTAACGAAAAGATTCTTAAACCATTAACAGTTTATTTATGACACAATTTGTAATGTGTTCAAGATATTTCAAATACGGACTTATTCTCTAATTCCTCATACGTAAAAGTACTGTGCAGTTATTCAAATTTGTAACGCCAAAAAGTAGTGCGCTGGCATTGCTGCTTTCGGTTTGAATGTTGTGGATGCCGGTGATATTACAGGCACATGATATTTCTAACCTGTTCTATTCAATTCATCGTAGCAATGCGATGCAGTTGGGCACCCGAGTTGTTGTTAGGGCCAAAAGTTACCGCTTTACTTCAGATAGGCCATCTGCTCGTTTGGTTCCTAACTCAGGTTTGGTAAAGTTTAGTAATAGTTTATGCTAACTTACTAAAGTATAACTGCGAAGTACTGTATGAAAACCAGATGAATTTCAAACTCATCTTTGTTTATTATCTTAGGCATTGCCTTCATCACTTACTTGATACTTCACATATAATACATTTAGTTTTTGTGACGGGTCTTATCTATACAAATAAATAAAATTTAAGTGTCTGTTTGTAATATTAAAATAATCGCTTTTTACTAAGTGCATATAGATGTATACACGGTACATATACCAAAACAATTTTTTTTTACTATTTTTGTATGTCAGTCTGTCTGTTTGTTCCGGCTAATCTCTGAAATGGCTGGACCAATTTTGACGGGACTTTCACTGGCAGATAGCTGATGTAACAAGGAGAAACTTAGGCTACTCTTCCGAGCGGTAAAATAGGGGTGTGTGATAAAACCGAACCCAACGCGGACGAAGTTGCGGGCAACAGCTAGTCTGTAATAAAACAATAATGAAAACAGATGAATTCCAAACTCATCTTTGTTTATTAAGTTGTCTCAGGCATTGCCTTCATCACTTACTAGACATACATGTAGTTTTTTGTGACGGGTCTTTTTTTTTAATATATCTCATTAATTTTCAGGTGAGCGTATGGACGTGATAGTGCGCGCGTCTCGAGAGAGCGGCGGCTACTGGCTGCGGGCGCAGGGCACGGACGCCTGCGCCGGCGTCGCCACACACGCCATGCTCTTGTATTCAGGGTTCAACTACACGTCAATGCTTCAGGGGAAGAAGGTAATATTCAAATTATTCAAAAAACTACTATCTACCATTCCACCTAGTTTAGGTGCGGGTATATGAGTGTAGGTGAATCTCTGTGAAAGATGATTTTTTGATATCTATACAAATAAATAAAATTGTAGTGTCTGTGTGTAATATTATAATAACCGCTTTTTACTAAGTGTATATGGATGTATACAAAAATCGTTATGTTACTTCACCCCAGCAGTTGAAACTGGCCAAAACTTCTATGAAACATATAACTGGTTGGGTGATCAAATCTTCCAATCAATCATTCATCGATTTTGTTAGCCTATAAGATATCTTTATCATTACAGAATGAATATCATGATGACACCAGCTTAGATTCCGTTGCCCTAAACGGTCAGATGATGGAATCTTCTCAAGATGTGACCTACACATCAGAACCAAAATCTATTTACCTGGGAATTGACAGGAATATGGTGAAGTATAAGGAAGATGACATCGATTTTAGATACGTCAGTGATGCTATTCCAAGGAAACCATTCCTTCCTGCATCTTTGAGTGAGTTTATTTTGTTATATCTTTATATTAATTTAACGGGATTTCGCTAACAATCAGTTGCAATAAAATATCTAGGTAATAGGTATATGTTACCTTTTTTACTACCAGACTATTACTACCTTAATAATAATTATGATGAAAATAAGGTTTCAAAGAGTAAAATAAACTTTAAACTTACCTGTTTTTTTACCTTTAAAGAAAATTGTTTTTACTTGTGCGTAAACATTGTGAGCTGTTGTTAAAATATCGATATTCATTTCATAATGCACCAGGTGCCCTAAGCTATATATTCATCCCTGTTTCACGCGGTTAAAGCCAGGAGCGGAAGCTTATAGAGCGGATGTTAAATGAAATAATGAAAAATGTTTTCAAAAACTCATACAAATTATTTTCTAACAGCTTTAACAGAAAGAGGAATCGTACAAATTAACGGCAAAAGTTTCCTCTACCCCAACGCTCCAATTCTGCTGAGACCTGATGATGTAGTGGCTGATAAGATGTGCTTCGTTGGTGAAGAAAATGAACAGGTCGAGACACAGTGCGTGCAGATACTGAGCGCTGTAGAAGGAGAACCGCTCGAAATAGCTTTGGTGAACGAAGGTGGGTATCCTCCTTAGGGGTTTCTTGGCTGTTCTTCATCGTGGAAGGAAAAAATAAAGTGTTTAACTTTTATTTGACTATTTAAAATTTTTGGTTAATTCGGATGACTTTGAGATTTGTGTCTAGATTCAGTTTTTTATAATATTAAAGAAAAGGAAGAAAAACAATAAAACGTGGCTGGTGATTTGACTGTGTAACTTTGGCCTGTCTTGATGATTGGACTAATTGGGGCATTGATAATGTGAAAAGATAATGTTTTTTAACCATTTCATATCATACGATTTAAATGTAGGTAGGTATGTGTAATGTTAATTTGTGAATTTCAGGATTAGGAAGCAATGACTCATATACTTTCCACATGCACGGATATGGTATGCAGGTGATTGCTACAGGTCAGAATTCAGGAGGCACAGCGTTGACGAAACATCATTTTCTGAAATTGGATCGGGAAAGAAAAATATCAAGGCAAGTTACTGACATTTGAAAACCTTTGTTAGAGATAAGACAAATAAGACATAAAACAATAAAATACTAAATTATACTAAAGTAAAACATAAACGCGATGAAAAAGTAAGTAAACATAAATTATTACTCAAATGTTTTGTAGTGAATATTAAAAACAAAAAATATAAATTTAATTATACTTTTAAAATACCTCTATATACCACCCTTTACTTGAAATCCTGACTATTCGTAATCTTAAAAATGTGTTTTATAGAAGAGTTTTGGCTCAAAAATAATGACTTTCACTTTCACACTTTCAGAAACATCCAAAACCCCCCTACCAAAGACACGGTGATAGTACCAAACAAAGGCTACACCATCATCAGAATACGGCCAGAACGAGGCAGCTGGCTTCTGGAGTGTCGCTCCTGCGCTCTCTCCTCTCTCCCAGCGGCCGTCATCATCCAGGTCCAGCAGACGTTGCCAAAGGCTGTGATAGAAGCGTTACCGAAGTGTGGAAACTACAGGCCTCCGGACACCCTATTGCACTGAGGAATATGTTAATTGTATAGTGAGTAGGTGTCTTTAAAGGTTGGAATCTATTTAGAAGATGATTAGGGTGGTTCAGATAGAGTAGGCACTGTCTCTACTATTAGCAATCTTGCCTAAGTAATGATTGGTGATCGTAATCATTGTATAAATAATGTTTGTAAAATGTCTGAGGATTCTTCCTGTGTGTGAATGAGTCTAAATGTGTGCTTGCATGTGTGTAACATATGAATTTAACGTCGTCAAAATAAAAAGAAAACAGTTAATTAACGGAAATGATTGTTTGTGTTCAATACATGATATATACATCAAGCATTGTAGTCTCCCAGTAATATCAGCTACGATCTCCATGCTTTCAAATTACATTTTAGGAGATCATTGGATTTCAAGGTTAAGGCCGCTGGTAGAACAATGTTTATAACGTGGTGGACGATATTAGTGAACTGTCTAGAATAGCTATTGTGCGATTTCTATGATCCGATTGAGGGTAGTTGTATAAGAGCGCCTCTCTCGATCGCAAACCGCGCTCAGTGACAGGTTGCCTTTGCGCGCTGAGAAGTGCAGACGTTCTGTGCATATTTTCTCATTTCGACCGTGTCGGAAGCCTATTTTTAATGTAATCTTATTAAATCTCATTAGCTAGACGTTCTAGCCCCCTGTGTTGTGGTTGTTATATACTGCCGTGCTGTGTTTACTGGACTCCCAAATTCCCCAAATTCCTCCTGAACTCTCGGAGACGTGTTGTGCTGTGCTGTGCATGGTCCTGACTGCTTCTGCCGTGGACAGTGTGAAAGAGATAGGTGGTGCTCAATCACTCCTTGAAGGTCGTAGAATCGGACTACCATAACACATTATACAATAAAAACCAAAGGATCACAAATTCGCCAGTATAATTAAATGTCAAAGGTATTGTGGGTGTAAAAACAGCACAGCTATAATTGCGCTAATAATCTTTTGATTTAAATTAGCTTATAAACTGCAAGCAAAAATATATTGATCTTAATACTCACTGCGTAATTAAAATACGTAAATTATGTTACTTATTTAATTTATTTAATTATAATAAACAAATTGAAATTAGTTACATGTTTTATTATATTAAGTTGTAAAAATAAAAACTTTAAATACATATATACGTAATGTGATTTATAATGAGATTCCCGAGCGTTGTACATCGCTATAGAGAAATTTAAATATAAAATCTGCATACGTAGACGTATTGGTATATACAGTAGGTGCTCCTTTTTCTCCACAAGGACTGATTCCCCATGAAACAACTCCGATAACAACTGGAATTAAACCGTCATCTTTGTAACTTCGTGATATGTTTTCATCAGATGTTATTTTTTCTTCTGTTTCCCGACTTTCTATAATTTCTTTATTCATTGTGTTGTTTTTAACTTCATTCTCAAGAGTAAGATCACTTTCTGTTGCTGCTTCAGTGCTTTCTTGTACTATTGCTGTAGCAGGTACTGTTGTAAGAGAGCTAATGTCTCCATTTTGGTTTTCATTGGTATCATGATGTGCAGGCAATTTAGCGGTGGTACTTCCTACATAATTATAGGGAATATATTGTATCAGTGGACCACCCGAATCACCACTGCAAGCTGCTATTCCCCCTGTGATTGGGCCTGTGCATATATTTGCCAGACTGTCCAATGGATTGTCTTCGTATGATTCTTTCACAGCGTCTATAGCTTTATAGCATGCTGAAAAAAAGACAAAAATTTGGGATGAGTTTAGATGGGACTGCGACTTTTATGTATTACCGTTTGGAACGAGCCAACGGTCCACCTGTTGTTAAGTGGTAACCTCTGCCCATAACAACCGATGCGACTTGGGTCCTCCCCTACTAGGTACGACAAAACCAAAGTCGCATCGTATGCGCCCGTAACTCTGAGATGCGAGGTGGAATGTCTCAGGTGCCTGTAATTTCACCGGCAACCACACCTTACAAACCGAAACACAGAAACGCGAATGCTGCTTGCCGGCAGAAATGGGCATGGTGGCAGTACTTCCCTGGATGAACTTGGCGTGAGTTCTACAGGTCTTGTATTATATTATTTAATCATAGTCAACAGACAATACTTTATTTCCATATAATTATATAAACAGCAGTGAAAAGTCAAGTAGTTAACTGATATATTGAACTATCATGGCTAAGTGAAAATCCTTTTACCTACCATCAAACGGGAGATATTCAACTCTCGCCTCCTGCAACCTATCCGGCAGTGCTGGTACAAAGGAAGTGGTTTCCAGAACACCCCAGCCAGCAACCATCAAGTCTTGGGTTCTATGAGAGAAGCTACCCATTGACATGGGGACTTCTATGGGTGACACTGCTTTGGTGAATATAATGTTTTTTTCCGTTTTCAGCATGGCTATATCGTAAGGCCCGATTTCACTGGGAACATAAGTAAATAATGTATAGTTTTAGCCAATCTCAGCCACGCTGTGGCTCAGACTGATTGAATTAATTAGCTTGGAATCTCTCGTTTCCATAGGATTTATGAATAAACAGTATATAAAAACACTCATATAGAAATGCAACGTTATGCAAAAATTCAATTCATTATATATTTTTACAACCAAATCTTATTAGTACAGTCGTAAAATTATATAATCATCAATAGAACTTACCCGTAGTAATTTGGATGCGGTATACGTTCAGCTATCTTGACAGTTTGTGCACTGGGTTCCTTATGCTCGAGGTTATTGGTTCCAACCACTGCTTCCATGGTCAACCAGTTTAAGAGCCACGAGCCTTTGACACAGTGACCAGCTGTTAAGATCTGGGAAACAACTGAGAAAAATCAATATACACATAATTTTAGTGGTTCTGCAGTTAGCCAATAGAAATAATTCAAAATATTAAATTGGTAAATAAACTCTCTTATAAAAGACATCCTAGCTGATCTAAATTAGGTAATCATATTAGTGAAAACTTATTTATATCCCCTTAACGAAGCACTTCATAAAAACCTTTCAGTTTACTCTTATTTACATCATCTTAACGACGCAGTTAGATAACTTTCAGTTCTTAGGGCATTGCCTCAGTTTTCTTTATTTCACTGACCAAGAACATTGACCAAGACTGTTTGACCAAGAAAATTAGCATATATCTTTAAAGAAGTTTCTATATGTTTCTATTTTTTTTTCTATATGCATTTGACCTATGGCAGAACAAGGTTTGCCAGGTTCTACTAGTATGATATAGACAAAATAAATATTGGCGGACATTTCACACAGCGCCATCTAGGCTTAAAGTAGTTCATTATAATAGTACATCAATCATAGTTTATATCATGGGAACTAGACAACTGATATGATACTTATATACATTTTTTGTAAACATTTTTACATATTATATAAGTGCAGATAAAAAAATAAGTACGTACCCATCGTTGACTGAGGAGTGAACCGGAACAGAGCCGCATTCGAACCCAAAGAAATCTTATTTGCAGCGAGACGATGTACGGATGGGTGCTCGGCTTCGCGTCCCACCCGCCGATGATCCTGCCATCTCTAGGTGCTCCAACACAACAACAAAAAAAAAACTCTAATAAACTATGAAAATTTTAAATATTGGAACAAATAGTTCCCTTTTCAGGAAAATATTTAATTATATAGTATAAAACAAAGTTGCTATTTCATCTGCCTGTATCTCGGCTTACTTCTTCGCAACAATGCGGATTTGGATAGGTTTTCACTATTAAAAAGAGCGGTAAATGGAGAAGGTTTGTATGTATAATGTTGCACCGGTGCGAAGCCGGGGCGGGTCGCTATTATAATTATAAACTAATTTATTAATGTCTAACAAGGCCATGCTGTCACATTATATATGCATCTACTTTTTGAGATCTTCAGAAATTTAGCTTTTGTTCATTCTACAATCATATTTGAAAAACTCCACTAAACCATACTTGTTTTATAGACACTGCATTTTGAATTATTTACATTTATGGCTTATAATTAATAGACAAGAGACCAACTCATTTGTTACGTTTAACAAATATAATTTGTGAATATAGATACTTATATTTTACCTGCGTTTATGACAGAGAAAATAACTGAACTGGTAAATAAGCACAATAAAACAGGAAAATTCATGTTACGGTGCTAACCGACTGCCAAGTGAAAACGTAAGTAGGTATGCAATATAAATAGATAGTCTATTATCACTGCAGTTTCAGAGGAGTCAAACATTTTTGAGCTTGTGTATGACAAATTAACCGACGGGACAAATTGTGATCGTTACTGTTATTGGTTGAGAAACTAACCGAATGTTATCTAAATTTTCTATGCGATAGCGTTAAAGATGAAATTAGTTTTATATGAATACGACGATATTTTGGTAGGAAAAACACCTCTCGATAAAATTGGAAAGCACAGAAATATTACAAAACGAATAAGACTCATAATTTACAGTGACTAAGGACGAGGTCTGCAATTATTCTCTTAGTCCAATACTCCAGGTTTCAGGCACTTAAAAGAGTATAAAGAGACATAATTAATACAAGATTTAAAAACACTCATGAACGTATAAGTATCATATAATTTTTAAAACCAAACCTATCATTACAACCGAAAGGTTGACTTATTCCAAAATTCTTTTAACTATTTCAAATTGATTGATTAGGTAGGTAACCCTTTGAATAAAGTATAATTTTTGTGTTGTAATATTCGAAAAATTATACTGCCAAAGTGATACGGGTGATTACAATAGTGGAACAGGGTCAGACATTATGTGATCGTTAACTAGCAGATAAATGAAGTTATTTAATTTGCTGGTGTAGAGTTAGTATTTATGAAACAAAACATCTAGTAATATCTGATTTCAGTATTTTATGTAGTCATAAACGTAACATAGATCTAAAAGTACTCAGATTGTTAAAAGGGTCGTAATCGCGAAAAAGAGGGTCCTTTTTTAGAAAACCCTAAAGGGACCTCTTTTAGGGGTTCTTGCTGTTCTTCCATGGAGGGTCGTATAGTGTTTGAACAGGGGTCAACTTAGCGATAAGTACGCGTGACCTTATGTTTTAAATATTATTGACGTTTCCAAGCCATTTCTTTATGAATTATATGGAAATAAAGTTTTTGACTTTGACTCATGTAAGGATTATAAGCGTGTTGTCTGAAACTCTCCGATTATGTGGGGCCCACCTGCACCACATCTGAGCCATATTGCTCAATATATTATATTCTGTTTTACCGCCTGGCTGTACTGTGACGTGTGTAATGGCGATCAGCCTACTAAAATTAACAAAATCCGCATCAAAAACGCAAAAAAAACAAAAATCTACTAATTAAAACAATCAAGCACTTTTCTGAAAAAAGCCTGTTGCTGCTACTGGCGACAGTTACCAGTAACGGCGAGTAAAAGCGGATGCACCTAAACCAGTCGTTTGCCGCAGTTTTTCGTAAATCTAATCTATGTTGCTTCACCTAAATACTAATTATAATGGTGGGCATTTTGCACAGCGCCAACTACATACAACTGATATAATACTTATATTTTTTTTTTGTCAAAACATACACATAATACATATTAACACTCAGCCACAGGACAAACATTTATGATCGTTACCAAAATGTTTGTCTTGGGTGGGAATCGAACCCACGATCTACAGTGTAGAAAGCTCTTACTACCAAATGAGCTATAAGGCCAGTCTACTAGCAACCATAATGTCAAACTGTAAACTAAATCCAGTTGAGTCAACTAAACTTGCTACGTCTGAGGAGCGCTGGTACCGAAGAATTCCCTGTGGCGCTGTGATACAAAACATTTTTGCCCTTAATAAAAATGTTTGCTAGATAACAATATTTTTGGGGCATTCCACAAATGTCCTGTCCTAGATAAAATACGTGAGAATCGACAGGAGACACTGATACTGAAAATACGTAGACGGCAAACGTAGGGATTGTAAAACAAAAAACATTGTATATTTATGTCAATTTATTTATTTTGTAATGACTAAAACTTCTTACAAAGAAACTAAACTTAAGATTTACAAAGAAATATTGACATCAATTCTACTGGTGAAACGAATCCACACAGTTTACGATAACTACCAATAGAATCAACGCCATTGCGATTATAACAGAAATTAAGAAGAGAAATGAAGTATAAAATACACATTCCGTGGGGCTATTCATTTCACAGGTGTATATTTTAACAAAATATTACCCTGTGTCTATTACCTGATTGCTTTGTATGAACGTAGTTTAAGATTAACTTCAAAGCAGACATTTACAATTTTGACAGAGTTTTTGACACACAAAACACGATGACTCTCGTATTGTATTGTTGGCAAAGTATTTATTAATTTTGAACGTTTTTTGCTCATTATCCTTGGATAATGCAGGTTACTCTGATATATATCTCATATCTTATAGTTATAAGGATAAGTGTGTCTAAGTTTAGACACACAAAATTGACAGAAACATTGAAGACCCGGGAAGAAATATTCTCAGCACACTAATGCCAGAGTACCCGACTGATCCTGGGGTTGAGCTCGGGACTACAAATACCAGTATGCTTCTAAAACTACTTGCTATATCAGAGAGTCACTATCGAAGCTGATCTTATACTAAAGTTCATTAAGACAGCACATACCTCCAGACTCATAAGAGTGTAGAAATAGACACGTGATACAAACAATATATAATAGTTTGAATACTATATTTAGTATTGCGTCTGTGTACAAAAATAACTTAGAACTGTAACTGATGTTACGGTTTCAAGTTTCAAAGAAAAACTTGATTAAAACAATTAAAATATGCAAAACTACAAAACATAATTAAAAGCATACACTAACGTTATTTTCACTATCAAATATTTATCATAATACATTTGGTATATACGAATTTGGGTGCAAAAATTTATCATTATAGAAACTCTTATTGCAATTGTTCACGTAAATTAATATAAATTGTATGAAGTAAATCATATTCGTTATATATTTTACAATTATTCTACTAAATCAGAACATTATAAACTTCTCTATGCAGATATGAGCACTACTTATATTTATTTACATAAAATTACTTACAAAATTATATAACAAGTGTCATGTATTTCAATTTATTAATTTCATGGCCAGTGCTTAGCCACCTTTCGAATTCATTTACCTAGTATATTATTAAAAAAATCTACAAATCTTATCACAATAATCTACATTTTAGAGAATTACTGTTCTCACTAAAGATATATAAGATAAGTCGTAGTCAATAATTTATTTCGTGAATACCAAAATAATTTTATTTAATTTTCATTGGGGCAAAAAGAATCCGTATGATTTTGCTTCATAAAATTGTTATTTCATGTTAGAACACTTTGGTATTTTGTCAAAAAAAGAAAATTGTAAAAGTGAAGGTAGGTAAACAAGTGTACTGATTAAGAACTATCTATGGGCACCTCGGTACACGAGTACATACACAAAAAGCGTATTGTCCGTAAGTTGTTCATATTTCAACAACTGAATAAAATATGGCAGTACGCGTCAACAAACAACTTACATTAACGAACGAATTTGTAAAATTAGAAAGTTAGACTAATCTGTGGCAAACTATCCGATTGGGTCATATGGATGAAAGTAGTAAGATCATCTTTGAAACTGAGACGTATTCAAGCTACAGCAATTTTAATAACTAATTAGGTTTTTGGTAAAACCTATGCAGTCAACGCGCTGAAAACTTACATTATACGATGCATCTAGGAAAAACTATTGTGACCGGACGAGGAAAAAATGTTACCTCGTCCCGTAACCCAGGCAGCACTTGCAAAGGGCAGCTCAAAATCAAATCGATAAGCGCCTATATTACATATTAGTTACTTAACTATTAGTTTAGATAATACATATCTAGCTATTTATTAGTAGCTTTGATAAGTATTTATTTTAGGCTAGATAAGGAAAATGGCATTCAAAGAGTTTGTAATTTTTGTGGTCTACAAGATTATTCTAGTTCATAAATGAATCCTCATCTTCTTACATCCGTACGTTGATTTTGACAATGATAAAACCACACTAGGGTTGTTTAAAATGTGTCAAACATCGAAAAGAATATTTTCTGCACGAATACGAGTAAATCGAATCGATCGAATAAAATCTTTAACCACAGACTGGTCTATCTTGCTAAGATAACGAATGTTTATATCGAATAGGATCGATTTCGGTTGTTAGTCTCCCGATACGGTCAGTGTATCGGGTATAACGGTGGTGTGATCGCGGGCAGGTGGTGACCGCAGCGGGGGAAGTTCGGGGGGACGGGGGGCAGGTCTTTCTGCGTGCCTATGTGAAGAATCAGGTTCATCCCAATCACTATATGATAGATGAAGTGACAGTGGAACAACCAGTATCCTGGAAGAGAACAAATGAATTAATTAAATAACGGAAATAATATTTACGTACAGAACGTTAACGAAAACTGTTGAACGTTATACACACACACTCACAAACACACACGCGCATACACTTACGATGCTTTTATTTATGTATATATATATATATATTTTTTTTACTTTATATTATCAGTAATTATGTGTAGGAGTTTATTTTTATTTTTAGCTTTATGCTTATATTAAACTAGAAATACCTTTTATTGGCTGTAAATACTTTTAATTTGTTTTATTTTTCAATCATATATTTATAGCTGTTGGTACCTTAATAAATAAATAAGTAATAAAGAGGTATATCCATTTATATTACTTTAAGACTGTATTCAGGTAATCATTGGAAAATATTGTAGTGAAATTTGCATTTGTTAAATTTGGGTCGAGGTAATGTAGTACTCAAAATATTGGTTGATGATTCGCTCATTCAATTTCTCATCTAGAGAGTAGCAAGCATTAATAATGCTGATGAAGATAAGTGTAGCTAGATTCTAGAAATACTAGTTGCACGGATTATTTAATTGACTAGTTTTGTGACTGTCTACACTTTGATTGATAAGTAGTGTCAATGTGAAGTAGTTTTCATTTTAGAAAGTTGAAGTTGTATCTTGGTATATTTAAGTGGACGAAAAACTTACTCCGTACCAATTTATATAGCTAATTATTATTAAAATAGCCAGTTTTTAAGAGACTCATATTAATTTTCCTGACTTTCCAGTATGATTCTCTGTATAATGCGTATCTAGAAAAATTGCTCATTCAAATTAGATAGCTAATCACATTTGATACAATTGAGTGGCCTGACAGCTCAGTTGGTAGTAACTCTGCCTTCTGAGCTGTAGGTCGTGGGTTCGATTCCCACCCAGGACAAACATTTGTCTGACGAGCATTGATGTTTGTTCTGTGTCTGGGTGTTAATATGTATTTATATGTATGTATTTACAAAAAAGTATATATGTATTCTATCAGTTGTCTGGTTCCCATAGTACAAGCTATGCTTAGTTTGGGGCTAGATGGCGGTGTGTGAAATGTCCACATATATTTATATATTATTTTATATTAAAACTATAACTACTATTCGAGTCACTGGTTCTCTCGAACCAGTGTGGTGAAAAGATTTTAAGTGCGCCTCAAAGAGGCTCCTTTCGCGCACTTGACACATGTCTTCGAATTTTTAGTTCTAGGACATGTCGGTTTCCTCACGATGTTTTCCTTTACCGTTTTGAGAACGTGGTATTGCGCACATGTATCTTTCAATCGAAAAACTTATAGATGCACGTCGGGATTTGAACCAGCGACCTCCGGATTGAAACTCGGGAGTACCACTAGACCACCACGCTCTCAATACAGGGTTAGGACGCTATTAATACAGGATGGCTAAGGTGCAAGAATTTTAATTGAGTGCTCACCTGGATTATCAGCCTTCAATCGCAATACGATGTATCCGTTGTTAGGCACAGCTAGCGTATCCTTCAATGGTGGCAGATTGTATTGCCGGTGAAGCAAGCCTTTCCTGTCTAGATCTAGGGCATGTTTCAGGTTGATCTTCTTGATATTCTTGTCCGGAGACCGACCCATACCGATGACACTGTAAGACGTACCGTGCAGGTGGAATGGATGCGAGAGATTCGGTGACTGAACTGTAATGAGGATAGGTACATCGAGCATTATGGTAATGATTGGGAAAATAATTACTTTTCTACAAATAGCGAAATATACTTGAGACAGGACTAGGATACTTAGTAGTATAATTGGTATTTATAGATTATTGTATTCATATTTTTATCGTAAGCCGACATGACGCAAACAAAGACGAAAGTTTGTTCTGTATCTGAGTATTAATATGTATGTATTTACAAAAAAAAAGGATATAAGTAATAAATCAGTTATCTGGTTCCCATGATACAAGCTATGCTTAGCTTACTTTGGGGCTAGAAAGCGCTGTGTGAAATGTCCACCAATATAAAAGACATCATCGCGTCAAAAAAAATTGTGCTCCATTACTGGTTTCGATTTTTTTTTAAAAGAATTAAATAAACACGTTAAGACTGTCAGAATTTGTTAAGCTTCCGCAATTATATGATATATCAAGGTATAGAGGACAAGAGAATGCAAGAAATTACCTTCATCTACCAACACTATCTCAACGATAGAGTTCATTGGCACGTCGATCATGTGGGTGCAGCGACAGTCGACCGGACAGTTGGGCGGGCGATTGTCTCCGTTGCAGAACAGCTCGGGGGAGAGCTCGTGCATCTGAGAGAGTGGCGGCGCGGGCGGAGCGCTGTATGAGATCTCGTCGACTAAGCTGAGCACGTGGTCGCCGGTTGGAGCCACTGTAAATGAAGACAGGATTGTGTAATACGCCAGATATTGGTGTAATTGGGTATATGGTACTGGGTATATGGTAATGGGTATATAGTACTGAGTATATGTTACTGGGTAACGATACTGGGTATATGGTACTCGGTATGTGGTACTGGGTTTATGGTAATAGGTATATGGTAATGGGTATATGGTACTAGGTATATGTTTCTGGGTATTTAGTACTGGGTATATGTTACTGGGTATATGGTACTGGGTATATGGTTCTGGTTATATGGTACTGGGTATATTTGTTTGGTGTATATTCTTTTAGTTTCAAATAAAGGCTAAATGAGAGAGAGAGCATGAAACAATGTGATTAAATGTAGCCTTATATATAATGTAGCCAAATCAGAACACAGTAGGTACAGCGTAGGTATATGTTTCGGCTAATATTTATCCGTAAATTACTTTAGAATTTTTTATATTCACCTAAGAAATTTCTATAAGTATTCTCCTGGAAAAGATCTTTCGGCTTGTAGAAGTGGAATCTGAATGGTAGAAAGATCTTGACATCGGGCCTCTCAGCCAATAAAGCCTTGTCGACAGGTTTGGCTGACTTTAGATTGCTGACACACACTGCGTCATTCCTCTTCACATCGCAAATTGCATCCAATGGATTCATAACCTAGAAAAATAGGTAAATAATCTAACAACGTATATAACAATTTTACATTGTGTAGCAGTTTAGCAGGCGCGTTTTGGAAAAAACATATTAAAGCAACTTTAGGAAAAAGATAAACATTTTACAACCTGATATCCGGGGTGCTTCGGGTGATTTCTATCAGCTACTTGGAATACCGTACTCCAAACCTCCAACTACAAAGTTCATCTAGCTAAAATAACCAAGGTCAAAATACCCATACACAAGTATTTACAGTATATCAACAACTAAATCTAAGTACATATTTACAATAATGAAGCCGGGTAAATAGTAAACGAAACAGTTTATTATAAAAGTTTTATTAAATGGTAATAAAATTTACACGTTCTTATTAAAAAAAATACAATTATTAGTTATTTTCTGCCTAAGTTTTGGCAAGATGCATATTTTTAATATCGCTGAGATATCGTATTTTCCTTTCGATCGTTGTATATTTTAAGCAAAGTATATAGACTAGGTAAGGTCCATATATTTGTCTTTGTGAATCGTTGTTGGCACTGGTGATCAACCCATGGAATTTTTCAATCTTAATATAAGAAAGTTCTAAAATCATGTTGCAATACCTACCGCATTCTACATATTAAACATCATTTGAACCTCTTAGGGTTAAAACGTACACGTGTTGTGATATATACAGATCTTGCAAGTTTATTTACAAAATGTTAAAATAGTGATATAAAATTAATGGTAACAACTGGTCCAATCTTAAGTTATACAAATATTACATCCTAATAATTAATTTCAGAATTATATACAAAAAAATAAATATCCTTGGTGAAAAACATAATGGCAAGTTGTTAGTTACAATATAATGATTCATGAAAGTAGACAACATGTCCCTTTAGGTGAAGAAAAAATAAATGATGAGCCTCCGAAAACATATAAAGGCGATATTAATATAATTGGACAATTAAGAAAAATATCACCGAATATGGCATTCAATCATAATCAACACATGAAACAGGTATTGCCGTTAAACAAAAATAACACAACTATCAGAAACTCCCGTTGAAACATTCATAATCAAATGAAACACAACGGCGGAATCGAGCACTTCGGATCCGCCGGACACATCACACAAAACAAACATAAATTTACACTTAGTTAACATTAGCTGCGCTATTTCGTGTTGCACATGAAGGCCGAGGAATAGGTCAGTGAAGAGGGATCGGAGGAAGGTGGTCGCCACACGTCGGGAAGTTGGGAGGTATGGGAGGGAGGTCCGCTTGGGTGCCGACCTGGAGCACAAGGCTCATACCGATCACGATGTGGAAGAGGAAGTGACAGTGGAGAATCCAGAAGCCGGGGTTGTTGGCTCTGAAACGGAGGATGACGTAGCCGTTGTTGGGGACGGCGATGGTATCTTTCGCCGGCGGGAGGTCTCCCTGTTTCAGGTGACGTTCGAGCAAGCCTCTTCTGTCGAGGTCGAGCGCGTGCTTCAAGTTGATTTTCTTGACATTTTGATCAGGGGAGCGGCCTATACCGATCACATTGTAAGCGTAGCCGTGCAAGTGGAACGGATGAGACAAGTTTGCGATTTGAACTGGAAAAATTATTTAAAATTATGTATATTGTTATTACAAATTTCAATATTAAAACCTTACTAAAATTTTTATTAATGAATTGATACACGATTCTATCAAACTTATATTATTTTTTTAAATCTATGTTATTATACTGATACTATCTGAAAGCACTTTTATAAAAAAACATTTCAGTAAGCATGTACATTTAAAATTCAAATCTGTTTAAATTTTGAGGTCAGTTTGCCACGTAATAAATTAACCTTAACATTGCATAAATATATGAGATAATATATAAATGTACCTTCGTCTACTAGAACAATTTCAACAACGGCGTTGAGAGGAATATCCACTTTGTGCGTACACATGCAGTTTTGTCCACAGTTTGCAGGCCTGTTGTCTCCATTACAGAATTGCTCAGGGTTGATGTCGTCGTACTGACTGAGCAGTGGTGCTGGCGGAGACATGTATGAGATTTCATCAATCAAACTGATAACGTGATCTCCTCCCGGTGCCACTGTGGATAAAAATATAATGTATTACCGAGAAACTACAAAAGTATAAACTAAAATTGCACAGAATAAGATTGGATAGCTTACCTAAATATCGGTTGTAAGTGTTAGGCTGGAACAACATCTCAGGGCGATACACGAAGAAACGGAACGGCAAGAAGATCTTAACATCCGGCCTCTCCTGCAGGATGGCTGGGTCTATATGCTTGGCGTTTTTGAGCTGACTAACACAAATCGCATCGTTCCTTGATATATTACACCTGGCGTCCAATGGATTCATCACCTGTATAGTTAGTGGGAGAAAGGTACGTGCAATTACTAAATTACGTGCATCTATCTACTACGATTCAACTACACCATCTTTATCCTTTTACAAATAATAATTATCCAACTCCTCGGTACCGTGATCGATATAATTAATCATTACCAAGTGTGTTACTAATCTACTTTATATTACTCGGATCAAGGCTTGTAGGACGAGGTATATATATACAAACCGGTCACTGCACCGGTTAATGTACTAGGTTCCTGTACCGTAGTAAAAATTTTCACCACCTATAATTTTGTCATATATTCAGTATAATTTATTCGTCAAATTTATAATTCGTATACGAGTGCCGGACACCAGTATTTAGATTTGAGCAACTGAGCTTAAAACGCGATAGGTTGACAGCTGGCCTAAGTTTAATCAAGGCTTTCATGAATGTCGTTGAGAATTCTACTTTGCAATATCCGGTGGTTAATGGCACGAGGTACCCGTATAACGCGGGTTGCGTGTCTATAGTATGTACACTAGTCATTAACTAATCTACATTATAAAATATTTTATACAAATTTACTAGTTTACCAATGGGACGAGATAACTCACCACTCCTTGCGGGATTCCCACATCGTAGGTCGGGGGAGGAGACGAGGGTTGGTACGGTCCTCTCGCGTACCTCAGGATAGCTAACTGTTGTGCTCTCTTCACACCGCACTCACCCAACCCTCTCACTTGGATCCAGTACGCTTCAGGAATATTGTTAGCATCGATTACGAAGTCGTATCGCTCGCCTGTAACGCCCAAAAAGAAACTAATTTAATCCGACGGTTATCTTTCCGTTGAACAATTATTAACACTAGTAATCACTGTAAAATAGGAAACAATGCAACGTTATACAATTTCCTTCGCTTCAGTGGGTGCTTTAACTGGATGCATGATTACAACACCGAGGCGTGTCTTTTCTAACAAAACCACACCCGATTATCACGATAACAATGTTGAATAACAACATTTTTTTTCTTTGCTCTGAAATTTGCTAATTACGTGTCCATCCATCATAACGCGATGATAACAGAACTCCATTCATTACGGAGTCAAAGCAAAAAGTTTATTATGCTGTTGTTTTCCTTACCGGAGAATGAAATGATGGTGTTCACTTGCACTGGCTGGACCGGTTCGCCGTCGGTCGCGATCACACTCATATTGTGGCCCTGGATCGTGAGTTGCGCGGGGCACACTGACGCGAAAGCGTTGATCATTCTGAATCTATATCTCCTGCCGGGTGTAATCGTGAACACTTCCAAAGGCGTGTTGGTCATAAATCCTGTATTCGGGTCCCTGAACTGACCCTTCCCGTTGACTAATACCGATTCAGGGTCCTGGCCGGTGTTGACGGCGAGACGTCCGGGATATCTCTCAGCTGCGTCTTCGTGCAACCAATCGCTGATGAGCATAACGTGGGTGGTGAGATCGTAGTCGTATAAGTGACTGTTGGGGTCCTTCGATGGAGGTTGTCTGACGACTATGCTGCCGTAGAGACCGTCCAGTTTCTGAAGTCCAGTGTGAGCGTGCCAGAAGTGAGTGCCGGAGTTACCTTGCCATTGATATCTGTAAGTAAATCAAAAATATCGGTGGACATTTCACACAGCGCCATCTAGCTAAGCTAAATAGCTTATATCATGGAAACCAGACAACTGATATTATACTTGTACTTATTTTGTGAATACATACATATAATACATATCAACACCCAGACACAGATCAAACATTTATGTTCATCCCACAAATGTTTGTTCTGGGTAGGAATCGAACCCACGACCTACAGCGCAAAAGGCAGAGTACTACCAACTGAGCTATGAGGCTATGAGGCAATTTCAAATCAATCTCAAAAAAATGTGGAATCTTTTAATTAGCCTTAAGTCTTTAATTTATTAACCTATTCATTAAGCTAGCTGTAAGATTTCCTAAAATTGTAAAAATAAAATAAAATAAATAAAAATAAGTAAGAAATAAAAGGATTGAAATAAATTAACGTCAATATATAGTATGTCGAAGATATTTACAAGCGTTTAAGGAATTAAAATTAAGTACCTGAACGTATTTCCTTGTTGGATAGGACACTGCGTGACGAAAGGCACTCCATCGTAGTACTGGGATCCTCTCTGCCAGATTCCGTGCCAGTGGATCGTGACTTCCATGCCTTCCATGTGGTTCTCGACATCGATGACAACCTTGTCGTTCTCGCACACCTGGATGGAGGGGCCGGGCAGCATCCTGTTCGCGGTGAGGATCCCTCGCTCCACTCCGTCGGCCAGCACGCACTGGCAGTGCGACCACACGACGTTCGTTGCATTTGGAGTGCACACTTGACAAGCTCTGTAATATTAAATAAATATAATAAATATTGGCGGACATTTCACACAGTGCCATCTAGCCCCTAAGTAAGTAAATAGCTTGTATCATGGGAACCAGACAACTGATATAATACCTAAATACTTTTTTTTTTAAATATATATCAACACCCAGAAACAACAAACACCGATGTTCGTCACACAAATGTTTGTCTTGGGTGGGAAACGAACCGACAACCTACAGCGCAGAAGGCAGGGTTACTACCAACTATGAGGCCGATACAGCATAGTACAGCAGTTACAGCACTGTGACATAAGCTGGAAAGCTTTATTTCCTTATCAATGTCGCTCGATTGCAACACGTTTCCTCAGGCAATGCGTTTGTTTGCATAAGATCTGTCGTCACCTATCAATTACGTGCCCCCTCGAAAATGGGACCACTTCGCGTATATTGTACGACATTGAAACCGATGCAGCGGTTTCGTGTGAAACAAAGCGTAAAATCTGTGAAATAAAAAAGGCGGTCGCTGGCTTCGGGCACGATTTACGTGAGCTCTACTTTTTTTATGATATCTCTGACCGCTATGTATCATAATACAATGTGAGCTAATAATTGCTCAATTCACTTTGGATACAGATATAAATCAGTGACTCCCAATTGTAGACAAAACGTTAATCTTAGAAAATGCCGCCAGTCAATGGCTGCTTCCGGACCTGGTAGATAATGTTCGTATTTATTAATTTCTTGGTAGAATGTAAACCTAGTTATTAAGATTGTGAAAGACGATTAGGCCACCTTGTGCGCAATGTCACTCGCCAATCGAACAATTAAATAGTAGCTGCTCAAGTGAAGCTGATGGCAACAATACAATGGCTGTTCTTGAGCGCAAATATGCATTTTGAGGACAAAAACATTTCCCACGGTATAATTTTAAGAATGTGACGTAGGTATTTCGTACACCGTATGAACAACGAAAGCTTTGAATCGGTCAACTTACGCTCCCAAAACAGTATACAGCTCCAAAGTGAAGTGGTAGTAGCAAATCCTTGGCGGTTCGTTTTCCCTGCAGGCTCTCGCACATTCATCAGGGGCGGACAGCGCTGGGTTTCTCCTCAGCTCAGCTGTAGCACTGCTGGTGAAGTCTAAATGTTTCAGCGTTGTTTTTCCGTTGGCATTCCTCGCTAGGACAGGTAATGGATTATTTCTGACTCCACCGCTGAGGGGACCGCTGCCGCTCGAAGCGAATGGGTTTGAGGATGGTACAATCGTGCTTCCGAATGTTCCGAATGGATCGCTCCCGCTGGGATGAGTCTGTACTAATCCATGTGTGGATGAGAACGAACTGCTCCCGCTATCCCGGAAAGGCTGCGCCGTGCCTGCCTGCCACCACGATGCTGAAGTCGACTGGTCGTCGTCGGAACTCAGGGCTTCTGTAACAACGAAATATGTAAATTAGCTTTATTTTAGGACAGGGTCTCATGAAAAGTATCAGAAGGCTGGTATCGGAGGTCGTCACGCTTTACGAATATTTGGATTATTTGGCGACTAAAGACTTAATTGCACAATAACATAACTTGTATTACTACCTAATTACTGGAAATTGGTTCCCAAGGCTACCTCGAAGTGTTCGATAATAGGCATTTCTCACGTTCTACATTGTGCGAGACCATGAGATTCAATTCGCCATCGCGTCCACAGTAGTCCGATAATAGTGCATAAACTGCAATGCCTAGTTATTACAAGTAAACATTCCAGATTAATTCTGAAATCGTTTACGTTTGTACTAAACCATGTTTTTGTCAAGATTTCGATGACCGATCATTCAATACAGGACGATTCAAAAAGCATGATATAAACCGCTGCGTTCATTTATTTTTATATGTAGTGTTTTGTTTTCGTTTGTCAGGTATGTAATTGGCAATCGAACCTACTTTTAGAGTATCCCATTTGTAACATGAAAAGTTTGTTCAATCTTTAAACTAAAAATAAAACTTACACCACTAAAATAAAACTCCTTAAACCAAACATGTTAGTTTAAGATAAATACATAATTGTACTCTTTGTGAAAGTTTATTCATCAAATTAAGCAACGCGCGCTCCAGCGTAGCTAATTGTTAAATCATAGGTCCAAGAAAAAATTCTGACCATATCTCAAAAACGTTTGATATTCTGGAACACTCTGTACTCTGATTACCTTAAGCGAATGGTTCTCAGCAGGTGGTTTAATGCAAATCGCTGATCGTACGTACTCGTATATCTAGTCACCAGCTGTAGTCACGATATTTTCGTAACCGGCTGTCCGAACCGCTGTCACTTTGTATTGCGTCCTTAAGGGACTTTTACTTCCTTGTGACAGATTTCTAGATCACCCTTTAAGTGGCTTTAATTGAACGATACGCAGTATTAAGGCACGACATTCAACATTATAAACTGATTTATGAAATTAACGTGCTTGGTTCTGTCTGTGCATAAAAAAATATGTTATCCATTTCTGTATTCTATATATATAGTAGACAATACAAGAGTGAAAACTTCGATATGATCAGATAATGAACTTTATTATTTTTCAAATATCTTTTTGAAATCACCTTTCTAAGAAGTAAGTGTGTCAAGAAAAATATTAAAATGAATAATACTACATTTATTTTGACATATGAATGGGTTTCTATATATACATAGAAGAGGTTGTTTTAACAGGTTTTATTCACAAGCTAGCTTTTGCCCGCAAATCGTTCGTACTATTGTTATAAATCAGGCTTCCGCCATCGGAGCGAGGTAAATATGTAACAATTTAAGTCTAAACGTGATGTTTCATCAAAATCAGCCCAGCAGTTTGCGTGATGCTCGAACATACAAACAAACAAATTCAGTTTGGACATACACATATTTTTTATCTATATTTGAGGCTTATTTATTAGGTTACCTTCGAAAGTTTCGTGTTAATGACAATATCGAACGCAACAGGTCATATTATTAGCAACGTTTTTTGTTGCGTTCGATTCCGTTTGGAGCAAAGCCTTGAACGTACTTATCATTTCCTTATTGGTAAAGGCAGTATTCATTCTGCCATTCTGATTATGCACGAGATTATAAGAGTTAGGTCTCAGGTTCTAGAATTCGTAACAAAGTTCTAATGGGTCATTTTAGTCTAGGTAAATAATCATTTTATTTGCTCATCAAATTGTTTAGCTTGTTTCTTGAGTCGTGAGTAGCACAGAGGAAAACTACATATTTGCGTTTACGTTAAAAATCAAAAAGTTTTCTAAGACTTTCAGACAAAGATTTCATTGTTGAAATAATAATAGTGTCTTTAAAAAGACAGATAAGTATGTGCAAACGAAGTTCTTTATGTGTGCAAGCTGACTTTAGAACTTAGAATACGAATATCAATTATCAGGCTCAAAGGTAATGTTCCTGACTATAATATACGTAAATTTGACCAGACCATTATCCATTAATATGCCACGCCGATCGATTCGTAATCAGCCCATTCTCCGTGGGTTATTTATAGCGACGGTCTGGAGTAAATTGTTGTTATCTCAGTTTAGAAGAGATATATTAAGCGACGGGGATGGCGTGGTGATTAATTTATTGGACTTCGTTGCAACGGTCACAGGTTTGATTACCGTGAAGAACAACAGTTTTGTAGATCTTTGATTTGACTGAACCGGCAAACTCTGGATTGGAATTTGGGGTCTGCTGTACCTATTAGCAGTAGAACTGAAGCAAAGTTCGTCCACTAGAGGTGACCACTTACCACCAGGTGAGCCATCTTTTCTTTCCGTAACTAACTCATATAAAAAAACACCTAAGCTTATGTCTATCATTCAACAACGAGATACGAGTAGGTCTGTGATAGAGCCTTCGACTCATTTGCGGTCGCGGCGCCACCAAATGATAGAGGCACATTTCTTCCTGAACTCGCCCTATTATTGAAATTATAGTGATATGAACCTGTAATCTGTTGGTTGGATGAAATTGGTGGTAATCTTGCTGGTACACCGTTAATATTATGGATTAACAGATTACGCCTACATTACGGAGGGAATATAGATCCGGGTGATAATCAACTTTGTGGAAATCTACTTATTCTACACTCTTTACACCCTAAAGTTACACAGTAAATCACACAATTACATCCAAAAAATTACCTTTACATATACGTACGACCATTAGACGCATTTTAATTATGACATCTCGGTATTTTTGTTAATATTATTTCGTATAATGTAACAAAATTGGTATTTTATGATAGCTTAGCTGATGTGGTGGCCCAGTGGACTTTCAATCCGGAGGTCGCTGCTTCAAATCCAGACGGGCACCTATGAGTCTTAACGTCTTTTAAAATGTAAATTTAAAAATAGTAAAGGAAAACATCGTGAATAAACCATAGCGAGGTAGCAGGGTAAATGTCTGGCTGGCTAGCTACCACACTCGAGTTGAAAATCTGCCGCCGGTCACCGAACGGTTTTTTCCGTTAGTTTCCCAATCCAGGAATTACATGGCAACACCATCCACATAATTACCACAGAACAACAATATAATAAGCAGACGCTAGACGGGTTGTTTCGTACTCATCCTATTAGGTATATAATTCTTTCTTATCCCAAACTGTATTCCTAACTCAACCGATTACATTATTTTTAATAGATATTTTTTACTCAAACGAAATGTATTCCTTCATACTACAGCAAAAATTACCAAGATAATGAATGAAAAGTTATGGATAGATACATATACATATAGATACCGGTGCAAACCTGACATTATTAAGTAAGAAGTTACTCACGTATTGGGTTTGCTTATAGTTTTGTTGTTAATACCCGTCGTTACCCGTTTTGTTTTGTAAACTATATGTACTGTATTTTAAATTATTATTCAGAACATTAAGTCTAAATTACCTTTGAATGATGAGCGAAAAGAAAATTACACAGGGTCTATAATAACGACCGTACGCGAATCACAAAATGACCTATTGCGCCAAACAATGTTTCCACACAAGCTATATACTTATCTACGTAAATTATCCCACAAATATTTCGTGCACAAGCGCCTCAGATATATATGATTAATGTAATATACACACATTGTATCATGTAGGTATTGATTCTGCCAACATACTAAACTAAAATCTAGGGTTTCCGATCTCAATTCGAGTTTTTAATCCAACACCACACAAGTACTTAATTCTAATTAAACAAGCAGATATTCAAAAAAATTCGACTCATCATATATATTGTGTTTATGTAATGTCGACTGGCCTCATAGCTCATGGTAGTAACAAGAAATGTCAACAAGGTGGTGAAAATTAATAACTAATTAAAATGAATAACCATTAAATAACAATTTAATAATCTAAAAAATAATAAATTAATCACTCGCATACTATGTTCGGTTAGAAAACAGGTCGCAATGCAACGCTAATTGGATCTACCCATACCTTTTAGGTATTGTCTAGAACTAGATATTTTCCAGGGGGTATCAGGTGGACCATCTGCTTGTACCCATAAAAAAGCATTAATCCTCCACACATTGAATATCGGATTCAATTCTTCGATTTCTTCCCTATCAGTTGATTTGGCCGAACACGCAAGATTCTATCGACATTTTGCATTCCAACTTGACATTTTGACTGACAGGTTGGCAGGTTTTTCCACCGAACAAGCAAAATCAGGCGTGTGCGGCAAATTGTCCATTCATAAGATCAGAACAATTTACTGACGAATATAGTCGACATAAAAAGTAACGAGATCACGCGTACATAAGCACAGATTAGTGAATGTTAGGTTCTCTAATTAGCTAGCCGCTTCAAGGAATGTTGTTACCTTTATTTAAAAAAATAGTTACTTATATTAAAAACAAAGGATTGTACATACAAGAAGCAACAGACCACATAAGTCTTAACCAACATTATCATTTCTGTGGGTGTTTCTGATAAGCCTAACTTTAATCGTTTCCTTTGCGAAAAATAATCTTGCGTAAATGTTAACAGTTATATTAGGAAACGTTTAATTTGCTTGAGGAAATTATAATTAGGCGGAATTTACACATTCAGTTTATCATTCGCCAGGACAAGCTGTTGGCGGTGATTGATTATACACAGGCTATGCAACAGACGTAGCACAATTACAAACGCCCATGGAAATTACTAAATCTCAGGAACTCGTATCGCAAAATATCTAGAATTCCCCAAGATATCGTTACATGTATAAATATTGGTGGACATTTCACATAGCGCCGTCTAACCCCAAAGTAAAATAATAATAATATTAATTTATTTCCTTCACAATTTCAGGTTTCATTGTAGTTAATAGTACTAGGTAAATAATGAATAAAAATAAAAATATGCAACACATGCCATAATGAAACCTACGTTGTGATAGGCTGGTGCCTGAAATAGGTTTAAAAACAAACCTGTGTTACTAAAGTAAGCTTAAGTAAGCTAAGCATAGCTTGTATCATAGGACTAATATAACACGTATATACTTTTTATTGGAAATACATAAATATAATACATATCTATCAACAACTAGACAGAACAAACATCTACGAGTATGTATCCGTACAGACTTTATCACTGTCGGGCAGACTTGCTCACGATACGTATGTTTGGGCATAAACAAAGAGAGCCAACATTTTCAGCTATCACCTTTGAACTTTTGTTTTCAGGATAATCCGGTTTCATAACGATGTTATTTCACCGTTATGGAATCTACTTACGCGCATTGTTTTTTCAGGCTATAATCTCACTGATATTCGGCTGAATTGAAACCAGGGACTTCGGATTGATAGTCTGAGCTAATTAATGATCATTTAGCCCTTGAGGTATGTTAGCAGTGGAACATTGAGGAAGGTGGTACGAGCTATGATTACCTAAATCTGCAGCCACATTAATAATTTATTTAAAATTTATTAAAATTACGTAACTGCTATTAGAAATCTAGGTTACCTACTACTTTAGAAAAAAGTAACATACAAAAGGATTCAACCAAGTGGATGCTTCTACGTGAGTAAGTGTTTTAATCTTAATTAAATGTCTATAACTAAATCATAGGGTATTGCTTAAAATCTTGAATTTACGTAATTTGGTCTAGACCTGAATCAGATTGCTCAGAATGAGCCGGCCCGAAGGCCCAGGTAACAATCGTGTGCACTCGGCCGGAAAACAGTGAAAGTTAAGTTAAATCGATGCTTAGAACCCGAGTCAAGTTCGCTCTAAGTGTAATGACATGTCCGCTAAGTGATGTATTTGTCCGATGTCTAGTTCGTAATGGTGCTTAGTGGCTTGTTTAGACTTGAGCGTTATTTCTTTGTGTTGAATTATTTATCGAGATATTCAACACACCCGCTATCGTCATCTTGGCCTGTCAATAACAGTTTGTGATAAATTCTATTTAGTTGGAATGTACGAATATGTGTACCTATAATAAGCACTTGGTTTACTTCGACAGATCGGGCTGGTGATCAATCTTTATTACTATAACGCTTGATTTTAAGCGATTATTAATTGGATTATGGCCTCGCTTAACACCTGGATTGTAAACTAGTCTCAAGCGAGGCTGCCAGAATATACCTTAGTGGCAGATCTCAACAGGAAAGTAGTAGCTAGCCAGGTGGGCATCGCCCTATCAACATGGAAGATGCTCTAGCTAGGGGAATGAAAAATTTAACTATTTTTGTAGAACTACGCCTACTACTACCCTTGCCACAAGCGCGCCATGTGGTTATATTATTATTATTACTATTACTGAGTCAGTAGTGTCAATCGACTCAGTGAGCAATGTTCAAAATATGCTGGTCACAGACTCAGTCAAACCTAGCTCTAAACCTAAGTATTGATTTAAGCATTAGGTGGGAAATGAACTCTTAAATCACTTAACCAACGTTGACTAATCATATTATTGGCAATTATTACTATGAAGTGTGCATAAGCCTTTTGATTAGGCTGAATTCATTCTGTATCAATTCCGATTTTACATTACGTCATAACGATGAGAGGTGATTTTAACGGTTATATAATGAACACTTGTTTGTTCAGCATAACTACCGTAATAAAGCCAGATAGATAGGTGCGAAAGATCGTTTGGTATGAGTATAATTACAGGGCTTATGAAGTCGGAACACGCAATGGTTTTTTCATCGTTAATTTGTCGGCTGCGGCTGAGCAAGTTATTCGTTCCCAAATGAAAAACTGGTGTGATCCGTTTATAGACTGCTTGAATGCATTCGTTTTATGAGAATATCTTCGAATATGACACGTTAATACAACGATTACAATTCATAAAGAATAAATTAATAATATACAAATAAATAAAATTGGAGTGTCTGTTTGTAATATTAAAATAACCGCTTTTTACTAAGTGCATATGGATGTTTTACTAAGTGCATGTGGATGGATACGCGGTATATATAAAAAACAACATTTTTTGTCTGTCTGTCTGTCTGTATGTTTGTTCCGGCTAATCTCTGAAATGGCTGGAGTTTTATTTACTTACTAAATTTTTTCTATAAAGTTTACGGTCTCTAACGTAACGTGCACAGATGTTACATATACCGAAATTTTGGAATGTACTGTATGCAAATATAATATGCAAAGTAACGTAGATTTACGACATCTCGTCTTGACTGGAGCACACAGTAATTAACACATATTACAGCGTTTGCCTGCAATTATCACCTCGTGGATTAAGCCATTTGCGAAAGTTGAATAAGCGTAAGAAGGAGAATTAAGTAGTGTTGGTTTATAAAGCTCTGATTCCGATTACTGGACGGTTACATCGTGTAATAAATACCTATCAGTAATAACTAGTCTACAGTAAATAGTCAATAAAAGCTTTATTTCCATTGAATTCTTGGTTCTGTTTTTTCATGCCATGTTGACGACAGCAAATAAGAATTAATAATTAAAATAACTTATTTGTGGCAGTTCAAGTGTTCAAGTATAAGTTATAAACATACTATACTTCAGGTAAGCGTAGGGTGGTTACCTGTTATTTATTTTACTCGTTTGGCACTCAAACTCTCTATCGACCGAGACCGTATATTCGTAGGTTACATACATTTCAATTTTGTCGAATCAATGTGATGTATGAGAAATAAAGTTTAAGAAACCATTTTTGTGTTGAATAAAACACCCAAGTAAAATTAATGACGCTTAGAACTTGGGGAAGAATTTAATATATAAATGTGTAAAACGGGAGCATTAAATACTAAAGAAAATTCTAAGTTTTCTTGTTGAGTCCCGAAAATGGCTGTTTTTAATTTGAATGAGGCAGATATTCCGACCACATCATTAATCTTAACTTGTCTTTGATCTGATTTTAGTGAAAACCCTGATTCGTCGTACGAAATGATAAATCTGATTGAACTGAGAACTTACAATAAAACTAATCTGCATGGAACAATGTAGCCAGTACCGTAGAGAAAGTTTAAATTTACTTCTGCTTTCGACTGCAAGGTATAATAATTAAAAGACAAATGAGTTTTTTCTTCCCAACTGTACAGCAAAGTATAAATAATCAAATATTCAAAATTATTCACTTAATTTGAATAAAGTACTTGTTTATTTTTTCCAATTTATAACTCAAATTATAATTCAAAATGTAAAACGTTTTATAATTAAGAGTTTATAGTATAAATGTAATATATTGCGTAAGACGTAATTTGACGGCTTTGACAGTAGTGGCTGTCATGTGATGGGACTCTGGTTCGATAGAACGGGCAAGTGTTTGAGTGATCAGAGATTGTTCTCAGGTCTTGCGTCTTTGTGTAGCATATCTATGCACGAATGAAATTAATAAAATATTGTTTGTCATGAGTTTAATATGAGTCACTTAAAGTTTAATTCAAATTAATTTATTAATTATTGCTTACTTATATATATATAAATTATAATTTATATTTAAATAAAAAAAAAATATAATATATAAATTTGTACTATTAAACGTAATAATAGAAGAAAAAATGTAAAATGAGTTGGTACCTATTTGAAGAATATTGATACACTGATCATTTTTCCGTAACAGAGGCAAAATTATTTTATTTCTTTCTTATATGTATTGTAGGACAAAATTAACAAAATAAACACAAATAAGTTACAATAACACTTAATTTTTAATTGTCTCTCCAATAATATGCTCATTGCAGGTAAAAATCTGTATTAATTAGAAAACAAACTGTAATTATATTCTTGAACAGTTTTATATGTTGAATAACTTGCCCCTGGCTTTCCATGTAAATGAAAGTGATTATATGAGGTTATTTATTAGTAAGTTTTAATGACGAGAAATAAAATTTGATGAGGATTTTAATTAGGTACTTCACATCACTCAATAATATATTATTATAGAATGAAATTAAATGTATGTTATGTAACGATGTGCCATGTTTGCATGACATATCTATGTCTATATAAACATATATATATATATATATATATATATATTATATATGTATGTATTAAAAGTTACTTACATTTATGTATATATACTTTAGAGTTAAAATGAGAGCTCGAATGAAGTATTGTCAAAATTGTACTAGCATACACAGTATTTTAATAGTCGTTTATTCTCGTGTGAATTTAGAATTACAATTATTTCACAAGCAATATATTATGAGTGAACTAAAATCTGTCAATTAAAATTAAAATGCAGCTGTTTTGACAACGATATCGTGACTTGTCCTTAATTATTAATGACAATATCGTATTCACGACCCCGCAATTAATCTGTATTTTCTGTAATTGATTTAGAACTGTATTTAATTAATATATCAAAGAACACTTGTTTGTGATAATTTTCGATTCCCGTGGGCTCCAAAAAGTACCTACCGGCTATCGAACTTTGGAACAAAACAATTTCATTTGGTGTACTCGAAAAAGTGATTTACTTTTGGACTGCCACTTCTTCCCTATTTATATTTTTTCTATAAGAAGAGAGAACTTCTTTCCGTACCACAACAAAAACTATCCTTTTAAAACTATTGACACAACACACACGTTTCTGTCAAGCTTATTTTTATTTATTTATAAATTTGACAGAAAAGTGTTTGGAAATTTCAATAAAACATTCTAAAACCCAAGACTAACATGGCGTGGTATAATTAATTAGGTCTGTAACAAAGCGTGCACAGCTCCCTATAACGGTATCATCACTTTCACTAAGGCAGTTGTTGTTAGCGAATTGTTCCTATGAATTGCGTAAGGACGCATAATATGTGCATAATTACAAAGCACAATATGCGGATATGGTGACCGGGCGTTATTTCCGCTGAAAAATATGCAACTAATGCCATATATTATATTAATCAAGTTAATAAATATATAATGTGTATTGATGAAGTTTAAGACATTTATCTCAAAAATGAGAAAACACTATATTTCCGCAAAATAATAGATGTTAAGCAATACTGGTCACTCTGCACAGTAATATAAAATTGTAATTAATGTTTTTTTAATTTATGAGTCATATCACTTGAAATAGTTTTTTTATAATATAAAAACATAATATAGCAAATATTTTATTAAAGAGATGCTGTTGATACAGCTAAAAAAACGGGGCTTTTGCTAGTTAACGACATATAATAAGGTAAAGGTTTTAAGAGCAGTAGAACTGTCGCCAAGTTCTTGGCGACAGGCAGCAGAAATGGGCATGGTGGCAGTACTCTGCCACCATGCCCATTTCTGCTGCCAAGCAGTAACGCGTTCGCGTTACTGTGTTCCGGTTTGAAAGGTGTGTTGCCGGTGAAATTACAGGCACATGAGAAATTCCATTTACACGTCTCATAGTTATGGGCGCATACGATGCGACTTGGGTCTTGTCGTACCTAGTAGGGAGGACCCAAGCCGCATCGGTTGTTATGGGCCGAGGTTACCACTTACCACCAGGTGGGCCGTCGGCTCGTTCCGTTACTATATAACATAAAAAAAAGTAATTGAATCATATAATACAAACTTTTATTCATGGATCTCATGTTAACTTTTTTATAATTCCCGTTGTTATCATAAAAATCATTTAGCAATAGGTGGGTAACCAAATACAATAATTATACTCGATGTTAATTATGTTGTATCCCACTCATAGAAATCGGTAGTTTACCTACAGCCAGCTATCAGTCTACTGTTACGCCTACAAAATTAAAACACGATTGTTCACGTAACCTAGCTCTGTATTATTGTGTTATGCAAGGTACGACTAGATAATTATCTTAAATAAGCATGTTAAAATAAAGAAATCATAGACAAAGCAATGTCAAAATCATTCCACGGTCCGTTGGCCATGCATTATGAATCAAATCGCGTAAAAATATTTGAAGCTATGATATAAGAGATATGATTGCGCTTAACAAAACAAACATTTTGAATAGTTACTTCTAGAATTTGACTATGCACACTCAAAATAAGAGCCATTCGTAATTTTAATTCTCTTTTCAACAGACGTTTATATGGTCTAATTGTTGTCTCGGCAAATGCACGTTCCTGAGGGATAGATTTGAGCGAGCCGCGGAAGCGAAGCTGCGGCGTATGACCTAGTAGTTACTCTAATTTGCACTAGCTCTCTTGAACCAGTGTGATGAAAGGATTAAAGTGCGCATCAAAGAGGCTCCTTTCGTATACCTGAAACCTTTTAAATTTTCAGTTTTAGGACAAGTCGGTTCTTTCAGTATGCTTTCTTTCACCGTTTTGAGAATAGCACACAAATTTTTCAAGTAAAAAAAAAACTCAGTGCATTTCGCGATATTAACAAGTGACTTCCGGATTGTTTTTGTCATATTAGTGTCAGAACGAGCTGACGGCCCACCTGATGTTAAAACCGCCGCCCACAGACAACAGCGATTTGTATTTGTACCGCTCTACCCTCTAAGTAGGTAATGTTAATTGAACATCGGCTTGCATTTCACTCAGCTTCCGACGCGCAACGTCTCAAACAGGATGTTGCGAATGCTCGGTTCGCTCACGTGCTGGCTCGCTCGTTACAATTTGAGTAATTTGCATAATTAGTTCATTTTACCTACGCCTTAAAAGGTACGTTCTCACGGACCGTAATTATCGCGATGAGGCAAGGATAACCTGAATATTTTAGTCTTTGTTTTCGACAAAGGATTCTTTAGTTACATAAAGCGAACAAATGAAGAAAGCGGCAAGACAATCATCGCTTAAGTGCAACGAATTATTTCTTTTATTTACTTGAAGGATTTTTTTATTAGAATTCTTTCCAAATAATTTGGTAAGTTCTAAATATGCTCGAGTAATTTTAGGTTTACCCCTTGTTGTATTCACATGTGTCTAGTGCACGAAAATAGTGTTTTTAGACGCGCTTTACCTCTTTCACTACATTAGTTTGAGTCTCGTGACACGACTAGACAAGAAACTGCATTATTCATGTGCATTCAAACAAGTTAGAAATTTAAAATATTTGTAGAAATGTATCAGATTTTGTGTTATGTCTTCTTTTTTATTGATACTTAGTTGGGAGGATCCGCTTACCAAAGTTATGTGTGATAAGTAACGTTTCTGCACGCATTCATTACCTGAAAACATACAATAAAAATTAGTTTTTAATGTCTTCTATTTGCCTAGAATGAAAATGGGGCAATTTTTTAATACTATGAATATAAAATAAATAATAATAAATATAATTATATTTATTTTTTATTTTTATTTTTTTATACTTTTGCCCACAGATTTCGACGTATTACTGCCTTATTTCCGGCCCCCGTCATCGTAGAGAGATAAAATAGATATCTAGTTTTTAAGTCTAACGATCAATCACTAGTTTGAGAGAGCTGGTGGAACGACTAGTAGCAGTAGACTAAATCTTTTCTTAGCTTTTTAATCAGTGTTCAGTTTCTTTCTTTCTGCAATCAAAAGTAATCTTTTTATTTCTGCATTATGTTATTAAGTGATGAAATATGGCCCAATTTATATAAGTGCACCAAGGTTTTAGGACATCGAAATTATAAGAATATCGTAACAAAGCGAGTGTGTAAATGAGTGGGGTAATTTTCCGTGCGTATGTGTAATCCCCTTGTAAGCAGTTATTATTTTTAGTTTAGTAAGTCATGTAACATGTGCTAACTTTTTACATTTCTTATTAATGTCGTCAAGATATCTAAAATTAATAGGTTGCGAATACTGTTGCGATGAATAAGATGTAATTAACTGTTCATAAATTTGTGAGCCAAAATACAAAAAGAGATATGGACCAATCAATCAATAATCAACAAAATCAAGAAATTCCTTTCTTAATAACACCATAAAAATTATCCTCCTTTCATGTGTCTAGGATTACCGGTTTGAGTTGATTTCTCTTGAGCTCAAATGAGAATTTTGATTAACAATCCAAATTATCAGTTTTTAGCGATATTAGTATAATAGTTGCATTTAACCTCAACAAATTAGGGCGAAACATGTTTTGTTTGCATTGTACAACTTGTATTTACATCTGTTCACACTGACGTACTGTCTTGCTAAATGGATGTACATTCATTCGCGTGTTAATAACTAGAGCATCAAGTTCGTAAGCGTCTTAATAGTAAGCTCGTTATTATGTGCAACATCCGTTTATTATAATTCATTTTTTTGTTTATAACTCTAGACACTTGTATTCAATTCAAATCCAGACATTAATTCGCTAAATAATAACTAGGTACAGTTGAAGTAATTGTTTAGTGACATCAAGTCATTGCGAGAAAAAGTCTTAAAGCTATGATTAATACCAATCGCTTTATGATCTACACCAATTAAGGATGTGTATAAAATTGTTATATTTTTATTATTATAAATGTTTTTATGTAAATCTTAAACTTGTTGTTTTTTTCTTTAGTATGAGATTGTTTAATTTATTCATTCAGTTTCTCTTTTCTTTTTTCATTTATGTATAATTTGATTCCTTTATATCAAGTTCCCATCGTACATGCTATGCTTAGCTTGGGGCTATATGGCGCTTGTGAAATGTCCACCAATATTTATTTAAAATCGACTGCTACTAAGGTGGTACAAGAGATCCACTGCTCTCTTGAGTTCGAGTGTGGTGAAAGAATTCAAGTGCACCTCAAGACTACCGTGTTCTCGACCCATGACTTCGAAGTTTTTGGTTCTAGAACCTGATTGGCTTATGAAATCTTTCACAGTTTTAAGAACGTGGTATTGAGTACATATTAATCGAGAGAAAACCTCATCGGTCCACGTCTGATTCAAAATAGGGAAATTGCAAGCGCATGAGACGTAACATCCCCGTCTCGGGGTGATGGATGCAACGCAGTGCGACTTGAGTAATCGTACTATGGAGAGGACTTGAGTGGTATTGCTGTTGCCCATGGGCGGCGGTTACCACTTAACATCAGGTGGGCCGTCAGCTTGTTCCGTCACTTCAATGACATAAATAAAACCTAGGAATTGACACTGAGTTTCTTATCCACTGGGCTAACACGCACTCGTTTCGTGCAGTGCTAAAGTAATAAAACAAGATGTGTTATATATTTTGTATAACTAGTATCGAAACATTTACTAAACCGGTGAAATTACAGGTACATGAGACATTCCGTCTAAACGTCTCAGAGTTACGGGCATACGATGCGACTTGGTCTTGTCGTATCTAGTAGAAGACCCAAGTAGCATCGGTTGTTATGGGCCGAGGTTACCACTTAACGGGCCATCGGCTCGTTCCATAACTGTATAACATAAAAACTTGTTTAATGTTTTTGGCGCAAGCTTACAATAAAGAAACTAGTATTCCGAAACTAAGTTCTTACAATTGAGAACACTTGAGTTGTCCAAACAGTACAATTGTCTCATTCGAAAGGTAAATAAATTGGCTGAGTTATGCAAATATGAGCCTATCTGTATTGCGCATGCTTCTACACGCAAATTCATACATTGTGTATGTTATTTAATGTGTTTGCTAAGGAACTGATTATGGTTATGTGTAGAGTACCATGCAACTGTTCGTTGATGATATGTTATTAGAAATATCAAGAGCGGGAAATGTTACGAAAAGTTACAATTTATTGTTAAGCTGAGATAAACCGGTAAGTTTTACAAAAGGTGGCAGGGAACGAAAAAGTGCATACCTTAACTGGTAAGTTATAATCTGTTTTGTAGGTCGGCGTGATAAAAAAAAACTTTTTTCGAAGGTGGAGGTATGTAAATGACAGACCTCGTTTCACTATAGGTTACGATATCGTCTCATCATAGACGTGATAAGTGGTGAGTTCATCGCCCCCATATTTTTTTTTGTACAGATCTCAGCTGACCTATTTTAATTGAAATATTTAAGGAAACTAACAACCAGGACGGATAATTATATCCGAGTATTTCAAATAGTAATTAGCCGATACTAAAACAGCTTGTTACGTAGTTTTAGTTGGGTCATTCATCAAAAACAAGGGATTAGTTAACTAAGCATAAATTAACTTCATGCATATAAAATGCATAGTCACAAAAATATGTGTTCATATTAGATTATAGATAGATAATACTTCACTGATCGCCATACATCGAAATTTCGTAAAGATTCATTAAGCTAAGATAATACAATGGGCGGCATTATCGCTAATAGCAATTTCTTCCAGGCAACCTTTATTATCGTAGGTTACTTTGTATGAAATGCATTCACACTCAGCTTTGTCAGAGTCAACTACCTTGAATGATTCACTATTAATATCTGCGGTTCAAACAAGTCACATTATAAATGTAAATTATACGGAACAAGAACTTTTAACTGCGTTATACGTTACTTAATTTTGACATACCTAGTATAATTCAATTAACATTGATTGACAAGTATAACTATCATAAATCTTTCATAACAATAAAGTTAATAATACGAAACTGACATAAAATATGCGATAAATATCTGATCGAAATATCTCAAAGCCGTTTGTCATGACACAGTCCCGCGGTAACAGCTGGGTCGTGCAATATCGCAAGCGGTAGTATTCGAGCTTTAATTATTATCTGTATTGATCAAATTACAGCTTAACACCTGGAAATAGTTCTACAAATACTGAGACACTATTGCACAAGAGCTAGAAATACAAAATATGTATAAAATATAATTACATAACTTTATTGGAGTTTACTCCTTAAGAATCGATTTCACTTAAAGGCCCCGCCCGGTACGGAACTTTGATTGGTAGTAAATTCGAGTGTTATCAAAGCGTTATGTTTTTAAAAACAAAAGAGTAAACATTTTATTTTTTTATTAATTTGTAGGTACAGGTACATACAGGTACACATAATATTTTTTCGGAAATCTTTTAAAACCTTTCCTAGTTTATTTAAGACATATGAGTTTCTTGATAATCAAGACTCCATGATAAATATAGTTAAGAACTTTTTAAAACCACGTTAAATTTGTATTTCTACCATGTTATACCCCATAATAAAAAAAAAAATAAGTTTCTGTTATCTTCATCACAAATTTAACATAAAATAAATAAATTAATAATTACATAGTAACATTAAAAAAATAAATAATTCTGGATATACACGCATTTAAATCAGTATTATATGTAAAATATTTATGTATTAACAAAAGTGTATAAATATTCTACCAGTTATCTTGTGACCATATTACACTCATGGTTGATATGAAGCTAGATGGTGCTGATATATATACATATATATCAGCAGCAGACATAGAACAAACGACACCACACAAGATCACCACACAAATATTGCTCCCGGGTGGGAATTGAACCCAACCTATAGCGCAGAAGGTATAGTTACTACCAACTAGCTCAGCGAGGCCAGTCACAATAAAATACCCAGCTATACCTTATATAAGCTGTGATACAGTTCGAATAGGAAACCTTGACACCGCGGGCAGTGCTCACGCTTTCGCAACACGGTCCTTGTCCCCTGTCTTGTCTTTGCACTACTTATTGTAATTATATCGATCGAGACACTAAATACTTGATAAGGAAATAATTTAACAAAAACAAGTCAATGACAACCCCTTTTAAAATCATAAAACTTTGATCACCGCTATATGCATTTGTTTACTGAGAACCTTGGTCTGATTTGAATTAGTTTTACTTTGTATTATGGTAAACGACGATTCAAATTACGATAACTGCGTTTATAAAATAATAGGGTTTAGTTAAAAGAGTCAATTTAATTTTAAAAAATGTACCATTTTTTTAAATACATAAGCTTAAAAGATTTGTGGAGTTTCTTGTTTGAATTACCTAAGTAAAACCGATTTTAAGATTTGTTGATAAAATAGTAAATTTTCAAGCATACGGAGCGAATCGATAATAGGTAATTAGGGAAATATTGTAACAAATTCTGGTAGCAACTTAGCAAGCTATCAAACCTCGGCATCTGGCTGAATTCTAGTCTAAATTTACTGGCACACGACTGAGCCTGATACCATTTATATTCATAGAGTAACACGAACAGCCTGGAGCTGTCAAGCTGGTGGCTCTAAGCTGTGGCGCTGGAGCGAAATGATTTTTTTAATATCATATATACATAACAACAGGTATAGGTTCGGTTGTTATGGTATGGACTAAGGATGAGTTCAATATCAGGTGGGACATCTGCTCTCTTTTTAAACAACTTCTGAAAAAGGAGGGAATTCTCAATTCGATTTTTTACGTCTCCGTCATTTATGAACCGATTTGGTAAATTCTTTTTTATTTGATAGGGTATACTTTAAGAATGGTCTCATAGAAATGTCTTCAAAATCGATTCAGTGGTTTGGATTTTAAATCGTAATAACGAGAAAAAAAGATGTCATGCAAGTACGTAGTACGTTGGTCTAGACTAGACCAAGCGTACGAAAACATGCCTTTACCAACTAGCATTTACGAGGGACTGATGCCTATCAGTTAAATTTAAACGGTTTACAGGACGTGGTATTGTAAATGGTAATAACTATTTTACGCATTTATCCGTTGATGTTGTTTTTATATCCTTAGATAAAGGCACGCCTGCTGAGCGCATTATGAAATCAATTCGATATCGGTGTGTCGGTAAGTAAATGTCGGCTACATTACATTTTGATTTAGACACTACTACGGCAATTGTTTAAGTTTAATCTGATAAAATGGAAATACATTCAACATTGAATACTAGGGTTTCATTATACAGATATTTTTGATCAGAAACCAAATGTTTAAAAAAGTGTAATCAAATCAAATCAAATCAATTTATTGCATGAAATACATGTCATAGAAGTTGTTATTACTGTAAAGGAATGTTACAATGTATTCTGCCCTATTGGGCGTGCAATATCTTAAAATGTACAATAGTCAAATAATAGAATTCCTAACAGATAATACACAAAATTACTAACATACGAATATAGAAATAATAATAATACTACAAGAGAAAGAAAAAAAAAATGAATAGAAAAAAGGAATGTCAATGTTATATACTTACAATTTATCTGTCATGAATTCATTAAAAGAGTAATAGCATTTTTTTGTCAGTAATTCAGTCACTTTCCTCCGAAACAACGAACAAGGTAATTGTCTTATAGACTCTGGTAGTTTATTGTAGGCGAGAGGTGCTGAGCAGAAGACACTTTTACGCATTAAGGTTGTTTTGGAGCTGCGAGTTACAACTTTATGTTTGTCACGCCTATTGCGAACCACAACATCAGAGAGTTGTTCAAACAATTTGTAATTAGATGAAACTTCATACAAAACTATTACTTAACTACTACATTACATAAATACTGTTGTTACATTACACACTACCTAGGCTGATAGATATGCAAATATGCAATAAGTTGTGTTTAAATTAAATAATAATATAAATATTGGTGGACATTTCACACAGCACTAGCCCCAAAGTAAGCTAAGCCTAACTTGTATCATGGGAACCAGGCAACTAACTACATAGTATACATATATAGTAACATAAATACTATTTTGTAAATGCATATAATACATATCAACACCCAGACACAGAACAAACACCTATATTCGTAACACAAATATTTGTCCTCGGTGGAATCGAACCCACAACCTACAGCGCAGAAGGCAGGGTTACTACCAACTGAGCTATGAGGCTAGTCAGTTGTCGTTTACAAGACAACGATTAGAATGAAAAGTCGATTAAATCCAATTTTGCTAGATTACGTGTTAGGTATATAATAAATAATGCGGATTATATGGCTGGTAAAGATATTATCATAGGTATAAAATAATAAGGTGCCAACCCTAAATATTGACACGACTGCTAACGACCACGCTGAGTTTGTTAGTCAATCAAATGGACGAATAAACCAAACAATTCAACCTGAATTCCTACAGTATGCATATTTTAATTCAGTTAAGACGTAGTTTCCGCATAGAACAGTTTGCGGATACATTAAGTCGATAAAAAACTAATGATATCTGCGCAGTGATTGTGAAACTATTTCGTTTGCCGCAGGATATTAAATCAATATTTAATTCGAGTAATACATTTTTAATCATGTGAACTACAATACCAGTAATTATTTATAAAAAAACTGAAGTAAACCAAACTTAGTGGTATAGGATATTATTAGCGTTTAGTATAAAAAACTACATAGTGCGATAAATTATTTTGTTCAGTTCCTTTGTCCCAATTAATTGCGTTACTGTCTGGTTTCTTCAACTCTCAATTCAGTTGGAAGTAAAATAAAACCTTTCAGACAGTATTGCTGAAAACAAAAAAGTCGTTAAAAAAGCTGACCAAAAATAAAAATAAAAATCATAAAAAAATTATAATAATTTTAGATACATGAAGTTACTACTTACGTATTAACTTCCGACTTTTTATGCTGACAATAACATAATATTATTATTTAATAGTTTGTAGCACGCAAAAATAATAAATAAACAATAGGTGAACTTAATGCAATGAACATTCCAACCAGACATCCTAGCTGGTAGATAAAATGGTGGGCGTGCTATCAAATTTGTTACAATGTTTCTTCTGTAATAGCGGTCCTGCCACAGCGTACACTGCTCCCCATTTCTTATACTAAAACTTAGCTAGAGGCTGATGGGTTTCTAACCGTGAATCATAATGTAGACCTAACAACTGATTGTGGGCCTTAAGTTAGGCCTGCAAGGCGTAATCGTGTGAATGCTACAATAGAACGAAGCAGGGACGTAGCTAGACTTTAAATTAGTGTTCCTGACAAAAACTATGTAGTTTTTGTCAGGAACACTAATTTAAAGTCCCAATGAACATTCAGTAAAAACTTCTAAAAGGTGCGGGTCAATTGTGTTGACTGAACTTTGTGGTTCTGAGGCATTGGCTCGTAATAAATTTGGGGCATATTGGTGATTGTAGTACAGTAGAATATAGATGTAGTATACACGCTGTCCCGAAGGAGGCAGGCAAAGCCCATCAAAAAATTTACCAACCACTGAAATTACCTACCAGCTGGATTATAATTTAATGGTGTAGATAATTAAATTTATAGTTAGCGCTAGCGTTAATATTAGTGGTAGAAAAGGTAGGTACTTAATTAGGGGCGTCGCAACAGCATCGAGACAATAATCTGCACAATTTTGCAGTTTATACCTTAAGAATCGATTTCATTTAAAACCCCAGGTGCTCAAATTTGATTGGTATTAAAATTGTGTAAATTTTTCAAAACATATATAATAATAATATAAAAAATAAATATAAATAAACTTGAGATAAACTAAACTCCAGGCGCAAAAGGGACGACATGTACAATTTTTTTTTATATATATCGTCACAATTTGTCACTGATTCGTGATATCATTCCATAACACCCGCCCATGGCATGTGCCCGCCCAGCCACCCCTGCCCTGGTTACGTTCACATACCTAACCATTATGCTGTTATTCACAAGCACTCATTATTTTATTATCGAACCGACACTATAATTTATCGATACTCGCATAGACTAACGTTGTGACACTAATTTGAAGTCGGCTAATCGAACATATTTAATATTTTGCTATAGGCACCGGCTATGACACAAGCCGGACGGGCAATTTACATTCCAATCATGAGAATTATCGATGAAATGTATATGAGAAATAGTATACGTATCTAAATAGGAAAAATATTAGGAATTATTACAGTGTGACCCCACGAACGGCCCCCATGCGGTGCCAGAGAGTCACACGAGTGGATATTGTCCTCCACGTATTAAAATGGGGTTACACGGGAATATATAATAATAAATATTGGTGGACATTTCACGCAGCGCCATCCAGCCCCAAAGTAAGCTAAGCATAGCTTGTATCATGGGAACCAGACAACTGATATGGCACTTTTTTGTAATTACATAAATATAATACATATCAACACCCAGACACAGAACAAACATCTATGTTAAACACAAATGTTTGTCCTGGGTGAGAATCGAACCCACGACCTACAGCGCAGAAGTCAGGGGTACTACCAACTGAGCTGTGAGGCTGTCAAAATAATTCTATATATTTGACCTTTAGAGTAAATAAAAATAAAATTTCTCAAACCATATATTACCACTTGCCACTGCGCTCAGCGCCACAGTGGCAGATGGTAACAGTTATAAACTACCCACCCCTGTTGGGACGCATACCCTTAGCTATGAACACGTATAACCTAGCTTTCACACAAATTTGTGCGCCTGCGCATCCACAACTTATTTGTGACAAGCATACTTATTTGTAATATAACTTATCTTCAACCGTTAATTGATAAATAAATAATATTAAATAATGGACTACAATTTGAGAACTCGTGCCTTTGACTGTCGCTTTAAAATGAACCAAATTTTTTTAAAATAAATACTGACCCTGCAACTCCGGATATAAACATCCCGTTTCATTTGAAATGACATTTAACGTTTTCCGATAATCTTAATTAATTACATAATGTCTATAAAAATATTGGTGTAATCTAACAATGATGGATGACCTCTAAATTCGTTTCAAAGACCTAAGTTGCCTCAGAACTAGCCAGTTAAGCAAGTATCATTAAAAAGAGATCAGCATCATGCGTGGCTGGACTATCTGGCGACATCGGAAACTGTCATAACACTGTCAGCTGTCAAGTCGCTGAGCGTGAAGACCGTGGCCTATTTGACGCTACGTATTAATTAGTAGCAGCGGGAGGGTTAAAAGTGTTTTAGAGCGGTATTAGAAACCACTTTATGCTCGTATTTGCTTGTACATGTCAAACAGGAACATAACCAAACCAACGCTCGCTCCTTCACGTCGTGAAATGTCTCTGGTGATCAAACAAATTTTCATTTGCCTATGTATGTGTATATCTCCGAAACAATCCATATTTTCACTGCAGTACTGGATGGACAATGTTTCAAAAATATTACAAATCAAATTTTTTAGAAGAATATGGCTAGCAAATGTAATGTAGTAATATTTTAGCCATTGTATTAAGCAGTTTCGCCGGGTTATACTTGCATTGTATGGCTGAGATTACTGGCAATTTTGCTGGTCACACATTGCCTTTTATACTGCTACTTATGACTATGAACTAGTGGAAATATGAGAGCTATGTTATAATTAATCAGTTTAAAAAAACCGTATTGACAAAATGGAAGTTTTCTTTTAGTTTTGATGCTACAAATTGCAACAGGGAATCAAAATTTACTTCGACGGCAGTCTCATCAAAGTTATTTCAAAAAGTCTCAAGTTAATTTATATCTTATTATTTTATCAAACTGCTATATATTATACATATAAACTATAAACACATATACGCTTGCTGAGATTCCATGATGAAAAGAGAGCTATCGTAGAAACGATGAAGTCCAAGTGTAAAGTGATTCATAAGTTTTATTAATCCTAATATTAATCCTCGTTGGTTCCCAGCACAAACATAGCCTTACTACGTCAACGGAAACATTATAGCTGCGATTAGAAACGAACGTAAGTAAACGATTAAAAGCTTTGTCAATTGTAATAAGCGGCTAATCATTGGACATTATGTAATAATATCTTTTGACATTTAGTGACAGTGCATTGACAGATACATAGCCATTTTGTGTTTGTATGTATTAGGAGTTGAAGGAATATTTAGTAACACAGCAATGCTAACGGGTAACCTGCTTAGCTGCAGAAATAGGTAAGGTGGCATTACTTCCCCGAACAAACTCGGCACAGATTCTACTGCCTGAATCTGATAATTGAATGTATGTAAACATCATATACACCATGCACCTTGAAGCACCAATATCATAGTATAACTCTCACATAACGAGTAGGTATGATATAAAATAGAATGACCATAATTTTGGTAACGAAGGCCAAGACCTAAGGCCAGGCAGGCCAATTTGGGTGATGAAATTATTGGAGTAATTTACCATTTTCATTATTGTTTAGGCAATTTATGTTTCTCTGCTTCCTTTGTATAGCTGAAGCTTAGGCAAAGAGCGACTCAGGATATAACATAATTTCCCTTTTACGACAGATACGTGTTCAAAGTGCCGTGTTATAAAGATGGACATACAGCGAATTAACTGGGTTTCTTGTAGTTTCATGTACTGTCTGTATTGGAACCCTACTAATACTCATTCAAGGACTGAAGAGTATAATCTCTATGTTGAAATGGGTTCCTACATACTCGTATTATCATCGATCAGAACCCATCTCTTCAATTTGAATTGTATTCTTTTTAATTATATTTTTCGCAAGCGTTGCTACACTTACGTGCAGACAAATCGGTTGGCAACTTCTGTATAATGCAGCAATTAATAATACATAACGAGCAATATGCTCTCCGCTGTTGCTACACAAAGCTTTGGATGTTATTTTATTTGGCACATTGTTTGAAGATCTGCCTTCTGTTGTGTATCAGTTATCAGTTTAGAAGTTGGGTTATAGAAAACTCATTGATTAATTTATTAACTTATTTATCTTTTATTTATGTTTAATATAAAATAGAAAAACAGTTTTCGTTTATTGCAATTTGGTAGATAATAACTGAAAAACAGGTTCAGGAAGTATTTATATGTGGAATATACGATTTATCAAATTAAGAAATTAAGAAAAAAAATTACTTTAAAGTACTTACTAAATAAGTTTGTGTACATATAAAGTTTTATATGGATAAGATAAACACAGTCATCTATTAAAGTCTATTTAAAAAGTACAAATTACAAAAACCGTCACGGATTCTTCAATTGCTTCAAATTGTCCAATTATAAGTCTCCGCATGGCATGCTCTATTTTGATAAAACGTTCACGACACATTCACACGTCAAAGTACACTTGTGGCACGTGATCGGCACTGTTTGATTCCGACTTTGGTTTCCCATCGCGTTCATAGACGATTTCACTGCTCTTGATCACCTACACTTTCGATGAAAGCGCTTTTTGTCATCTAGTTGATTTACTACGAATACATTTTAGTAGATACCGTTTTTTTTTCTCTTAAAGTTCATGGTCATTATACTAGGGCATACGTAGGATATGTGGCTACCGTCGTCAGAGATTATCAATAGGTGAATTTTTTTCAGAACAATGTAAATCGATTTAAATCCGTCATTTTTTAAATCATCATTTCTTTGAAATTTAATCGAAGCACATAGTGTCACGAAGTTAGAATTTATTTATTATTTATAAGTTTTGGTTTGTATTAATTGATAGCTTCAGAAACATGAAGGTACAAAGACTAATAAGGTATAATGACGCCAGTGGAAGGCAAATATGTAGTTAGTGAAGGATGTATAACTGTATTATTGATAATATGGCTTGATAGTAAAGTATAGTAAGTATAAGTATAACACCACAGACTTATATAAGTTTATTATATTCTGTTTGAACCACGGAAATGGAAAGGAAAAGTCATTCAAGTCAGACAACGGGATATGAGGGATTGCCGGATGTACACTCTACAGTAATTATGTATTCACGATGAACTCTATCTATCTATTCGAGTCACTGGTTCTTTCGAACTAGTCTGGTGAAACGATTATAAGTGCGCCTCAAAGAGGCTCCTTCCGTGCACTTGACACATGTCTTCGAATTTTCAGTTCTAGGAAATGTCGGTTTCCTCACGATGTTTTTCTGCACCGTTTTGAGAACGTGGTATTACGCACATAAATCAAAGAAATTATTAAAAGTCAAATCAGTAGTTTGGTTTTTAAATCAAAATAACTGGAAATATGTTATATATTTTTTATTGTCTATATGTCACTGTCTACAAATATGATATGTATTATTTTTGTTTCATCGCGATGAAGTCGGTTTTTTCGGTTTGCCGCGCAAAGTAATTATGTACTTATGTTATTTCTCTGAAAATGACCCCTGTCAATATACTGAAAAAAATTAAAGGAAAATATTTTTTAAATAATGTGATATATCAGTTAGCAAATAATATTTTAATTACATAATCGTTAACAACACCCGTCGATATTTTAATGAATTTCACGTGCAGATTCCGCTTTCATAAATTGTGCGCTGATAGTAAAAATGTTTACTGTATAATTGGACGTTTATGACTGAACAGCGGGTGCAATATCTAATTTCTCTTTAATTAACTTATGTAAGGTAATAAAATAAGTTATCCGGTGTAAAAGTATTGTAGCGTGTAACATCTTCAAATGACTAGCGCGTAACAAAATATTTGCGAGAAAGTTACGTGTTACATATAATTGAATTAATATATTTTATGAGTAAGGTCTAATTGATGTTTATTAGTTTTAGTACATTTAAGTGATAGGCATTGCTGCTGTTACTTATTTTTTTTAGTAATTAGTATAAAGGAAAGGGCACATCGCTTGGCTGATGTCGAGAGTTATACGCGACACATAATAAGTGGAACGCGAATTAAACGCTCTCTTAATTAGGTATAAAAATATTATGTAAGGTGCATAGCATTGCGCCCGTTACCTGAGTAATGAAGAAAGAAATAACTCGAAAGAAAGTAAAAGAATTTTATTTAACTTACGAACTACTACACAATAAATTAAACTAATAATGATTAATGTGATTTAAAAGCAAAGCTCAAGGCAAACATGGCTTTCGCTCAGCATTTTGCTAGATACACACTGATGTGTGCACCCAGCCCTGGTTTTCAGCGGAAACCATAATAATCGTGTCACGTCACGACACTCTAGTTCATTTAAACATGGTAGGTACAGTTCAAAATACGAATATAAAAACTTAAAGTTTTTTATTATTAATTCGCTGTATTCAACATATACAAACGCAAGCAGGGGAGGACCCCAAGGCATTTGCTTTTGTTACGGTCAGAGTACCGTTTAATATCAGGTGGGCCATCTAATTTTACTTGTTCCGCATAAAAAAACGCGCAACTTCCGACAGTATTCGCATCGCTATTACGTGTGAGTGTACAATCGAACGTATATCATGATTATGACACAATAACCCCGTGGCGGTATGTGAGAAATATACGTAACTGGCTGGCATTAGGAACAATATCCTATACTTTAAGTGCATTATTTTATATTGATACTATAATATGCCCGCGGCTTCTCCCGCGTTGAAATCAGTGTGACAGTGTGACTAAGAGAGTAGCTACGTGGTTCAGTAATTATCAATTTGTAAAATAACTTCTTAATAAAAGTAGCCTAAGTCACATCTTTAACGTCAGTGAAAGTCCCTACAAAATCGGTCCAGCCGTTTCGGAGATAAGCCGGAACAAACAGACAGACCGAAGACAGTCTGCCATATTTTTTGTTATAATACCGTATATACGTTCATATGCGGTAAGTCAATTTACAATCTAAGCATGGGTGCTTAAATTTTCCACTTAGAAAAACAGATATGATTGATTTTAAAGATTGAATAATTTACGGGGGCATTTATAGTTTTATTCTAAAGCCTTTTATGCAATAAAAAGAAAATCGCAAAAATGTGCATCCGACAATGTTAATTGCTACAGTCGACTATACAGATAATAATATAAATGGAATGAGTATTTAAGCAAGAAATGTATCACATACGGACGCATACTTATGTTAATGCCAATCGCAAACTTAACAACTGACATCGTCATTACGAGATCCTGTTGCAAAATACTTGTTACAGTATATGAACAAAAACTGTGCTTACACTTCCACTTTGTACCACTTAACTTATATTTATTCTAACTACACCATTTAAGTAAACAATATCTTCAATATAATCAAGCATATTTGCTTGCGGGTTCAAGCTATGAGTATAATTTGTTTTACATTAAAATGAGTTATTCGATCATTATCTTTGACTATGATAAAATTAATAATTATTTGATCAGCGTGAACAGTTTTCTGTGTAATTGGAGCCGCAAGTAGAGCAAGACATAAACCCGGTATACGTGAAACGCATTAATAATGTTAGGCCGAGAACTTGCCGAGACGCTGCCGAGAGATTGCCGAGAGAATGGGATATAATAGAATAATCATTTATTAACAAAGGAGAAAACAAAGAAACTTAAAGAAAATAATAAAAGAGTTGTTTCTTCTGATTCTTGTCATGGTTTACAATATAAAAAAAAGTTATTTCTTCTCTTTATTTGTCTTCTTTTCTCTAATCAATTTTTTAGATTATATCAAAGATTATCTTATAAATTTCAATGTGTTTTTGTTTGTACTTTATCGACATATTTTAAGGCTATAGCTATTAGCTTTATATCCTTTGTTCAAGCTGTCCTCCAATAAATAATCATAGAAATAATTACTATCATAATATCCGATGCCAGGAAATTATCGGGAGCCTTGTCTTGTGGTTTAAGCGCACAAAATAATCGAAGATAACTTTTTTATTTTGTTTTGTTTATACAAAAAATAACCAGAACCATAACTCATTTTGAAATTCAAATGGAATCCCATAGTAGCTAATATTCACATTTACTTGTCGAAATGAGCTGGGACAGGCGGCGGCATCCCTATAATTTGAAAGGAAAGTAACTTAATCTAGGGCTGCAACGTGGTTTAAATATTTTCTTAATCCTGACCGATACTACACGCCCAAATTGTATCAAATCATCAAAGAAATAAAAAAAAACAGGGTTCGAATCCTACAGTTTTTTTAAATTTATAAAAAGTGTTGGATATTTTTAGCTTGCCTATGTGTTTACTAAACATCAGTCAAATGACTCACCACCTTCAGATTATAGATCCAACCGTGCTATGCCCATAAACCACTTGAATTGCTAGTCAACCCAGATAACAGCTGTCTTTAGGGGGCTATTAATTTTGTCGTTATTATGAAAAAATGCTTGATTGTGGTTCTTAAGATTAACGGTTTAGTTTTAAATTTTAACCACAACATTAATTGTGAAATAATTTTGTTACTTACATAAAATTATATGAGATATTTTTACGTCAATGATAAATAATATCATTTTATTACCTAAATTATTCATCAACATTTTTATTATGCACCTTGATGGTTAATTCTTGTAATTTTTTGTAAATTATTTAATCGGAATGATTATCTATACCTTTGATATTATTGTACTAGTGTCAAAAAACAGTTTTAAAATATTGGTGTAACTATTTTGTACGAGAAAGATATTAATGGAGGTGAATTCTGTAGAAAAAAGCAAAAGCAAATGGTTTTGAGTCTTCTAATCGGCCAATATCATGCGGCTTCTTACAAAATATGCTACGATGGTTTACTTTTTTGCACTTAAGTCACAAAAACTGGAGTCATTCATGTATGTAAATGCAAGAGACTTTTTCATATTTCTGGTTACATTAAGATGTGATTTAACGTCGCTTTCCAGTGAAAACGAATGATAAGTAATAACTTGCCGTTTTTAATGCAAATACTCATGTTTCTTCTAGATTATGCTGTCACTGGCGCCAATTAGGGTACAAATATCACATAATTTGTATGTTAAACGTATTAAAAGTGAGTTTTATTATGGTCTCGTTAGTTATTCTACTCTTGGTCAATACCAGTCGTAGATTATAACTTGTATAGCGACAGTGATTTTGTAACAAGTGTCTATTTCCGAAAACCTGCTTTATGAAAGTCGACTTGTGACATCTGTCACATTTTCTTCTGTACTGATATCGGAGTGAGTAAACTAATATAGTAAGTGGATATGCTGGTAAAACCGTCTTTAATTTGTTGCAAACTTTTTATATCAGTTTTCTATAACTCGTTGGTTTGATAGTTGGAAGTATCTCTAAAGGCAAACCAGATTACTCGTTTCTTCCAATGGCGTTTCTTACAGGGACGGGGGTACATGAACCCTCCGAGAACGAAACAAAACAGTGTTCATCTCTTTATCATCCAGAGAAATTAAATATGAAATGAACCCGAAGCCTCGAGCTGAACGTTTACTCTGCCCAAATCTCAAACCTTTCAATGTAGTTTTGTGCATCAAAAGAATAGTCAACAAATTTTCGGCTCAGACGCTTGAAGTAAGTATATATATTTTACATATATTTTTTTAAAATTGATTCAATATGAAAACAAAAATGATGAAATACAATATTTATTTGCAAAAAGGGAAAGCTTACATTAGGTACATAAATAAAAATAAATTAATCCTATATAATTAATTAATATGTTCCTATGATGCTAAGCCAAGTAAAGATGAAAATAGTTTAAACTTTAATCATGAACCAAACACTTTTAAACTTTAGATGTAAAATTGTGTCTCAGAAAAATCCTATAACCTATAAGTACGTCTGAATTCGAAATAACCCAATACAATACTAAGTAAGGTTCTGTTACAACATGAGACGAGTGGAATAGGTTAAATGTTGGAAGAGTGTGTGGCACCCATTGATGAAATGTTACAAGGCAACAAGCCAGCCCACCGATTCATCTCTGACTCTCTGGTATTACAATACCAATACTTAATGGATGAATCATCTTTACATGTAACAAACAACCTAAGTGTAATTATGTGTAAATTCATGAAAAAAAAGAGTCGATGTATTATTTGAGTTTTTGTAATTTCGTGGGAAAACAATTATTACGTCTGCTTCCCACGATAATGATAATGAAAGGTGACCCTTTCATGTCCTACCTAGTCTTACAAAATATCAACTTTATCACTTTGTCTAAACATGTCGGTCTTTGGCCCATAAATGAAAGAAACGTCCTCAAACAACCCTTGTTGTCGAGTCATAGTTACAGAGTTGACGATGTAAGTTTTCATATCTAGACCTAGCTAGATCTGGAGCGATCTACGCGAGAGAAACCATATTCAAAAACTAGTTAGACAATAAACTTTTAAAAAATTTGTAAACAGTTACCACAATTTTGACACTTCCCCGTGAGAAGTAATTTTCTCTCATGTTGGATAATCAGCGCTATTATTTTGAGAAACAACAGAAAGCATGCGAACTGTCTGTCACATTGTCGCAGGCAATTTGACAGCTTGGCGTCATCTCGAGATGTCATTTTGGTTATTCGCATTCACATGTCAAGTGAAGTGAAGTGGTGTAATACGTAAATAATGGATCGTTAGCTCACAATAGAATGGAACGCACGCACAACGTTTGGTGATTAGTCTTTGATTTATAATAATCTGTTAACTATTACTATTCGAGTTTTAAGTGCGCCTCAAAGAGGCTCCTTTCGTGCACTCGACACATGTCTTCGAATTTTTAGTTCTAGGACATGTCGGTTTCCTCACGATGTTTTTTTCACCGTTTTGAGAACGTGGTATTGCGCACATAAATGTTTCAATCGAAAAACTCATATATGCACGTTGAGATTTGAACCAGCGACCTCCGGATTGAACGGGGTCAGTACCACTAGACCACCACGCTCCATCGCTCGCATAATCTATTGATGTTTGGTAAAGGGCGACGGTAAGTGAAAAAACACCTACATGATTTTTTATAAAAAAAATTACCTAATTGATGGAGTATTAGAGATATAAATAGAAAACCGCTAGACTACTTGACGGCAGAAATAGGTGTTACACAATACGATATTTAACATTAATAGTAGGTTCTTGAGTATTTTCCGCAAACAACTTTATTCAAAAGTTTGTCAATTGCTTTACTTACAAAACCACATAACTTAGCATACTCATTACAGTTCCATGTAATAGTGTTTATTTCGTATCAGTACAACCGCTAAAGCATTTCGTGCAAATCAACGCAACAAAAAGACTGATTGCGTTGCGCGATATATTCAAAACAAAAGGCCGTAACGAAATCAAAAGGTCCTTTTTGTATCGCTATGCTCATATATTTATCCCGTTGTGGGCTGTATCACGTTTCAACTCGTTCCGTTTCCATAATGAATCATATTGAACCTCCAGTTTGCTAATTAGCCTTTGTGACTAAGAATTATTTAATGACAAACAACTATGGTAGTTTCGGATTAATTCTTGTTGAACTGTACTCCGAAGTTGAGATAGAACACGGTGTTTAAAAACCGCGACTTTTAACCTTTAAACTCGTGCATCTAACAGGCACATTGCTCATACTGACATAGCTCTTTTGCATAAAATTATAAAAGTTTATACATACACTAGCTGTACCCGGCATGCGTTGCAATGCCACGTTGAAGTAAAAATGTCATTAAAAACGAAAAATTTAATTTTATCAGTAATCGACCACCGAGTATTGAAAATTATCAAAGTACTAATATCGCAATTAACAAAATGGGGGTTGGTGGTAGAAAGGTGAAAATTTAGGGTTGTATGAATTTTTTAATACTGAATCATAAAAAAAGTAAAAAAAAATTTGGTTTGGACCACCCTTATCACTTAGGGGTATGAAAAATAGTTTACGTCCTACTCAGACCTACCGAATATACACAAAAAATTTCATAAAAATCGGTCAACCCGTTTCGGAGGACTTTTGTTACAAACACGAGACACGACACGAGAATTTTATATATTAGATTGAAATAAATATTTTCTCTGAAGGAGTAGGCAGAGGCTTGATAGGCCGCTTGTCACCTTGCGGATTACACTATAGCGGGAATATTGACGTAACAGGTGGTGAAATCGTTCTCACCATTGCTTTCCCGCTAATTCAGGTTACAATCTCTTTTAGCAATTGTTTTCCAGAATAATCCGTCAGACAGGACAACCTTATACCAACGAAATTACGAAAAGTCTGGGCCAATTAAAGCTTATTCTCTACGTTATACATTATTTACCCAAACATACAGATATTACAATTGGGCTTGTTAAACAAGAATAATTGAATTTCACGAAATAATTAACCAAATGCGCCAACGTACCAAAATTAGCGGGTAAAGCTATGATTAATAATTATTTGCGAATTCGAAACTGATCAGAAATTATCAAGGGTAAGCAAAATTCATTTATTAATTTTATCGGACATATTATTGCAGACACATATTAAATTAATTAAAATTACTTCCATTTTCTTTCAATAACCGCGTAGCTATTATTTGGACAAGATTTTTTAAAAGCACTACTTATAGTCAACATTGCAAGCGCATCAATACCAGCCTGTTTTTGGCCTATTCTTGATAGTTGAGAGTGCACGTACTTTTAATATACCACAAATGCCACATCCGCAATGGAAGATTGCTTATAGACAGGGTTTCCTTACGACGTTTTCCTTCACGGTTTAGAGAAAGTGGTCTCCACTTCCAGTTTTCAACCAAAAAAAAACTAGTTAGTGTACGCCCGGGTTTGAACTAGCGACCTCCAAATTAACACTCGGTGTCTGTGCTACTGTTCCAACACAATATAAGACCGGTCTCAATGAGCACTACAAAGTACATACGAATTAAAAATTTCTGCAATGATCGGTGATAATTACAATAATTAGCCTTAAATTTAGAATTATATTTTGACCGAAGTAGTTTAATAGTAATAAACCAGCAAAGCTGTTGCTTTATTATTACTATTTAACTAAGCTATAAGTTCCCACATAAAATTTTCCATAGCCACAAAATTATATGTAAAATGCATAATTAATTGGGTAATATGAAAAATTACAACTAGGTCGAACTCAGTTTCGTCATGTTACTATATTTTGGTATGTATTTATGGCACCGGAGATCTTTTACTTATATGGTTTGTCGCGATAGTTTTGAAATTTTCAAAATAATTAACTATAAATTATGCTGATTATGATATCGTAGAGCCCATTGCTCAAAAACGGCTAAATGATTGGGAAACCATTTCAAGAAATAGCAGATTGAAACTTTTCGTGACTGATAAGTGTTACAAAGTTCATCTATAGAATAGCTGTAAGATCGCAGCGTTGATCAACATTACTATGACAGGGGCGTTGCCGACATCCGTCCAAGTTTTGTTTGAGATTTGAAATCGATTAGATCCGCTTTTAAAATTGTCATACAGATCAGGTTTCGTTCGCGTGACGGGCGTGGCGATTGAAACCTTAATTTGAAATGCGGAGTTGCTAAATTTGCTTGTGCAAAACTATATAGAATGCAATTGTCGTGAACTTAGCCGCTGGCACATTCACGCCACACGGCCTTGTGTGCCGAGGTGCACCATTAATGGGCAGGAAATTATGCTTTTGTCGCTTTGTATATTTCGTGTGGTATAAATTGAGTTTTTGCGGTTTCCCGGCCGCCCTCAGCTATTCGGAATTGGATATTCTGTGTCGTAACTATGCAAATTATATTAGTGCGGTCTACGCGTGTTCGGCTCTGACTAATCTAGTTTTTGTTTGTTTCAATTATAATTCTTCAATATCTTATTACATTTGGGGCTATATATATATATATATATATTATTTATATATATAACTAATTACCTTATGTTAAACATTGCGACATAACGCTTGAAACTAAGGAGTCGGTAGCTAAACAAGATCTGCGGCTACTTTCGATAGTCACGAACAATCTGTCGAGTAAAGAACGACCCTAAAGCTGGGAATAAACAGTTGCTCAGTGGCATGCGTGTAGCTTGCAGACTTCAGTTAATGGATAGTATTAAAATTATGTTGCGGTCGTTATAAATGCGGTAAATATCTAGTATTATCTATACATGTATAGATTATTTAACATACTTTAATTTTGTATTTGTTTTCTGTAATTAAGTTGCGGAACCGGAAGATGGCTCGACTGATGCTAAGCGGCACCTCTACCCGTAAAAATAGCAGCAGTAACCTGGGTCCTCCCTTACTTAAGTATGCTAAGACCTAAATCCAAACCTAGCGCCTAGTGCCTCAAGGAGTAATTTCCATGTGCCAGTATTTTTACCGGCAACATTAATTGTGTAAAATCTTGGTGCGCTTCGGCAGCATGAAATTACACGCCTGAACACACCCGGATACTTTGCATGCCAGTAGTTTAGTTCTCGTACTTAAGTTTATGCATGCCAGTTCACTTGCAAACGTATTTATTGCGTGCCATCTACTGGCATGTTTCGGCATGTCAGCCATTTACCCGTTTCACTGGACTGCATTGAGCGTGGAGGTCGCCGGTTCAAACCCCGACGTGCACTTATGAGTTTTTTGGTTGAAAGATTTATGTGTGCAATACCACATTCTCCAAGCGGTGAAGGAAAACATCATGAGGAAACCGACATGTCCTAGAACAAAAAATTCGAAGACATGTGCCCGGTGTATTAAAGGAGTCTCTTTGAGGCGTACATTCCTTTCACTACTACTGGTTCTCTCGAACCAGTGACTCGAATAGTATAGAAGGACTGGATTGCATAGAAGTAAGCGTTATTTTAGGCCTATTCGGATATGTGTAAATAAGTACTGCCACCACCTAGTAATTCGCCGCCAAGCAGTGATGCACTCGTGTTGCTGTGTTCCGGTGGAAGGGAGTGAGTGCCGGTGAAATTGCAGGCGCATGATACGTAACAGCCCCGTCTCGCGGTGATGGACGCAACGCAATGCGACTTAGGTCATCTCATACTTTGGTGGAGAGGACTTGAGTCGTATTGTTGTTGTCTTTTGGCGGCGGTTACCACTTAACATCAGGTGGGCCGTCAGCTCTTTCCGCCACTAGAATCGCATATAAAATGTGTATCGCCACCTTAACAAGTGCGTAAGACCGGTGTTTCTCAACCTTGTCACCAGTACTCCAGTAAGAAACCCGTTGCGCCAGTCAATGCACTCACTACACCAGTTTGGCGAAAGTAAAAGTCACCGCCAAGTCACATACATGCACTCAATGAAACTGTCTGCGATGCTTAAGCAAATTAGACATTACTACGGAAGGTTCATATTCAAAGGATGAAAGTTGATAGATTGGCCTCATAGCTCAGTTGGTAGTAACGCTACCTTCTGCGCTGTATCGTGGGTTCGATTCCCACCCAGGACAAACATTTGTGTGATGAAAATAGATGTTTGTTCTGTGTCTGGGTGTTAATATGTATTATATGTATGTATTTACAAAAAAAAAAGTATATTAATATGTATATCAGTTGTCTGGTTCCCATGATACAAGTATGCTTAGCAAACTATGCTTAGCTTATTTTGGGGCTAGATGGCGCTGTGTAAAATGTCCACCAAAAAACAAAGTTTTCATAGACGTGGGCGACGTAGTTAATTCACAATCTTGACAACAGTGGCCCCGTGTTGAGTTTAGTAGATGATAATTAGCGGAAGCAATTCGTTTTAAATATAAACTACTTTATTAATTTGATTGCTTATGATAAAATATTTAATTAATTTTGAATGGTTTATAATCAATATTTATGTCATTAAAGATATTAATTTATTTAAAGATATTATATTAATTTCCCTCCAATTTTAATTCAATGTTTCAGCTCGCGAAATAAATTGGTGCGCGTTAAAGAGTAATAATTGGAGTGTATGATGAAATGATGATCTCGTTTCGAATTGCGAAACATGCGTGAAATTGTGAAACAGATTGAAAAGACTTTGCACTGAATAAAAACTTTCACAAAAAGTTTTACTTTCAAGTAATTGTATCAAGCAATCGGGCTCGTTTCGGTTTCAAAAGTGTCTCATCATTCGGCGAATAGTGCTTTTGTGGCAGAGGTGTGTGTGGTGGGCCATCTCTCTCGTTTTATATTCAAATGATTAGAAATCTCAAATTGTCGAACATATAGGTAAATAAAGAATAGGTAAGTTGCTACATTTAATTATAATGTTGCCAGTTTATAGTTAGTTGTAACACCGATAAAAATAAAGACAAAACATGATATATTTTTATGATATTCATATGACAGATACCTATAGTTTTCCGTGATTTGAATACTAAAACAACACGTGATTTGTGGATTGTACACTGTAATAAAACAAAAGATATAAATGTACTATATTATGATGTATCATCTTTCGGTAAGTAACGTGACGAAAAAATAATAATAATAGAATACTACAAAATATTGAAATTGCAGGCGCATGAGACGTAACATCCCCGTCTCGGGGTGATGGACGCAACGCAATGCGACTTAGGTCATCTCATACTCTGGTGGAGAGGAAATGAGTCGTATTGTTGTTGTCTATGGGCGGCGGTTACCACTTAACATCAGGTGGGCCGTCAGATCGTTCCACCAACCCAATCAAATAAAAAAAAAAACTTAAGAAAGTCGTATAGCGTTGTTAACGTCATCGTTCACAGAAGATAAGGCATGTCAGACATATATAAATGAAAAGTTGTATAACTCATTTATTGCTTACAATTATCACGATATTATAAAGACGGATGTTTATATGTATGTGTGTGTATGTTTGTTACTCGTTCACGCTCAAACGGCTGAACGAATTTGGTAGAGATTTGGTAGCAGGATAGCTTACATCCTGGATAAACACATGGGCTACTTCTGATGCTGGAAAATTGCAGAGTTCCCGTGGGATGATCAAGTAGAATGTACAAACTTATCCGCGTAACACCGCGGGGTGCAGCTAGTTGTTTAAAAGCTTTTAAGTAGTTTTATTGCTAATCGCAAGTTGAATTTAATTACAGACGTTGCAATATTTTCCCAATTAGGCTGACCAGATAATGTGCACCCACTCTACGTCCAACTAGACATTGGACAGGTTATGATACTGACCCGCCTAATAATTGCGACAAACTGTCAGTTTCACGAAACAGTGAAAGTGCCGATACCATAAAACGCTGTATGCTAATATCGAATCTGGTTCCAAGATTCCAAATGCTGTAACAATGTTAATGAGCACGTTGATGACTCAATGGCGTTGAATTTACATTGCTCCATTTCAATGGCCGCCTCACAACAATGTTACAACTAATCGGGTATTGGACGACTGTGTTGCAATATCTTCCAGATTTGTAGTCATGGGAACCGCGCCACTAAACAGCAACATCGACCAATAAATATCAAATCACATTGCTGAATTGAATTTATTGCCATTTGCGCTTTAGTTCGTAACAGTTACGAAACAGTGCACTAGATACAAGTCTTTTGTACAAAAAAAATTGCTTGTAGTCGTTTTGCCAAATTTGGGAGCTATCGAAAACGATTTTTTTTGTTGATAGTTATTGGTAAGTAAGTAATGCTTGTTGCATTACTTACTCGTTGCAATATTTGTTTCATTGTGGTTTCAGTTAGCGTGTACAGATAATGCATCAGAGGAGCAGTAGAACTTGTGCTAAGTTCGTCCAGGTAGTTACTGCCACCATACCCAATTCTCCTGCTAAGCATTAATTCATTCGCGTTACAATGTTCCTGTTTGAAAGGCACTTGAGCCATTGCTTCTTCAGATGTCAGAGTTAAAGGGCGGGTGCATATGATGTGACTTGGGTCATGTTGTACCAGTAAGGGCCTAAGTCGTGTTTATGACGTGCAAAGGTAACCACTTAACACAAGGTGAGCCCTATCAGTTCTTTCAGTAAATTCTTCACATTAAAAAAAAGGCAGTGTTATTTCGTGTAAGTGTCATCATACCCACCTTTCGTAGCCAACCGTTTTCTAGCCTCAAAGGTTTGCTGGAAGAAAATTCTTCTGTGCCTATTGACTCCGGACACTAGTTATAGCTAATATTTATTTAAGATTTGTTTTTTATGTTTTTGTATAATTTTTTTTGTTTGTTTTTGGTATATTTATATAATTTGTAATTTTGTAAATGTATATATTTTTTGTAGAGTCAATAAAAACTTTTTCTTTCTTTCTATATTCAAGTATACGTACAGTTTATTTTACTGTTTTGTTTCGTCCGCCACGGCCACCGCACTTGACCCGTGGTGTGAACCAAGCTTGAAGACGTGCCGTCGTGTAAACAATCAATTATCCAGTCGATTCGGTTGATGCGGAACACGACCGTATCACTTTCTATTCTAGTTTCGGTTCATGCCGATTAAGGATTTTATTTTCTTTAGGCGTTTGACCTGTGGATCGACTTGGATTGTTTCGATGCAGCACCGAATTAGAGTGATGCACGCTTACAGTTGGATTGGATTGAAAAGTGTTAACAATGTTTTAGAGAATAAATTTCTTTCGTATTAGTTGGGTAAGTAGTGGAAAATTGTCTTCTCTTCTTTTTTTCCTCTTTTATCTAATAACTTATTACCAATAGTAATATATTAAAAAACAATCTGTGTAGGAGTAACTTTCAGTGTCGCACAGGAAGATGAGAAATTATTTCAGCCCAATTAAAAAAGGTACCTATGCTGCTTTAGCCACGTTTACACATTGAATTTATGATTTCATACTGAGAATCATCGGAAATAGAACTAGTGTATGTCACAAGTGTTGTAAAAAAATATTATTTTTCCCATTCTATCACACTCTTAAATACTTTGGTGATGTTGAACGGGACTGTATTAAAAATCACAACAGCGAAATATGATAATAAAGTGACTGATTATTGAAGTAGACAGAGTCAAGGTCAAAGTGACCGTGAGTCAGGTGAATTACGTCCTTGTGTAATTTTCTACCTTTCTCTTTACAATGATCGATTTGTCATTGGCAAATAGAAAATAGACAAAAAATACCGAAAGTCAGTTTCTACCACGAACTTCTCGAAAAGCCACTTCAAAAGATTTTTACGTAGCCTCTTTGTAGCCTACTTTCAATATCTAAAAACTCATTCTGATGACAGTTTTATAACAATTCTAAAACTTTCTAGTGTTTATATATATAGTATGTATGACCAAATGTTGACTAAACAAAACTAACTGTGAAAAAAATACAAGTGCCAATTCCATCGATGCCATGTCAAATTCTTCTAATTTCTATCTAATTTTGTTTCATCAAAGTCAAAGTCAAAAACGTTATTTCCATAGAATTAATTAAGAAATGCCTTGGAGCTTGCCATCCCTATTGTTTTCCTTGTTGTTTTAATAACAACTAACACTTTACCTTTATGAATACCTTTATACCTTATAAGAAGTTTTTATCTTCATTCACACATACAAAGTGAAGAAAAACCGCTACACCATAGGATCAAAAACTCTAAGACATATATCCACTGTACGTAAGGAGCCTTTCTGAGGCGCACTTTAAACCTCTCATTCACCAAAGGTTCGACAGAGGCTGTGACACGAGTTGAGAAGTACTAAGTGAAGAAAATGCAGCGAAACTTGGAAACCTGATACGGTGTTAATCATGGAATAAATTGGCTGACATTAAACGGCTAATATAAATAATCTGCTCAACAGAGCGTCAGTCGGGGGAAATCTGTGAATGACCAGCTAAAAGCGGTCTTCGGAGAAAGTTTGAAACCATACAACGCAAGTTAAACTGGTAACTTGCGATAACAGCTGATAACCATTGCTGGTGTTAGAGACAATTATACACAGGTCATAGGAGAACCCAAGAAGCAGTCCTTTCCGAGGCCCTGCACAAGCAATCAGTCAGTTTGTACAGTATCAGTCAAATTGTTCTAAAAGTAAAGAAAAGTAAAATGTGAGCCATGAAGGCAAACTACTAGCCTCTTTCTGCACGAAACAAGAGCAGGTAGAAGCAGTAGAAAATTGTGTTCTTCCGGTGAAGTACTGCCACCAAACTTATTCTGCCACGAAGCAATATATCGCATTGATGTTTACCAATCCAAAAGGATCTAAATATTTGTATGTTAAAAATTCTGATAAAAATTGATGTTAGGTACTGTATATAGGTAAATGTACTTCTACATACTACGGTACTAACTCGTAGCCCTAACGAAAGCAACTTACGTATTTTGATTTATGTGGACATGAATCGCGTTACGTTACATCGAATCACTCAATTAAGCGTTCGCTAAGTATTCTTAGAGATATAAATTATTTGTTATTAATGAGACTATGTCATCACTGTGAAGAGCAAATAATTGATAGAACAAGTTGGGAATGGATATTGTGAATTATATCAACGGATTTATCAAAATATCCTGGTTGATTGATCCATGTTTTGTTACTGCTGTTGTTGACTTATTCCCAACGGGCCTATTATCCATCCCTGAAGTAGGACTATGAATTTAATTACCTGAGAACCCCACTATTTAAATTATTGGGATTAACAACCAATTATTTTTTTAAAGGGTAAGTGGTAAACTCTTTCTATCTAAAGCAATCCACTTGAGTCCTCCCCTAATTACGTATGGGAAGACCGAAGTTGCATTGATTTGCACCCATTAATCTCAGACATAGATGGATTATCTATTGTCCGTTATGTCACCGGAACTCAACACGGAACACAGTGATGCAAATGCGTTACTGCTCGCCGGCAGAAATAGGTCTTGAGTATAACGATTCAAATTTCAAGTCACTGTTACATAACACTAGAAGAATGCGCTCGCGCAGGTCAAAATACCACAGTTATGCTGACCGGAGCCCCATTGTCCATTCTCTCTGATGGCAACACATTGTGATAATTATTACCACTTAACAGTTTTCGATAGTGTTTGTTTTGAAATGATGAATGACTCCGTTAGAAAGCTCCCGTTACGGTTTCTGATCAACGCGGCTGATTAAACTTATGCAGCTTTAATTGAAGATAGATTAAAACACCATAGTTCCGTACGCAATACAATTTCGTTATGTAATATTGTTCTTATTCAAGAGTCTGGTATGTTAATGAGTTAGCCACCGTCGAAGCGAAGAAATACATCGTTTAATATCATCATCAAACAATTTAGGCCGTTCTCGTGATGTGTACATTAGTTTATGATGCATACAGCCTCACAGCTCAGTTGGTAGTAACTAGTAACCCTGCCTTCTGCGCTGTTGGTTGTGGGTTTGATTCCCACCCAGGACAAACATTTGTGTGACGGACATAGATATTTGTTCTGTGTCTGAGTGTTGATATGCATTATATGTACGTATTTAACAAAAAAAAAGTATTTAAGTATAATATCAGTTGTCTGGTTCCCATGATACAAGCTATTTACTTAGCTTACTTTGGGGCTAGATGGCGCTGTGTGAAATATCCACCAATACTTATTTATTATTATTTATGATGAGCTTTAAACTTTATTATGAGTGACTTTTTTGGTAGCATAAAACTATATTATTGATTGCAGTCAGAAGATCCACCGATCGAATGACGTATTTCTTGATAAATGATTATAGGTTTCTGAGGATTTCAAATTTGGCACAAGGAGTTGGTATATAGATGCTAATCATACACTAGTGGGATATATTCCAAAGTCCCCGTCCGTGAAGGAATTTTGGGATGTAATTAAAATATTCAAAGAAATTGTCCTAGACTTTTAATTAAAATGCGTGGTAAGTGAAAACTGTAATGCCAAATACGAAATAATAAAATTATTAATCAATGATTTTTCTGATAAAGATACAAATTTTCTAGGGAAGTCGAGGAACTAATTTATCATCATTCCTCTGTCCTCTCATTTGGCACCACCTTACGCCAAAGGAAGTGGCTGAATTATCTAGCTTGGCTATTGTAAAATCTTAAATTATTTTGGTTGTGGAAATGCGAAGGAATGCTGAAAAATTTAGTTGCAAAGTAAAATGTAATTCTTTTTATTTCAGTTGTCGGTTGACGTCATTCATTCGTTGCTTTTGTGTTCATTTTCCGGGTCTTATTAATAATGCTATTTCATATGCTTCCATGAAATTCATGCTTCAATAGTCAACGTATTGAATCGTGAAATCTCGTTCAATACGCAACTACTGATAAAATCGTGCAAAGTTAAAGGTACTTTTCGTTTCGCAAAAATACGTTAGTAATTTAATGAAAAAAAAAAATCGCAAGTATAAAGCTGTAATGAAGTTGGAGGGGAGGATAATGAAACACAGAGCTCGACATTATATATTATATTATATATTAATTATATATACATTATAAATTGTTTTTGCTCTGTGAAGTAGTATATGAACTGATATCTAGATAAATTCTGGCCCATAACTAGTAATACTCTTATACAATAGCCACAAGAAATAATATTATCATAAAGGTTAGGCCAAATAACATAATTTATGCTCAAACTGAAATCTGCTGCAATGTTTAATGATTTTTGAAAGTTTCTGTCTTTATTACTTATTCTTCCCCAAATTTAGAACAAAAACATGTACGCTTGAAGAATATCGACTAAATGACTATTTATACATGCAACTAACAAATTAGAGAGTCCATTTTTTATCGGTTTTCGTAGAAAAACGACAGACAAATCTGCCTAGAATTTTGATGCGGAAGAAAGTAATTTCTAAATTTCGATACAATTAAATTTTACTGCTTACTCAACGTCAGGAATAATGGCAGCATTTAGTATTAGAATCACGGTTTATTCAAATAAGTTGTCTGTGTGAACTATGCTACGCTTAACTCTCTCTTAACACCCTGTACTGAAGAAAGGAACTTAACTACTTTTTTACACACCTAATATCATGAAGTTATGTTTTCAAAGGGCACATAGAATTATGTTCAAAAAAATTATTTCAAGTACTGTATTAGCCTCCGAAGAGGAATATCCTGGTATCGAATGACATTAAGTATGATGTAAAAAATATCTGACTACTGAAAAATGAAAGTGAAATTTGATTAGCTTCTAATCAGTCAATAAAATTACGTCAAAATACTTTGAATTTCACTTGTTAGTTACATTTAAAAAAGTTCTTAGCAAGTAGATCGGAATTAAGTTCTTCAAAAAAAATCTGCATTAACGACTGAAGTATCTGTGTGTGCAAATGCAATTACGGAAACGCAAAACAGATGTTGTGAGTTTCGCAATACATGTTGTAATGTAATGTAATGTAATGTTGAGTTAATCTCACAAAAACTTAATCTACATTAGACGATAGAATTGAAGACAATCCTCTCAGCCATCTGTGAACATTGGCGTAAAATGATAACCATAATATAATTTTGTGGTCAGAATAATTCTTTGTAGGCACACCTGTTATAAATTACGCAGCTGTTTGATTTGAAAACCACTGCGTTTAGAATAAAAAAATATCATTTAGCGATGACAGCGTAGCGGCACAATAGGTACGACTACGTTTGTGGTAACGGAGTTGATGCCCTAACTTTGATTACCGTCTGGCGAAAATGTATGTTGAGCAAAAAACTTGTTCTCAGATGGTTTTTTTTGTTACGGAAGTATGACTTTATATGCGATAGGCACAGATAAGCCAAATAAAATTTGTCGTTGGATATTACGGAATGGTGTTTTTGAAGAAAATGCTAGCAGAGTTTTTCGTGGGAAATCAATGGCGGTTAGTTCACCACTTATCGCGTCTACGTTCCCATGATAGTAAGTGTAGAACAATATATGTACATGTAAAACAAAGTTGAACATACGCTGATTTTTCATTAATGAACCTCTTTGTCGACATATAGTCATCATATAGTTTGACTAGAAAAATACTGTAGCGAATCCACTATTTTAATTGCTGGTTTACAAATTGTAAAACATATTATGCGTTGGTAATGTCATGATCGGAATAGAAGACGGCTTATCATTAACAATGTGAACGTACAAATGCATTATAAATCATGTTTCATGAATTATTTATGCGCCACAATGCAAAGCGTCAGTAAAGTGGTTAGAATTTGTTAGATTTAAAAAATAACTGGTGTTTTTATGAGAATAAGTTTGGTTTAATTTGAAAAATTTGGTTTTAGTTTTAAAGAAACCTTCTTTATTTTTAATGGAGATGTAGAGATAACTCTCCATTTCATAATTCTGAGGCTTTTCTAAGGAATTCTAGCGAGGTATCTAGAGGAACCAAGAATCAGCTACTAAAGTAGACTATTTAGGTTGTCTCAGTTTTTTTAATGTGATACAGTTACGGAACAAGCCTACGGCCCACCTGGTGTTAAGTGGTAACCTCTGCCATAACAAGCGATGCAACTTTGGTCCTCCCCTACTAGCTACGACAAGACCCGAGTTGCATCGTATGCGCCCGTAACTCTGAGACGTGTAGGTGGAATGTCTCGTGTGCCTGTAATTTCACCGACAATCATTCAAACCGGAACACAGTTACGCGAATGCGTCACTGTTTGGCGAAAGAAATGGTCACGGGCATAGTTTTTCAAATAATAATTATTCACTCTCACTAACTAGAAGTCTGGCATAAAATAAAGATACTTGTTACATTATGTATTTGCTCCACGTTTATTAAACATGCGGCGTTTACGATCGGTTTAATGTCAGGAAAGGCTTTAGAGCTAGAGAATTACTTAGTTTCCTTCGAACAATTTCACTTTTGTTACACAATGTGGTGATTCGATAGATAGTTGCACAACATTTAAATTAGCTCTGAAACCTCTTTTTTATTTTAATGACTTTTTGGTGTCACGAACGCATTTATTGGTGGCAGTGTCGTAGAGATCAAGTAATTCCTTTACCTAATTTTAACTTTAAAAAATTTCTGAATGCATCAGAATTTTTTAAATGGATTTGCCACGAAAACGACACGCCACCAAAAATATAGGATTAATTGAAAAATTATTGCAAGTAATAAATGTAAAGTTCGTCTATTTTCGTCGTTTGTTTGGAAAGCCTTTGATTAAAGGGGGTTTGAACTACTCGAAAACATTTTGTTTGCTTTCAAGAAACCATCACAGCAGCCCACTGCTGGTCATTTACTCTTTATTAGTCTCTACAACAAATTGAGCATTAGAATATGGATCTACAACCTCTTATTAGATGTTATTGTTAATATAGTGTAGTTAAGTAGTAGTTCACATGTATGCTTTTATTTACTTACTTATTTTGATTTTATGTTTCCTTAATAATATTTTTCCTTTGTTTAATCTTGTGACTCTGTTAAATTCTTCGACACAAATAATTTTTTCAATCTTTCTTTATATCTGGTAAAAACTATTCCACTCCATTTTTCCAAAAAAACTTAAATTTTACCTAGAATCCGTCGTTGAATGTCATTTACGTCAACATACAATAAATTTGGCAGGTGCAATGGGGTCATTGAAACTACATGAAAAGAATATTATTTAGAATGGGGGGTTGAATATACTACGTAAGACATTAATCCGAGGGACATAGGAACCACTCACCCAAACGTCGTTGATTATTTAGTTAATCAATCCTGATATTTGGAAACAGTTGCATCACCAATATGTCTGGCATAGTTTGATTTTTTAATTTTATCAGATCAAAAATAAATACATTGTTCTATCAAATAAATCAGGCTTGTACTATCTTTTCAATTATATAAGCATTTATCTATAACCTCATAAAAATCCAATCAATCTATTCAATATTTCAAACTAGTCTTTCTAAAGGTATACGTCCATTATAAAAGCATCGGAGTGATCGACTTTTCAATATACATGAATTTGTGGTTTAGGTCTATTAATTTGGCGCACCGTAGTGGACTTTGCACTTGATTTTTAAGCGCTTATTTTTAATTTAGTACTTCGGGACTCATTATACATTTTAATAAATTACTTTTCTAAGCACATTTTTACTACATACTTGCGTAAAGGTTATATTTTATCACTGCGCCAAGTTTATTTGTACTAAACTAATGTGATGTGGAAAGTTTATTTCTTTTCTTCAATAGTCATTTCATTTGTATAATTTAGAATTCTTACTCAGTACATAATCAATGATAGTTTTACTTATTTATTATATTATACTTATTTTATTTATTTTTATTATTTTATTATTATTTAAACTATCTATCTGGCTTCAGTGGATAAACTTCACTTTATATTGAAACTGGTTTTGATAATTATGTCTCGCCGATTAAATTTTTATTGGACACTTAACAAAATATTTACTGTTAATAATTAATGTGTACCGTTATATAATAGTTGATTTTTGATATGATTTTGACGAACTAGATCTTTAGAATATGCAAATGTTATGGATCTGGAGTGAGAAAAAAGATCTTATTAATACAAAATTCATTAATTACACCTTTTTTTTTCGTTGCAGATTTGAATCCTTGTCTGTCACAAAGTTAATTATGTTTTCAAATTATTTTTATATAGATAAAAATTTTTGATCACACACAAGGAAATTTCGTAACGATAAACCGTTAATCTAAGGTAATACAATGGGTGGCCTTATCGCTAATATTTATTGCAGACTACCTTTGGATGGACCAGATAAGTGAGAAAAATAGAAGGGAGGAGGGAGGAGCACGTTGGTGTAATATATGATAAATAATTAATAAATACTAAAATATTACATTATTACTTAAAAAAACAAACAAAGGAATCGATTACCGCGGAACGCTCGTGGCTTTCAATTTGACACTTTGAAACCACACTATAGCCAATTGAGCTTTCTAAACTAATGATATAATGTAGAAGCAAGTTTTAAAGCCATAATTTAATATTATGGCCTCCGATTGATAGTTGTGCGGCATGATGACAGTGGTCGTCTTGTGAGAGTCTATACGAGCAAGGTCGCCACACAAGCCAACGACACATCCGATATGTAAAAATGAAAAACAGGCATATATCGAGTGTAGCAATTAACATTGTCGGATGTACATTTTTGCGATTGTCATTTTATTCCATAAAAGGCCTTATTATAAGACTATAAATGCCCACGTAAATTATTAAATCTCTAAAATCAATCTCAGTTTTTCTAAGTGGAAAATGTAGTATGTGTTCAGTTCACTTTATTCATATTTGAAACTTTGAACGGCTGTACCCTAAAGTATCGATTGTTCACATACGATTATGTTAATTGCTACAGTCGATATGTGTAAGGTACATAACAAGCAGTACTATACATGTATACATAGGTTGATGTAGATTGTTAAGAAAAAAACGGTTCAAATAGATTTCTCGAAGTTCTAGAGATTCTGCGATTTCCGAGTTATAAAAAGTCTTATTCATTTGATGACCATTTCTTTTAACAAGTTTCTAACTTAGTTGTAGGCATGTGAATGACGTCCGGCAATAAATAGGCACTGTCGTAACAACTAATGTCGTCTCTGTGGTAACTGCCTAGTGACTATCCCTTACTCTGTGGAACTGTCCTTAAAACGCCCAACGAATCTCTCTTCGACTTCCTTCCATTCAGATCAACAAATGTTACAATCTCGACTTTATCAGCAATAAAATAAGATACTTTTTGTATTATACCGCCATAGTGGCGTGATTGAGTAAATCCATGGAAATTATAGCCTCTTTTCTCTTTCAGCTTAAAGTGTAATAGTAAGAGTATATTAATGGGTATTTGCTTTGAAGATTCCCAAAACGTAAGTTTTATATTTATATAGCTGCGAAACGAGCAGATGGCCCCTCTGATGAAAACTGCCTTTAATAGCCATACAACTTGGTGTTCCTCGTTACACATGGGAAGACCTAAATCGCAAAGCTTTGCAAACGTCACCATGAGACATGAAAATAAAATCTGCGTGTTAGTTCACCGGCACCTACCCCTTTAAACTGGAACATAGCAACGCAAACTTGGTAGCAGTAAAGCGTATGGTGGCAGTTCTTCCCCGGAGCAAGTCTGCAAAACACTCTACTGCTACTTAATGTAGTAATGAATGCTAAAGTACATAAAGTATGACATCTTAAGGTGTCACCCGTGACCATCTAAAACCACTAATGGTCTCCCATCCTTGTGATGGCCGCTGTGAAAGCTAATTAACCAAACCGATTCGTTCAGAACACCTGTTGTCAATTGCTTCAGTTATAGACATAATGAGTTCTGTGCAGGCGCAGATGGTTTAGATATTATCCAGAAAATGATGCTTTAACCATATTTGTATTTGTAAAAAGTTAAGACTGTTTTGAAACGAGCATGCGTAATGTTCTCTTTCGTTTTCGGTGCTCAAAAAGTACAAAATGAGCAGATTAAGCTCACGAGCACATTTATGGGGCTTTGGCCGCAGTCATCACACTGAGTAATGTTATAGTAACACATTATTGAAGAGCAAACTACGCTTTACTATTGTGCTTATTATAATAATAAAAATAATATTATTGGTGGATATTATTCTGTAAATAAATCGATACAAATACACATTGACATCCAACACAGGACAAACATCGATGTTCGCGACACATAAAATGTTGCCCTGGATGGGAATCGAATCCAGGTCCTAAGCGCAGAAGGCATAGTTAATAAGCTGTGAGGCTAGTCAAATGAAACTGTGTGTCAAATGAACTTTTTCAAACTACAAATATTGATACATATGACAACTATAAATGCTCAATAACATCATCCTAGTATTTCTTATGCAAGTAAGTTCTGAGACGAGCTAGATAGCCCACGTTGAAAAGCGGTAACTTCTGTCCATATACTCCTACTTCAGTATGGGGAGACTCTAGTTGCATTTTATTGCTCCCGTAACGTTGAGGTGTAGAGGCAGAAATAGGTACTTCCTCGGACGAACTTGACATTAGTTCTACTACTTGATACGAGTAAATACCAAAACAAACATAAACCGAACTTGAAATAGCTCCAATCGGTCTCAGCTCCAAGTCAAGTCAGGGAGAGTTGTGAGCCGCGTCCGATTTTCCACGTTTTCCAAATAATTACTCTCAATTGCCTGTACTGGTTACCTGACGCTAAACGATCGGCTGTAGCTTTTATGGATGTCCCAATTTCTATTGCCAATTTGTACCTTACTTTTGCATACATTCTGAATTAATTCACGATCCTTGATTTGAATTGATTCTGAAGTTTCGTAATATGAACTATTCATTAATTCATTTGGCGCTAATTCAGAGCATCAAATGAATTAATGCCTAAATTATATATAAGAATTTCATTCCATTCTGAACTGTCAAATTCGAATTGTTTTTTTGAGGGTATTTTGAAAGCGATATTTTGTAGAATACTTCATTTTGAGCACACGTAACAAAAATGGGAACTTCATGTTCCTAAAATCACCTGGGGCGTGTTGTTTGGGGATCAGAATAATAACCAGATAAAATAGTTCCTCCGCTGTATTTTCATCGATAACTTATGACATAATATAACATTCTTGATCATGTCCATTTTATTTTTCATTAGGAGTTTGTTTACACAAAAGTTTATATAATAAGACGATGACGAAAATATTTGCAATGTAAATGAAGATTTAAATTTGTGATATGTGATGTAATATCATTGTAATAAACCCACATAAGGGATTCTGATGTCACAGAATTACTTGCTAGCTTTGGTAACCCAAGTTTGATGACCTTAAAGCATTTGTAAATTTAAGTTCACTCATAATCGTACAGCTGTATAAACATCTATAAGAGTTCTTATTTTTTCAGAATGGTTCAGATTATCACTAAGATAATTGTCCTTTTGATAAGCTGAAAATAATAAATTGGAGAGGTCAAGGTATGCCAATTTTTATTTAAGTAATAACATAAGTGTTAATTTGTCATTATTTTTTATGGATTACTTTGTCTGAAAAATAAACTTTTATTATTATTATAATACACTAAAAGAGATAAACTTTAAAATCAATGGATTTCACAATCAGATTGACCCTTGAAGTCGGGTTGTACGTATCAGACATTATTCAGTTAAATAAAACAGAGAGCGATGCGGGATGAAAATAAATAACGGGTTTTGTATTCGTTGTACTCGTAATTGGAAATTTTGCGGTTGTTCTTAACTGGATCTTACTAACGTTAACTGTGGCGGTCACGTCTTAAGGTGACTATTAGCGGCATCTGTAGTGAGATCTCCCGTGCTTAGGAGGGTACGTTCTTATTTCGATAGTAATTGATAATAAGAGCGTGGTGTTTTAGTAGTTCTGACCCCGAGTTTTAATCCGGAGGTCGCCGGTTCATATCCCGACGTGTACCTATGAGTTTTTCGCTTAAAAGATTAATTTGCGCAATATCACGTTCTCAAAACGGTGAAGGAAAACATCGTGAGGAAATCGACATATGGTAGAACTAAAAATTCGAAGACATATGAAAGCAACCTCTTTGAGGCGCACTTAAAGTCCTTTTACCACTTTTGGTTCTCTCGAACCAGTGACTCGAATAGATAGATAGAGTTGATAAATTATGACTGAAGCCTTTTCATTGGTCCCCTATAACACGGTTGGCCACTCGATTACGTGAACTTGCTCAATTAATGGAAATAATATCGATTATTAAATCGATCCACGTATTAACCAGTGTTTTAACTGTAAAAGGATGTTTGGACTTAATCAATAATCACTTAATTAGGCGTAATTACAAGTTAATTAGTTTAGTACTTTAGTTGGTATTAATATTTATGTATTAGTAATGAAAGATTTTAGCTACTTCGATATATACACGCACACATAAAATTAACAACTGACACTTAATCAATCACGGCTGTGTTTATTTCATTCATAAACATGAAAACTAAATAATAGTTAATGCATTTTTCAATTTTATTTCAATCACATTTTTTTTTTCATTTGTACGTTACTTGCAAGTAAAACGGTATTATTAAGTAAGTTCCCAGCTTACTTTGTCACTGATATAACTATTTCGACAAAATGTTTTATTTATTACGAACTAGCTTTTACCCGCGACTTCATCCGCGTGGAATTCGGTTTTATCACGCACCCCTATTTTACCCCTCGGAAAAGTAGCCTAAGTTACTCCTTGTTACATCAGCTATGTGCCAGTGAAAGTCCCGTCAAAATCGGTCCAGCCATTTCAGAGATTAGCCGGAACAAACAGACAGACAAAAATTGTAAAAAAATGTTGTTTTGGTATATGTATCGTGTATACATCCATATGCACTTAGTAAAAAGCGGTTATTTTAATATTACCTACAAACAGACACTCCAATTTTATTTACTTGAATAGAGTATTAATTATATAATTTGAAAGGCGAAAGAGACTAATTTGCTACATTACAACATACCCACAATTTTACGAACCGTCGCGTCGCTAATGAATCAGCTGATCAAAATTGGATACTTAAAAAGTGCACCATTTACAGCGTTCAAGCGATTAGCGACTTCTTAAATTTTACTATTAAGGCTATTTCCTGCATGCTTGTTTTTTAAATATTCACATTCTGTAGATATTTTAAAAAGTTTACATAAATATATAATTTATTAATTGGAGTTTTAATGGATCGGACATTAATATATATATTTTATTTTATTATTATTATAATTTATGCTATTGTGCCGTCGCGGTAACCGAAATCGTATTTACAAGAGTTCTGGTTGATGAACTAAATGCTCAAGAGTGGAAGTCGTTGTTTCCACAACGCTACAGAAATGCAAAAAAATGTGGTGTTAAATATATCAACCGGAAATGACAGTGTCTACAAAATCACGCAGGCACAGAATAAAACGGACAAGTAAGACAAGAGAGAAACTCCCACCTCAGGGTTCCGTTAAGTATAACATAGAAACTGAAACCAATTCGATTTCCTTAACATCCTTTTTGGAATCAGTGGTTAAACTGCAATAATAGTACCGAAGGGTAGGAGTTCTGAAGGGTGCCATAACAAAGCTAATGCTTGGGTTTTTGTGATTAGACTCTAACAAGGCAGAAAGAAAGAGATCTGCATCTTACTTCATACAGTAGATTAGGTTGAGTTAGATAGGTTATATTAAAGTGTACTATTAATTACAAATTCAAAAAGTGAACTTATGAAGTATTTTTCATGCCATGCTGGTCTTATGGATGGCCAATTTTTGAAAATGAATTTGGTTTGAATCTGTTTTTTTTTTTTCAGTAAAATAAATTCTAGGAAAACAACGCTAGGACACCAGAGCCATTAATCAAAAGCCCTTGGATGCATCCTGTCACATATGGTGTGCTTATCTACTACTGGTTGAAGACACATGCTACCTACACCCTAATATATTGTCAAAGAGTGCCTGATGTTATGCGAGGATATCTAATACGTTACGCCCCCCACTGTGGTGTACTTCTGGAGCCACGAGATTCAGTAGCATTGCCTAGAAAAAGAGTCTTGACAGAGGAACAGACAGATAGGATCTTTTTCATCTTTTGAGATAATAAATCCCAAAAAGTGTATACTTGTGTACAAAGTAAGTAAGTAAAAAGTATAACTACATAGTGTAAAATTTTAGAATCGATCTCATTTAAAGCAACAATTATATAACAAATTAACTTATTAGGTAATACATGAACTTAATAATCTTTACCAAGATGCTGATAAAGGCATTTCAGTAAAATCTGTATAAAAGTATAATTAGGATTTTTTAGATGATAGTAAATTAACATAAACAGATTTCGGAGTTACATTTGATTATGAAACTCATTTGAATTTGCAGTGAAACGACTAGGACAAGGTTCGATGAACACAGTGGTATAATTTTTAAAACTCGACTGTGTTCAAAGTTTCAAGGTGAATAGACAATATATTTAAATTATTCATTGAGATTTCGGTCAAGCAACGGGTTTGATATTGCGGTTATTAAACTCTAATCTGTTAAGAGACGTTAGTCACGAGCAGTTTTATTATACTGTATCGATATATACACACTACTTTTACATAAATTATATTCTATATTATGAAATAAATACTGTTTAAAAAAATTACACATATAAGAAAATGTGTTTCAACATTTGTCATTATGAAAAAAAAAAAATAAACACAGTTACAAATCTAACCCAGGTCAGAGAATTGGTCCGTAAATATATGATCATATTCCTTTTAACATAAAATACCCATATTCTGTATAATGTTGTTATTTTCAAAGTAATGTAATAAATACACATTGTACAACAGTTTTCTTACGTTGGCGTCGGTCGGTATCCACAATCATGTGAACTGTGCAGTATGAATGAATCAAAACATTGCGAAAGGTACTGCACCAGCTCTCGTGGTCTCGCGGTATCGTATCAATTACGCCAGAGTCATTCAGTGCATTGTTTGCTATTTTTGGGTTTTTGAAATAATTATGCCTACATTATTCCAGAATACGACGAATAAAGCCAAAAGATAGCTTAACATACGAGTAAATCAATCGATTTAATTCTCACCACATTATCTGAATATTTAATAGTGTTTAATAATAATATTAATAAGTGTTGTGTATACTTTAACTTAGAAAATTATTGTTCTCTTGGTTTGTTACCTGTTACTGTACCTAAACGTAAAAATAAATATAAAAATAAATAAATAATAGCGTAACAGAAATCAATCGATTTAATTCTCACGACATTGCTTAAATTGATGGTGGATATTAAATTCTTTTTTTTTATTATAATGTTTATTTACCTTTTTTCCTCTTGGGCACCACTCTGACACCGAAAGCCTCGGTCACTAGGCACAATAACAAAGTCAACAAACAGTATCGTCCACTGAACCCCATTTTGCACTGATTCTATTAACAAATGTGTCCAAATCGCATCTGCTACACAGTTATCGATAACTTTTCTATTTAACGTGGTTGTGGTACGCGCTTCGGGTAGCGCTGAGCGAGTGGTGCGCCCGACTACCCTATATTTTGAGTTATACCAATTTGGCAGTGCAAATTCCACTTCTATATAAAACCTTTCGCCGGTTCGAGGCGGGCGGTCATTGGTCGTGGTGGCGGCGTGTGGCGCGAAGGTGAAGGGAGCTGGTAGTGGTAGCCCCCCTCCCAATGGGGGGGATCACCAGGGTCGAGACACTTTTGCTATCGACGCCGTGCGATAGCTATCATGCCGCTGTTACGTCACCGTCTCCAGTAGCAAGCACCTGAAGCCTTTGTGTCTGTTGAAAGTTTTAACACTTTTTCTGGATGTTTTTTACCATTGGTATAATACATAAATGGGCCTTTGATGCTCGTTACCCTTCCTAGTTATATAAAACGCCTAAAAATTGTTTTACCTGTATGAATTTTTAATCTAAAGGTAGTTTGTTCACACTGTGCCTATTACTTTTTGGTTCTTTCAACCTAAAAGCGCGCAATCATAGAGTGTGTGAAAGAAATTGTCGTGATTAAGATTAATATATTTGACGGTATGCGACAACCATCGATTACTATCTATCATATTGTCTGGCCTCATAGCTCAGTTGGTAGTAACCTTGCCTTCTGCGCTGTAGTTGGGTTCGATTCCCACCCAGGAAAAACATTTGGGTGACGAACATAGGTGTTTGTTCTGTGTCTGGGTGTTGATATGTATTACATGTATTTATTTAACAAAAAAGTATTTAAGTATTATATCAGTTGTCTAGTTCCCATGATACAAGCTGCACTTAGCTGTCTTTGAGGCTAGATGGCGCTGTGTGAAATGTCCACTAATATATATATTTTTCTTTTTTATTATACTTAATCATAAATTTTCATTTATCGAGTAATCGTTAATCCATTCACCGTCAGTTCTTAGAGAGAGAATATATATAACTGTAAAAACAGTTTCAAGGACAGACGCCCTACGGACTATATCTATCTTCGTGCGTCAATGACTTATATGATTACCCTGAGACGGATTAAATATGCTTGTAAATTCACTGTTTAAAGAGTATAATAACTTATATAATAACTTTTTACATTACATAGACAATAATGTTGTATGTTAATTTAATGCTAGTAGTGCTAGTACTAGAGTTATTACTAAGTAAATTTATACACAGTCAACAACGAAACCAAACGGAACCCTCGTACCAAGACTTATCTAATTTATGGTTCTGCACATCATTATATTCATTCGTTAAATAATCAAATAAAAGGCCTAATGAGGAAGCATGTAAAAGTTTCTTTATGGTAATGCAAGATTTAAGTATTCTGTATTTTTATGAAGTAGGTGTTAGCTGATTTCATATGCGTAAAATGACGCAAGGTCTTTTTTATTTACTAATGACAAGGAAGCTTTGACTACACATCACTTGTTATTTGCGGCTAATAGTTGTACAAGGCAACGCTTGTACTGGGGAATAGCTCTCAAATGAGGGCTACCGGGACACACCGTGCCCGTAGAGTTTTGGGTCTACATAAAAGCATAACTGATAGAATACTTATAAACATATTTTGTACATACATACATTTGCCCTTAGCCGTTGCCCGCGACTTCGTCCGCGTGGAATTCGGTTTTATCACGCACCTCTATTTTATCCCTCGGAAAAGTAGCCTAAGTTACTCCTTGTTACATCAGCTATCTACCAGTGAAAGTCCCGTCAAAATCGGTCCAGCCATTTCAGAGATTAGCCGGAACAAACAAACAGACAAAAATTTTTGTTTTGGTATATGTACCGTGTATACATCCATATGCACTTAGTAAAAAGCGGTTATTTTAATATTACAGACACTCCAATTTTATTTATTTGTATAGATAAAATAAATATCAATTTTCAAAAATTTATCTGCTGGGTGGGAATCGTATCCAAGACCTACAAGCCAGACGCCGAGTTAGTACCAACTCAGTTGTGAGGCCATTCTGATATTGTTTAGCGTTAAGTTACGCAGCATAAGGAAAAGTTGTCGCTTTAAGTAAGCGTTGGTCCACGTTTATTACCCGTGAATGTTTCATTGGCTCCTTATTAAAACAGTATTAACAAATACTACATTCACTGTTATTACTAAAATAATGCAGTTACCAGAGAAAATGACCACAGGCAATTTATGCGCGTCATAGCAAAGTGATTATTTTTTGAGAAACATATTTCATATTCGATACCTTCTAAATACTTCCGTTTTCACCACATAAATGATTTTGTGTTTTTTGTGACTGGCATCACAGCGCAGTTGGTAGGAACCCTGCTGCGCTGTAGGTCGTGGGTTCGATCCCCACCCAGGACAAACATTTATGTGACATTTGTAACATTGATGTTTGTTCTGTGTCTGGGTGTTAATATGTATTATATGTATGTACTTACAAAAGAAAAGTATATAAGTATTATATCGGTTGTCCAATTCCCATGATACAAGCTATGCTTAGCTTACTTTGGAGCTAGGTTCTCTCTCCGTAGACCAAGACACGTACTTGGTAACCCCCCTGACGAGATAACGGCCGCCTATCCGGAGTTATTCCTATCGTCAGCCCCCCACAGAGAAAACACTCAACCTTCGCACCGACCCCGCCGGCGGGGTCGAAGTATCTCCATAAATGCCCGCGCGGGGCGCATTTTCTCCAATTCCTCCCGACTCGCAACGCCCCAAGCCGAGGTCCGAACCTAAGTGGTGCCCTTGGTGACGTTGTGTATAATTTTAAGTTTTACCGGTTGAGAGCCGTCTGCTCTCACCAAAAGCCCGTGTAAACGCTGTCAAGGCCATCTGCGGCCAACAGCAAATTGTCCAGTCATAAAAAAAAAAAAAAAATTGGAGCTAGGTGGCGCTGTGTAAAATGTCCACCAATATTTATTTATTTATTTATTTATATATATTTATTTACTATTATAGACGGACAATGTATTCTAGGTGCCTTATTTAATAAAAGTGCCGGCAAATTTTGACATTTTGCAAAACAATTTTCAAATCCAAAAATGTTATTGTAAAAATGTAAAATTGTCTCTTCCCAGATAAGGTTACGACGTCCATCATACATTTTGCCGCTCAACAGGGCTCTTGCAATCAAATCAAATCAAATATCCTATTTACCAAAAAACATTTTATAATACAGATTACTTGTGATCCCCGCACTAGAGCAATGCGAAAGTAATAATATAATTATAAAAATAATAGTTGGGGACAACCTGTGAGTATTGTAATGTACTTAAGCTGTGATAAGTGTGAAGAAGGAGTAAGAAGTCTGTAGGATGGATTTGAAGAGATCCATGTTGAAGACAACGATCCACCCAGCGATAATCAATGTCTTCTGCGCTCTGGCGATCATGAATACTATCATCTTGGTTATTTCAGGGTCGTTGGCACTCTCCCATGGAACGTTGTATATTTCATCAGCTATATCATCGCTCACCTGAAACCAAACATCAATTTCACTTTTAAATGTGAAGTGAATTCTGTAATTCTATTGAGAAATAAAATCCTCAAACCGTAAACCGTAAATGTGAATAAAGGAGGAACAGATGGCTCACCTAATAAAGAAAAGAACGAAAGAAAAATATTTTATTTATGGAACTAAGCTCACAGACTACACAGCTACACAGAACATAAACAGAAGACACAGTTACCTAACTAAATATCAATCATATATATTAAAACATTTTGAATAAGCCTAGTTGCCACAAAAAGGACTCTGGCTCAGCATAAAGTGATTTTTTTTTTATTAATATGGATGTATACACGGTACATATGCCAAAACGACATTTATTACAATTTTTGTATGTCTGTCTGTTTGTTCCGGCTTATCTCTGAAAAGGCTGGACCGATTTTGAGGGGATTTTCACTGGCAGATAGCTGACGTAACAAGGAGTAACTTAGGCTACTTTTCCGAGGGGTAAAGTAGGGGTGCGTGATAAAACCGAATTCCACGCGGATAAAGTCGCAGGCAACAGCTAGTAATTTATAAAAGAGATATAACGAAATAATCTTACCGCTGCCAATATACTGGCATATTTGCAAGGTAGGTATATGTGGAGGACCCCGAATATTCCAAACAACGTATACTTTGGCTCAAGCCTCTTAGCGAGATAAAGCTGATACAAGTTGAACGATATCATGGACGACGTCAGCAGAAACACAAGGAACAACCACGGTCCGAAGCACTCTTGTATTTTGTTGTAGAACTCCAGAGCGGCCTGGTGATCTCTTATAGCCTCATTTACGAGTTTCTTCAGCTGGGATGGACTTTTGGAATCTTCAAATGCTCTACTAAGCTTGTGCGTCATCAATTTCAAATTCAAACGCAGATGTGTGGTTGCTATACAGAAAGCGCTGTCGAATCCGCTATAGTTCGGCACCATGACTATGCACTGGCAACAGTTGTACGCGAAGTAAAGGTGGAAAAACGGCCACTCGCTCTGAATGTCTTCAACGTACATCATCTCCATGTCGTGAACCATTAGCCTCGGGTAATCGTCTGTCTTCAAACTGGCGATCGACATGCAGATACCTGCGTAGATGGGAAACTGTGAACTTAGTACCACCGGAGTGATCAGCCAAGAATATTCACCAATTTTACCAAAAACAATGTGATCATCGTAAATCTTCTGATAGTCCTCTGTTAGATTGTTTGCATTCAAAAAGTCTCTCGACATCTTAAACAGTATAGGCGCCAACCTGTCCGAGGCGTAAATAACATAGTATGTTTTTACGAGGAAGAGAATTAAGATAGTTAGCAGTGTCATGTTTCTGGAGAAGTTGTAAATGTCTAATGTGTATAAGCACTTGAAAGTGTACGTGAGAAACCAGAATAGCTGTCCGCCATTTAATGAGATGATCGCGGTCATTAAGACAGCTCTTTTGACCACGTTGGTTCTGTTCGGGTAGAGGAAAGCCAGCACTAGCGATATCGAGCATAGTGGAAATGTTTCGTCAAAAACTTTAAACCTCTTTTTGTTTGGTTCTACCGTAGGATTGATCTCCATCTTGATCAACGAACGTTTCACAATGGAATGTGATGTGCGATTGAGCAATATTGCTCGCATTAAGTGTAATCACGCGGTAAATGAGGTATTCATCACCTACTTGCAATAACTAGCAATTTTCGATAAATCATTTTTCTATTTTCCTGACATATTGTCATTTTACTATTATCAGTCCAATTAGAGTCAATATGAAGGCGTTAAATGGCAATTAGGTAATCATCTAATATTATAGGTGATGTGAAATTTAGCGCTGTTTTATAAGTTATTTATGAATATATTCAAGGTATAATGCGTATTTTTTTTTATAAAATTATCATAGATATATCAAAGCAGTGTCAAACTTGTGATTAAAACTACACTTTGCCTTAGTTGTAATCTTTTTTGTTGTATATTAATGTAAAATTTAAATCAATGCCAAAAATATTATTTTCAAAAAATTTTAGAAGTAGCATGGTAAAGTCACTCGTACTAAGTTTGCCGCCTGTTCAAACCCTATCCGATCCATGGAGAGAATACACAGGAAACCAGGATTCGTTTCCTTTTAGCGAGCGTGATTCTTTTAACAAATGAAGGACTTTAAACTTTAGGGGTTAATAGTGTACCGCCATTTATAAGCCGATATCGATTCTTTTTTTTATTTGAAACGATATCTCTCAGATTGGCCCCTTAGAAATTTCATCAAAATCGTTTCAGTACGTAGTACGGTGTTAAAACCAAAATAACTGGAAAAATATGTCGTCCAAGTACGAGACAATGAGGATTCATTCTCGTTGGTGAAGTTGGTTATTTCGTTCTGCGCACAGTAATTATTATGTCATTAAGTTGCATTTGAAAATAAACAAACATAGCCTCGCCTATTGAAAAAAATGGCAAAAATCTAGTAGTGGCCCATTTGGGTTATGATATACAACGAACATTGAGCTTTTGAGCTTGTAGGTATTACGTTGTAACTTAAGTGAATGTTGTTGAGTGTGTCTTTTGACTTGAAAGCCGATCAGAATTTTCAATACGCTTAAAACTGGAGCACTGGTGACAACAGGAATTCGTTGCGAAATAATTGGTAATATAATCTCGGTGACCCCGTATATTAAGAGTGTATTTCCCTTTCGAAATCTGTAAAGGCAGAATCTTCTTTAATTTTATCTATACAAATAAATAAAATGGGAGTGTCTGTTTGTAATATTAAAATAACCGCTTTTTACTAAGTGCATGTGGATGTATACACGGTGAATATACCATAACAACATTTTTTTCAGTTTTTGTCTGTCTGTCTGTTTGTTCTGGCTAATCTCCGTAACGGCTGAACCGATTTCGACGGGACTTTCACTGGCAGATAGCTGATGTAACAAGGAGTAACTTAGGCTACTTTTCCGAGGGATAAAATAGTGGTGTGTGATAAAACCGAATTCCACGCGGACGAAGTCGCGGGCAACAGCTAGTAACAAATAGTAGTAATACTAGTAAAAAAAAAAGAGCAGTAGAACTCTCGCCAAGTTCGTCCGGGGAAGTACTGCCACCATGCCCTTTTCTGCCGCCAAGCAGTAACGCATTCGCGTTACTGTGTTCCGGTTTGAAAGGTGTGGTTGCCGGTGAAATTACAGGCACATGAGACATTCCACCTTGACGTCTCACATTTACGGGCGCATACGATGCGACTTGGGTCTTGTCATACCTTGTATGGGAGGACCCAAGTCGCATCGGCTGTTATGGGCCGAGGTTACCACTTAACACCAGGTGGGCCGTCGGCTCGTTCCTTAAATGTATTACATAAAAAAAAAAAAAAAAAAATAAATCCCAATGAAATTGTATGTTCTCATACTAAACTTAAAGATTTTTTGGTGAGTCAGTTTTTTGGCTATCACTATTTCATTCGTTAAGTTCGACAATGCAAAGTTGTTGAAGCGATCAGGCAGATTTATGATAAGAAGGTCAGGTGCTGGAATACAACAATGAGTTTGCGGTGGAGGAAAACATCATAAGGAAACCACAACGGATGGCTAGGCTAAGCTAAGTATCCGGCTTGCCACCACTTTCATGTAGAAAATTTCCCACCAAGTCAAAATCTAAGTCGTTTCCACGTCGTATAAAGATATTTTATAAATGAATATGACAGAACATATAATAATAATATTGGTGGACGATTCGCACAGCGCCATCTAGCCCCAAAGTAAGCTAAGCATAGCTTGTGTCATGGAAACCAGACAACTGATATAATATTTATATACTTTTTGTATAACACCCAGACACAGAACAAACATCTATGTTTGCCACAAAAGTGTTTGTCCTGAGTGGGAATCGACCCCACGACCTACAGCAGAAGGCAGGGTACTACCAACTGAGCTGTGAGGCCAGTCAACAAGCGGACGGCCTATCGTTATTTAACAGTAATCTCTACCTATAAATGAACAAAGTTTGGGTCACCTTCTATTTGGGTATCGAAAGATCCATCTCGCATCATATTGCACTCAACTTTGTCTTTGTCAATAATGTCTCGTGCTTCAACTCCAGTGCCATGCACAACGTTCAAACCTGAGCTATGCGCATGTGTTGCTGGCGATAGAAATAATTAAGGTGGCAGTACTTCCCGGAAGTACTTGGCACGAGCTCTACTGCTACAAAATGTGTAGACATATTAATACAAAACTGTTTTATGAATGATAAGGTACATAAACTGTTGCGGTATTAATACATAAAGTCCCATTAGGATTCTTTTCTGATCGAGAAGTATGTTTTGGCTTTATATTATTAGGAAGTATCACATAAATTTTAAGAGCAGTAGAACTCACGCCATTTTCGTCCGGGGAAGTACTGCCACGATGCCCATTTCTGCCGACAAGCAGTAGTTCGTTACTGTGTTCCGGTTTGAAAGGTGTGGTGGCCGGAGAAATTACAAGCACATGAGACATTCCACCTACACGTCTCAGAGTTACGGGCGGATACGATGCGAGTTGTGTCTTGTCCTACCTAGTAGGGGAGGACCCAAGTCGCATCGGTTGTTATGGGCAGAGGTTACCACTTAACACCAGGTTGGCCGTCGGCTTGTTCCATAACTGTAGGTATAATATAAAATATATAATTTTAAATGAATTTTTACGTAATAATTATGGTGTCTCTCGTTTTTATGTCCTGTGTAAGCTTAGTGCCACGAATAAAATATTTTTCTTTCTTTCTAAAAAAGAAGGAAAAAAACCCTAGCATTTATCAAATTATAACTGAGGTCTTGTCCCGATATTGTTATTATGATCTTGAATCTATGTGCATATCTACAGATGATAGCACGCGATCGCGTGCTGGCTGTTCCGCCGTTGAGAAACTTAAAGGAAGCATTGCATTTTTGGTGTAACCAGGAAAATCCGGAGAATACTCTGGGTTATTTCCAATGGATCAACATCGAATGCATTATGATGAAGCAGGGTAATGTCTGGTAACTCTGATATCAGCTGTAAAATGGTTTAAAATCGTGTCTGGCTTCATTTCCGTGCTTTGTGTGAAGCAATATATTTTGCAGCAAACTTCAGAGTGGACTTAATATATAACAACTGCTTAAATACTTGCTTATTTTCGTATATTATTGTATATTGGTATTTAGTTTGGACTAGTTAGATTCGTTCTGTATATTAGAGAGTTTTTAATTAATCAAAAAATATCACATTTCAACTCGAAAACTTCGAATTATAGATAAATATATTTTACACACTCATTCCTCTCACTAGTGGCATTGGTCCTTTTCAATGCCTGTATTCTAGGTATCATAGTCATATAGTATAAAAATCCAAGTCCCTGAAGCAAACATTATGCTGTCCACATAAAATTTGCCCCGGCTGGGGATAGAATCCAGGACACCTCGCTTTACAGGCAGGCTTACTTGAAACAGGCCACAGGCCCATGACAAGAAAATATTTTTTATGTCTAATAGCGTAATCCATTATCTTGCCCTTGAATAATCACCGTAAGCTATTAATTACAAATTTTTCATGGGTTAATAGTCAGCGTTTAGATATTGTTATCTGAAGGTCTACGCATGATTTACGGCAATTTATCGTTTAAAGCAATTAGTAGAGTATGCGGTATAAAAGTAGATAAAACAAGAGTACTGAGTACTACTGTCACGATGCCCATTTCTACCGCCAAGCAGTACCGCAATCGTTACTATGTTCCGGTTTGAAAGGTGTGGTTGCCGGTGAAATAACAGGCACATGAGACATTCCACCTACACGTCTCAGAGTACGATGTGACTTGGGTCTTGTCGTACCTTGTAAGGGAGGACCCAAGTCGCATCGGTTGTTATCGGCCGAGATTACCTCTTAACACCAGGTAGCCCTCGGCTGATTCCGTAAAAGAAACAAATAAAAAAAATATACTTACTGGTTCTCATTTGTTAAGTGCAGTCAGAAGCTCGGAAGCGCTGATATTTCTTAGTGTGTGTTGTTTCTAAAAGAAACAACTGAGATCCCACGTTTCATTTGCGTGTATCATTGTGAAAATGCGCTCGATAGAAAACTCACAGCTCAGTCGGTAGTAACCCGTTGGTCGTGGGTTCGATTCCCACCCAGGACAAATATTTGTGTGTCAAAAATAGTTGTATGTTCTATGTCTGGGTGTTCATATGTATTATACGTATGTATTTACAAAAAATATATATAAAAAAGTAAATGTATTATGTCAGTTGACTGGTTCCCATGATACAAGCTATGCTCAGCTTACTTTGGGGCTAGATGGCGGTGTATGAAATGTCAACCAATAATTTTTATTCTTTTATTTATGTAGGTGTTAATAAATGAAATAACAACCTAAACGAATAGATCATTGATAATCTTCACTTAAATTATGAATTGATTCAATCGTTCACTTGAATTCTACGTCCAGAAATTATTTTAATATCATCCAGTTTTCGTGTTGGACTCTTAGTGCCTTAGATAGAAACGTTATTTAGAGATTGTTCAGTTAATTACTTAGTGTTTTGTCGATTTCGTTTGCATTCAAAAATATCCGTCACAAAGCCAATTTTCCTTCAGTCTGTCAATGGATTTTTTCATAATCTAATGCATAAACCAACAAACATTACCTTTTCGAGCATATAAATCAACTCAGACAATATGCAATCAGACTGCAATCAAGATGCAATTTCAATAAGCGCAGTCAAAACTTGTGTATGTATATCTGCGTTCATGTTCATACCCGTGTTATTATATTTTTAATGGTACGATCTTTACTTTACAATTACTCTTCGGTATGAAAATGTTAAAAATTGTAATTAAAGTTATCAATTTTATTTAACACGGAAAGCGGGCCTTTGGTGTAGCAGGTGTCTATTATTTACTATTGATTAATATTTTGTTTGATTTGTGCATATTATACATACATACATAAAATCACGCCTGTTTCCCGGAGGGGCAGGCAGAGAGTTTACGCCTGCTACGATCCTGACATACCTCCTTAGCTTCATCTACTGTCATCACATTCTTCATGCACGCTCGTCGGTTTAGGTTACTCTTGACATATTTATTTATTTTTTGTGCATATTATAATTGTAGAAAATTTTAAGTAAGTACAGCTCAGCTGTTTGTGAGAATAGGGATCAATAATATTTTATTGATTCAGGCTCCACCAGCGAAAGTTCATCTGATGATGGAAAAACGGTGATGGAAATCACCGTGAGGAAAACGGCGTGTCCTCGAATTAAAAATAAAGACTAGTGTCAAGTGCACGAAAGATGCCTCTGAGACGCACTTTAATTCTTTCACCATACTGCTTCGAGGGATCTAGTTTCACGATCAGTAGCAGGCAGTACTAATCCGCCAAGTTTCTCCCTAATGAGTTTTCCAATTTCAATTCCGTGTACCGTTCTCCTAACTACAATATGATATTTTAAATACTTTCCATCCAAAGGTTACCTGGAAGAGATCGCTTCTTAGCGATAAGACTGCCCATGTGTATCTCAAGTAGTTTTAACGTTTGTATTGTATTTTACTAGTGTACAATAAAGAATTTTCATTAATTCATTTCATTCATATGAGTGTTGTAGCTCAAAAACATAACAGGAAAATTTATAAAAAAATTAATTACATTGAGTATCGCAATATTGACTGGTGTAGTTGCCTTGCCGAAGTTTCTATCTGAAGCGAAAATCTTTTTAGATCATGAATCAGAACGACTTTGGTATATTCCGATTTTACTTTACCATCATATGAAATTCCCAGTCCTTCGTGCTACCTTTAAAATCAACCAGTCGTCTGGAGTACAATCTCTCGTTCCTGATCGAGTTGATATTTGCTGTTTGAGGTTTTTATAAGTTAGTAGAGTAGAGTATATTATAGCCGTGCGTGAGGACTTTTATTGCAGGTAAGCTATTCTCACAGTATTATAATTCGTTAACTATTAACTGCAGTTAAATTGTTAAAAATACTATTAATAAACATACGGACATGATTGTTCAAGCAAATTATTTTTGTATTTTTTAATTTAATAATTATTTGTCAGTACGATGTTAACCTTGCCTAATGACAATAAATGCTTCCTTCATTATTCTCAGAATCGAACGTACATGCGAATAACAGGAGCAGTATTGTTTTTCTGAGAATACTGTCTGTAAGTTACTTATATGGGTTTATGTAGTCGATGATAGCAAGTCTAAAGTCTGTCGGCATACATCGTTATTTGCCTGAGGGCAGATTCTTAACTTGACTGTGGTGACTAGCCAGGTCAGCAGAAAAACTCCCTATGGGTTCCTTACGTTGTTTTATCTTGTAGGACGTATATTGTAGAACCCTCAACAACGTCTCTTATATCAAATAACACGAAGCTATTCGGAAACTACTACTAATTAAGTTCCTAATTGTTTCGTTACGAGTCCATTACTTGAGACAACACGCATGCTCACTTATACCAACATTACTTGGAATAAGCTGACGGCTCACCTGATGATAAGCAGTAACCTCCCCCCATAGACAACAGCAATTCTCTCACTCAATTCCTCTCCACCAACTCAATTCCTCTCCACCTAAGTACAGGGATGACTCAAGGCACATTACGTTGCGTCCTCCGACGAAACATCCCCGAGACGGGGATGTTACGCCTGCAATTTCACCGGCACCCACTCTCTTCCACCGGAACACAGCATCATGAGTATATCAATACTTGGCTGTAGATTACCAGGTGTGGTGTCAGTACTTCTCTAATGGAAACTTAGCATAAGTTTTACTGCTACTTTGGGTTGCTCCTTTCTCACCACCCGGGGACACGTGTAGGGAATCAAATGGTAATCACCTATGGACGCGAGCAACGTGGCCCCTCGCGCAACATAACGCCCACAGATTACGTGCCTATGTACGTGTGATTACATACCTGATTTGCAGTTATGTAGTCGAAGTTGGCGCCAGATAACCACGCCAGGACACCAGGTAATATGTGTGTGATGGAGTAAAGTGTTACCCCAGTGGTAGCAAAATACATATAGGGCTACCAATTTCTCCTTTCACTTAACCCTTTAAAATAAAACTTTTTCCTGACTTTCTTCCTCTTAAACCTTGTTACGACTAAAGTTGTAGGTAATACATGACTGTTTGTACGTGAAAGTGGGCGCTAGTTCCGTATAATTGGCCACTTACAAAACACTCAATTATAAAATAGTTTACACAATGTGGTAACGCGTCGAATACTACAGATAATTTTTCAGTTGAATAACTGACGACTGAACACAATTTCCTACTCTATTTTGCCTTCAAGCAGTGTGCAACGTGTTTCAGGATGAGATATAAGTTAAAAATAAATGCAGTGACTTTCATTGAAAGCAAAAGACTTACGATAGAAGCCTTTTGTGTGTTCTTATATAAATATTATTATCTTATATAATATTAAAATCGAAAAGGCGTGGAAGAATGTGACTTATCTTGGATAATCCGAAAGATCGAATACTACAGATAATTTTTCAGTTGAATAACTGACGACTGAACACAATTTCCTACTCTATTTTGCCTTCAAGCAGTGTGCAACGTGTTTCAGGATGAGATATAAGTTAAAAATAAATGCAGTGACTTTCATTGAAAGCAAAAGACTTACGATAGAAGCCTTTTGTGTGTTCTTATATAAATATTATTATCTTATATAATATTAAAATCGAAAAGGCGTGGAAGAATGTGACTTATCTTGGATAATCCGAAAAATCCGAAAGAAGAAATATTTTCTTGATCTGATAGGTCATTACAACCGTTTTATCGTAAATCTTTCACTTATTTCTAAATCTCTAACTAGCCTATTTAAAAAACCCGAGGAACAAAAACGTACAATATTATTAATTTAAAAATAACTACATATAACTCATGCAATTCGGTTACTGTAGTAAGTGCCTGCTTACTACCGGCGGCGGCGCTACGAATAAGATTTGAAATCAGAATATTTTAAATACTTCAGCAAGTGTCCACTTGCCACAGGCAGCTCAATGATTAGTTGCGCGAGAGTTTGGCACTAATTCAACTATCATTTCTACCTGTCAGATTTAACGATGGTATGTCTGTCATTATGCAGGTAAATGTGTGATATATTTTATATCGATATCAGATCAAATGATAAAAATAATAAATTAATATAAAAAGAAAAATGGACATTACAATCGATGACGGTTCAGTTTGTAACGACGTCCGCTTACAATCGGTCGTTCAAACCCTACAATTATTTAAAGTTCCCGTATTCCCGGCACTGAGACTCCGTAGTACAGCGTATAGGCGTTTACGGTAAAAGTCTGGCATAATCCCGTTAGACTCCCCGCAAGTTTATGGTTTCCTACACGTAAAAAAGGGGTTCCTTGTATAAAACCCAACGTGTGAACGCTACGTAATCCATCCATACTAATATTTTAAATGCGAAAATAAGTCTGTGTTTGCACAAAAAAAATCCTGCACATTTAAATTTCACTAGCTTGGTGGCATTTGTACCCAATATAGGGTTTATTAAATTTGGAGAAACCAAATAGTCCTCTGTTGATTTTATGTATGAAGAGGCTTTTAGCTTCGTCGTTCGTTTTGATCCTCTTCGAATACTGAAAACTTCATTGAAATTTAAGTTTTTCCACTTACCATCAGGTGGGCCGTCAGATAGTGTGCCTCATTCACATAAAAAGTAACGGACCAAACAGACCCACCTGACATTCCAGAGGATCAGGACAAGCTCCATTAAATATAATGTCTCTAACGCAAAAACATTTGTATACTAATTCAATATGTGGGGAATGTATGGGTTGTAATTGGTATTAAGTTCTAGGTACGATTATGGTCAATAACTGCATGGTATTTTAATGTTATCTTTGCTTCTATAGCAAAAATTTATGAAATAAGAACTTATTTTTTATATTGTATCAAGCAATATAGAGTTCTGTTAAGCTCTGAGAGATTCAAGAAGAAGGAAGCAATTAATGAAGCTTTATTCTTATCCCATTTCTCATAACTAAAAGGGATTTTCACTGCTTGGTATATGACTCAAATATTTGATAGCTTATTTGGAACGAAACACATGGTACATAAAACAATAAGGAACGATGGCTACCGCAAAAGTTAGATTTAAGTAGCAGATTAAGTAGCAGATTTAAGTAGTAGTTTAAGTACCCACCTCCTAAACAAGTGAGCAGTGGTTCCACAGTTATGTTAGATTAAGGTTTTTTCCTATTTCAAGTCACTCTCCATTTATTGAATTTGAGTAAGGTCATATTCGCTTTTATTTTATGATTTTAATTGCACTCCCACCAAGTTTCCCTATTTTGGGCCTTCATTATAGACCTATTTTTATACCAAAAATAATTTTATGAGATTCAAATTGCAACGATCCTAATAAATATCTGATCATTGTAAACTTTTACCTTGACACGGTCTAAGCAATTATATATATATAGTTATTTATTACGAAAAAGTACACTGGTCCTTTTTTAGCTAATGTAACCAGGCGTAGGCCAGTTGTCTAAATAGGGAAACAATTGGAGATTGACCCTCAAGTGACCTCAAGGAGATAAAACTTTAAACTATTTACTATGAGGTATTTCGTTTGAAAGTTTCTTGTAGGGATAAATTTCGTTGGAAACTTCAAATTGACTATATTTATTTCAAATGTAAATATAAAATAATTTACAAAACACCAACTTATGTCAACGCTCTTCCCATAATTAAATATGGAATAAATAAATAACTATTGATGGACTTTTCACACAGTGCCATCTAGCCCCAAAGTAAGCTAAGCATAGCTTGTATCATGGGAACCATACAACTGATATAATGCTTATATACTTTTTGTAAATACATACATATATTTATACTTATATTAATATTAGGACTAAATAATAGTCAATGTAATAAATAATAATAATTATACCAATAGACATGGATGTCGAAATTTCATGTTTGCCTAATATGAAATTTTGACATCCATCTAATATAATTTATTAAAAAAATATCTATTATGCGAATGATGTTGCGAGAAACTGTTTCTCGCTATGATAATTAAGTAAAGTATACGTAATGATTGAAGCTATTTTGTTCGCATCCAACTCTCATTAATGAAAACTGCTTTAAAACGATTCTTGTCTCTATTACTCTACTTCATATGAAAAAAATGATGCCGTGTGACAAACAAACGGGCATCATAATTTTCAAATAAAAAAAAATATATCCTCCCCTAGTTCGACTCTGTCCTCTCTTGAACCGTAACAAGGTGAGTTCAACGGAGTTTAGTTAACGATCGATTAAAACGAACAAGATTATCATGACCTCATCGCGACAGAATCTATCGTGTGTAAAATTATAGTTCGTTGTTTCCTCATGGCAGACCACGGTCGAGTTAAGTTCTCAATAATAGATTAGAATGCCTTATGGTGGGTCAATTTTCAATTCCTTTGTTATGTTGTTCACATGTTATAAATATTAATCAACAAATTCGTGAAAGGATTGGAAATATTTATGTTGCTTATAATTTCTTAGACATATACCCCGTGTAGGTACTGTCTTCCTTTCTTCTTCTTTTAAATATTTGTAGGTAACATATTATGCTAAATAGTATTTACTAAAAAAGACTTGGATAAATTATACGAAATAACACAATAAAAATAAATATAGCTTTAAGCATTTCTTGTGTTATAAAAATATACACGTACAATTTATATCGCTAACTAGCAATGCTTTTGCAGTGTTTCATACATGACGGATAATTATTGTTTGTCCCATAACTTAATATTATTTCCTAGACATCTGTCTTAATAAACAAATTAGTGTTTCACAACACATGATTATCAGCTTAATCAATCAACATAACCTTTCAACGTCACACAGATATGAATCAATGACGTCAGTAGAATAGTACAATTCAATCACAATTCATCAATTTAAGATGACAGCTATTCCAGTTCATAGGAACACCTTTGCCACCACAATATAAGCTTTAGGGTACAAGTGTACTAGAATCACAAATGTCAACACTTGACCCCTCGATTGACCTGTGTTTGATTATACAGCGCTAACGGCCACGATTGGCTAATAGCCCTGGTTCATATTAGGATCGTGCATTCATAATAAGTCAATACATTAAGGGCAATAGCTTCTGGGCTTGGTTTTATATCATTGTGCTGCAACTGTCTTTACAATTTTTTTTTCTATTTTTATTAATGGGGATCAGATAGCTCACTTGATGCTAAGAGGAATCATCTGCCCTCAACAGCGATAACTTTGATTTTCCTAGACATAAGTATGGGAAGACCACGAAAGGATCAAATTTGGATCATACTGCGACCAGTTACCATCGGCTTGCAGATGGTGTTTCTCATGTACCTGTTATTCCATCGGAACCTGCTCTCTTACCGTAAGGTACATGGATAAAATTGGTGTGTGTATTCAGAGAGAGAACTTCAAGGCTTCTGGTAGGCTTGAGTTATCCCTTAAGGTCATAAGCAAATTACCAAAGGCCATTTACCACTTCCCATATACACAGAAACCTACCTTTTTGATCGATTACAATGATTGTGATTGTAAGATAAAGTTAAATATGGTATTGATAATGGCGGATACTACAGAACGTAATGTATTTGAGTAACGATACGGAAAAGGCATTTTATTATAATGTATATGTGTGTGCACATATATATCAATTTTGACACTAATCTTAATATGATTGATAGCACCTCAAATTCTGCATCGAAAACGAAATTTATTGCGTGTGAATTTTTTAAGTCCTTGTCGAAGTCAATTTTTTAAATAAAATATGAACCTTCAATGTTACGCGTGATAATTGTTTAGTTTGGTTACTTAAGACCTAATCTGACATCCCAGGAAGAAAAGACAAGAGACCCTAAGGGAGGGCTTTTGGTTCAGTACTGAGCCGAGTGTCACGGAACTCAGCCTTTAATCGGTGTTAGTTCTGCGACGAAAATTACCAGTTTTTACCGAAATAGCCACTTTACTGCAAATATCGTAACAATTTCGTGGATGTGGTACCTCAGAAGCGTTTTGATTCCACTTTCATAAAAAGTCAAGAACGGAATTTCATGCACGATCAAACATCAGATGAGAATGCAGCCAAATGTTAATCTATAGAATATAAAAAACATACACTAAACAAGACAGTGTCAAAGCTATGCATTTAACTATCAGTTGCTTATCAGTTAGAATTTATACCATGAACAGAACAGACGCATTTCATATTTGGACTAGAGCAGGCAGCGCTCCTTTTAGCTTCCTCCCCCAACCCGAAGTAATTCATTTTATTCAGAAAAAATTATGCCTCCATGTTTTGACCAACCGAGACCCTTTGGCCTATCAACAGGACCGCTCTACGTAAACTCTCAATCAATTAACCACAAAGTTAATCACGGCGTATTTTGATTTTGATAAACAATTTTTTTTCCAACCTTCTTCTACGTAGTCGCTAATCGTAGTCTTTTCTGTTACAGAAATTCGAAGACATGTTTCAAGTGCACTAAAGAAGCCTTTTAAACATTTTTAAACACAAGTTCGAGAAAGACAGTGACTCCAGTAGTATTATTTGCATACATCCAAAATATTTGTTTAAGTATAAGCCATTTCGTCATAGTCGTAGAACAAAGACGGTTTTGATTTTTTCCAACTTTAGTTTTTATGTTGTAATCAACCTTAAATGTCATAAAAAATCTTATTACAATTTTACATATCCAAATTTGACGATGATAGTACTAGCCGTTTTCAAAATATCACATCAACTCTGATTCAAAAAACTTTAAAGTGCTCTACTGTAAAGTTATTGTATTGCAGATCCGCCTTTGTTCTACGACTACGAATTTATTCAGTCAAGTTGAAACAAGAGCAGTTTTATCTGAGGGTTTACCAATGCATAAAAGAGACATTCGAAACACTTAAGTAGGCAAACATGTCAATCAAATGTAGAACAATATGTTACACAACTTGTGTAGTGTTTCGTATGTGCCCAGATACAGTTGCAAGTTCAAGTCTAGTGTGACTCGTTCGGTTATCAGTGGCATTAATCGGTTAGATAATAGCTTTATACATGTCACAGCTAGATGGGGAACAACAGCCAGTTCTGAATTTGCATGGTTAGGAAATTTCATATTTAATTTTTTGTCAGGGAAATCGTTTTTAAATCTATACTCTATACAAATAAATAAAATTGAAGTGTCTGTTTGTAATATTAACATAACCGCTTTTTACTAAGTGCATATGGATGTATACACGGTACATATACCAAAACAATTTTTTTTTTAAATTTTGTCTGATTTGCTAATCTCTGAACCTATTTTGACGGGACTTTCACTGGCAGATAGCTGATGTAACAAGGAGTAACTTAGGCTACATTTCTGAGAGGTAAAAAAAGAGTGCCTGATAAAACCTTATTCCAGACAGACGAAGTCGCGGGCAACAGCTAGTTAATTATAAAAATTTCAAAACGAAGACACGTCAGTATATCATAGAGGTTTAGCCCCAGTTTTGGTGCAACACGAACCGTTCTCATTTACAAATGCGTATAATCTGATCACAGCGTTGCGCTTGCGACTGAAAAAGTGATTCATGTCCTAGCCGGATCTACGTTAGATCTTAAATGTATAATAACCGTGATGAAAATGTATATAATTAATTCATAACAAAGATATATAGGCGGACAACTTGAATAAATGACAAGTGGCCATTTAGATTACAATCAAAATTAATTTATATGGTCCTTAGAATTATGAGATCAAAGTGATACAATTTGACTACTAAAAAAAGTATTACGATAATCCGTTCCCCTTCAATGTTCTAAAATATTTTGTATCTAGTTAGTTACACACATAAAAGAAATAACTTTTCTGCTTACAATGTTTCCTTTAATAGCAATAGAGCACAAAATAAAATAAAATTCTGTTCGACTAATGAAAACACTTTTCAAAACATCAACCTGGTAAGAAGTATATATTATATAAAAAAAAAACATATTTTTTTATGTTAATTATTCGGTTAACATATCATTTGGTCAACATTCATCTGATATACATATACCGATAGTTTGGGGCATCAAAAATATCTAAACGATATACACAAAAGGTATTTAAAATTCGTTAGAAGATATGCTGAGTGGTAGGAAATAAATGTGACTTTAAAATGACAGATGAGAATCAGTTATGTTATGAATCAAAGAAATCCGAATGTTTATAAAGTCAATGATGTCGTCTATATTTAATGAATGAAATTGATATTTATTTGTATTCGAAAACTAGTGTATGTAATTTCTGTAAGACAATAATTTATTAATGAATATTATCAGCCGGCAAATAAATTTAATTATCGCAAATAATGTCAAAGTCGGAGTATCCTAATAAAATAATATACTGAATAGTTGCAACATAATAAATCATTTATCTAATATTTTACTATAATATTGGTATATATATTTTCATATAGAAGAAAATGATAATTAAAAATAATTAAAGGTTCCAATAACGTTCTCACGCATAATAAATTAGAACTACTGTAATGATCGATCACTTGAATAACTCGAAATACATTTAAAGAGACGTTGACGTTAGTATTGCATAAGACAGTGCTATTTGATTTCTAATTATGTCCATTACAATTAGCGGACATGTCAGTCAAAGTGTTTTCACCGCGTGTGAGCGGGCGCGAGCGGTAGCGCATCAGCAAACAGATAAAAAAATCCAATATTGCATCAGTCTCGAAGATTTTGTGATTGTCACAGTCGATTATGAGACGTAACATCCCCGTCTCGGGGTGATGGACGCAACGCAATGCGACTTGAGTCATCTCATACTCTGGTGGAGAGGGCTTGAGTCGTAATGTTGTTGTCCATGGGCGGTGGTTACCACTTAACATCAGGTGGGCCGTCAGCTCATCCTATCACATAAATAACATAAAAATTAAATAAAAAAATTGCTTCACACGGTTACCGTGATATCGCTAAAAGTATCATGTAACCACGGAACACATTCAAAACCATTCTCTTGAAAAAAGTTTCAATTAGAAATTGTTAATCTTTTATTTTTTGTCTACTCAAAGCTGCATTATCTGCGTGGGACTACTCTCACACACACAATATTTTGTTACCAAAATTACCTTATCATTGTGCCATGTATTTCTAATGAAAGATGAGAGTCAAATGATTGTTATGAGATAGTGAAATGCATAAACAAAACAGAGAAATGTATTGTTTAATTTGTCGATTTAAGTGGAGAATGTTTTTGTGTATTAATATTTAGTGACTTCACGTGGACGAAGCAGCGTGACGGGTTGTGGATTTATTATAGTTAAACTCACCTAAATTTGAATGGAATGTCAGACTACATTTCATGGTCGTGATAATTAATTTGTTCTATACTCAACCACCCGGAATATTCTCCAGGATTTTCACTGAAGGGCGTTTTAAGAAAGTGACTTTTTTTTGCCAAGTATAATATAGTAAATAATACGAAAAAAAAAACAGTAATTCGAAAATCCGTTTTCAACCTCTTACCCTAATTACATTGAGGCCAATAACCTACACCTTTGAAAGCAACCTTGCTAGGTAGTTTTTGCGTCAAAGTATTTCCTTTTTTGTCTGTGGTTAAAGGAAATCCCAGAAAAGATATAAAAATGCTCATATCACAAAAAGCACTCACTACCTACGTTTCAAAAAACCAGAGAATTTTTTTCTGTGTCGCTTAAGGCCATGTAATATTTGTTGCATTATTTCAAGAAATAATAAAGTTTTTCTCTTTGTGAAAGCCGTCATATACTAGAGCCGGTATAGGTTATATTATAAGTTTAATTTATGTAATATATTAACGACTATATAGGTCGTAAGCCTGGCCACCAAGGAGCTACTGAGTGGTCGTAGCTTCGTCCTATATGCGTATCTTAGCGATAAATTAGTAACAGGTATTTGGCAGCAATTTCTACAATATTTTAAGCTGTATACCATATCATTGAAAGTCGCTTAAACATGTTTGTACATGCCTAGTTTAGTTGCTTGGAAGTAGTTGATACATTTTACCTCATGCCCTTGTGGGCGAATACCAATTAAGTATAACATTTCACAACTCAGTCCCGATTTGGTGAGTTTTCAATAAAATTAAGCAAAATTGCTTTAATTTATGTTTGCACAATAATGTCGTAACTTTTATCGACATATCTTTAACGAATACACATAATGCTGGTAATGGCTGGCCGGGTCTGATCTCAATAGCTATGTTGTTTTAAATCTTAGGCAAATGTGGACTTTTATTTTAAATTTCCCAATCAATAATTTTCAGACACATTGGTATAGACATATGAAAAGATGGAGTTAGTTTTTTTTATATTGACGTTGGAAAGCGATAACTCCAGTTAATAATGATGAATGAGACATGTCATACTCACCTAGCTCACCTTAGGTTTCAGTACCGATGTAACTGTGAAGAAGCAATAAGCTTATAGTATTGCTATTAGAATTAATTAACTGAATTTCACTAACTCCGATAAATTTGTGCCTCAGTGACCTCTTGAATGAAACTCGGCATTTGTACCACTAGGCCACCTCTATGAATATATGAATTTGATTGCCAGTCATAGATTCCTGCAACCCCTCTCATTTTCCTTTTAATTTTCATTGGTCCATATTACAACATTATAAGTTTAAAATACACAACTTCTCGTAAATAATACTACTTCATTCTCAAGACGGTCAAGGGAAACATCTGTGACTGAAATATATCCACATGTCTTAAGATTAAAAGCAAATTGAAGGCTACAACAAAAAAAAGGTTTTTGCAAAACCTGACTAAGAATGCGGGCAGAAACATAATAACAACGGTTATCTAACAGAGCATTGTAATGTACAAGTTAAATAATATACTCAGCAAGGTCGATTGAACTAATATATAATGTCGTATTATTCAGCAGAGAATAGCTGGTTCAGTGATACATTGATATCAAATAAAAAAACAAAACAAGAAAATAAATCGGGCTTTTGTATGAGTGCTACGGTAGTCTTTTCATGTCTCGGGTTGTAATTATTTAAAACTATCAGTGATTCCTGGAGATTTTTGAACATTTTCTACCGTACATTTAAATTTATATTTTTTAGGTCATATTATTTTATACCAAAACAAATGGGTATGGTCTAAAAGGAGCTGTCACTTATGGACATCTGCATTCCAGAGGTAATACATTTTATAAACCAGCCAAGATTTTTTTAAGATCTGGTCTTGATTTATTTATTGTATCTTTCCAGTAACTTTTATAGGCAGTAGAACTAGTCCCAAAATCGACCAGGAAAGTACAGCCACGATAACATTTCTGCCGCGAAGCAGTAACGCGTTCGAGTTAAGTTTTGGTTTGAAAAATGTGATTGCCGGTGAAATTACAGGCACTTGAGACAAGTTAATTACATTCTGAACCGGTCATTTTGAGTGGCAATGTATACTCACGTTTTCCGAGCGGAGATTGCGTAAATACGAACTTATTACGACTTTGCTTGAGTCTGCCAGCTATTGTGTAAGGGCTGTACAGCCTGCTACAGTCACTCAACGATATTTCAGATATGGTTTGAGCTCAAGGGAATGGTAATGTTATCTATGCAGATCCTGTTCGAATAAATTTAATTATATTGATGAAAACAAGTAATAAAACTGCGACAGGTACCAGAGCATGCTCCGGGTAATTCCCGCCATCGAAATTTCCGGGGATTCCCGGGACGTTTGACAGTGTCCAGTATCGAAACTCCAGTCAGATCAAAAAAAAAGTCCAAAAAATCCAGTATTACAATACATTAGAGACTTGAGATATGAGAGAAATGAAAATGTTATTGTTAAGACTTATTAAAATTATTGGTTACTGCTACATAAGAATATGACTAACAATTTGTTAACTAGAGACAGTACTCGTTTATTGTGTTTCTTTACATTTAATTTGATTTCATGTATGTTCTTTGTTTCTATCATTTGACTATTTTTACTCTGTTACTGTTAAAAATAATGTAAAACTAAGACTTTTTCATATTAGGTCTTTGTTTATCATTATTATTATTATTATTAGTCTATAAAAAGAACATATAATTAGAAAAAAGTTACCACCGAAAGTACCGGGAATTCCCGGGACCAAGCCTGTATCGAACTTGAAATTCCCGGACGCGAAAAAGTATTGATACTGCAGGAAAACGAGTTTTAGTAGCAGTAGAACCTATGCCAGTTTGTCCGGGGAAGTACTGCCACTATAATCATTTATGCCACCAAGCAAATCTGCCACAACAAAGAGCTTTAAGATGCGTTTGCGCATAATAATAAAAACTAAAGCCTTTTTATAACGGAAGAGAATATACACATGAAAATATAAATCATTTATTTAAATAAAAGTAACAATCTAGGCTTCTTGATAGTTTGTGAGCCTACAGGTTATTATAAAAGAAAGATAATTAGAAAATTAATTATCATAATCACTTCTAATTTATGTTAAATGTAACTTTAAATTACTTTTAAAAAGTCAATACTAATAAAGATGCATATAAAATTTAAATTTCAATGTATTCTGACAAATATTAATAAATAATTCATTTGCTACTCTAAAAGAAAATAGTGGGAGTATTACTTAATTTTTAAAAGCAACATCTAATTCAAAATGCGCATAATCAAAATAGAAGTCAATTATGGATTTTTTATGAAAAAATGTGGGTTAGCTGCATGAAATTGAATAAAATTACCAAAATATTACGTGTTGGCCGATATGCTTGGCAGCCAATAAATAAATATCACAATATCTAGGTGGAACGTGCGGCACCTAATGAAATACCTACTTTTTGTAATATTGTTTCATATTCCTTGTGTAATAATTGAAATACTTTTATCCGGATTCTTTATTAACCCCGGGAATAAGAGGGATGTTATAAGTTTGCAGAGTGTATCATATCTCCTGAAATGATGAACTAATTATTATTCAGTTGTTTCGTCCGAAAATTGTCGTAATCGAAAGAGTTCTTAACTTTGTTTCAAGAAAAACTGCTCAGCTCTTGACGATCGCAACCTCTTTTCTAGTTGACGAAGATATAAACAACTGCCACGGGTCTGATCGATTCGAAATTTGAAATACAAATACCTGTCAATGATATTTCAAAAATGTTATAACTCTGACCTGATGCGAGGAATCACCAGGATGATACCCAACCCACCAGGATAACTCCTCAATTCCTCCTTGTGTTTGGGCTCATATGTTAAGTGCAGACGAGCAGCTTTTTATGTCGGGGGGTTTATTAAAATGTATGTTATGTGATAAAGTTACGGAACGAATATATATAGTGACAGTACTTCCCCGGACGAAATGCCACAAGTGCTATTGCGTGAAAATTTGAAAATTTTAGATTGCAGTATCCGTCCCCGGTATCATAAAATGTGCCTGGAAATGCGACAACGATTAAAACATTACTTCCGCACCCGCGTGAGCGAGCATTATGCATAACTACCGTCCAGCTATTGTTTAGACAGGGCTGGTCAAAGGCTGCCGAACATGGACAGGACACAGCTGAAAGATAATGAACTTATAACATAAATGTTTGCAATTCGACATGTCAGATAATACAACGGGTTAATTCTATAAATTATCTTCAATATGATCATGACTCACAGCGCAGCGTTACTGCAAACTAAGTTGCGAATGTAAATGCACCTCTTAAGGGTTAGTTCCCTGCATCCTAATCAAAAAAGAATCAGATGTATCTTGGGGGATGAAATTATTAACCTTAAGGGTGCACTGAATAATAAAATTTTGAAAAAAATTGTAGAGGTTATAATTAATAGATTTCTAAAATGTCTAATGATTATAACCTCAAAGCGTACGACAAAATTCGATAAACGTGAATGTGTGATATTGTGGAATAAATGAAGTATTAATAATCTGTAATATGTGAATAGAAGTTCCCCGTAGAGCTTATATTAACCAATAACCCTCCATAATCATTTCATTATTGGTGAAATTAAAACGACATTATTATTTTTTAGTAGATATTGTATTCGCCTATGCTGAGTATATCATGTACATGCTAATGAATGAACGACCCTTTGGCAGCTCTGTCTATTATTTGGAATAAAAGGTTGATTACATACTTTACTGCTTTGCTGTGTGAAATATTTATTATTTATTTATTATTATTGCTTAACCTCATTAAATTAACTAATAATTTGGTATAGAAACTCCCCCCGGATCCATGAGACTGAATACGTCCCTGCATTAGTAATACCGCTCCACCAATGGCTCGGAATCACTTCCCAAGCTCACACGCAACTTTCTCGCGACCTTACGTAACAGTTGCTACACTTTTTTTTGGTCGATTCCGTTTTACGGCCTTGATACGCTTAGCGACACGAAAACGAGAAATCATATTTGTCGAAACTCGGTGATATTAACATTAAATACCGTTTAGTTACGCGGTTTTGTAATGTTATGCTTTCGGGTGCGCCTTCGAGCACCGGTGAGCTGGTGCATCGCAATCGTGACCTCAATAGTGGTTTCATTGTCAAATGAAAAGAGCTGTTCAGGAATTTCATCAGCATGCTGTCTGAAGCGAAGTTACTGGCTGCCAAACTGAGGAGAATAAATTCGGCCATGGCTGAATATAAACAGACCTAAATAAATTATTGTCTAATAAATCACTATTTACTATTTATTTATTCAATCTCTTTTCATTTGACATTGTTTTTTTTTCTAATTTAATGTAAGTAATTTATATGATTGTATCTAACTATTAATTTGTATGTACTATCTATTATGACAACCTAACGTTTGGGCACTTTGATCTGTAAGCTCATTGTGTAATTTAATAATAAATAAATAATTAATTGTCAATATTGAATACTATAACTAACCTACATAGGCTGAAGCGGCAGATTCCGGGAATTTTGATACGAATTTTGATATCTTATCAGTTATTTCTTAAGCGCTCTCCTATACATACTACTACAACTATTCTACTGTACTCTACTCTAACTACTGTCACAGTGTCTCTCGAACCAGTGTGATGAATGATTTAAAATGACCCTCAAAGAGGCTCCTCTCGTGCTGGTGGACATTGGTTCGCTCACGATGGTTTTCACATAATTTTTAAAGTGTAAAAAACCCACAGTTGCAATTCGGGTTTGAATCCACCGACCTGAGACTCGGGGCCTGTAGCACTGGGCCATCATGCTCTCGAAACACATAGAAAGAAAGAAAGAAAGAAAATTATATTTATTTCAGACATGCAACAGGCATAAAACACAAGACATTGATAATCATAAAAAAAACAAAAAATAAAGAGAAATAAAGTAAACATAAAAGTACAGTAAATAATTGGTATGATTATTATTTAATGTGTGTCTCAGAGACTGAGGATAGCCACAAAATGGCACCCAACTCAGCATTTGCTAGGATACATAAATGCACCTCAGCGCTGGTTTTCCGTTGGAACCAGGAGTAGGTATGTGTGATGCTCATAGAGAGTGTAATGTATTAGAACTCGAACATTACAGAATTCAGACCCAAAACTGCAAAGTCTGTGTGGCCCGAGTTATCGAAGTTTGTTTTTTTTTTCTTGGGATCGTTAATCGAAGCTTGAGAGTATAACGCACGTAAGCGGGCTGCGAGGAAAATAGTAAAATATATGATTTGTTTCTCAATCGTTATGCCGGTAATTGTATGTGATTTAAATAAGCAGCAATTGATGCCGATAAATTTCTTCTTAGGCGTAATGGAGGCTGAATTCACCAAATTACCGGCCACTTTGAGCTGGTATTTTGCTCTTACGTGGGAGTGACTGGGCAGTTTAGTTATACTGAGAATATGATCCATACTATACGGCTATCCCAAGAAACTAAAAGTGGAAGTACAAAATTAAGTAAAAGAAAGAAACTTTTCAGGCTTGTAAAACTTTTATTTTTGAAATACCCATAAAATTAAATAAATATTGGTGGACATTTCACCAACGCCATCTAGCCCCAAAGTAAGCTAAGCATAACTTGTACCATGGGAACCAAACAACTGATATACTTAATACTTATATACTTTTTTTCAATACATACATATAATACATATTGACACCCAGACACAGAACAAACATCTATATTCGTCATAAAAATATTTGTCTTGGGTGGGAATCGAACCCAAAAGCTATAGCGCAGAATGCAGGGTTACTAACTGAGCTGTGAGGCCAGTCTTTATGGGTATTGTTTAGAACATTATTTATTAAACTAGTTTTTTATAAGTTTATCTTGCGTCGAATTGTGTTGAGAAGACATTTTGTATTATGTCATGTGACGAAAGGTTGACCCAAAAAAAAAAAAAAAGTACTTTTAGTGTCTGTATGTATTTATGAATCTACAAACATTATCTAATACACAAAATACACAAGCTATGCTTCTTGTCGGGCTATCTGGCGCGTTCCACCAATCTTTATTTGTTAAAAGACCAAAATGGAGAATTTCCAAAGCAGTTGATCTACTAAACCATAACGTTTTTAAAAGCTTTTGCAGACATTGTCGGAATCCAAAACATTAATTGGAATTATAATGATGGAAACCATTTGAAAGCTCCAAAGTTTTAAAAGAAATAAGGGATTATAATTTGAAATGTATCTAATTCGATTTAATGTCAGCCACGACTTCCAAGTACATTTGAACGAAATCGTTGCGTTATTTTCAAGATTTATCCATGATTAAAAATAACTTTCTTGTCTTATAAAAACAAGATGACGTTAGTATTTTATTACTGATATTATGATCCTAATAACTAGGTGTCTATATGCATTATCTCCGTGATAGTATCTAATAATTGGATAGACCATCCATTAGATACTATCACACTGATAATATCAAGAAATTATTGGCATTTATGAGAGTTAAACAGGTCATAAATAGTTATAAGTGATCAATAAATTCCTGTTGAGGTAACTTGTGTTATAAAATACTAAATGTTATATAAAACGGATCTACATAAATACAGAAAAGTTACAAAATGTGATAAGACAATATTCGTAGATGAAAAGATCTACCTTTTCTATGTAATTTTTCTTTGAACCGCCTTATGAAATTCGTTGCTGTAAAGATTTGGCAAGTATTTGTTATTTTGAGTTATTTCCATTGTTTTTAAGTACATTAAATGTTATTACTGTATAAATAACAATGACTAGTCGTATATTTTGGAAATCATGTCCCATTCAGAGTTCTACTGCTCTTAAAAGGGTTTTATGAGAAGTGGGTTTAGAATGTTTACTTTTCCTTTACGTGCTCATTAAAACAGATTAGTATAGATAAATAGTCACGTCAGTTTACAATTTCGAGATTCACAGTAGAATTTATGCGTTATTATTATGCGTTGGTACGATTTATAGAGCCACTATTGCAGATCTTGAAATATTACAATTTGTCTAACACAACTCAAAATTACAATACTAACCAAAGACAAAAAAATCACTGTGTGTACAAGCGGACACCGGCGCGGGCGCGGGCGCGGGCGACTAGTAGAAAGCAACCGGTACAAGGCTAACTGGAGGTCAGCCGGATGTTAAAAATTTAATGGGCATATTTTAATTAATACTACCACCAACTTATTTAAACGTAAGTAGTGTACGATTACACGGTTCATTTTCAATGTTGTATATATATATAGTATACTATATGTTGGACTATTATGTATACTATATATATGGTATACTATGTCACACAGCGCTATGTAGCCCCAAATTAAGCAAAGCTTAGACCCAAGGCAGGGTTACCATAAGGTAACCCTGCCTTCTGCGCTGTAGGTGTGGGGTCGATTTCCACCCAGGAAAAACATTTATGTGACGAATATAGATGTTTGTTCTGTCTGCGTGTTAATATGTATTATATATTTGTATAATATTTACAAAAATGTATATAAGTATATCAATTGTCTGGTTCCCATGATACAAGCTATGCTTAGCTTACTTTGGGGCTAGATGGCGCTGTGTGAAATGTCCACCAATATTTGTTTATTTATAGTTCCATCGAGAATACGACATTATCAACAATGCGCGCAGTGACCGATATTCTAGTACACACATATGAGCCACGGTCTAGACTAGGTCTAGTCGACATACCGCTCGCATAGACTGCTCATTTAGATCGCCTCACGCGGCCAGTGATAAGCAACGTGTGGCATGCCTTAGCGCCATGTCTGGGAGAGTTTTGGGCATATTTTAATGAACATCATCGTAAGCATTATATTAAACAAGCTGCGCCCTGTGTCGTTAATCGCGGTGAATAAGTAATCCCACGGGAACACTGCACTTTTCCTGGATCAAAGTAGCCCAGGATATAGTAAGCTATTTTGGTACCAAATTTCATCCAAATCCATTCAGACGTTTGAGCGTGTAACAAACATCCATACAAACTTTCACGTTTATAATATTAGTAGGATTAGTAGGACTACTATTGGACATAGACCTCTTCCGCTAAGTGCCACTGAACCCATTCAAGTTCTACCAGCCACCTTCCACAAGTCTTTGCTATGTAGCCGGGACTGCTACACTACTGTTGTCTATTCTCGGGTAGTTATATGTGTGGAATATTTTAATGCAAGTATGATGAAATATTAAATAATAAATCAAATAAGCTAAAGATAAAAAAAAAACTGTTAATTAATTGTGCTAAGTCGGCCGTAATACTAATTGTTTCCTCTATTTAACGATAAAGTTCAGTTACAAAATATCCGGTACAACAAAATTGCTGATACTAAATGTTTGTAATACATAAACCATACATATCATGTTATATATCCACCTTGTGAATAAGTTACAGTACGAGCCGCTTATTGTAGCATGCGCCCATAAAGTAATAACTACAGAGATAAGAAGTTTACTTCAGTTATTAATAGGTTGATCAGAAATCAAAGAATAGTTTCAAACTTATATTGAGTCTGCAAAAAACATTATGGTGCAGAGTTCACAAAGACTAACGCTATTTTAAATTGTGACAATTTCAATTCTATTTTGCACACATTTAATTGAAAAGTTCATATCACGACTGTAAAAACTGCAGCCTATTTATTTTAAATATTAATTCATCGTGTTTTTTTTTTATGAAAATAAGTGATGGTCATCTTAAATAATTATCGAAAGGCAGACACACCATGTCAAGATAATCACAGTTGTCACTAACTCTTAATATTCTGAACGTTCCCTCTGAGTGACGTTTTATATTCTAAGTTGCAGCATAAATATGTATAAATTAATTTGCGTTATCATACCAACACAATTTTGCCTTTTTTGGATCAGAATCAGCCTGGACAACATCATCATCGTCAAAGAGAAGAAATAAAATAATTGTTTAAAAGCTATTGAATGTTCTAACTCAGAGAGAAGGACGCTCTGAAATACGATTCTAGGTTTTTCCTTAAGTTGTTTCCTGGTTATTTCTGCGTCTCAGCAGCGGCAGTAGAACTCAGGAAAAGTTCATCTGGGGAAGTACTGCCCATGTACTGCACATGCCCATTTCTGCTGGCAAGCAGTAACATGTTCGCGTTACTGTGTTTCGGTTTGAAAGTTGTGGTTGCCGTTGAAATTACAGGCATATGCGACAATTCACTAATTCACTCACACGTCTCAGAGTTACGCGCGCATACTATGCGACTTGGATCTTGCCGTACCTAGCAGGGGAGGACCCAAGTCACATCGGTTCTTATGGGCGAGGTTACCACTTACCACCAGGTGGCCCGTCGGCTCATTCTGTAACTGAATCACATAAAAAAAAAACTTCTTCCCCTCATATCAATGACACTTAAAAAGAAAAAAAAATGGTTCGTTAATATTTTTGGACCAGTATATTGCGACTTCTATCCCTCAATAGGTTGCATTCGTGAGATCGTTCTGCATATACTATGCGCCATGCGGACATAATGAGCAAAACAAATGACCATATTATTTTGTGTGGGAACTCCACATCACTTTACAATGCTATTGCACAAAGATTTGTTTAAAATTAAGTTTAATATAAAGCAGTCGGTATGCTTGCGCCTACATATCAAGCAAAAGTATGTACTTATACGGCGTGAACTGTAAGAAACTGTTGACCATGAGGGCCACGAACGAGCATAGTTCGTGACTTGTAATTAATCAATGAATAGGGCGTGTTCTGTTCATACATGCGCTGACTTGTTAACTAGCGATCACTTGTTGATAGGGAATTGTTTTAATTGAGCTTGAATATGTATTTGCTCATTAATATCACCTTATCCGGAAACTTAACATATACATTCCTAAAATCTTCTAAATTATTTAAACTACAATATATTTAATATTTGAATATATTTTACTAGCCTCATAGCTCAGTTGGCAGTAACGCTGCCTTCTGCGCTGTAGGTAAGTCCTGGGTTCGATTCCCACCCCGACAAACATTTGTGTGACGAATATCGATATTTGTTCTGTGTCTGGGTATTGTTGTATGTATTTACAAAAAAAGTATATAAGTATTATATCAGTTGGCGTGCTCCCATGATACAAGCTATGCTTACCTACTTTGGGGCTAGACGGCGCTGTGTCAAATATACACCAATATTATGATTATGATTATTATTATTGAAAGCCATGTCGATTCAGTGGACCGAGGACTAGAGTCAAGGGGGCAATTCTGGGTTTCTATAATATACATATTTCATCATGCAACGTTGCACATTCTATAAATGCTTACATCCGTAAATGCTCAGTCTTAGCGTCACAATCTCGATACTTTTTTCACACAATACCCTAAGCACATGTGCTATAAAATTATCGCTAAAGGATAGGACCATCCCTAAGTATATTAAATGTACCAAGTGTTAGGTGCGACGTAATTAGTCAACGAAAAGGGAGTGTCTAACATGCACTAAAGTTGTTCATTGCCATTTGTAAAATGCAAGCAGACAAAATACTTGAGCTACGGCAGTGCACGCGACATCCATAACATTACAAGTTTAAAAGGATACGTGGCCTAATTTCTGTTGCAACGTATAAAATAAAAATACATATCAATCACATATACACAATACAATCCACAATATTGTCTTACTTTTACTTTTGGGAACAACAAAAACTCCTAAATAAACAATTACAAGTTTTTTGGAAGGATGTTTCGTTAATCGATTTCATAATTGTTTTGACAGAAGTTTTTTCTTGAATCTAGCTTGATTTAGAAATGATTGAAGAAATTAATGAATTAAATGGATGAGAGCAGAAATTATAATGAAGCAATAAGGTTCGTAAGAGACTTTAGAAATTCCGTAGAGGCAGTTTTTTTTAACCTTTGCGTGTATTTTATTAATTAATCGTGTAATTCTATGTCTTCGAGCTTGTCCATTCCCATGAATAAATCTGGTATCACTACTACTAGGTAAGTACTATTTATGAAGTACTGTTCGTGAATCTCCCAAATCAGTGCGGTGAAAGAGTTAATGAGCGTCTTGAAGAGGCTCTTTTCGTGCACTTGGCACAAGTTTTCGTCTTTTGTCTTAAGGCTCTAGGACAGATCAGTTTCCTCACGTTTTCCTTTGTCGTTTTTGGAAATGTGGTATATCACAAAAAAAAAACAAGTTCATAACTGCAAAACTACTGATGCATTTTGGATTTGAACCAGTGATGTCTGAATTGAAACTCTGGGTATCGGGGCAAATATCGCTGGGCCTTCACGAGCTACATATAAGTTATAAAAAATGTTGTCATAATTAGGATTTCACCCCAAGGCGACGTTTTCATCATCAAGCTTCGGAATTCCAAGGCTTACAGATTTCCCACAGCCATGAAGGAAACATTAGAATCGATAACATAATTTAATGTTATATTTACGTAATTAATCAACAAACCGGAGGTAAGTGTGACAGCGTGTGTGGGTGTTATTTTATAATTTATAATATTTTTATTACCGGATAGAATAGGGTTTACCTACCATGAAACTCCTGGGGACTGGAGACTACAGCTAGACTTGTATGCTCGAGCTGAAACCTTTGCATGGAATTTTGACAGTATCCTATAGCGAAACTTCAAGAACTATGTTCTCTTAAGAATAGATAAGAATCATAATTGTCAGCTTCAGTTTAACTTGAGCCTTAAACGTTAGATAGTACGGTTCATATTATGTCAAATCACAAATTAATTTATTCAACAGTTCTCATTTTAATGTAAGACCTGATATCTTTCAGCGCACGAAAGACTTAAATCTTGAAAATTTGGCATTGTGCATAATAACATCAGTAGGGCCATCTTGCTCGTAATAACATATTCATTTAAATAAAGCGACTGTTTGGCGTTAGAAATGGATATGCTGTCAGCACTTCCCCAGATAAGTAATAGCCTTATTGTACTTGATCTTAATGACAGTCGATCGTGCAATGCGGCTCCACTGGCATGGCCTAGAACATGTCAACGTCATGTCCTGTTCCGTTATAAAAATTCCATGTGTGTTATGACGTGAAATGAATTGTGTAATTTGTCTTGTAACAGTCCATGGCGATACCATAGTTATTTCTCAATTAGAACCACGTGCTTGGCTAAGGCCGTTCAATCTAAAGGCAGCTTCAATAGCGACGCGCAATTGAAAAAATCCTACTAATATTATAAACGTGAAAGTTTGTATGGATGTTCTCTTTCACGCTCAAATGGCTCAATGGATTTGGATGAAATTTGGTACCAAGATAGCTTATATCCTGGCTTAACACATAGGCTACTTTGATCCCGGAAAAGTGCAGTGTTCCCGTGGGATTACTTATTCACCGCGGGGCGCAGCTAGTATGTCATATATTCAAGAGTACAAATTATGTTTTTTAACATATCGCAGTGCCAACTTTGCCTACCGTGAAACTGTAACGAAATTTCTAAATAAAATTGTAACTTATGATGAATTACTAATTTAGATATACCATTTGCAATGTACGTGGTATTTTAAGGTCGTTCGTCTGATTTCAGAGCAATCGGTACTCTTAGATCAGTGTCAGCGTAGTGTTGACCCGAACCTACCTAATGTCAGTTACAACACGCAAGAATGTGACAGAAACTCGTGCGCGTGACATTACCCTACGTTTGTGATATGGACCGTAAATAGGGTTGTCACGCATTCCGAAATGAGGAATTATTGTTTTAAACATGCCCTTGCATGTGTATGAGGGGGAGAGTGATAGAGATAAAAATAAAGAGAACCACAGAGAGGAAAGAAAAAAATTTTACTTTTTACTTTTTAAAAAAATATTTTACCCACTACAAAAAAAAAGTTAAATTAATTAATGCTTTCAGTTCAGTGAAAAAAATCTACATAAATAAATACAATTGAAGTGTCTGTTTGTAATATTAAAATAACAGCTTTTTACTAAGTGCATATGGATGTATACCGGTACATATACCAAAATAACATTTTTTACTATTTTTGTCTGTCTGTCTGTCTGTTTGTTCCGGCTAATCTCTGAAATGGCTAGACCAATTTTGACGGGACTTTCACTGGCAGATAGCTGATGTAACAAGGAGTAACTTAGGCTACTTTTCCGAGGGTTAAAATAGGGGTGCGTGATAAAACCGAATTCCACGCGGACGAAGTCGCTGGCAACAGCTAGTAAATCACAAACGTCGTAGCGACAGCCCTGACACGAGCAACTAACATCGTAGTGTATTTCCCACGGAATGACAAAACTCATTGCTCTCTTTATTTGCACATTATCCTCATGTATTGTTTGTTAATAGAAATGTTGATGCTATCACTACCCAAAACATGGTATGTCCGGGCGTACAGAACGTCATTGTATTCAAATTTTTGATTACCTAACAGTATAAGTTGTCTGGTTATGGCAATAAATTTACAATGTTAGTTTAGGCGTGAAATCTATACTTGTTCTATAGGTACTGGTTTCCTATTCGTGTAGGTGTTATACATTGTAATTAAACATTGAATTGTATCTGCTGCAACAGTCATGCCTCTGAAAACACGTTAGTGGTGCTTGAATTACTTGTAATCATTTAAAAAAATGTATAAAATAGTATACCTTAATACAAATAGGGTTTTTTATTTTATGCAATAATAAGTAGATATATATATAGGTATTTACTATGGCTACATCAATAATTGCGCAACTACAAGTACTGATAAACTAAACAATAATAAATAAAATTGGAGTGTCTGTCTGTAATATTAAAATAACCGCTTTTTACTAAGTGCATATGGAATGTATACACGGTACATATACCATAACAACATTTTATACAATTTTTGTCTCTCTGTCTGTCTGTATGTTCCGGCTAATATCTGAAATGGCTGAACCTATTTTGACGTGACTTTCACTGGCAGATAGCTGATGTAACAAGGAGTAACTTAGGCTACTTTTCCAAGGGATAAAATAGGACGCGGACACGCGGACGAAGTCGCGGGCAACAGCTAAAACATACATATAATTCATATTAACATCCAGACAGAACAAACATCTATGTTCGTCACACAAATGTTTGTCCTGGATGAGTATCCAACTCACGATCTATAATTACTGCCAACTAAGCTGTGAGGCCAGTCAATCATTCTATTAACACAAATAATATGGTTGTGACAAGAAAGATCAATTTGGTTCCTTTATTTTAAGTAACCAAGTATTGCTGATTTTCTCGACAAGGGATAATCACTGATGTATATTGAGTTAGGTACTTTAAAAACTGAAGGTCTGAGAACCTTAAACAATATAAGAATGACTTAAAATAAATGCTACCGCTATCATTAAATTCATTTAAATAAATGAATAAGTTATTTAAATTACACAATATGCACTTTCGCCGCAGTTCGACATAATTTTTGAGTGATTGGCACAATAAAATTATGTAATAACAAGGTGAGGTAGACGTTAATAAAATCATTTATTTTTTGGTGTTCGAAGGCCTTTGTTATCGTATCGATTCATTAAAATCTGACATTTGGAAGATTTTGATAGAATGTTTTATTGCGGTCGCACGTTCAGATCACGATATTGCTGTTTCCCGTTTGAGAAATGTGTATCATTTAATAGCCAATTCGACAGAAGTCTGGTATTTAAAATAAAATTAAGCTTATTTTGATATGACTGATGTCTGTTCCGAAATAGCTAGACTATATTTTTTTTAAAAGTCAATATTCAAAATATATGTCACAACAATTTTAACCTAACTCAAGTAAGTTTTTCAAAAACTTTGGCAATTTAGTTGTTTTGCTGCTGAGATGTGTATAAATATTTCAACAACCAATCGAAATATATTTCATAATCCCAAAAAAATAACCATTTATATGATTATTAATACAGAATTCATTAAAATAAAAGCATTTTTATGTTATTAGCGTTTTTATTAAATAATTATGCATGCTGTGGCGTCATATTCAGAAGATCTTTCGAATTCGCAGTCAGGAATCTTATCTTAACAGGTGAAATCTATATCGAACGATGCAGGATTGTTATTTGTAATATAGATATCATTTTCAATTATTAAAATATATATAAACATTTGTTCTAAAAGAGTCTAAAAGTTTGTCTGTGAGTCAGAAATTCACTTCTACACAACTGGAAATGCCCGTGACTTTTTTTTTCTAGGATGGCCCATGATGGCCATGATGGCACCCTCAAGAGTTGTAGAATTATTATTATTTAATTTTTCTGTTATTTGTTTGTAGGTTAGAAATTGAATAAAATTAAGAATCACGTCCGAAAATATTTAATTGTATACAAAATAAAACTATTCTTTATGCCCTCTGAAAAGCCAATACAATAAATTTACTCAGTTTTGGGGTTCCATTAAGACCCCTATTTTATTACGAACATTTTATTAACAAAAGACTACTTAATCACAGGATTTTTTATGTTTTTGTATCCTTTTTTATAAATAAGTAATAAACATTCAGAAACAAAAGTCATAAATTTTAGTTTCATTTCTACTCGGAGAATAAACGCGAGATAAATTGTTGAGATTAAAATATATAACAGATTCTTATTATATTCTTAGATAAACCATAAACAATTTTATTTTAAAACTTTCATTATAATTCGTTCTGAAGCAGTTTGCGTTAATCCCGATCAAACAAACACAAACTTTTCCAATCGAGATTTGTACGGATAGCTTTGATAGCTAGGATATGCGATGGCGTGTACCCATTTTTGGTAGAAAAATCCTTTGATCAGATTTTTGATTTCCTCTTTTATAACATGTATAGAAGATAGGTACATACTATAATTATGCATCGATGTTGAAGCGACAGAACTGTCTTCCATTTTGAATGCTATTGGTCTGACATTAGTCTTTTCATCTTTAGCTCTCACGTTGATGAGATGCGTTGTGAATTCTTGCGGCAGTTATATGGTTTATCGTTCTTTCTTACACAATTTCTATACTTATGTCCTTGTCCCACGTGGAGTCGTTAATATAAAAACGTCAAAACACTTTATTAATATAATAGCAGCTTCAAAATAACAGCTACCGCTTTAATATTTTAATAATATAATAGTCCTGACATCACTTATAGATGCCGCAGGCAATTCAACATAAGCATAATGTTTCAAACAGACGGATCACACTTATTAAATGCACTAGACCAAAATAAAAGAATTTGGTCAAGTGGGTGCCAGAAAACTTCACCTTGGTACCGAACCAAATTTTACCTTTAGAAACCTGAGTGAACGTTTATCCTGTAAGTTAAATGCAAATATACATGCATAGATAAATTTTCCACGAAGGAGTAGGCAGAGCTTCAGTGGGCTTAAGTTTGTAAGAAGCACCTCCTCATCATTCATGATTGAATGTGATGATGTAACTAAACGTAAATAATATAAAACTCAGTGACTGACTTCAGCGTACAAGCCTAAGCCATAGCTGTAGAAACATTAAATTTTCCAAGGAGTGCCTTCTATAACGAGCATTATAAAAGTATGTTTAAATATTAATCTCAAGTAATTCAATAAAAAAAATGGATAAATATCAGCAATATTAACTCACTCCGTTCCGTCCTCAAGGTACGGAACCCTAAAAACGAGTTTGTAAAGCTTATATTAAACTCTAGACCACAGTCGGCTAGACTCATAAATTTAGGAACACGATACGTCAGTGACATCACAAGACGAAGTAATAATTTTTAATCAGTAAAGCCCGTATTTTTTCACAGCACTCAGGTTACCTGCTAAATCTAACCATTCATGCATTGGCATAAGGTTTAAAATGAAGTATGCACTTTCTTCGTTTTTATATGAAAGTCCTTACAAATCTTATCTAGATCTCTAATCTAGAAATTTCTTAAGTTTAATACAAGTATATATAAGTGGATAAATTTACGGAGATTAACGCGTATGTCGTTTGCGTGGGAGGAATGAATGAGCTTCAATACAATTGGCGAAGATATGAAATTTAATTCAGATATAGAACCAAATGCCAGTGAAATTACCTACTGGAGAATTCTAACCTCAAATCACCAGAAGCAAACAACGAGTTACGAGATCCCATTATAGCGGTGGGAAAAGTTGAATTGCTTATGTTATAGAAATTACTGTTTCACATCAGCCAAAAATATTCTCCTGCCGCATCGTTTGTGAAAGAATATATACATTTGTCAAAATAGTATTTGTAGCGAATAAAGTTGGCAGGGGATTAGTGTACAAAGGATATTGATAATGCAACTTAAAAAATGGGCTAACGATAAATACAATTACCTCATTACAAGCTAGCCGTTTCAACCAAAACTGTACAGATTTATCTTTACAAATAAATACAATAGGAGTGTCTGTTTGTAATTATTAAAATAACAGTTTTTACTAAGTGCATATGAACGTATACACGGTACATATACCAAAACAACATTTTTACCATTTTTGTCTGTCTTTCTGTCTGTTTGTTCCGGCTAATCTCTGAAATGGCTGGACCGATTATGACGAGACTTTCACTGGCAGATAGCTGATATAACAAGGAGTAACTTAGGCTTCTTTTCCGAGGGGTAAAATAGGGGTGGGTGATAAAACCGAATTCCACGCGGACGAAGTCGCAGGCAACAGCTAGTATTAAATAATCGTGGGTTGGTACCATTGATCTGATTTCGTGCTGCTATTGATCTAATACCGACACTTTACATAAATGTTAATTATTATAAATTATATTAGTGAAACGGATATGCATTACTGAACATAGAATAAAAATGCGGAGGTGGTTATTTCGACAAGACACGATCAATCAATCTAATTAGTGGAGATTTTTGATTATTTTAAATTCAGTATTTACGTTGCAGTTTTTTTATAATATCCTATTATTTATCATGTCGGTGTTGTGTTCTTGTTATTCCTTTAAGATCACCAACATAAGTAATGTATATTTGGAAGAAAGTAGCTCATTCGCTGTTTATAGTAATATCATTTAACTTTTTTTCGAACTTGCAAGCGCATGATACGTAACATCCCCGTCTCGGGATGATGGACGCAACGCGACTTGAGTCATCTCGTACTTTGGTGGAGAGGACTTGAGTGGTATTGCTGTTGTCCATGGGCGGCAGCTACCACTTAACATCAGGTGGGCCGTCAGCTCGTTAACGTCACTTCAATGACATAAATAAAACAAAAACTTACAGGTAGTCATAGCATGCATTTAAGAAATCTTTCGTAAAATAACAAATTGTAAAATGCATGAAAATTCAATTAAATAATAACTACTACTACAAAGCTAATTCCAATCACTGAAATGTGGAAGCGAAATAAGCTCAGTTCGAAATTTGCCAGATCTTAATAAAAATGACGCAGTAAAATCGGTCAACGGAGTCACGACTCGTTGAGAAAGACGAAATTATTATAATCTCATAGAAAGATCTTTCAGCCATCATTATTTTGTTATTACTGTTATTTTATGCCATTGGGAGGTAATCAGTATTGGATATGGAAATATATCTAGTAATAGCTATTGAATAAGATTGAATTTATGTTTCGTAGAACATTTGAAGTAAAGTAAAAAAAAAAAGTCTCTTCATGTCACCATAATAATAATTAACGTGAACAAAACGAATTATAAATAACGGATAAATCACAAATCAAAGGTATAACGATTATAATCTAAAATCCTTGAACTAATTGTATCAAGAAATGAAAGCTTAATGTTATCGATTGCCTATAACTACAGAATGATAATAAATTACGAGTTAGTTTTGTTGGCATTGTTTGTATTCAAGCTGCATAGTATTGAAACACAGTTGATACACTAATAAATTAAAATTAAAAAACTTTTTTAAAAACAAGCTTTTTAGAAGTCCACCATATTAGATTTGAGTGACGTCACTTTATTTTTCGAGTTATTCTCAGCAAGCCCTTACATTTGATACCCATATTGTAAGAATGCATTGAAAATAACTAGTCCGCCATCTTGGGTATTCCGCCATGTTGGATTCAGAATGACGTCACACAGCTAACCATGCATTTCATACAAATTAAACGTATACAAATTTTCAACTCAATTGGTTGAAGATATCGGCATCAAAATTGAGTTGCAAGATTCCACCCGAACAAACATAGTATACATACATTGCAAGTTAAATAAAAGCTTGTAAAAACAAATGCATTTGCAGTTTTTGATTGATGTACCGAATCGTCTTTCCCGTTGAAGTGAAACTGACCTGTTCCAAAGGCACGAGTGAAAAGCCAAAAGCTTTTAATATGGGGTTCTTTAGGAAGCGGTTTAATCGCCAGCAGCGCATCAGCATTGAAATGCTTACATATATTAAAAAAAAAATTACCAACTGGGTTGTACCCATTTCAAGTCTTGTTGTACATTGCAATCCATAAATACATTAGAAATATTGAAACGGGGAAGCAGTTAAACAGTGAAGCAGTGAGGTAGAACTAAGCATGGCTTGTACTGTGGGAACCAGACAACTGATAGAATACATATACTTTTTTGTAAATACATACATATAATACATATCAACACCCAGAAACAGAACAAACATCTATATTCGTCACAATTTTTTTTGTCGTGGTTGGGAATTGAACCCATGACCTACAGAAGGCAGAGTTACCACCAACTGAGCTGTGAGGCCTGTATCATGTATATAATATTATATTACGATAGTTTAACCCTACTAGCGGTTTTTGTAAAATGACAGCCGGAACATAGCAACAATTATTTCAACAAGCATGACATTCCGAGCCCTTTCCTAACCTCAAGGACAGACCTACTTCTTAATCTAGTATCATTATCACGACGAGAATCCAGCATCCACTGTCCATTACGTCTTAACGAGATAGAACGGTGGCAAATGACCACTGGTAAGACTGCATTAGGATTCCCTGTGTCGCATGTGGCATAGATACACCGATACACAGCACAATCAAGCAATAACCGGGAACAAATTTTATGTTCATCACATAAATACCTGTCGGTATTTTATTGCTTTTTTATACTTGGCTAAGTTATTACCAATTTAGCCGGCGAGATAATGACATTCTGAAGTACGTAGGCAGTATTTCTATTGTAATGTGGGTAGCTCAGTTTTGCTACGGTAATAATAAATAAATGTTGGTGGTAATTCCTCACATCACCAACTAGCCCTAAACTAAGCGTTGCTTGTATTTTGGGAACTAGATAACTGAGAGAGTACTATTATACTATATAAATGCTTTTTATTTTAAAACTTTATGCTAGTATCAGTACATAATTACCATCCAGATACAGAACAAACATCTACGTTTGTCTCCCAAAGTTTGACCAGGTTTGGTATCAAACCCACGACCTGCAGCAAAGCTATTGCGTGCTCTAAGACACAGCAGAAATCTCGTAACGTAACCATCCAGTAACCTCAAAAAAAGTATTTATTGATTTAGCTTACGAAATTGTTTATTACTTGATGCTCGTTAGTGGAGTGCCTATAGCATAATTGATATGTTTAACTAAAACGTATCGAGGATAAAGAGTGCTCGGAATTTGGGTGGGCGCTTCGACCATTAAAAGCTTTCGAAATGTTTACTTACAAAGCACAGATTCAATAATAGTGAATAATGAGCAGCTTTTGCTAGCGCGGCTTTGCCCGCCAGTAAATTAATTTTGCCTACGATTTTGCTAACGATGCTTAAGTTTTATAGGTTTCAGTCGCTGCATATTCTATAGCGTCAATTCTAACATATTCGAATTCCCACTATGATTTTATATTTTAAGCTGGTCGGAAATTAAAGACGCGATAATTCCGAAGTTTCCCATTTGAAATATTGTGCATTATAAACTTTTGTTAATGAAGCATTTTTTTACAATAGCACACAAGTGACAAGAAACAAGTCGCATCGCATTGCATCCCGTAACTCTGAGACAATGAGACAAGGTGGAATGTCCCATGTGGCTGTAATTTCACCGGCTACCACGCCATTCAACGTACCTTCAGCAGTAACGCGAATGCATTGGCTGGCATTGGCTGAATGGGCATGGAGGCAGTACTTCCCCGGACGAACTTCGCGTATGTTCTACTCCTCTTGATGAACACACTCAACAGACTTGATACTCATAACACACCTTCGAAATTTCAAGTTTCAAGGTCCAGCGGTCAAGGCTTCGTTAGTCAGTCAGTCAAAACATCCTCTTTTATTATATAGTTTGATAACTAGTCCATGAATCAATTATGGGTACGTTCAATGCTAACTCATTAACAAATTATTGTTGCGGGTAAGACAAATATTACGAAAGCGACTCCACTTACTAGCGCTGGTCAATTTTGTTAGATCAGTAGCTACTGGAAAATAATAAAAGTAGATTTTGACGTGTTTAGTTTTTGAAGAAATGCTGTTTGGTTTCAGCGTGGTAACCGCTTTGTACGAATCCTGACTCACTCCGATGGTAGTTGGTTCATTTCCGGATTAAACGGGCACCACTGACATTTTCAAGTAAATAACGCAGTAGACCCAAATTACCAAAATTTTGAAGTTAACATCGTAAAGAAAGCGTTCATAGAATTAACATATGAAGAGCGAGTAACTGAATTGGGGTCTCTGGCGACCCCAATTCAGTAATTCTGTCTTCACGTTTTAGTTAAACATATCAATTATGCTATTAAAAACGTATATCTACTTTAATTACACGCATGCATGAGAGTGCTGATTTCTGAGAAAAAACTAACCAATATATTTAATTATAATTGTTAGAATGAACTTGAATATGCATTTACATACATAGTTATTATTGTGGTACAACTATGATGTGGTAGTACAATCACTATTGTACATAGTTCATATTATTCTCAGTGGGGACTGATTGGGTGCTTTTGAATACATGTGGGCGGGCGATCACGGTAACATTATCGAAATTGTAGAACCTTTTGTTATAGATTCTTAAGCTGAAAACACAATAGATTACGAATATTAGATAATTTAAAGAAGATATTGCTGGGATTGCTAACGCATAGCGATATTTGACTTGTGTTCACATACATACTGTTATAATTTATTTTCGAGAAATGTTTCATATCATTTCTCGGAAACTGCTTTTTCCTACTTATATTATAAACGTGAAAGTTTCTATGTATGGATCTTTGTTACTCTTTCACGCTCAAACGGCTGAATGGATTTGGATGAAATTTGGTATCAAGATATCTTATATCCTGGCTTACACATAGGCTACTTTGATCTTGGAATAGTGCAGTGTTCCCGTGGTTTGACTTACTCACCGCGGGGAATACCGCGCGGCGCAGCTAGTGTATCATGCAGCATGGATTTTGAATTTCATCATACTAGTGGAAGGACCTGCTTTTGAAGGATGTGATTTTCTAGATATATATATATCTAGAAAATCACAGTTTTCGTTCTCGTTTTGGATAACGATTGTTTCGGGGTTAGTTGAACTTTTTTTGTTTGGAGTACTTTAATTTCTGAGACTGTTAAAGAGGTATCGTGACTTGTTATGTTACCACAGATAACATATGTGTCTTCAATCTTGATCTGGTAACGTGCAGTGCAACTCAAGATTGCGTTATTGTACCCACTCTCTTCACTTGGTACTTTTCTCTGGTAGTGAAACACGTCATTCAATCAGTCGACAATAATTAATATTCGTTTACGTGTCATCGGCGTGCTTAAAAGCTCACTTGAAAATATTGTGACATTTTTATGGAGGTGATTTACATTGAGATCTGTTTTTGGTGTAAATAAAGAAAATTAACACAGTTTGATGTAATATTTTGATACGAGTGTGTGTCCTCAAAACTGACATCACATATCTTATGTTGAAATAGCAAAAAATATTTTACGATTGTCAAAATATACTTAATTTATTTTGTTTTTAGCATAATTAAAGTCGAAATTATAGAGGTATATATAAATTTCACTCATTTCGTTTCATCATTACATGATTTTTGTCATTTAGGACTGAATTCAAAACTGCGTATCACAGAGAACGATAAAAAAACATTTTTCTATTCTATTCGAATCACTGGTTCTCTCGAACCAGTGTGGTGAAATACTTTAAGTGCGCCTCAAGGAGGCTCCTTTCGTGCACTCAAAACACTGATTAGCTGATTCATTCGCTAAACTGCGTTAATAAGGCCCTTAAAGTTCTTTTATAGACTTTTTATGTACCAAGTGATTGTAAATTCAGCTTTAGCCCACTTGTACTTCAAGTCCAAACAATAGGTACAATTAAAATGCATTTAATCCTCGATCGTGCCCTTAAACGAATCCGCGAACAGCCGCGGGCAGGTTGCACAATCGTTGATAAAACGTGCTTGGACATTAGATATCGACTTCAGCTCTTACTACGTGACTAAATACCTAAACCATTATGAAACAGCGGCGGAAATCGGCTCAATAATCTTTTGAATCACTCGATTCCGCATTTAATAAACATAAATTCAAATTTCTAGATCTCGTGTATAAAATATCTAGCAAACACTTATACAGCTATTAGTATTATTAGTATTAAAATTGATGTAGTTTTTTTTTTATTAACGATAGACAAGCATCTCACCTGATGTTAAGTGACGATGTTGTCTACGATGAAGCATGCTTGCCTAGAAGATACCTATTTACTATTATAAAGAATATTGTAATATATTAAAAAAAACCTTAATGATTAATCTAGAATTGCCATCTAAGAAACTGGACTATTTGGTAAATTTATTGTTGCCAGTCACATAACGCAATCAGCTATTCCACCCCTTCCTTCACCATTAAAATATAAGTAAATCGAAGAGATAAGCCTACAGTTACCTTATTATGTTTGCTTACTTGCTTATTTCGAAAACAAGTGGGCTTAAATCCGACTTGCCCAAACCTGCGCCGCTCTACTTTAAGCCACTTTGTATGATTACTAAATTCATTATGACATAAGTAACAATTTAATCGACTTTGTGAGTGGCTGTAAATTGGTGACTGTTTTTTTACATAAGGGCCTCTCAATTTTGCCCTTAAATGGATACTTTGAAAATAATGAGATAGTATCTTAAGTTTTTGTTCTCTTATGTATTCTTTTTGTTTTATGAATGAAAGCGTTCAGCTGAGTTATTTGAGGGAAAATAATCATTTTTATTGAGCTCACAACTTACTAAATCAATTATTTAAGTTTCTTAGTTAAATCTAATAAGCAACAAACTAACAATACTCATGAAAACCTCAACGAGACCTGTATTCCAATTAAACTGAATGATTTGTGCATAATTAAGTTTGAAGCTTTCTTTCTTTCTTACGGGTAGTTAATAAGTCACTTCAATTAATATTCATTTAATATAATAATGAATTCCTGTCTTATGATTATTGATTAAAATAATGATTAATTTAGTATTCTGATATCTTGTCAATGTAATTTGTTTGAATTTGTAGGCTTCATATTTAGTCTGGTAGCAAGCCTTGCCAGGAAAATGTGTCCACATTCAGACAAAGGTAATACAGACTCCGGGGGACACTAAGATAAAATATTTTTTATCAATTGAAAGATTCACGAATTTTTTAAAGTAGATATTTGCGCAGATACTTGGTACAATGTCGACGGGTCATTATTGACACATAACTCAGTCGGCTCATTGACACTGCTGCGACCGCGTGCAGTGAATCGCACAGTAGCTCATGTAAGTCCAACTGATAATATGATAAACATTATTTCAGTAAGTCATATTTTCTTCTTACTTGAAGAATGATTGTAATTCTCTGGACGAAAGAGACTTGCTTCTATTTTAGTGGATAATAAGTATACAGTAAAAAAATAAAATAAAAACTAACTAAATACTTTTATGTAGAAAACATATTTCATAGTTCTAGTTGTGCCAATAAAAAGTCCCAAGTAAATGACCAAAGATTGGGAATCCATTCATACTACTAATAATTACTTGTACTATATCACATTTATTATTTAATTATTATTAAAACAAAAACATGTTTTATTTAGAAATTTCGGTGTTTCTTAATTCTATTCTTCCCCATGGAGGGTTGGATAGGGTTTGAACAGGCGTCAAACTTAGCGATAAGTACGCGTGATCTTATGTTTTGAATATTATAGACGTTTCCAAGCCATTTCTTTATGAATTCTATGGAAATAATGTTTTAGAACTTTGACTTTTGACTATAGGCCAAATAAGGGGACCGATTTCGCTGAAATAAAGCTGACTTTTTTTTATACCGATATCACGCGGGCGAAGCCGCAGACAGAATCTATTAATACTTACAATATTAATTGTCTGTCACTGTTATTATATTTAATTCTCATTTCAAAAAAAAGGAAATGTCCTCAACCAAGTAAACTTAACAAATCAATACGTCCAAACTTTGTTTACCTACCCTCGGACCTTGTTTGGATATAAAAAAAGACTTAGATTAAGTTGTGGTGTCTCAAAATAAACATAATTATAAATAAAAAATAACATAAAAATCAATAATGTTGCGACACGATTCTATTATAAGTCGTGTCATTCGTGTCGCGTCGTTTCATTGACACATAAAATTTGTTGAAAAACATTGTACATAAAAAAAATTTAGGTAGCTTCTAATGTACGAAAATACGAAAAATTCGGGTTTGGGTTGGGTCAACATTTTAATGTTATATATTGGGATCTCTGGGTCCAGATTGGTATTAATTATCCTTGATATCATGTCATGTAAAAATTATGATACTGTTTTAATTTTTAACTGTGGAACACTTTGCTAGTGCAAGGTCTGTGACAACGCCCCGACTGCTTTCGGCTAATGAGCAAGAAATAGAGCTTATTTTAATGTAGACCTTTACAGTAGCTTGTACAGCTTTGGGCAAAATGTGCTATGACAGGTTTGTTATTTACGACAAGACACATTTTGGATCAAGTTCACGTTCCATTTTTTATTTCAATTTATCATTTAGCTACATAAGAAACATAAGCATAGACAAATTATTCCTTATCGTGATTGATAGATAGATAGATAGATACATAAACACTTTATTGCACATTACACCAATAAAATAGAAAACACAAAATATTGAGGTACAAAAAAACAACAATCGGCGGTCTTATCGCTTATAGCGATTTCTACCAGACAACCGAAGATCGAAAGAAATACCATGTAAATATGTTGCTGGTGTTATAATCTAATAATAGAATAAAATACAAACAAAGAAAAAAAAAAAAAAACAGTGTGTTTACAATATAAATATTTTTTTTGCCTGGTCTTGAAATTGATTTACAAATTTCTACGTCGCATTCTTTGGATACGAACACTGAAATTGTAACTGCTGTTTTTACTGATTCACGTATAGTGTGTTAGGAGTATTGTTCCTTATTTATTATGTTTTATATTCTCAACGGAGCTCAGTTGAGTTTATGTAGAATTCTTCGGAAAAAGTCTATCGTATATATTTGGCTATACCTCTTATTACCGCCAGACCATACTTACTAAGATTCGGTCTGAAAAGTCGTTTGTTGAAATAGCGGGTAATTAAATTTTCGTATCCTGAGGTTTCAGGTATATAACTTGACTTTTCCAAAAAATTTATTAATGTTTTTGATATAATAGGGCATCTGCTGATAATCGGCTCATTCCGTAATTCACTCTGATTTAGGACGTACCTATGTAGCTTGAAACTTTTGCGCAATTAAGTAGTAAAGAAGAATATTTGTATTTGACAATTAAAAGGACCAAATTTGAGTTCCACTGAATTGTAGCCTACCATTGTTTTCCACTTAGGGCACCACGCCTTGCGCCTGGTCTTCCTGGCGCTCAAAGTGGAATAAGTTGTCTTATCAGTAAGTTGGATAATAACATACACAAATATGTGGCCAAAATAACTTTATGACTTTATATAATATCCTAACTGATACGCAGACCAACATCGATCATAATCGTTGTAGTTTTTTCATCTCACGAATGGTTTCAAGACCCATTATGGCGCTAATTCGACTTTTATCATAATCACAGGTCCATACCTAGTTATATTGGAGCTAAATCTGGCGTGTTCAAAACTGGCTAATATGGCAGTAAACTAGGTATGACAAGTGTAGACCATTTTCCAGCAGAAGTATTTGCTGAGAGTAGTAACGAGCTACAGAGGTTTCAACCACAAAATTATCTTCATCTTTAGCTTCTTACTCCACTGCTGGATATGTCTCTGCCGTATGCGCCATTAAGCTCGATCTTCGGCTTTTTGTATCCAGTTTTGCCAGGCCAAAAGAAACGCCCTTTAGTTCCATATATGATAACAGATTTTTCATTAGCTATTATGTTAGTATTCTTAAAAAGACATACTTCGTTGAGACTCTAAAATAGATCTAAAACAATTTGCCAATAAAGGAGCATGTCAAATTTAGTTATTAGTTTAAGTAAGATAACTATTTTACGAATTATAATTATAAGACGTTGTTTTTGCAGAGACCTTGTAAAAAGTTTTGAATAATTGAACCGGTAGCAACTTTTTTTAGTAAACAAGGATATTGAAGAGAGTGACTAGACTGCTTTGCAATTTTGCATAAGTGGAATTGTTAGGACTATCGTTTTTTTAGAGACAATAGCAATATTTAAGATTTGAATTTATATTAAAAAGACTTAACATTTTAATGTAATTGTGGTCTTATTGAGTGTATTGAAAATATGAAGTATTGAAAAACTGTTTATGTTAAATCATTTTGCTGTTTAAACTGTCTTTATTCATCTGGGCATACCTTCGCATTTCTCTAAATATGTCCATGAGTCAAGTTGGTTCTGTATAAGTATCTTTGGTTATCCGAGTCTTCCCGTACTAGGTACGACAAGACCCAAGTCGCATCGTTTGCACCGTAACTCTGAGACATGTAGGTGGAATGTGCCTGTAATTTCACCGGCAACCACACCTTTCACACCGGAACACAGTAACGCAAATACGTTAATGCTTAGCGGCAGAAATGGTCATGGCGGCAGTACTTCCCCGGACGAACTATAATTTAATATATTACTTTCCATTAGATATTCCTATATATAACATATAATAGTTTGGGATGAAGTAATCACCATTCAATAGCAAGCCGACTGAGAACACCATAACTAGGTAGGGGAAGAAGTTGAAGACCAAAGCCAACTGCTTAGTTTTCTCAAGAGGTGGAGGCTACAACATTAACCAATTCATACAATAAAACATTTCGCAAAAACCGTACCGTCCAATAAATTATACACATTAACATAAGAGTAAGATTACTATCATCACTTACTGTTTATAACTGGGACTAGTTTTTTACACTTCATGTCATTATAATTTAAATGCAGCTCGTTAATTATTTTAGACCACTTGTGATTGTATTTAGGTATTTTCCTGTGCAAGAAGCCGAAGCCTGGAAATACTTAAATACAGATTACGTGACTTGAATATATATAATAACCAGTTTCAGTAAATATAAATAAATTATATAGTTTCTTTTGGTGAAATATATATAGTTATTATAATCGGTAAAATGTTTTATTTAGGCCTAGTCCGGACTACGCGAGTAATTTATTGAGTGGCGAGTTGAATACTTTTAATATTTACTTTATATCTACAGTACAAAAAATAATTCGTGGTATTGCATACGTATTTTTAAGTACCTCAGTAATGTCATTTTCTAAGAGCTGTAGGAACGGGGTCGTAATTAATTATGAGAATTAATCTAATTCACTTTTTATGAAATCTAGATCTTAATAGTATTTGACTAGCGAATAAGGCTAGATACGAAAGGGAATTAGCATATCATATTACTACATTACATATGACTTTATAATGTATTCAAATTTAAAATGCGAGATAATTATATACCTATGTGGCGAATCCGTAAGAGTAAGCCCGCAGCACACGGGTTATTTTTGCGTCAGGTTTTCCTCCGATTCGGTTATCGCATAACAGCATTGGGACCCACGTTGCTCGCGTCCGTAGATGACAAAACCTTTGAATCTCTACACGTGGCCCCCGGGTGGTGAAAAAGGAGCAATCCAAAGTAGCAGTAGAACTTCTGCTAAGTTCGCCCGGAGAAGTACTGCCACCACACCTGGTAAACTGCCGCCAAGCAGTGATGCACTCGTGTTGCTGTGTTCCGGTGGAAGGGAGTGCCGGTGAAATTGCAGGCGCATGAGACGTAACATCCCCGTCTCGGGGTGATGGACGCAACGCAATGCGACTCGAGTCATCACGCACTTTGGTGGAGTGGACTTGAGTCTTATTGCTGTTGTCCATGGACGGCGGTTACCACTTAACTTCAGGTCGGCCGTCAGTTCGTTCCATCTCCTACATAATATAAAAAAGCATTCCAAATGAAATAACTGTTTAATGCGAGGCGTGCGCGTTGCTCATCTGATCGGGGAACCTAATACGAAAAGCGAATCAATCAGATATCCGAAGTGTGCTGTGAGGCTAAGTTGGGAGCAAACGTGCCTGCTTGGAAACCGGAGTCCCAGTTTCAACCCACTTCCTTGGGAAAATTGGATGAGCATAAGGTGTGATGTCGGATCTTGGATATTCGTGTTCGTAATAGTGTCCACCCTGTAAGAGCCAATGTTTTAGGAGGAGTAGGACTCACGCTATGTTCGTGCGGGGAAGTACTGCCGCTACAACCATTTCTGCGGCCAAGCAGTGACGCATTCATGTTACTGTGTTCCGGTTTGAAAGGTCCATTTGGTCCTTGTACAGCTTGAATGACATATACAACATTGACCTGAACCAAACACATCAGATAAATAGAGTTAATAACTAAAAGTAATAATTGGTGATTTAAAAAAAAAAAAAGTACAATCTTACGCACCACTCACAAAATACATATAGCATCAATTTAATCGCATGTATTTTTAAAATTGACATACACATCAAACAATTTTTGTGTAGTTTTGTCTTTTTGCTTCGCAGTGCCGATCGAATAACGCGTGCGAAAGCGTCTTGTGTGGGGGTAAATATGAAAACCATCAAATAAGACTTACTTACTTACACTATACAGAAATAAGAATGCACTACTTTTTGGGGAGAAAAATATATGTCCCTATTCTTAATAATAGGTAAAATTGCAATTATACATAAATTTTCCAATACCTCAATTTTAATCCCAAGATTCAATTCACGCATAAGCACCCAAGTTCGTGACTTTGTTTCCTTCACTGACCTATAACCAACATTCTTGGGCGGACACTTTGTAATAGATATGTCTTGATATTAATCATAATTACACAATAAAGGCACTAATGAGTTAATTGGTTATGACACGAGAATGAGAACATATGTAACCGAATTTTTCTGTGATTCTTATCGCCATTTTTCTGTATAACTGTAATAGTATATCATATCTATATTACAATTTGAACACGATGTAAGTTAAATACATGTCCTGTGAAGCTTTTATCTTGTAACACAAATAGCCGTATGATTTAACCGTGTAATAAATATAATAAATAAATAATGGTGGACATTTCACACAGCGCCATCTAGCCCAAAAGTAAGCTAAGCATAGCATATCATGGGAACCATACAACTAATATAATACTTATATACTTTTCTTTTGTAAATACATACATATAATACATATTAGCACCCAAACACAGAACAAACATCAATGTTACAAATGTCACATAAATGTTTGTCCTGAGTGGGGATCGAATCCACTACCTACAGCGCAGAAGGTAGGGTTACTAACCAACTGAGCTATGAGGTATAGTATAGTCCAGTATAGTATAATACAGTCCAGTATAATAATAATTAGTGAAATATGTTGCATCGCGATGAAAGATGCAATGTATTTTCTGTGATGTATGCTGAAAAAAAAACAGCAATGCAAAGCAAGCCTTCTGAAGAAGCTTAGAACTGAATTATACCTCGATAGAGAATTTGATGGAGATCAAAGTGAAATCATTTATAATATTGTGTAATTAATTAATGTAAGTGGATTGTGCCGTTATAATTAATTCAGTAAAAAAAAATAAGGTCTGGGTAGCGATAAACTGGTTCGTCTATCGTAAAGTGCTCAAGACATTTTAATATATCTTTTTTCTTTGTAACTGGTAACGCTTTGACTTTCAAAAGATTTCTCATTCGTCGTACTCCTTTTTAGATACGATGTTTCTTGCGGCGTTGATACGGATTAGTCATTCTTTTAATCATATCTTATTGTATTCGTAGATTAAGAACCTCCATTGAATCGATATCGCGTATTTGGTAAATTTAATTTTTTTTTATTATATATTACTTTTATTGCAAGGATTGCATGGATTTTTATTATTTAAGATAAGATTGAAATATCTGCCATTGTTAATGTTATAATATATGTGGGTATATGTAATATTATGGATACGAATAAATCCGGGTACTTGTGATACATGAAGGTAGACAATATAATAAAGGGTTAAATAGATTCACTTAAGCATGGCAGTGGCAAATCGTGCGCGGCAGTATACTTCCCTAGGTCAGAACTATGTTCTAGATATTACTTTGACCTAGGGTCAATTTAAGAGGTATCATAATGAATGTTTACAAAATACGAGATAGCTACTCTTTTCCAAAACAAGATATAATAAATATGAATTATATTTTACAAAACATTTTTTCAAATTCTTTTCCCCTAAGTGGTAGGCAAAACCTCGATGGGCCATTTTCAGCTAGCACATTTCACAATCGTATCTATAAACGTATAAGTAATAGATATGTGGTGAGCTCATTAACGCAACTTCTTAGTTTCTCACGAATAACTCAGTTCGTAGCAAATCATTCCAAATAATTTGATAGCAAGGACAAACTATTATAGGAAACTAAATAACTACAACCAAATCTGGGCGTAATATTTTGGAATATTTTAAGATCAAAGATTGATATTTGTAAAAATCAGATGATGCTTTTTTTATGCTAAATAGATTAGGAGCAAGCACGATCACGATGGCCCATCTGGTGGTAAGTGGTTACCTCTGTCCATATCAACGGCAAAACGTTTTGGGTCTTAGGTATGGGTAGTTTTTAAGATTCTTAGAGTCAGTTTAGATGGTAGCACGATGAGACGGTGCGAGATTTTAAATAGGTACAAGCTTTTAGCTTACGTGCGACTGTGTGAACTTGGAAAAGTCAATCTTAACCGGCAATCATTCTTAAAGTAAATATTACCATATAGGATAAAAAAATAAGTGAAATTGTACGAACTAAGTTGTTAATATTATATATATCGTACATACTGTATGAATGCGACATACATAATTACAGTAGCTTATTTCTACGCCTGCGACATATAACAGTTACCTAAGTGAGTATTAAAACGGTAATGTGGGTGGAGGAAAGCTTGAAAACTCATTAAATAACCGTTACTGTAATATCAGATCTTTCCTTACGTGTGCATATTATGAAACAATCTTACGTGCTTGGATGACTTATAGCGGTATAAAGCGTTTGGTCCGGAAAGGATCGTTATCAATCCGTTAGAACGCATATAAAAATAAAAGATCGAATAGTGGCTGAGTATAACGTTTTGCGTGCAGACCCTGACTTCCAATACGAAGGTCACTGGCTCAAATCCGGAGCATTCATGTGTCATTACTAAGGCGTTGGCTTGGAAAAAACATGTGCGTGCGACCAAAATGGAGGAGCAAAATTACAAAGAAATGCCGTGTCCTAGAAACAAAATATCGAAAGCAAGTTTTAAAAGGGATAACAACGGTAGTAAAACGTATATATTTAAATTATTTATTCCGTGGAGCGTCTATTAAGTGATGGTGGGTGAAACCACGCGTCTCTAAACACAAGTATCTGAACTCCTTGCCGGCGGAAAATAAGTCATAGATTTCATACTTTGCCTAAACGTTTAAGAAAATCTGTAGAATATCTAAATATTCTATAGGATACTGCATTGCCAATTATTAAATATACATAAATTAATATTGTTATTAATAATAATTTACTATATCAACAGATTTATATAAGGGAGCTTCAAAAACCTATGGTAAAGCCAATTTTTCCGGAAAAAACGTATTAGAAAACATTAGTATCAAATATATGTAAAAATCCGATTCCAAATATGGTTGCATGTTACACATTTGCTTATTACAACATAATCGTAGCAATAATTGATTCACAATGATAGTTTCAAACTTCCTTATGCGGCCATGCGTGACCTTACTTAAGTAGGTACTTATTTTGACTTTCAAAAACAAATTCATTATGAAATTAAAATCTAGTTTGCATAGTTGGTCATGGTTGAATTTGTGTTTGAAATTTGGACACAGTTTAACGCAATACTTATTATTTAGGGCCCCTTGCGACATCTTTGTGTTAGGAGTATGACACTTAACAGTGTCAGTATGGTCTGAAATTGTATATTAACAGTTAAATGTATTAGTGGTTTTTTTCGTTTCAACTAGATCCTCTCCTGTGGCTTGGCAGGATATTGGGGCGAGTAGAAGGCCAATAAATAGTGTCAATTTGACGTCGTTCGGGCCTCATCCGCGGCCGATGTGGGTTCTACAGCGCTTCGGTCGACTATTCCGTCGGTCATATCATCGTCAGCGTGCGTAGCATATCCTGCGATGCTGATTATCACTTTTGTATTAGACTAGCTGCGCCCCGCGGTATTCCCCGTGGTGAGTAAGTCAACCCACGTATCAAATTTCATCCAAACCCATTCAGCCGTTTGAGCGTGAAAGAGTAACAAACATCCATACCAAAATTTCACGTTTATAATATTAGTAGGATAGATGATGATTGATGATAGATGATATTATATAGATATTATATAGATAATGTATATAGCTACGTGCAACCGACGTCATTGCAACTATTTCAAGCCAAAAAACAAAATAATTCTAGTGAGCTAAGCACCACTAAATGTGTTGTTATGTGATAAAGTGACGAGGCTCTCCACTTAAGTAAGGGAAGACTCAGGACATCCCATTGCGTCTCTCTCTCTCTCTCTCTCTCTCTCTCTCTCTCTGAGACGTGAAGATGGGTTTTCAAATGTACCTGGTCTATATTTCACTGTTACGTACTTACTACTTGTGGCAGAAATGGGTAAGCTTAATGTTCGTAAAATTCAAGTATTGCTGGGAGCCACCATTGGCTACAGAGTTGCATCATTTTTTTTATATTATATTTAGGCAAACAGGGTTACGGCCCGCCTGATGTAGCGCGGTCATCACAGCCTATTGACGTCAGCAACACCGGGAGCATTACTGATGCGTTGCCTACCCTGGAAATCTTTTTATATTTCTCTGATGATGATGCCCATGTCATACCTTGCCGGGAAGACCTCAGGAGGTAGCCCACTCCACTAATAATATACAATAATAATAAAAAAGCTTTTTATAATCCATTCAATTAAATACCATTTCGAGTTGAAGCTGATAGTGAGAAAAGGCACAAACTAGCAAGGTAACTCGAATAATAAAATAAAAAGAAAAGAAATTGCCTTTATTTCTACAGCCTATTAAATACATAGCAAGGTAACTTGAGTAGTATAATATGAAGTGATAATTATGTAGTCCAACGCAACATTTGTCTTGTAAAATAAAGTCTTATATCTGTGATTTTATTCGAATCAGATCGAGTAAAATATAAGTATCTCTGAGTTGTGTAATCATGTACAATTGAGCTTCCGCCGCAGTTACTAATACTTAATAGATCATTGAACCTCGTAAGCTTAGCATAGCTTGTATCATGGGAACTAGACAACTGATATAATACTTTTTTGTTGTAAATACATACATATAATACATATTAACACCTAGACACAGAACAAACATCTATATTTGTCATACAATATATGTCCTGGGTGGGAATCGAACCCACGAACTACAGCGCATAAGGCAGGGTTACTACCAACTGAGCTGTGAGGCCTGTCAATTTCATTCATTCGTATCTATATAATATATTGTTATGTAGTGCATTCTAACATTAATTACTATTACTACACGCATCTATATTTAATGTATTGCTTTTAACCTTCACATGATAATATTTAATTTAATTTTAATAAAATAATTTGTCTGTCATTGTGATTTGATGTGAAATAATAATCAAAATATTGAAATGCATTATGAGTAATTACTTAATTACGTAATTAGCATTTATTGTATAATTACTATAATCATAATTAGTGTATTAGTTTTGCCCACTGTTTCGTTCCGTACGCTGTAGTTTAGTACGTAATAATAAATTATTATTATTATTATTAGTTATCTTGATTATCAAGAACTTAAAGCCGAATGGGACGTGCCACCTTCACGTCTCAAACAGGCGCAATAAGATGCGACTTGACTGGCCTTATAGCTCAGTTAGTAGTAGCCCTACTTTCTGCGCTGTAGGTCGTGGCTTTGATTCCCAGGACAAACATTTATGTGACATTTTTAACATTGATGTTTGTTCTTTGTCGGGGTGTTAATATGTATTATATGTATGTATTTACAAAAGAAAAGTAAACAAGTATGTATATCAGTTGTCTGGTTCCCATGATACAAGCTATGCTTAGCTTACTTTGGGGTTAGATGGCGCTGTGTGAAATGTCCACCAATATTTATATTTATTTATTTATACTTGGGTTTTCCCATACCTATCTAGGGCCTTATCTTTTTAAGTATCCTTATAGATATATAATCTTACTGGGTTCTTAACCAAGTATTGCTTTTGTTATGGGCAGATGTTACCGCTTACATTCAGATGGGCTGATCTGCTCATTCCCTAAATAAATAAGTTGAAAAAAATAAAATTTCTTACTAGTAAAATACCCATAACAATGTTTTATTATTCTTAATTTAACACAAATCACGTCAATGTGATAAATAAACAGTAAAAACTATTTCATGGCCGACAGCCTCATTACTAAATAAATAAACGATATCATGTTGCTACATAATGATTCGTAAGTCGATAGCTTTCGGCCATTTTTATGTCGACATTTCTTTATATAATTTTATACAATTATTTTATGTGAATGCGTGAATTAAATTTCATAGATATATGAAACAGTTCGTGAGTTCATGATGTTGTAAATGATGATGACGTAAAGTTGGGTAGGTCGAAATGTTAACATGTGCTCTGGCTATGGAATATCACAAATGATGCATTGCAATTGTCTTAAACAATTCATACTACAGCCTTATCAATATTTTTCAGTTTTCACAGCCCTCAGGTGAGGTCACGGACACAGTCTATAAAAATTTAATCATATAGATGCTAGGGTAATAACAAAAGATTACATATAATTTTAATTGCAGATGAACCCAGCATCCATAGATTGAATACATAAATGATACAATAACTTATACAAAAGGGTGTATCGATCCGCGCGGATTCTTAAAAAATACATAAAATAGTCCTACGACCAGCAAGCCGTTTTCACGGCAATGGGTAAATATGTATTTTTTCCTTCCCTAACGGATAACAGTTCTTTTTGTACCAACCAGAGAGCACGTGGAGGAACGTTTAAAGGTCAGACCTACGGATCCGAGCTGCAAAACCCTCCAAGAAAGAACTTCCCAAAGAGAAAGCTAGTAAACATACTTAACAAGAACAAATTGTTATGTTTGTCACAATATCATCACTTTGCGCTCAGTGTGACAGTAGACTGACACCAAATGTCAATTTAAAACCACCAAAAGTTGCAATTAAACGTTTGGACACCAAATCTGCTCTTAATAAGCGACAGTAAATGTGATTTGGTCACCTAAGCAATCGAGATTAGTATGTCTATTTAATCAAAGTAAACCATGGCATAAACCTTGAATTTGTCCTACTAACAATTGCCATGTTACCACTAATCAGTGCCTTAAATTATTGTTCCAAATAGCTATAATTTTTCGAGTGAACAAATGATTTCCCATGTTTGATTAGAATCAAAGATTATACAAATTAGTGACTAATGACTGAGTGACAAAGCATCTCACACGATAACTACTTACTAATCGTGGTACTTAATGGGTTATTATTAGGACAGAATAAGTTTTGAAAGTTTTTTTTTCTCTTCATAGTAAAAATATATCAGATAATGTACGGGCATAAATTTGAAGGTGTGAGTAATACATTACCATATCGTAAATATCTAGCAACTACAGTGGGCATTAACCTAACCTTATAGACTTACACTTTATGCTTTTTTTTTTGTTAATATTAAAAATCTTTAGATTAATTCATATTTGTTTATCAGAAAAGTAGTTTGTATTAAAATTAACCTTTTACGGCCCCCTTAAATAACTCTTTATTAATCTCTTGTTCTTTTAAAACTGTTTAGAATGTCGAAGTAAGACACAAAAAATAATTTGATATGCAAAATTTGATTTTTAAGATCTTTTAAGTAACACAGCTCTTTTTTGTTTTTGGGATCTATTCTAACATTCGTTGAATACCACCAATACTAATAAAGTAACATCGGTGATGCAGAATAGTTTTAAAAGAAACTGAAAATGGATTCATCCACATTTTGGCGTCATACAAACTAGCCTGTTTGTTTATCCAGGCTGTATCTAGACCCTTATCACATATCTACGTCACTTATGAGAAGTAACTACATAATATTCCAAACCTGATCTGATGAGGGACAATTTGAATTTGAAGTATTTACGAGATACTTTGATTAAGTTCATCAACTTTTGCCGCTGCCTGCACACGAGGTGAACATTTCTGTTTCAGACCGCCCCCGCCCATAAGGTCGAAGCAAAAGTAATTCACAGCCAACAATTAGCATAATCGTGAATGGTCTACAATAAATCATTCACACCATAGTAAGCAGCATGTGATCACACGTTACATGGTACGAACAGGGTCAATGTCACTGACCCGCTCACAAACTGGATTAAGTTATGCGTATTCACAGTGTAACAATACGTTATCTGTGCTATTGTTTATACCAAAAGGGCACTCAGAGGTCAAAGCATTTGACAGACCTCACAGCTCAGTTGGTATTAACTTTGCCTTCTGCGCTGTAGGTCGTGAGTTCGATTCCCACCCAGGACAAACATTTATGTGACGAATGTAGATGTTTGTTCTGTGTCTGGGTGTTAGTAAGTATTATATGTATGTATTTACAAAAAAAGTATATACGTATTCTATCCATAGTCTGGTTCCCATAGTACAAGCTATGCTTAGTTTGGGGCTAGATGGCGCTGTGTGAATTGTCCACCAATATAAAAAGCATGATTTTTTTCTCTCAATGTACTTATTTAATATGTTGTCTGTGTAATTAAACTACGTTAACATTGTTTATCTGTTTTTGTCCATGCCACCTGCGACATAGAGAATCATAGAGGTATGATTGTGGAATCTTATTAATAAATTTATTTATTCATACAGACTGCGGCTGGGTAATAAAAGGTAATTTATAATTGAATTATAAAACCATCAATATTAGAAGTAAGTATGATTATTGGATGGCTGTGATTTATGTCGAATTGAACTGATTAATATGCCAATATGACTACATAAAAAAATATGATTGCAACCTCACAGCTGACCATTTTGAGAGCAGATTTATATAATATGGATTTGAGGGCGTGGCTATTCGGGCGATTGATTTACTATAAACGGAAATATCTAGTTTTCTGGCTGTAATTGATTTCATGGCGCTTTTGAACAGGTAAGTATAGTTTTAACAAGGTTGATCTCATTAATTCAATGTAAAATATTAATTTCGTCATACCGATATGTTTTGACCTCGATGGATAGATAAGCTGAGCAAAGGGTTAAGAGTAATTCATAAACAAAACTTCATTAGTTGCTTATTGTGAGAATACTAGTGTACTTGTGCGGTTTCACTCGCATAGTGGTTGTATTTAGATTATACTAGCACTAGTACTGTTAAAGGTCGTGGGTTTGTATCCCTTCCGGGACAATAAATTGTATATGGACATATATGTTTGGTATGTGTCTGAGTGTTGTATTCAGGTTATGTATGAATTTACAAAAAATAAAGTAAATATAATTATAATAATAATAAAGATAAGAATTTAGTTAAATCGTGACCGTTAAGTATTATCAAATAATTCGTCGTAGTTTCGTAACGCTTTGCAAATTCAAAGTCATTGCGACTGATATTCATCAATATTTGATTAGGGCTTTGAATTCAAAGTAGAATTGTCAAGTTTCCGTAGTGTAGCGGTTATCACGTGTGCTTCACACGCACAAGGCCCCCGGTTCGATCCCGGGCGGAAACAATTACTCTATTTTTATATTTAGCCAAAACAAACATTTTTCTAGATATATTTCTACCTGCTAGACTATTAGTTTGTGATAAAATAACTATTGTTTTCAAAATTTTGTTTTCGTAGCTACATTTTGTAGGTTTTTTAGGTGAATGTAGGTTAAGAAAAGACCAAGTTGCATCGTATGCATCCGTAACTCTGAGATCTGAAGGTGGAATGTCTCATGTGTCTGTAATTTCACCGGCCACCACACCTTTCAAACTGAAACACAGTAACGCTAATGCATTACTATTTGGCGGTATAAATGTGTGTGGTGGCAGTACTTCCCCGGAATACTACTGTTGGATATTTATAGAACCATCTTTACAGTAAATCTACTTCACTATGAGAGAGTGGTCGCCCAGTGGTACAGAGTGCGAGATTCAATCCGGAGGTTGCAGGTTCAAATCGCGCTCTAATTTATCTGTATAATACGAATTCTCAAAACGGTGAGGATAAAATAATTAAAAAAAGACCGGTGAAAGAAACATTGTGAGGAAACCGATATTTCCTAGAACCAAATACTCAAGAGTTGATAAGTCAGGTGTCAAGTGCGCTTCTCAAGAAACTTCTTTGAAGACCGCTGTTATAGAGAGCCAGTGTAGTAATACTAGTAGTAATTTACTATGTGGATTTTATTTGTTAATTTTTAATACGATAAATAAATAATAAACAAAGATTTATTCATATTATTAGAAAATTGGTTTGGAACTGTGTGGCCATTTTTATTCAGCCAATAACGCCTTGCGCTTATTACATTTTCATAGCAATAATTTAATTTCCCGATTGATTCTAAACAGGTTGTACGCGATACTGATTGATCTAAAACCACTTTTGCATTGCAAGTGTTGCAAAATTATGCATAGTGAGAGCCGTTAATTAGCCGATAGATTTACTAGATCACGTAGCTATCAGTAGTTGCAGTGCAAAATAGTAAAGCCTGTTTGTAGTTGATCAGGTTAGGCGCCGCAGGGGATTGTAAGTGCACTTGTAGCCATACGTTAAATAAAACATATAGAAAAAAATTAAGGTGTAAATTACAGCTTCAGCCGTCTATGATGCTGTGTAAAGTTGTTAAACACTTTGAGAATGAATATTATAGGCGTCAATTTGTCTGTGTGTTCGACCTTTGAAAGGTCTTTTTCTTCTATCTTTCTTTCTCTCTCTATCTTTTGAACTATTTATGTCTGAGTTTATCATAGAGCATGCTTTAGTATAGCCTACAATATTGTAGCCTATAAATAATATTTCGGAAAAGTATAAGGGACCTGACCACACAAGAAGTGTTTTTTTTTCCAAACATTTCGCTCTATCAATGAAAAAATTAAAATGCATCCTTCATCATGTTGCATCAGCATGTTGTTCATGTATGAAACTAAAACAAAATACTTGTCGAATGTGAGTTAAACTCATGCTTAGACAAAAATCTCAAACGTAATAGAAGTAAATAAATTTTCAAACTTTTTTCGTTTTTTCGTTGATATCTGATATGTGGTAGTAAACCCTCGATGTACTTGAAATGAATGAAGTGGGAACTTTGAAAATCAAATGGAAAATTATAAACGTAACATATTATTGTGTACCTAAACATAATACAACTACTTACGCAGTACGGTAATCGAGTCATGCATTTTCATATTCGTCTTCATTTCTTAGACTGCTCAAAGCACTTTATGTTTCAAGCAGTAAGTTTTTACACGATTTCAGAAATATTTGGATCTTTTGTGGCAGACTGTTTCGTTATGAAAATACAATCTATATCCTTCCAAAATCGTGGCAGCGCTGTCAAGACATAAACTTGGTTAAAAGGTTTTTAAGAGGCAATTGTGACCACGAAAAATGAGTAGTGTACGGTAACTTAGCTTCCGGGCGTCCGTTTAGTCACGAATCGGACCACTTGTGAAATGGTCCTAGGGGTTAATTCTTGGAATATATACTGCATAAAATCTCGAGATTAAATATGAGACCGACCCTTATGTCATTCGCTTTCAATTGGAGCAAGTACTTTCGAAGTTGCAGGAATGTGGTTTGCATAGGCATAAGAAACTTATTTGTTTAGAAACATTTCGATATTATGATAATTCATGCTTTTTATTTGTTACTAGGACTGAGACTTAAGACTTTACAAACACTTTTATAATCTGAAACGTTTCTAATTATAACTAATTGTGCAGTTGTAATATTCGTTACTGGAACTTTAAAACAGTGAGTGCTTCATTTTATTTTTTGTAACATACTAAGTTCCCTGTTTGATACTTAAATAAAGTCCATTATTAAGAAGTTTAACTTCACCAGCTAATTTCTGCTAATAAAAAATAGTTAATTGTGTAATGCAATAAACACCAATACAGAACTATGAGCTGAGATTCCACTCGGAGCACAGATTTGTAGATCATCAATTGATTTATCAAGCGTCTATTAGTATTTAAATAATAGATTTTCAAATAATAAGTTCACCTCCATCACTAAAATCATCTCAATTATCATATGAGACACCATCGTATAATAATAACATACAATCTTAATAATAACGCTACAATCATCAAAGGCTAAGGAAACGTGTATGTGTTTATGTGTTCGAAAGGAACACAAAGTCAAAGTCAAAAACTTTATTTCCATAGAATTCATAAAGAAATGGTTTGTTAATGTCAATAATATTCATATAGTCACCTCCCACAGGGCATCCTGGTATATATGCTCTTATTTATTAAACCGTGAAACAGTAAATGGCGTTACAAAATTTCGTAAAGGCTAAAAATAATTGTCATCCACATTGAGCAACAAACGGTTTTTACACCAATGCGCCTATTGTGCGCAGTTTTAGCTCACTTTGAGAGTTCTTGACATAATTGCACGGTTTAGTTATCCAAGTTGATATTTACAATGGCTTTATGTTGGGAATAGTATTGTTCGAGCCTCTTTATAGTATCTCACAAATCTACGAATGGTAATGACGGTAGTCGATTATTTAATAAACGCTCATACATTTATAGTGATTTTATCAGAAGAATAAGTTATTCTTTTGAAAACGTACAAAACTTTTATAAGTTCTTCGTCCGAGATGGGAGTCTTGACTTCCTTTAATATTTTCATTCACTTAGAGAACCATAGACGAATGTATCGATATAACATTCGAAATATTCACATCGGTTCTGGATCCGATTCAAATTATAAATTACGCAATTCGAATGCAATTCCAGGCTCACCGATAAACTAGTTTTGTACCAAAAAACTTGTATTTGATTTAGGTAATAGAGTTTTCTGTAACAATTGCGTCCATTTGGGTTAATTCTATAAGATGTAACATTATACGGTCGGATGCTTGCGCTACTTTTTTGTCACAATCCAGGCAAAAACAAAAAAAGACCTACTTATTAGGGTTCAACCGCGATGAAAGTGTTGTTCAAAGAATTTTGTGAATTTTATGCTAAAATTGACAGTGTGGTGGTCCAGGCCCTTCTACAGCCAGGAGCTCGCTGTTTGAAAGCTAGAGGTAGGGGAGACAGGGGCAAAATTAGGTTTGGGTCAGGACGGGATACGTATAGGCTAATGTGCGTGACTCGTACACGGAGTGCCGGAAACTAATAACATTAACGTTGACTGCTCTTGTCTCCTCATCTCATATCATCCTCTTCCCATTTTGCGCGATCTGTTTATCGGTTTTGCGGACCATCTTGACTGTAAAAGTAAGAAAAGCAATGAGTTTAAGCTTGATCGCCACGGTGTCGAAACTATGGAGAGATATATCGAAATATCATGAGGAAGCCACGCCTACATTGCGATTAAAGTTTCTTCATATTCATAATTTATATTTTCCCAAAACAACAAAACTCAGACCGTGGAAAATTAATAAAGATTATGTATATAATATTTTTGAATATTGTGTATCAAGTTCTTCAAAAAATAACGGAGTGTTCTTAAATTTTATGAATCAGTCAATCAGTATTGCTTTTCAGCAAATAGTTATGCGTAATCTGAAAGACGGAACCAAGCACAACTAGAGAAAGTTTCCAACATCATAAACCACAACTAATTTATATCATGTTTTTTCACAAACAAAATGTAGGTCAATTTGATTCTATTCTTGTTGTTAATCTAGTAACTTTGTTGTGACGTGAATTCCTAAGTTTGGTTACTGCAATCTTCTTTGTAATCTAATCCAGTTCAAATGTAACTAATAATTCTAATTGACAACTTGAGGCACATAATAAATCAGTCGTAGCAATCTTCTAACTGTAATAACATAAAACTGTTAAAATGTCTGTATATTATTGATAGGTAATTCAAAGTTCCCTCAGGTTGGTCGGTTAGGGCTAGAACAGGCGAAATCATAGCAAATAATTATGAGTATTTGATATATTGATAATTTCGAGTATGTGCATTTAACGAGCCTAAGTATCCTTCCTTATGTTATACTAGCTGCGCTTGTTGTTACCCGCATCCACGGGAACATTGCGCTTTTCTAGGATCAAAAGAACCTATGTAAGTAGCCTAATCCAGGATATAACCTATCCTAGTACCAAATTTGAGCCAAAACTATTGAGCCTTTTAAGAGTGAACGAAACACACACGCACGCACGCACGCATGCACGTACACACACACACACACACACACTATATACGATTAACACTTGTCACATCTAAGTTCCCACGATAGTGTACGCACCAGATAAAAAGAGGACCATTGATGCTCTTAACCTTCGTGAAGGAGTGAATTTATGAATTTATAAAAACATTTGTTAACAAAGAATTTTAAAATAAAAATATCTCCTTTATAATAAAATAGTGTAACGTTTAAGTGCAGCCGCATAGCAAAGCTAGTCTCACTAAATGTCTATTAGTACTCTTAACGTGTTTCGAGATGATAATCGCAATACGTGGGAACAGGACAATGGTATTTTGGTCCCAACTATCTTAGTTGCACTAGCAAATCTGTTCCATGGGTCGCTCTTGTGTAGTAACTGGTTTGTTCTCAATTCTGTACCTATATACTTCAACATTTAATGTGATATGTGCTAGTTTAAATTCCATTTTACGTTTCCAAGCCATTCCTTTATGTATTCTATGGAAATAACGTTTTTGGCTTTGACTTTGACTTTGAATACTCATTCAAAAAGTATTCGGTTGCGTTTACAATATTTTTTTCACTTGGATCATTATTCGTTTCTTCTGTAAAGATTACTGACTGTGGGTCTATTAGGGAACAACGAAATTCTATGTAAAGGTGTTAGCGAGTTAGATGTATGAAATAATCTGCCTACTTCTTGGGGAAAATACATGAGGCGATCTTACCCATATATTATCATAAGATTGCAGATAGTTATTCTATTTTATATAGGACAGATATAGTCATAATTGTCATATCAGTTATTCGTTCACTGACCTTTATAAGTTTACATCCAGAACTTTCGTTTTAATAACTAGGTCAGATATGGTCAAAATAATTCCGCTAAGCCTTGCCGGGTGGCGTAAACAATGCCATATCGGGTTCCCGTTGCGCTGATCTTTACGCTTATTGCCTCCACTTTCACTTCCATCATCACATTATGCGCGGCTTAGGAACTTAAATTAGGAACTGGACTCACGATATTAGTCGTTATATTATGAACCACTAAACTCTTTGTCTTTGTCTTTGTCTTTGTCTTTGTCTTTCACACAGCACCATCTAGCTAAACATAGCTTGTATCATGAGAACCAGACAACTGATATAATTTATACATACGTATAACATAATCAACACCCAGACACAGAACAAACATCTATATTCGTCACATAAATGTTCTAATAATGTCCTAGCCGGGAACCACGCATTCTTAGATATACAACTCAATTTTTATTTAGCTTTTTAATTTACAGGCACATCAGACATTCCACCTGCAAGTCTCAGAGTTACGGGTGTTTACGATGCAAGGGTCTTTTCGTACCTAACTAGGGGAGGACCCAAGTCACTTTGCTTCTTAAGGGCGTTACAACTTAATACCATCGGATAGTCTCTTAACTAAATAACTTTAAAAAAAACTTAAATTTGACGGATGTGTCCCAGCCCTACTCGTATATTAATAAAAGAAAGTTAAAATCTATATCCAATAGGCAGACAATAGAAAACTGCTGATTAGGTGTGACATTACGTGTAATTACTTCCGTATCTGGTTGTTGTGACAACAAAGAGTGTTATTAGCAATTTGAGATGCTGCATTGGCATAATAGAATGTTCAGGAAATACTAAGCTCTACGGCGCGGCGCGGCGTGTCTAGATTCCACAGTGTAGACACAAACTATGACTATCAAACTGGCTGTCGGCACAAGCTTGGAGACAGCTCTCTATTTGAAACGGTTTTTTTTTTGTGGCAAAAAAAATCTTCTTTATTTTATTTTGAAATTGTAATGTTTATAACACTATTTCATTAGGTACCTAAGTCCTGTAATGATAGTCGTTGAAAACTTAAATTAAATAAAAAGTCTGAAAGCAAGAACGTTACTATCTAATCATAATACAAAATATTCTTTATGAATATTTTGTATCACACACGGTGTCATAAAATAACAACACAGTTTTTCGTTTCAAGTCCGATAACAAATCCGAAGTTTTCAAATTCGGAGTGGGCACCCGTGGTAGATTATAAAATTATTTACCTTCGTATCCATGAATAGTTGGACAATGGCCGTGCAGTTAAAAATTTTGAGGTTAGTACTGTATGGTACTACCACTAATAATAAATGCGAAAATGTGTTTGTTAGTTTATCTTTATTTTGGATTGACATGATATTTATTGCACATTAAGTAAGAGATAAATCCATTAATTTACACTTGTACTCTCTGGATTTAAAGTGTTTATCGCTAGGCCACCTCTTATTACTAACAGTGAGCAGTAATCACTCTGATTTACTCTAAAATCTGTTATTTCATTTGAAAATTACAGTTTACTTTGAATGTGTGGAAAGCAAAGACAACATAGTCAAGACAAGAGAGAGAGAGAGAGAGAGAGAGACTAAGACAAGAGTGTCCGATGACGAATTGCCCGTAACCCAGATCTATCTCTCAGTATTACGTTCACCAACATTTAAAGATGAATATCTCTATTAGCCTAAAGTAATTATGAGTTTGTTTACAATACAAATGCACGTTTTAATGTAGCGAACCGTAAAACAATGCAAAAGCGCCCTCTATTGTTCCGACCAAGGTGAGTCATTGTGAAATATAATACCAAATAATGGATGATAATGAATTGGCTATGCTTTTCTAAGGGTCGGGGATTTGTTCATTGTTATGGAAACGCCCCGGTCAATTGTGTTAAGTTCTATGTTCTATGGATAAGTTCTATGGAATGATATGAAAGGGATACGATCCAAGCAGAGCATTGCGCAGAGCATTGTAACTAAGGTATTTCTATACTTAGCAGATATTCTGATTATACTCTCCAATGTGGATCGCGATCGGACGACTACCACACATGCGTAATTCTGTCAGCCCGACTTATCACTTGCACCTGATATTATAGGTTTCAAAAACATACTAATGCTGCAGATCAACTGTAAGTTTCTAAATGCGCCATCTAGAACTATAGTAATTGTACAGATTTTAATTTTGAATGATGAACCCAATTATAACGGTGCTATTTTAATTCAGAAGCTGAGCTCATATGGCGAACTTCCAATGGCTCCAACCAAGCTATGGCTCTAAACAACTGAGCTGGCATCGGAATATTACTGCACGATGATCTAAATCGTGTTATTTTTATGGGAGCAGATGGGAATAACTCTTTTTAAATGACCAACACCATCTCTTGTATTATCACCTAAGCTATGTAAAAAATAAATTGTAAATAATATAATACTACTTCGACTCAATAGTATGCTAATAAGTGCTAAAAATTGATTACAAATTTTGACCTGACAAGATTCTAACGAATGAAACTAAAAAATAGTGCATTGAGGACAGACACGTCAACAAATCTATAGGAACATAATGCCTGGTGTTACCATACTCGGTGGTTACATAATTCATTGCATAAATTCTTAGGTGTCAGCCACTTTGATCCCTGGATATGGTATGAATGAGTTAAGTTCGTATCTGAGTGGGGCAGAGGTGAAGCGTGCCGGTTGACTCGAACTAAACGTCTTAACTACCATTTACTATAGGTATTAGCGTAGTGTTATAAACTACTAGTTTCAATAAGGAGGTCGCTTGTTTAAGTTCAGACGTGTATCAGTGAAGATTTCACATTAAATATTAATGATTGCTATTAATTGTCCTCAAAATTTTGAAGGTAAATTTTAAAGAAACGTCCTAGTCCCAAAGTTTGGAAAATATGATTGTTTCTACTAAAGGTAAGGAGCCTCATTTAGTGCACTTTAATTCTTTTGCCGCGCTGATTTTAGCGAGCCAGTAACAAAAGAAGTTGTCTGTACAGAACTAACCTCGGCCCATAACAACTGATGCAACTTGGGGCCTCCCCTACTAGGTACGACGTATGCGCCCATAACTCCGCAACCCGAGACTTGTAGGTGGAATGTCTGTGTCATGCGCCTGTAATTTTGCCGGCAACCACACCTTTCAAACCGGAACACAGTAACGCGAAAGCATTACTGCTTGGCGAGAAATGGGGATGGTGGCAGTACTTCCCCGCTCGAACTTGGCGTGAGTTCTACTGGATTAAGTTATAACCGAAAGTTGTTTTATCCGATCCAAATGTATATGTAATAAGCTTGCGGCGAGCACTCCACTGCCCCGGGGCAACAGCGAAACCCTTCACATTTTTAATTCAATTCAGTACTGGTGGAATGTTGCTACAAAAACTGCCCAAATTTAGTAGCCGGGTGAATAGTTTGACAAGCGATATTTAAAATCCACTCTCTATCACTTTAAAATAAGAACTAAAATAGCTTGGGGTGACCTTGTTGGAGAGTGTAGGTACTGATAATGTCATGCTGACTGACAGATTATTTGTGACCTCCACGAAGCCTTGAGCCAGCGAGAAATATGACCTGTGGGTACCTTTGTGGTTATATACAAGTTATAGACTATGCAACTGTTCTGAATGGAGGCGTAGGTATATTTGATAATTGTAATATGTTCATACGTAGTTCTGTAAGTTTTCCCGCGAAGCGTATCGAAGTAATTTTAATATTTTAATAAAAAATAATGCACCTGCTACTTTTTTGACATAAAAATAATTCACGACATAGACATCATTCATATTAGAGTCACTTAACGAGACAGAAGCTATATTAAATTTCATCTAAAACACTTGAAATTCAATTTCTCAAAAACATAAAACTCGTTATGAAGAACACTGAAAAAATATTTATTTTACAAAAATTTTTGAGTTCCAAGTCACATTTATCGAAAATTTGAGCTGACATTTGCAGGCTATGCCGACTTACAATTTCAGGAATTTATTTCTACACATTAGGCATCAGAAGAAGTAATGATTAGAAATATTGTAAGTAACGTTGAATTGTCCAGAGCACTCTCAGGGTGTCTTGGGCATATTATAATTAAAATAATTGGCAACGCCGAAACTGTTTGACGGTCTACCACCTCAAACAGACTCAAACTCAGTCTCAGAGAGTTGGTATTCCTTATTAATTAGAAGGCAGTGACGTTGAATGAACTTTACCTTAAGAACTGCTAGTCAATGTACGATAATCATTATTGAATATCGCATGATCTTGTGAAAGCCTTTTGGGAATTTCCGTCTGGGAATTTTTTAGTTAATTATAAAAATGTCAACAATGGCATCACAGGGCGGCCAATTAAGCTTTGGTAAAATTTTGACCTTTCTCTCGATAAATAATATATCATTGGTTATTTCCTATTCAAGCTTTACGGATACAAATTCCTGACTGAAGCTGCGAAACGAATAGTGATGTTGATTAGGTTATAAGGTGACTTTATCACTAATTAATAAAGATTACAGATCCATAATATAAATATAAAAATATATATAATTAGTAATAAGTTTGTCTTATAGGTATAGATTTTTAGATTCATATAACCATTGCTGTGTTTCTGTTTGAAAGGTATAATTGCTGAATAGTATTAGGCCAATGGGCAGACCATTACGATGATGACAATGAAGAAATAATCTCTTATTTTTATCGATTATTACTATTAGTGATGGTATTCTCTATTCTATTCGAGTCACTATTTCTCTCGAACTCGCGTGGTGAAAGGATTTTAAGTGCGCCTCAAGAGGCTCCTTTCGTGCACTTAACACATGTCTTCGAATTTTTTATTCTAGGACGTGTCGGTTTCCTCACGATGTTTTCCTTCCCGTTTTGAGAACGTGGTATAGTGCACATAAATCTTTCAATCGAAAAACTCATAGGTGCACGTTGGGATTTGAACCGGTGACCTCCGGATCGAAAGTCGGTGTCAGTACCTCTACACCATCACGCTCTCAGTGATGGTATACCCACAGAACAAACGCTTGCAGTACCGAGTGTATTTCTGGAACATTTTCACTTACGCTATAAAACTCTGTTATTAAAATTGTAATAAATTCTATCCAGCATTTAACTTTGACAGTCTGGCGAAGCATTTGGTTTAAATTCTGTAGTGGTGGCGTCGCGTCGTGCCTCCGTGACCGGACACCGCACGGTCTGTCGTCACACCGTAATATCTTAATTAAGGAGGTCGCTTGTCCAGACTCGCCGGACCGAAACGCCTTTTGAAATATCCAGGAGATTTCTGAGAGATGTTTATTAAGAAATAAAGAGATCATGCCTATATAAAGAAATGCATTTTATCGCCTGCTGGTCGGTTTTTTAAAAGCCTTTCAGACTGGGGTATTCTGGGTGGTCAGTAGGATAATAAATTTAGGAATCTTCGTTTTAGGATGGATAGAATATATTCCACTCTGAGCACCGATTACGAAGAGCACCAATTCGTTAGGGCACAAAATTTATTCCACTCAGTGCACTAATCCTACAATCGTAAACAAAAAGAGAGGAAATGAAATCCATACAAATAAATAAAATTGGAGTGTCTGTTTGTAATATTAAAACGCTTTTTACTAAGTGCATAGATGTATACACGATACATTTACCAAAACAATTTTTTTTACAATTTTTGTCTATCTGTCTGTCTGTTCGTTCCGGCTAATCTCTGAAATGGCTGAACCGAATTTGACGGGACTTTCACTAGCAGATAGCTGATGTAACAAGGAGTAACTTAGGCTACTTTTCCGAGGGGTAAAATAGGGGTGCATGATAAAACCGAATTCCACGCGGACGAAGTCGCGGGCAACAGCTAGTAATTTAATAACAACGATAAAACTTGCTCGGATGCGCCAGCAGCAATGTACACACTACGACTTCGGCGAGCTAATCTAAGTGACAGAAAGCTCAGCTTACATAAAGCTACAGCTTTGCGGTACTACCGTGGTAAGGTCCAACCATTTTATCCTGTGATCAAAAACTCATACACGTAATGCAACCGCTATTTTTAATACCAGTTCATTAGCGCTGTGATTTTGTGGTCAGTTATTTAGAATGGCGTAGATTTCTTCCTGCGTATTTGTGGGCTAGACCGGAGGCGGTCGTGATTGAATTAGGCAGGAAATTGTGAACCACAGATTTGCAGACTAAATAGATACAAGAGTGTTTGTAAAAAAGGATATTAATTGATGGGTTATTACAAACGACTTATTGAAATGGTTACTATACATAATCTGTTGATTGGATTGCAGAACAGCTTGATTGGTGACGGCATCTTCAGGTAGCTGTGCTTACCAGAAGCGGTGTTACTAAGGTTCAATTAAAGATGTAGTTACTAGAGCTCTAAATTTCTTTCTTGTGTATTCTTTCTTCTTGTTATTCATCACGCATATCTGGGACCATATCGGGGGTATGTTTGGTCACTTTTACAAGAAAATTACTTCATGACTGGTGAGAATTTAATAAAACAGCTGCATAGAATAAGCTCAACTGTCTTCATTGTATTTTTATGTTTGTTATAATGTAAATAATAATATTATTTTTACAGACGACATAATATTTTAAAAGTAATATTTAAAAGAAATATTTTACCCAACTGTACAGTTTTGTATAGAAATTAAAAACCTTCGATAGCACAAAAAATGTATTGCCACGAAGAATTCTTACCTAAGTACTGCCCTATAAGGAATGTGTTGGTGTATGGAACACTTGAGTTGGCAGATATTAAGCCATACGTACCTACAGGAAATAAATGAAAGCTTTGGATTTTTGTAAATTAATGTAATAGGATAATAATTAGTTTACTGTGAATCGACCATTCTGAGTATGCTCGTTAAGTCTTTTTATAAATAAGTATTTTTTGCCAAGTAAACAGTGTTGCTGTTATACATTTTTGTGGTTTGTGGTGGCAATTGAATGCATTCTGTTTCTTTTGAGATTCCCAAATTAAATAAACACTTAGTAAATTAATGAGAAGGAAAAAAAGGAAAATAGATGACCTTCCATTGAACTTGAATACTCTCTTATTAAATTCCATTCAGATACAAAAATATTTTCCGTATGCTTTTCGCATACTAAAATAAGAAACCTAAGCATAGTGTCGCTTTTAGATATCAATAAAGCTTTGTATAGGCTTCTTGGCTATCATCAGAATTCCTAGATCATCTAGATAGCATTCGTCATGATTTGTCGACAGTCGCTTTTCTATTAGTGTATGAGTAGGCGAAATTACAGGCTACATATTTTCATAATTTAAAAATGACTGTGTTGAATTCACGTTTTAATAATATAATCTACACGCTTATAAAGTTTTAACTTTCAAAAAAATGTTATGTAAATTGTTCTTACGTTATTACCGAAATTCTTGCGTTACGCTTTTTAAAAGTTATTCATTATAGACAACAGTTTTAAGTAATATTATAGCAACATAAAAACCAACTTGAAGCAAGTAGTTACGTACACAGTAATAAAAAACTGCGAGGAAATATATATATAGTGAGGAAGCGGAATTCGCATGTCTTTGTACGAGTACTTACCGACGATTCGATAATATGATGGGCAAATCCGGGCTCCCGTGGCAGATACTTATCTAATCGTGCTCGCTGACAGTGTGATCAATCAGTAGGTTGCCGGTTCAAGTATACGAACTCATCGTTGAATTTTTCACTTAAAAAAATCATATTGTTCCACCTTCTCGAAACGGTTTTGGAAAGCATCGTAACGACACAATTTTTTTCCACGAACTTAATAGGTTCGAAAAGATGAGTAAAGAGCGCGTGAAGTCATCTCTGACGCGCACTATATAAGGTTGCCTGGAAGAAATCGCTGTTAGCGATAAGGCCGCCTACCTTAACAAGTATTAATCTTTACGAAATTTCCATGTATGATCTTCAATAAAGTTATTATCTATCTATGTATCTATCCATATAATCCTCTCCACACTGGTTCTAGAGAGCAAGTGACACTAATACTAGTACTCTCGTTGGTTTAATTCTACCTACAAAGCGTTCTAATTACTACCGCTTAAGGGTAGAAGGGTACGAATAGAACAACATACTATAGAAATGTTTAGGAAACCGAACGGTTTCCTTAAAAGACGTGTCCAATTGGAAACGAAGTAACTTTTGCAAGGTATTTTATTTTAATTTGATCACGTATCTTAAGAAACTGTGTAAAGTTAAATTAACGTTAAACAAAACAGTTTATGGTACTTACAAGAACCTAGTTGGTTTAGTTAATGTAAAATTAATTAAGTTACGGGGTGAAAATTTTACGTAAGATACAATTTCTTCATTAATTGTATAACCGTGTTGCGTTAATACAAACCTGTGCAATTTACGACATTACAATCTGTCATAATAGCTATTTTATCGGCTCTCGGTAGTGTGTTAAATTTTTTGCAATAGCTTACTTTTTGTTCTTTATAGGCTTACTAGTTAAATTATCTATAATAATCTATAATCAATTTGTTGTTTGTTTGAACATCGCATCGTGCAACAATTACTGGACCTCAGAATTACCTACTTCTACCACTATTTGTGTCACTAGCACTCTCGAACTAGTGTGGTCAATATATAAAAGTACGCCTCAAAGAGGCTCCTTTCGTACACCTAATGTAACAATAAACTTGTACCTATAATATACTAAACTGTATAATGTGAAAGAGTTATTAATATATTTATCTACAAGTACTTACTTAATACATTATTCGTCGAATCTATCTGAATACGTGAAAATACAATCTGCAAATGTATCAAAGAAATCTAAAGATTTCTTCTGTTCATACAGACATTCAAATTTATTTTAAACCGCGAAATAAGAAACCGATTCAGAAGAGAAAGAGATTCCTTACTGCAGACAGACGTTTGAGATAAAAACGTTCTTACAATAAAGCAAATTAAAAGAAAAAAAGTAGACATGTGTCGAGTGCAGGAAAGGAGCCTCTTTGCGGCGCACTTACAATCCTTTCACCACACTGGTTCGACAGAACCGGTGACTCGAAGAAGAAGAAGAAGCAAATTAAAAGAAAATTTATATAGAAATAAAATATGATGATAAATATTGGGAAAATTACATTCAAAGAAAGAATTAGAAAAAGTAAACACTATAAAATAATAATTTATTAAAATTTATTCATCACAAAATAAAGCGCGCGCTCTCTTTGTCTGATTAAAATAAGTATACTTATAATTAAACTTAAATTGATTAATACTCATTAATTTGTACAAAAAGTGCTCAAAAGTAACATGAGCCCTGTAATGAAATTCAGAAGAGGTTTTCATTAAATAGATGAAAAAATATATATACGAAGATAAGTTGCATTGTCATTTATTCTCCAGCCATTACTTCAATGAACTCTGTAAAAAATGAAATAAAAATTATTAATAATAAAATTAGTCGTGATAAAAGTAATAAACAAAAAATATTATGAACATTGTGCCAATTGTCTAAGTAATAAGCAATAATACTAGAGACAATTTTAGTACAACAATCTGTTTTAGATAATAATAAATAGATCTCAACTAAACACAAAGAACATTACAAAATTTCTCATACAACTGCGGTCTGGCTAATTTAAATATAACAACTTAAAAAAATACTGAATAACTCGAGATAACGTAATGCCATTCATTCGATTGAATAAAGCTGTATATTCAGAAAAAAATAGTAAAAGAGTAGTAAGAGTATTTCATCATCCGATCATCCGAATTGTTGATCATTGTAAATCATAAATTGATATTCCACGGTACTTTAATTCCAAAAGGGGTTATGGTAGAAGTTTATAACATTTTGTATTCAATTCTAGATGCATGCAACTTATACTGGTATTTTTAAACTACATTAAATCGTTTTAACTGCTCTTAAGTGTTTGCTTAGACAAGTTGACTTGTTTTTGCACTTAAACAGGCCAGCTATGCAAAATGAAGTTCGTACAAATTAATCTTAAATAAAATTATAGGAAAGCTAGCCGTAAACAGTGATGTAGTAACTTTCGGCTGTAAATGAAGACATTGCTTACAATTTATAGGAAGTAACTCACCGTCAAAATCTACGGTTCCTGAGCCATCAGTGTCAATTTCCTGGATCATGCTGTCTAAGTCGTCAGCCGTGATAGTATTGTCCAATTCCCTAAAGATTTCTTTTAATACGTCCGTGGTGATATAGCCATTACCTGAAAAAATGATAATTACTTTTATAAATTAGTACACTTTATACATTAACTAAATTATTATGTTGGTTGTTTATAATATTCCAGATTTGCTTCAATATATCTCATGGCAAATTTTTCAGGGAAAGTAATATAATTTATTTATGCTACTAGGACACTAGTCACTTTTACTGTATGTTGCGATTCGGTGGATGAAATTACAGGCATTTGAGGTATTCCATCTTGAATATATATCAGACTGAGGTGTGTGCATCGTGCGACAGCGGATTCCCCTTTCCTACTTAAGGAAAAGTCAAAAATTATATGGTTGTAGGTAGGTATCTGACTGTACTATTTAAAATATTTTTTTATAAGATATAGTATGGAATGCGCAGATGGGTGGTAAGTTGTAACCTCTACCCATAACAAGCAATACGAATTGGATCCTCCTCTAATTAGGTAGGATAGGATCCAAGTCACTTCGTATGCACCCGTAATAATGATAAATAATTTGTAGAATTTAACCAGCCAAGACAAAATATTGAGTAATAAATTGACTACTTATAGGAAGTCGGTATAGCGAGTGTAGTAGAGTCGACTCTATGTCGCTAAAAAGGATTCAAATGCTTTAAAGTTTTTAAGTATGCCCAAGCGAATAATTAAAAAATAATCATATATATTGATATGACATATTTTTTCCAGTTACATATTTTGATTTAAAAACTAAACTATGGAACGGATTTTAATGAATTTTCTATGGGGCCAATCTGAAACTATATCCTTTTATATAAAATATAATTTTCTAAATCAGTTTTAAATGCCGGAGATGTATCAAACATAAAAAATAATACATCCTAATTGATAACCTCCTTTTGAAGTCGGTTGAATAGTAAAACAAATAGATAGAGGGCTAGTTACCTTCTCTGTCGTACATTCGGAAAGCTTCCCTGAGTTCTGCCACCAGTGCATCATTGTCCTCTTCTTCTTCTGTCAGAAATCTACCAGCAAGATTGCAGAAATCTTTGAACTCCAATTGACCCGAACCTGCAAAATAGCGTTACGTCATCACATAAAACTATAACTTGGGTATAATGTTGACTAAATTCGTCACCATACTGCAAGCCTCGGTAGCCGTGATCGTCTAGTGGTTAGGACCCTACGTTGTGGCCGTAGTAACCCAGGTTCGAATCCTGGTCACGGCAATGTGAAAACATTGTCACGGTGAGGCGCTTTTTATTTTTATATTTATTTATTTCGATTATATTAACATTAGAACAGTTGTTTTGTTTTTAGAAAAAAAGAGCATGAAACAGAAAAGCGCCATCTATGCAAAGGCGATGATACTAACTAGTTTTCTGTATTCTGAAAGAGCGCTCAAACGCCTGGTGACGTTCATCTTATAATAATTCACTACTATATTCACAGATGGCGCTACTAGCCTGAGTTTGATAATGGTTCAGTAAAATCTTACCAGTTTGATCTACTTCAGCTATGATTTCATTTAGAGTAGCTTCGTCCAACTCATGTCCCAACATCTCCAAAATTGTGCCAATCATGTCTGTGCTGATCATTCCTTTTTTTTCATGATCGAATGCGTCAAATGCATTCTTCAAAACTGGAAAAATAAAATACACATTCTTAATATACTCAATCCTTAACAAAAGAATAGACAAATAATAAATACGCATTTAGACAAAAATATGCAAAAGTACTGTTAAATGACAATTGATAAGAATGTAATCTTTTTGTATTGAGTATTTTTATTTATAAAGCAGATACCTATCTAAATGAGCTAATAACATCTAGTTGGATAGTTACTAGTTTAGTAACCAATAAAATTTATTTTTCATAATAAGTCAATATTACTTAAAATCGTCCAATTTTACAATGAAACTCTATTTTTGTTATTTTTTCCTGCTGAACCGAAACTCTAGCAATACCATAAATCTGTACAATGTCAATGGCGCAACATCACTAAACTAATTAGAAGTGCAGCTAAATCGAGCTGATAATTTGATATTTGGACGGGCCATCTGCCAATTTATCAAATGTGAACATCATTCAATTTATGATTGTTTTAATAAAGTTTTCATTTTTTATCATTTTGACGTTTCCAAGCCATTTCTTTATGAATTCTATGGAAATCAAGTTTTTGACTTTGACTTATCATTAACTAGGCTTTTTTTTCTATTAAGTCCATTTTAAGATTCTTCCATCAAGCGAAAATAACTAAAACAAGAAAAATTATGAGTAGAAGTGGATAACAGAATTAATCCAAATCTACGAAGTTAAGAGTTCAGCTTGACCAAATCAACGCAAGTTACTAGTTAGTTTAATATAAAATCCTACTAATCTCCTTCCCGCCTAAACCGAGAAAAATACTTATAACTTCATGCACAGTCAGGAATCATAGAATACATACGTAATAGTTGTTCCTTGTCCAAATCCTCCTGTGCACCGCATATGCAACAACAAAATGAAATTAGTAAAAACAAAACAACCACATAACTAACGTTTGTCAAAACTTTTCGCCACATTTTATCGAACGACAGATTTCCATTTAATAATCATAACACCATTTTTGGCTTAAAATCACTTTTTCAGTCAAATTACGCACCATTTTTTATGAATGTGATAGCACTCGCTCCGAAAGATATCAGTCAATGCACATACGGGAATTGATCCAGATTTTCTGGATGTAGACCGTTTTATACCAGGGTTCGACTTGTTCCGCCTAGATGGAATACTTGAGGAGTTGTCAACAATTTCAGAATGAAAGAGAAAATTTTTAAACGGCTATATTCTACTAGTCTATTTAAGACAAATCAGAAGAGCCAAATAGGATATCACAAAACGAAAGTGAAAGAGATTCTTAACAGTCCTCAGTTGATAATCGATATAGAAGTACATACATACCAGTTCACCGTACTATCTACGAAAGATATATCTACAGGTGTTTTTCCAAGATTGGAATGGAAATGGGTTGTGACCGAGCGATAAAGTGTAAGATTAAGTTATTTTAATTTGTACGGTTTATGAGGTCACGAGATAAACATTAATTATTTGGGAAAACGTGCTCAATGAAAGAAGAAAACTGTGAAGATTAAAAAGTCAAAGACAACAAAATAGATTATAATGGCAATTTTACTAAAAAAAATATCATTATGAATCTACCCCATTCGGAACCTACATAGTAGCGTTTTTTTTTTTAAGTGAATATGATTGTAAAATTTTTGAAAAATTTAAGATTATAAATTAACGACATTTTTGAAGTTTATGTATTTTCGATGTATTATCATTTCAAGATTATGATTTGAACCAGCGACCCCTGGCCGGACTCGGGTTGAGCGACACACTAGACTAGACAATAGACCAACAAGTTCTCATCACTTATTCGATCTAGATTTAGTTTGTGAATAAACAAGCTATTAGCCCTGCTTATTCTGAATAAGCTTCTAAAAAAGACTCAATATCACTGTTCCTGGATAAACCTTTCAGTTTCATGAACGTAATTTTGTCAATTTATTGAATTAGGCAGATATTGACTTGAAGCAGATAGAGATTTGACTGGCCTCATAGCTCAGTTGGTAGTAACGCTGCTTTCTGCACTGGAGGTCGTGGGTTCGATTCCCACCCAGGACAAACATTTGTATGACGAACATAGATGTTTGTACTGTGTCTGGGTGTTAATATGTATTAAAAAAAGTATATAATATGAGTATTATGACAGTTGTCCGGATCCCATAATACATGCTATGCTTAGCTTACTTTGGGGCTAGATGGAGCTGTGTGAAATGTCCATCAATATTATTATTAATATTATATATTCTTGAGAAATCCAAATGTTACGCACACCGGCTCATCATGCGGTGCGCTACTTGGAATCCCAAGACTGCGACGTCCAATGATATCGACACGGTCAAATATACGTGTATTAATAAATCATTAGGTGGACGTTACACTTTTATATTTATATTTATATATGTATATTTTTATTCATGTAATTGTTTTCGTTTCAGCAATCGATTGTGATCTTATTGATGTACGCTTCGCATTTGCATTCTTCAAATCAAAACATTTCCTGTTTGGATATTATGTTGTACGGTTGGGGGTTGCTATATGTCTTTAAAACTAAGTAACGTAATTGCAGATTTTTTATTACTGTTTGAATAAATTTAGTTATAGAGGTCTGGGGTTCCACAAAGGTTAATTGTGAACATGTTTCGATGTTTTATGATGTATTATGCTTATGTATGGATCCATGCAAAAAAGTAGTATAGCAGCCATCTAGTTCCTATAGTATAAGAAAGGCTTAATTTGGGGCTTGATAGCGCTGTGTGAAATGCCCACCAATAGTTATTTATACCACTTAACACCAGGTGGGCCATATGCTTGTTCCATAACTTAAACACAAAAAATATGTGCGAATGATAAATGAAAATAATAAACATGTATTGATTTTCACAGATTTTTACATGGGTAACCCAGGTTACACGAGATTCAGGATTCATCAACTTTAGGAAAGCAACGCCGTTTCTCGCCTTTGGATATTCTTACAAATGCTAAAAAATGGATAATTAAACGGATAATTGCGATTCGTTCAAATTTATTGACGTAATAGACACTTACTTTTTTCCAAATCACCGAAATGTTTTATAATTCTCCAAGATGCACCACACTTTTTCATACTAAGTTTCAACTGCAGTGTATTATTTTAAAGTTTTGTTGAAAGCCACTTGATGTTTCTATCAAGGCACCACAATAAGACTTAGGTTTACGGTAATATCGTTTCCGTCACCACATCTCCATTACTGGCGGAAATTTCATCATCGGTTCAGGAGTTTACCGGAAGCAGCCTAAGTGTTCCTGCGAGGATATATTGATGTCGTGTTGGGCATGATATATTGTGTTATACAGCCGGGCAATCCAACATGCTGTATTATATATATAAATTAAATATTGGTGGATATTTCACACAGCGCCATCTAGCCCCAAAGTAAGCTAAGGGAGTAGTAGTAGGAATTGGAATAACATTCAAATAAGCTAATTGATTCGTTTTTTTTATTTTGTGGAATATTTGCATAAACATTTACGGATCTACTTCTAACGGCTTTCGATATTCCGTTTTTGTTTTCACAAGAAAACTAGGTTTGGTGGGATAAATTTTAACTACTTGATGCGCGTTACTGAAAAACCCTCAAAATTTTAATTCTTTAAGATCAGTGGTTTAGGTTGTGTCCTTCAGTCAATCTGATCATCCTATTATAATACAGTTATAATGTTAATAAAATGTTTTCATCATTAACCATTAGAGATATAAGACAAGACGATTAACTAATTGTTTATTCTGTGAAATTTGATGAATTCTCCCAACACAGCAGACATCTACAAAGTAAATACGCCGTAAAATCCATTAATAACGCTGCGGTGAGTGCAGTATGACATCTACAATATTTATAGCCCATTTGCGAATGCTATAATTGCTTCTAGTCGCGTGTGCCTCGTAGAAATTAAGCATCTGCCACTCACGCTTCACTGAAATAGTCGAAACTGAACTTGGCTCGCTTTTATTGGTGGACAAATGGTATATTGGAAAGAAATTGGTGGATGATATTTTATTGTACAAAAATGTACAAAACAATACTTACAACATACAATGAAATCAATTGAGCTATCGAAAGACCGTTTTCAACGATCTATAGATAGCTCAACGGATACAATTCGCTAACAGGTGGGATTGTGCCCAAATCACTGACGGTATTGCTTCGCTGGATTGCAATACTCAACCTCTGAGCCAGAAAAGCCTATGTATATTTTTGTTAATTTGTTTTCATTTCTTTTTTGTGCGTGTCAATAAATGATTTTTTCTTTCTTCTTTCTTTCTAAAAGTGACAGCTGGTCGCTTCGACCAGGCGCTCTGAAATAATTCTGAATATGCGAAGGGCTTCAGTTACTGGAACCAGGGTCTCGATCTTACTGAATATTGCATTACACCTATGAATCTGGAAGGTATTTTCACGTTCCAGATTCATAAGTATAATGCAGCGATATTGCGATAATGCAAGCGATTCCAACAGATTTAGAAAGTTTTGAAGACAGCACTCCGTTGTAATTGACATTGAAGGTTTGAATCAACATTACAGCGATGGAAAAGTCGTGAGTTCCCGCTGATGCCGTGGATTATGGACGCTCTCAACCCTTATCGTTCTCATTAACGACGTTTCTAAACGACGGAAAGAGGAGGATAGAGATTTGAGAAAACAAAATGCTGGGTGGAAAGATGTGGTCCAATCCTTAAAGTTACTTCTTAAGCAAAAGTAGCAGATAAAATTAGATAGTCTAACCGGAAAAAAGGCCCAGATTTAAATTTGTCCCTATAAATATCCCTTAGTTTGTTCTGTGTCTGGGTGCTAATATCTTTTATATGTATGTAAAATAAAGTATATATGTATTCTATCAGTAGTCTGGTTCCCATAGTAGGTACAAACTATGCCTAGGGCTTGGAGCTAGATGGCGCTGTGTGAATTATCCACCAATATTATTATTATTTTCATGAAAAAATAATAATCTGTGCTTTGTTCTCTGAACATGGTAACCAGCTGGATGTTTTTATGCGTTTTACTGAAGTGGGGTCAAAAATAAATTCGATATACAACTTTAAGCAGAAGATGGTCTTTAATTGTGTTTGTTTAATGATTTCATAATCAATCATATAAATAAAAAATATAATAAATAAATTACTTATAAGTAAAACTTGGGATGACAGATTTTCATGTGTTTGGTTTGCAGTTCACGATAAGTAGTTATCATTGTAGTTTCTTGAAGCCAAAGGTTTTATTTATCTGTGGCTTAGTCGTCCCCACCGGTCATGACCTCCATAAATTCTGTAACAAAAATAATTTATTTATTATTTTTTTTATTAAAAAGAACTAATTAAATGATGTCAGCTAAATTGTGTGAAGTAGTAGTTATGTCAGATAGAAATCTTAAAAGCCACAGGTTTGGATCTTACATTAATATTAAGCTTCCGCTGAGGGAAAAGATTCAGGAAACCATAGTATTACGGCGAATATGAAGTAGAAGCACCCTTTAGAGGCACATTTTATGATCTCAGCTTTATTCTAGTATGATTTGATAACCTTTTAACCAGATAAATAATGATAAATTTGAAGACGCTATACTGCTTAACAGTTTTATGTAAGAGAAAAACAGATATAAATTGAACTGATAAAACATAAGTTGCTACTTAAATCAGAAGAAAATATTGTTTATAGACGTGTTACTATGACTTACTACTAAAATCGTGTCAACCTTATTTCTATATGCGAATGTTCTAGAAAAGTTTGCCGAGCAACTCAGTGCCAATCTTTTAATATTTAATATTGACAATGTAATCATTCACAATGTGGATTCGAATTGGTAACATTTCCTCCTCAAACTTTGTGAGTGTACCTACTTTTCATCGGAGAGTAAGGAAAGTATTGTATTAGGATAGAGAAGGAAGACCTCTTTTAATCAAGATATCATTAAATAAAATCTGCATTCACAATGAAAGAGGAAAATTTCAAAATCTATCAAAAAAACATATCATTTGTAGACAAATGCAAACGGTAACCAATATAATATTTTCTTGTATTCTACAAAAGATTAATATTTCCTATTAATATTTCCAATATATTATTTCCTTTCCAAAAGATTGGACTTTTATTTCAATTAAATCACCGCGTAATTTTTGCGTAACGAAAGACACCAGAAAGTTGTCAAAAAGTTGACGAGACCCCATAGTAACATTATAATAATAATAAATGAATTTTCATGCTCTGTGGTTTTTGTAACAACAGACAAATTTGGTTAACAGCCGGCTTCGCAAAAGTTTTAATTAATTAAATTAATTGACAGTAAAACATTTGAATAATAAAATATACTTAAGTAACTAAAATCAAGAGTAAAGGCAAACAAATAAATTACGTGGGCTCTAAAATCTATTAATATTAAAATTCTTGGTTATTATAATGTGGTTTAGAGACCACTTTCTGTAAATAGTGAAATAAGACATCATGACGAAACCGTAACTAATAAATAAATATTGGGGACATTACACACAGCACCATCTAGCCCCAAAGTAAGCGTAGCTTGTAGGTACCATAGGAACCAGAGAACTGATAGAGTACATATATACTTTTTTGTAAATACATACATATAATACATGTATCAACACCCAGACACAGAACAAACAGCTATGTTCGTCACACAAATGTTTGTCCTGGGTGGGAATCGAACCCACGACCTACAGCGCAGAAGGCAGGGTTACTACGAACTGAGCTATATGGCTATTTGAGACAAGTGTGAATTAAATTAAAGGAGTCTCATTGAGACGCTCTAGAATCATTTACCATACTGGTTCTTACAAAATATCCCTCTTGTACAATTTCTCGTTTGACTCATGAAATTGTACAAGAGGGTTTAATATTAATATGATGGATGTCTAAAATGTATGGGTCAGCATCAAAGCCAGTTATTATTTGAAATCCAGGTTTTGACAGAAGATTTATTTTGCTGATTTCAAAAGTGGTTTCTAAACTTAGTTTCGGCTTTCCGGATGGCTACAACGATTAAGGGCGTTACTTTTGCAGATTAAACCATTTCTAGCCACATTTTGCCGCATACCGGCCGGGCTACAACTTTTTTTTTTATAAAAACATCAATATTATAGTCCGTTTAAAATAGGCATAACAAATGATACGTACCATCAAAATCAACGGTGCCCGAGCCGTCGGAGTCGATTTCCTCAATCATCATGTCGAGTTCTTCGGCCCCGATCTTGTCATCCAGCTCTCTTAGGATCTCCCGGAGGACAGCTGTTGTGATGTAGCCGTTACCTGTAATTAACAGAAAAATAAAAGTAAACGAATAGTCAAACTAATAAAATATTTTTAATAGTTTAAGTAACAAAGTTATCTGGTATTAAGTGGCAACCTCTGCCCAAATAAAGCAAAAAAACTTGGGACTCCCCTTAGGCACAAGTCGTATCGTATGCGCCCTTAACTGTGAGAAGTATAGGTGGAATGTCTCATGTACCTGTAATTTGACCGGCGACCACACCTTTCAAACCAAAACACAGTAATGAGAATGCGTTAATGCTTGGCGGCAGAAATGAGCATGGGGGCTGTACTTCCCCGGACGATCTTGGCGTGCGTTCTACTGCCGCATGTAAATCGTTTAACTCAATAGTGTGATTTTAAGCGGTCTCTCAAAAGTATTTCTATATTCATCAATTACTGCTTCATTTTTCCGTTAAATGCCTATCGTTTAAATTTAGATCTTAACATTCTTTTTACTCTGAGAATATTTTTTTCTGTTCATTAATTATCGTGTGATGTGAAAGTCTTTAGTGGTTTACAAATGTTCCTCTGTATCATTAATTACCTACCTCGATCGTCGAGGGTTTATTCTTAGATGATCATGTGTAAGTGTGATGGTCGCGCATGACACGTGTTCACAGAACTGATTACTGACAGCTGTAGTCTACTTTTTATGAGAATTAGCCCAGCACACGTCACATGTCGGGTTATCCTCACTACTTTATTTAATAGTGTGCATAAAAGTATTAAACTTTATTGCACGCTGAAAAACAATGTACAAAAGGTGTTCTTAATGCAAATGCATTTTCTACCAGCCAACCAGTATTCCCGGTGCGGTTATAATAATGCTGCTAATCAGGACTGGGTATAAATTTCATATGAAAGTATTTATTGTTGAAAGTGTAAAACATGGACGGTTTATGTATCGGGTCGACTCGTGTGTGTGCGGAGCTCATCCGATCGGGGAAGCGAATGAGAGAGATGGCCCACCGGTATGCTATACCCCTAAAAAGCACAATATTGCGACTGAGGCTTCTACTTAGGTATGGGAATATAGTTGGTTAAGCCTGTCAGGAAAAATCTCGTGTTCCTATTATTTGCCTACGACACCAACTCTACATGTGTATAAATATATGGAATCCATTTCTCAACTCTCTTTATTATATGCTTTTAAAATGAATGATGTTCTTATTCCCCTACTAAAATGTATGATAACCGCGTTATTTAAGAAAAGTGTGCACATTACACAGATTCTTTATATTTTTTCGCGCCCAATACGACCGAACTATCATATAAAAATACTTGGCTTTTCATGTAAGATAAAAGGTTCCACAAAGATTTTCTTCGAAAAAAGGGTGTTGATCTAGTGGGACGTTTATGCAATATCTTTTTGTGCCAAATGCTCCCGAAGGAGGGTATAAACTGCCTAAAGGTCTTGATGGATTCTAGAGTACGATGTGCCTTTTTTAGATAAATCTTCGTTATATAAAAGTCTGGCAAAGGGTTTAGTATATTAAACGCCCGGTTGCTCGGTTATTTTAAGTTTCTTTTACACACAATTGCTTACGTTATAAATTCTACTTATTTCACGAAATAAAAATTGATTATCCAAAATTACTATTATTCTTACAAGGTAAAAATGACTAGTGTTATTTATCTCGTAGGCCCTGAGATCAGACATGAAATTTGTAAATTCTGGAACATTAAGTGTTCTCATTACATAATATTAATGGTCGGGAAATAGAAATGGATTTTAGGTACTACAAAGTATAATAAATGCCAATTTTGATACTTCTTCATCAATTATGTTACAATTACTTTTAAAGTCATTTAAATGAAATAATCAACTAAAGCAGGACTTTAAAAAATTATAGGTAGTATCACACAGCAGAATATAATCAAAAGTGGGACTAACTTTAGTAAACACGAAATGGAGGAATACTCTCGTGAGGAGCTAATGCTTGTATAAATAAAAATTACAGAAATTATCTTGAATATTGTATGTTTCTATTTACCTATTCTCAACGATACTGAGACGAAAAAATATCACGTGACTTTGAAACGCCTAATTTATGTATTTCCATTGAAACCGGTCCAAGGCTGATGTTGATAGACATAAACGCCCAACAAACAATTAATAATGATTCAACAATGAACAGCTGATGCAATTAGCCTGTCAACGAGAAGATTTATAAAGTTGTCTGCATCAGTATTGTTCTGGCAGATCATAAGATCATTGATAACCTAATCCATCGCAAGGCCAAGTTCAAATTTTGATATAATCAGGGTTTCCTGCGGCAATTGTAGAGCTGGTTCAGCTGAGCCCGCGACGCCAAGTTATTCTACAATCGCACAAATAAGTGCGCTTAGATATTTCAAAATGCAATCGTTCAACATCACCGTTAAAGTAAAGCAAAGTTGAATTTCTAACGGATTTCGTGTACTGCACATTTTATGTCAAAGTGTAAACGGGTAGTTCCCATTTTTCCAGCAAGGGAGTTCTGCTTCCGTGACATGGCAAAATAGTAAAACTACTATATTCGCTTATTATTTCTCCACCCACCACTTCTTTGAAACCAATAGTTACACAGAAATTATTGTTTTTTCTGGATCTAATGTTTAGCGCACAAGTTTTGCTGCCTGAATTCTAGGGACTAATTAATATTATCTCTCTTTAAAAATGTATAAAGCATGCGAGAACTCCAGACTACTCTAGATTGAGCTCTCGTGATAGACTTTATGATGGTTTTGCTGCAGAACCTTATCTAGACGCTGTTAGTTACTTAACTGCTGTACTTAATAGCTGTTAGGTGCTTACCTTCTTTGTCATATAACCGGAATGCTTCTTTGAGTTCTTGTTGCATGGCTTCAGCATCTTCTTCAACCATAAACCTTGAGGCCAGAGTTACGAACTCTGCAAACTCCAATTCCCCAGAACCTGCAAATTACGTGTTGGAGAAAATTTAAAGTAGATTCTATTTGGAAATTACATTTGAATTGCTTTGAAATTTGGATGCATTTTTGCATAACGCTTACTTGATAATTGGACAACTTTTTTGAAGTAGACAGATCTTAAATTCGTATCTATATGAATAGAGAGCTTTTGTAATCAAATCAACATCAGTCATATAAATCTTTATTATGTTCCCTGTTTTTTTTTTCAAATTATCAGTTCTAAAATATTCAGACTTTAAGCCTATCTTTCGCTCAATTTTGGCGTATATTTTAAGGGATTAAAACGAGACAACCCCAGTGACAGTTTACGATTGTTATTTTAAATGTGGATGCCAGTCAGCCGACAAATAAATAATTTGGTATACAATGAAAACAACATTTACCGTAATAACTCATTTTTATCGCAACGAAATTCAGCCAACCCGTCAAACCATTACATAGATAACGCGGGAATCTGAAGAATAATTTCAGAACCATTTTGCTGGACAGTTCATTTCATATTGGTGAAATTAATGGGGTTTGCAGGATGCATTATCGCTAACAATGAAGAATAAAATTTGTAAGATATATTTAATATAATAATATTTTTTTGTGTTGTTTCATGTTCAAAAAAATTATGTATTTCGTTCAAGATATTAAATAAGTGGCCTGTATTTGTTAGGAACAACTGTTTATATAATAATTAGTAATTTGTTCCCAAAATATGAAATACATTTTTGTCTATTTATAATTTTACAAATATCTAGTCAAAAATCATCTACTAGATAACTGGATGAAATAACTGAACTATCAGAATATATACAATATATTCTGATATATAATAAATAATCAGAATGCCAAAATAATAAACAACGAGTCAAAATAATGAACAAGACCCCAAAACACCTTTCATAAATATAACCACTGGTCGTATGTGGTATTATTTATAAAAAGTAACAACATACAACACGGCATATTGTCTTGGGGAAAACGAGCTTATGCTCACCATCGGCGTCCACTTCATCGATGATTTCCTTGAGTGTAGCGTCTGAGACCTGGTGACCCAGCATGCCCAGAATGGTGCCTACCATGACTGTGCCGATGCATCCTTTCTTCTCCTGGTCGAAGGCTTCGAAGGCCTTTTTCAAGACTGAAAGGGAAACATTTAACTTAGTTGATTATTTTTTGAGAATCGGTTTATTATTATTATAGTAAATATTATGCATTTGAGTTCAAATTCCTTGGTATATTAGGCAACATTCTTTGGTTATTTGTAATGAGAACTTGTGAAGAATAAGAATAAGAACGGAAGCGTTGAACTGTAAATAACACAATGTTCATATTTTTTTTATGATTTATTTGAAGTTATTTACTTTCACACAATGTTTCAGATTTCAAATGTGACGGGTAAAATATTATCAATATGTATATCACAGTAAGTCAAAAAGTCAAAAAGCTTAAGACATTTCTGTAACATTTTGGTATGCAAATAACTAGGTGATTATTTTATTTATGCAATAATTATCAGTACAAATAACGTAAACCTTTGCCAGTTACACTATTACATATATTGATTCTTATTAAAATGACATTAGATATTAGACTTATTAATAGACACTACACCTATTAAATTGTATTAATTAAAAACAGGAACAGGAAATGAGTGGGCGCTGATTTCAAACCATTCATTAGTTCTCAACTAGCATTACAGCTCATGTATTTATTTACATCGTTACTCATTATCCATAAATATTGCTGGAGCAGAAGACTTCAAATTAGACTTGAGATAAATATTTGTGCTTACAACAAAATACGAACAGATGTTGCTAAAAACATATTACAAGTAGATTTGAAATCGTTATCTTCCTCTAGTAATACAATTATAAATCATTTAAAATTAAAACATATAAGAATGTTAATTTTACGGCAATCATTTTGTTAAATTTAATGTCAAGTGAAATTATGCGACGGAAAGTCGTTATAATTTGTCAATGCCACAGCTTTATTACACATTAACGAAGTAAATTATTGCATTATAGCAATTTGATTTGTAGTTTTTCAGTTTATTGAGCTTAAACATAATGAATGAAGTAAATAATAACTGAAGTGACTATAAAATTACTGATACTGATAGTACTTACTGTCAATTTGCTCCTTGCCGAGTTCCTCCTGAAAATCATCATAACATTTTGTAAACCATAATCACATGACATATCACAAATCACCAAATATATAACAGTCCTCACCATTATGCCTACGGCTCAAGAAACTGTATCAGTGAGTAGGCTATAGAGAACCAAATCGCAAGGAACACTAGTCCTTTCAACTGGATGGAATGGGCGACTAAACGGAATCGCGCTAGCAAGTCGCCCAGGTTGGCACCTCTACTCCTCAGAAACACAAACACGGCCGCGGCGAAGCAATGCAGTTTTAACTCTCCCCTTTAAGGCCGGCACACACCGGATACAGGCCAACTGCACACGGCGATAATTAACTGAATTAATTACCCCAGCCACTGAATTGTCTGGATGCTTGCCATTAGATTTGTCAATTTTTCGCATTAATCGACTAAAATAATCTGTGGAAATGTCCTTTCGGCAAAGATTGGTGATGAGGAGAAGGGATGCATTGCTTACCTTCAGTTTGAAAACTATTTTATTCAAGCCAATTTTTGAGTCTACCCTGATTTCAATTACGATATGCAATCATATAAACAATTTACAATCATGCTAAACAGTGTTCCGAATAAATATTTTTATGGATATCGAATTTTAACATTTCTTTCGATCTTTATTGTTTAACACCTGAATATTCGTTAAACATAGGTTCAAAATATTTTTAAATAAATAAAATAACTAACCATAACGTTGTCCATGGTTGCGGCTGGTCCCTGGCTCTGCTACGACTGACGAGAATTCAAAACTCCACACTCCCGGAAACAAAGCTTTACAAATGTAACTAATTTTAGTTCCACTGCCACGCGCGCTTCAGCCTACAGCGTCAAACAAAAGAAAACTGGGTATGTAGGCACGCAAATAGTTTGACAGCATAGGTACAAGTGTTAATAAAAACTGAGTAACAAAACTTTGAGTTTGAAAACAGCTGTATTTTATTTGCGTGACTGTAATACTTAGTTGTCATATTAATATGAACCGTATCTCGCGGGTATTGGGTTTGTTTTTGCAAGCTAATGGTGGGTCCTTTAATCTGTATAAGCTTTAACTTCCCTTGTTAGTAAGCGTGTGGTCGAATTTTGCAACTACTTACCTCTCAATACCTACCCTACGAGTACCTTACTACCCACTTATGGTACCTAACGGTATCATCTACGCATATAAAATAATAATATTAATAATGACAGTGTATCACGAGGGTCCATCTTCTGTTTTTTGACAGCACAAGCAGCTTGCCCGCATGAAGATAATCGTAATCTTGAACCATTATCTTTGTTAATGTCAAAGTCCATATAACTAGTTCGATATCTTCCGCAGGAGCTCGGTACATGCGGGTAGTGTGGAAAGAACGTACCTTCAAACTAAGGCCAACATCACATCATTACCTATTGTTGGTGTTGCAGATATCCAAGGGCGACTGCGACCACAGTCCACAGGCAATCAGCAGGCCTGCAATCTTTATGCTACAGATAAAAAAAAGACCAGATCGCGTTTGGCGCTCTATATCCATTTGCATCATTCCGTAATCTTACTAAGCACCGCACCTCTACAGCTGAGAATGAAATTTATATAGTATAATAAAGGTGTATAAGAAAGGTAGGTAAATAGATTAATTTTCGAGAAAAATAGTATCATATACTATTGCTTGCGCTAGTCACCCGAAGAAAAATAAACAAATACCTATATGCTTTTTTCAAAGCTTCATCAAATAGAGGGACAATTCAAATTATTTAAAAACGCTAACTGATGGTTTCAAAAATAATGGCAATATTTCTTCAGAACAAATCTGGAAAAAAAATGCTGTCATATCCCTAGATTTTTTGGATACTGCTTAACATCAACCTTTTACTTTATTATAAAAAGTTTTAATACATAATAATTAAAATAAAGACCATCTGTACGTATGTTATTGCAAGTTGCATAATCTATAACGACTTGTCACGGTCGAGGCAACAGAGGCGTCAGGTGCACTGTGTCTAGACTACACAATGACTGGTCGGCATACCTTCTCCTAATGATGCATAGAAGGTGAAAGACCTGACGTACTTCTTAAACAACTGTATTGTACTGCATTTTGATAATTTTAATTTTATATTTAGAGTTAAATTTTAATTTTATTAATTTCGGTAAACGTTGGGTAATAAATGCCAAATGCTAACAATAACAAATGCACTATTATGTTAAAGATGCGTTTTCCCTTTAGTACATTACTTTCGCAAGCATTTTACGTAGTTAAGTACTTACATACATTTTCAATAAAAGTTAGAAAGCACTTAACCTCCTAGGTTAACGAAGATTCGAACAATCGACTGTAGTCGCTGTTGCTGCTTCCTACAATAATTCAGCTAAAGCTTTATCCCAGTTGAGCATTCTTATAATGTAAACGTAATGAGAATGTTCTTACAGATTTTTCTTGGTATACAAGTTATTTCGGCTGTACGATATACCAGCATCGGTGATTTTTTTTTCGCACAATCTGATTCAAATTTACGCCCTATTTATAATATTTTCTATGGCTACTTAATTTAAATTTTTCTGTTTTCAGTTGTTTCAAATAGTCCGCAATACAAAGTATCATTAAAACTATAACAAATTTGTAATATTCGCTGCCAAAAATATAGGCATAAAATTTTTTTTATATAATATATGAAGCATATTAAAGCATTATGAAATTGAGTTCACAATTAAATTAGAACATTTACAACGATAATCCAATTAAAAAGTGGGACATTGCTAGCGACAACTTTGGTAGTTAAACTAAGTGGTTTGATAGAGCGCAAGTTTGAATCTTGCATCTTATGGAATGCTTATTTTATCTCCGTTTCAGTGAAAGTTCGCAGTTTTGAAATGCTTTTCAGTCTGTTTCATGTTTCTCAAGCGAAAGTGAAATGCCACCAAGCGAGAGAGATAACTGTTGGCACTATAATAGAGCTGAAATATTGTCGTAAACTTTTTAAATAAAATTTTGATGTCCAGTCGATAAAGTAAGTCGAGTCATATTGCTGTTGTGCATGGGCGGCGGTTACCACTTAACATCAGGTGGGCCCGTAAGCTCGTTCCATCACCTACATCACAAAAAACTATGAAAAACTTTTGTCTTCACCACCACACAACTGAATCCATTATCATGTCTCATATAAAATATACCATTATCGATACCTACAGCTAGTAAGTTCAGGCACGTTTATTTATAACTATTATGATCCGTGGTATTAATTGCCAGACACCTGTAGCAACCGCTCGCCGAGCATTAAATTAAATGCGATTCGGCGACGCGACGTCATGGCCTGATGAGCTTAGCGATGCATTTGTATTAGAAATTGCAGTAAATTATTAATTGGACGGTCTGCGGTTTGTTAACAAGGTCGGGATTATTTATTTATTATGAAAGGAAACTTTTTCCGTTTCGTTGGTCGCGTCTACATTCACTTGGAAGCCTTCTTGAAAGTCTTAGCCGAGTAAGTGCTGAGGGTTCTGTTCCAAAATGTTTTTCAATTTGGGATCCTAAGCTCCAGTCACATTTGCCCTTTTATATATTTTTGTTCTCTTTTTATGTAACTATTTTTATGCTAAAATAAAAAATATGGGGTCCCTCATTCATTTGTTATTTTTGATTATTACATATATTATTTGTTCGAAAATCCGCCATTAATACGCAATCATAAAAAATTCCTCCGGCTACCTATTACGGTTCAAAAGATACAGCCCTAAAGGTATAATTGACAAACACAGATGGACGGTGTAGGCTTAGTAAAAGGATCCCGTACTGAACCAAAATATACTTCTGGTTACATTTCTTTTCAACATTAACAACTCCAATTACGAGAAACGAATCGAACTTGATACATTTCTGGCAGCTGGCAACTTACTATTGTTTTCATCGATTTGTTTTATTTTTGGAAGATTTTAGGTCACAACCGCTGTGCTGTGATATTAGAGTGTGAGAGAGTCCACTTACCAATCGACATGAAACAAATGGAAATGAGATCTTAATATTTATCAGTTCAAATGAGGTTAGCTATAGACATTTATTGGTTCGTATTCTCGGCCCGATGATATACAAAAACATTTTATAAATATTATATCACAATATAATCGATTCCATTCAAGGGCTGTTTTATTTTACGTCAGTATAATTACGAAATGAGTAAATCACCCTTGAGTGGGAATTAAATGGGCTCTTCCCATAATAGTTTTTTAATGACTTTTTTTCATGTTTCAGATAAATTAGTTAATTGTAAGTATAGGATCGGGCTATGTAAAGGGTCCCAGGTTTAAATCAAGAGCAAACAAAGAGCACAGATTTGGAAATACATACTAGGCACGGTTGGTAACACGAATGATCGATCTATTGTTCTTGCATTTTCTGCATTAATAACGCTCGATCTTTCTCGATGGAATGAATGATGTTCATTCGTTTTGTTCTGTCGGTATGGTCACAGCAAGTAGACCAATCAGATTTATGTGGCGGGAATCAATTCTCACTATAAAATGTCGCATTCTACAACTGCTTTTGTCTAAGATTATTTTTGTATCACGTGTACTAGGTGTAGGCAAAAGATCGATCTCTCCACTGACGTAACATGATGTGTGACGATGCGTAGGGTACGATAACGGAGGGTGCAAGCGAGTACGGATGGATGCAACCACTACCCGCTACCCCAATCCCACCCTTGCAAGCTCCTATGTATGAAGTTGAATAAAAAAACCTCATTGTAATTTCATTGTGGCCATTCGAGCCAAAATATATAATTTTTTGACGCTAGAACACATTTAGTTCAAGGCTATCTACTGCTTTGCTGCAGAAATACCTAGTTTCCCATTATGGTGGTATTTTTCCAAAACACTAGATAAAGAATCACCCCAATTTTTGCTTTCCCATTTCTTTCACAGGGTGCTTCCTCTTTAAAATGTTCTATCCGAAAGATATATTAGGCTAAATTCAGCCGATTTCATTTCACTTTCATATTATTTCAATCAAATCCTTATAAAATATAAAAACTTATTGCAAATTATTTATATTGTTAATAATAAATTTGAACTATAATCTCACTTATCGGTTAAACTCATAAACACTTCAGATACAAACACCGCAGTAGTATAAAGCGATCAACTTTGAACTTTGGCGACCACAGTGGAGGCATAATGGCTATGTTAATAGTATTTTTGTTGCTATTGCTGAAATTACAGACACTTGAGAAATTCCACGTTCACGTTTCAGAGTTAAGGGGGTATACGAAGAGACTTGAGTTTTCTTGTACCTACTAAAGTAGGGGAGGAACTAAGTTACTTTGTTAATGGCAGAGGTTACTACTTAAACCAGATGGGCCATCTCCTCGTTCAGTAATTTTAAGCATAAATAAATATTACGATTGCTATACGTTGGTCCCGAGATTTTGTCCATAGCATGAAGATTGTTCTCGGTTTTTCTATTTTGTGTGTTTCATGCCACATGCGACACAACGTGTTCTAGTGCAGGAAAATGAGTGTATAATCTTTATTTAACGTTTATTGGCATCCATATAGATACATAACAACAACAAAAGACCATAGAAGGCACAGCATGCGGGATGCATAGTAAAATAATTTCATAACTTATATAAATTCATAGTTTTATTACATTGTACTTCATTTATATATACTTTATATATTATGTGCAATTGTGACACATTCCAAAGAACTTTATGGGGGTCAGTAAAATAACTCTTGCACAAATTTTAGATATAATTTACATAAATAGCGTTAGATATTAGAGTTTACGTTACATTATGAGGCTAAGCTGATTACCTAGGTTATCCGCGAGTAGTAAGTAGGTCAAAGGAAATATCATCCGTTTCTGAAGACCATAATTTTCTACGTAGAATTAATCCATCTGTTTTCTAAGGGCTGTGTCATAGTTAGCTTCCACAACCATCTGCGACTGTCAGTTGCAGTTTGGACCCCTGGGGACGACGTGGCCTCACCTATTTTACCTTTACCTACCTTTTTCACCTTTAGCTAGGGTTTACTTGAATATTTAATGGTTCACAATGAATTCACAGCTCATTATTATTCAAGCAGTTTGAATATTTTTTATTACGAGTGGTCGGACATTTTTGAGTTAACAAAGTGAGCTTAGTGCCCTTTAGGTGGGTAGAGACGGTATGTTTGGGTAAAAGGCCTAGACTTTTTATGTGAATAATTTACAAGGATATGAAGCGGTAACTTCTGTTCATAACAAAACAACATGACTTGCTTCTTCCCTTATATAGGTATGGGAAAATTCTAGTCGCTATGTATTTTGCGTCCGTTAATCACGATTTCTACCGCCTGATACATTTTCTTGATATAAGAGCTAATTGAATATGGTTAAAGAAAAAAAACATTTAAGTAGATATTGTTGAATATTTTAATAGTTTATTAAAATTTGAGAAAGAAAATAAATTTAAGTTAAAAATAAAGTAGATATAAATCGCCTTTCTCTACCCTCAAAGGTTTGCTGGAAGAGAACACTTCTAAGGGTTAGGCTCGCCTTTGGACAAGTCGTGTTACTTTGTTACTTTATTTTGTTATCTGTGTACAATAGACAGTAAAGGATAGAGAAAATTGAAGTGAAAACTTATAAAAAGAAAAAAGTTTGTAGTCATTGCGAAGTATAAGTAAGTAATGGTGGTGAAAGGATCCGAAGTGCCCCTCAATAAGGCTCCTTTTGTGAACTTGACACATCTCATCGAATTTTGGGTTCTAGAACATGTCAGTTTCTTCACGATGTTTTCCTTCACCATTGAGAACGTGGTATTACGGAATTACGTGGTGTTGCGATTGCAACATACTGTTCCATCAAACACAATGTTCAAGGCCAATTAATTACTAACTGATTCATCAAGTGACAAATTCATTAACAGGCGTCAACCCTGACATAGTATGCATATTAAGCGGCTAATCGAGCCACGTCTAGGTGTTACTACACTGTAGCGGACGTTTACCGTGTTTAAACGGACGTCGAATCTGGTTAAGAACAATCTCGGTCTTAATCTGAATCAATAATTAATTGCAGCGGTCAATCTAATGGAGTTTAGACTCGTCAGTTTATCGAGCAATTATCAGATAAACGATAGGAAAAATGTGATTCCTTGGTGTATATATTTACATAATACATTTTGGCACCCCAACATGGAACAAACATTAATACATTCAACCATTCAGTTCTACTTTTTTTCCTTACTCATATCCTCGTGTTATCTTATACAGTTATAGAATAGCCATAGTGCATAACACAATACTAATAGAAAATTTGATATGATTTAGTTCAGTCTGTTGAAATAACTTGTTTATAGTAGCGAAAAATCTTGTAGGAAAAATAATATTTTTTGTAGATTGAATGGTTGATTGTCATTTAACTAGGGTGTTGTTCAGTTGTTTATGCCGCTTGCACCAGTCATATTAAGGTAGAATCAAGTATAGCGGCCATACGCTAGATGTATCAAATCACTAGTGATGTCACTGCCAAGAGCATTGTTCTAACCACCGGAAAAGCTAGGGGTGCCAAAACAAATGTAGCCCGTTACAAACTATTGTTATCAACAGTTGGAAAAGGCAATAGTGGCCAATAATAGCCAGTGTTGCTTTGTGGTTTCCGATTTTGGCAGTTCGACATTTCCGAGTGTTAATTTGGCATCGGATATGTGTTGCGAATGATTTATTACGAACAATATTTACGGGATATAAACGTTTGTACTATTTAATTTTCACAAATTGCGTGGTGGTACTGACCCCGAGTTTCAATCCGGAGGTCGCCGGCTCAAATCCCGAAATGCACCTATGAGTTTTTCGATTGAAAGATTTATATGCGTAATACCACGTTCTCAAAACGGTGAAGGAAAACATTGTGAGGAAACCGACATGTCCTAAAACTAAAAATTCGAAGACATGTGTCAAGTGCACGAAAGGAGCCTCTTTGAGGCGCACTTAAAATCCTTTCACCACACCGGTTCGAGAGAACCAGTGACTCGAATAGAATAGAAAAGAATTTTCACAAACTTATGTTGGAGAGGTATACCAAATAATACAATGTTATTAAACACAAAAGTTATAAAAAAAACTAATTGTATTACTTTACTGGCCTCGCAGCTCAGTTGGTTCGTAACTCTGCCTTCTAAGCAGTAGGTCGTGGGTTCGATTCCCACCCAAGACAAACATTTGTGAGACGAGCATTGATGTTTGTCCTGTGTCTGGGTGTTAATATGTATTTATATGTATGTATTTACAAAAAGAAGTATATGTGTATTCTATCAGTCATCTGGTTCCCATAGTACAAGCTATGCTTAGTTTGGGGCTAGATGGCGATGTGTGAAAGTCCACCAATATTTTTATTTATTTATGAAACAAAAATACATTAGTTGTTATTCATTTTAATATGTAGTATTTTATCTATCATTTATTTATTTATCTAATTAGTTAATAGTAATCCTATTGGCATATATTTCGGCAAAGCCATAGCACATTTGACACTCGCGTTCCGAGATCTATTAAAACTACCTGAGATTAGATTGAGGAGAAATTCCGATCTACGTAACTAATTGGTGTACTGTAGAGGCCTGTAGTCGATTTTAAATACATACAAAAATAGAACAGTCTAATGGATGAAACAATGCATATCGTGCGTTGGCTCACGACTAAAACAGCTGTACAAGATTGATTCAGAGGCGGGCGGCCGGTAACGAAGGCGGACGCACGAATCAACGCCGACCGGCCGCGCGGCACAGGAATAAATTAACCCACCGCAACACTAACGGAGTGCCCGAAGCCACAAGTGAAAAACGATCCATCGTATAAATTGCCAAATTTCCTACAAAACAAGAGGTCAAGCGATCGAAAAGAAGGAACTATTTTAAGCTCTCGTAAGTTATATCGCTTTCGAGAGAGTAGTACGGATTTTCACCGTATTGGATACCAGACAGCGAAGACAATTCTGATTTCATGGAGTTGGCGGTTAGACCGTTACTGAAATGATGTCGGATCCGCCAATCAGAAAGCTGATCTTCGTCAGGCTGTAATGCCGATATGTAGCTAGGAGTGGCGCTTTGGTTGCTTCGTAAAGACATCCTTGTGATTTTTTGAAAATTCGATTTTTCATTTACGTCCAAAGTGAAAATTTTTCGGTCTTTCAAATCAAGGGGTGCGTCATTGATCAAGTCATTTCGCAGCGGCACTTTCGGCGGCAAAACTAGAGCATCGACCGTTTTGTGCTTAACAAACAGTATTCTTTTGCTACCTTTGAGTAGAGTAGGGTAGGTGCGTATCACTCCATATACCAATATCGCACCAAAACAAAAGAAAAATATAACTGTACAGGCGTACATTATCGTATTTAAATTTACCATTCTGTCGAAGTTTGATATATTTTTATTATAATATCCGATACATTCGTCTTCTTTAATGATTCCTGTGTTCAAACGAACTGGGCAGAAAGTATAATGAGCTTCGACGTCGACATTGTAAACTTGAAGGAGAGTCGGTATGGTATCAATACAGTACCACTCATTAGGACAATCTGACTGAAACCATATCAGTCCATGATCTTTCGTATCAAAGCCTTTTATGTGTATTGAATTGTATGTATCTGTCTGGAGAAAGTAGGAAAACTCAAGCCAGTATTGGCTATGGATATCTTCAAAGTGGATTGATCTTGTAGCGAGTGTAGAAACGTCAATCTTCTTAGATCTTTGTAGAGAACATGAACTTCTTTCATGAGGAGAAATCAGAACTAAACTCCTGGGCATATCGACACGGTGTTGAGATCTGCTTGCTGAAATGTTGTTTTTACTTAGACACGAACCTTTTACGTATATGTCATTGCCGTTATAATGAAATTTGAACGTATCTGATGTCTCACTGCGATTTTCATTTGCATCGTATGGGTGCTTGTTAGAACAGTAATATTCAAATTGGGCAAATGTTTCCCCGTTCATTGTACTCGGGGACATACAAATTGCATCAATAAGTAGTATTTCTTTTCTTACTAGTTGTAGCAAATCTTCCACATCACAGTCACAATGCCATAAATTGTCTTGCAAGCTTATTCTCGGCCTTGGGTTGGTAATAGCAACTATATTGCTAAACAGTCCCGGTGGAACAGTCATTAACTGATTATCGTGTAAGTAAAGAACTTGAATATTCAACAAATAGTCAAATGTTCCTGTGCCAACTGAGACTATACCACAAGAATTCAGATACAATGTTTTGCATTGCTCTAGTCCCACAAAACTTTCTCCATCCAATATACTACTGAAATTGTTTCGTGAAAAGTCGACTACTGATAAGCTTTCGAAACCCTTTGATCCAGTTACATTAACGGGGTACCAAATGCCACTCGAGGTGATGGTTAGCTTCTCCAGTGTGTCGTCCACTGCTCTTAGAGCGTTCGATTGAAAGCCGTCGATTTCACAGTTTATGATGCTAAGCGTCTTTAGATCAGCCAGTCCAACAAGACTGTTTGTGTCCCAAGTCTTTATATGGATGTTTTGCAAAGCCAAATACTCCATAGAACTTGTGAATTGCGTCATGAAAACACCCGAACTTAAATGTTGTAAGTTTCCTCCCACGATTGAGAGTTGGTAGATATTGAATCGCATTTGAGACAGCCAGTGAGTTGGCAATGTGTTGTTTTCGAAGGCAGGCGATTCCAGTTCCAGAATCACTCGGTCGCATTGCGTTTCTGCATCCTGAAACAGTAGAACAGTAGTAGATGAAATTCAAAAATAAATGGGAATCTTCTATTAGGTCCAACGCTTCAAGATAAAAATTATTAGAGTTATTGAAGAGCCTAATTTGACAACCAGTTTGCAACCCAGTCGTTGCGCTATCGGCTGTATAACATCGTATGACATATTTTTAACCGCAACCCTTTAGATAAAAAAGTATCTGCTAAAACCATCCTTGTGCAATAATATGTTAATAGGTTATTTACAAATGCAGTTAAACCAATACATTAATGATGGGTAATCGGAAACACTAGGTAAAGAGGACCTTTCGTTCTCGTAAATTTGTATTAGAACGAAAGTTCGGGCTCCCGAGGGTGTGCAAATAACGTGTAGCAAACCGTGCGAACTAAATGTTCTGAAGGTAAATATTAAGTTAATATGTGTTCAGAGGTGGTGGTGGCAAATTGAGGCAAATAACCCATTCTTACGGCTTCACAGTTCTTGGGTCACGGTTGATCCTGTTACGAAAATGGCTTTAAACGACCCATATTTATTTCCAATTACTGCGCTACGATCAAGGAATAAATATCATATGTGGACTGTAGATAGCCCACAGTATATTTTCATTAAATGGGGCCATTTTAATTTAAATGAATTCAAATTAATTTTTGTTCATATGGTTTTTGACCGAAAAACAAATCAGTGTTTTAATGAAAGTTTGATATCTTTTCCTGCAAAATTAGACAAGCATTACATCCGAACATTCATTATGCGCCAACTAGGTATATTTTTGGATGAATACAACTTAATATTTTGTAAGAAGTACTTCATGAAATAGTAGCCATAATGGGTTTTTATTAAAAGCAATGTATTTTTACTAATAGCCTACTATATTCATAATAATTAATAATTTATTCACTTTAGGACACTATTCCTTACTATAATACATATATATAATAATATAATACACTGGTTCGAGAGGAGAACCAGTGACATGAGCAGGTACAAATTGGATTTATTTAACAGTTTATTTTTAATACTGGACAGCAGCCGATACTCACCGCCACTGCATCAACAATATCTTCAAGATATTTTCCGTAGTAGGGTGCCTCTAGGCACGTGACTCTACAACTTTGCACCGCACATTTCGATACATGATTTGTTGGCTTTGCTGACGGATTCCTCATCGCCATCATTACGATGAGGATGAAGCTCACGGTGGTGATGATTGCGAAGACGCTTTGTACCACGAGCCGAAGCCAACCGCGACTGCATGATGTGTTCCTGAAGAGGGTGATAAAAATTATCTATACAAATAAATAAAATTGGAATGTCTGTTTGTAATTTTGAAATAACCGCTTTTTACTAAGTGCATAGGGATGTATACACTAAAACAACATTTTTTACAATTTTTGTCTGTCTGTCTGTTTGTTCCGGCTAATCTCTGAAATGGCTGGACCAATTTTGACCGGACTTTCACTGGCAGATAGCTGATGTAACAAGGAGTAAATTAAGCTACTTTTCCGAGGGGTAAAATAGGGGTGCGTGATAAAACCGAATTCCACGCGGACGAAGTCGCGGGCAACAGCTAGTTTTATATATAGATTTATGGTTTAAGAAATTTATTTAGCTCTTAAGATTACAAAAATCACTTACAGAGTAAATACAGGTTTTTAAATAATTATGCCAAATAGCGTAGGTGGAACTAACAATTTTTCAACTCAAAAGTGCGGTATTACTCAGTGCCTACCCGCACAGAAAAAATAATTATGAATGAACAGACAAGCTCGAGTTACAAGTAATGAAACATAAGGTAGCGGACATGGTAATACGATATGCCGTATTACGAATGATCTTTTAAAATGTGATGTTTTAAAAATTTTTTAAAAGTCATTAATGATTTAGCGTCTTTAATACTTTTTGGTAATTTATTATAGTATTGTGCACCTTCAAACATAATGCTTCTCTTGCCATAATTTGTCCTAGGGCTTGATAAAACTATATTATTTGCTTGGCGAGTGACCCGTTTGTAATGTTGTACCTTTTTTGTGAATGTTATAGTGGAATGGATATCTTTTGTCAATATTTTCCTAATTAGCAAACAGGTACTATATTCATACAATTGTGAAATATTAAAAATACGTGTCTCTTTATAGATTGTAACAGTTGGCGTAAGATAGTCATATTGAAATAATGTTTTAATAATTCTGTTTTGTACTGTTTGCAGCTTCTTTAAATTAGTTTTAGCAGCCGAGCCCCATATTTCGATTAAATAATACAAACGAGACTTTACCAGCGAGTTATAGATTGTGTAACGCACATGTCTTGGAAGGCATTTTATTATTCCTCGAAGAACTCCTCTCAAGGAAGATAATTTAGATCTTATTTTTTCAATTTGTGGTTTCCATGTAAGTTGAGCGTCTAGTAATAAGCCAAGATAATTTTCTTCTCGTACATTACTGATAATTTGGCCGTTTATGGTTAGTGGATTATAATCACCAATTTTTTTGTTCTTTGCAGAAAAAATTATATATTTCGTTTTCGAAGTGTTAATTGTGAGCAAATTTGACTGAAGCCACATGTGCAAAGTATCTAAATCTCGTTGTGCTTGTTGTATTATGAAGTCGATGGAGTGACCAGAATAGAATAGACTAGTATCATCGGCATACAATGTGACGTCTCCTTTTAGTCCAATTTCGTGCAGGTTGTTGATGTAAATTAGGAAGAGTAGGGGCCCCAATATTGATCCTTGGGGGACACCACACGTTATAAGCTGTTGGTCACTGTTAAAACCATTGATTTTGACAAATTGGCGCCTGTTTTTGAGATAAGATTCAATAATTTGGTACGCTTTGCCTTCAACTCCAATGCTTTGTAGCTTATTCAAGAGAATCTTATGGCTGACCGTATCGAAGGCCTTTTTCAGGTCTATGAATATACCTAGTGTAAGTTTTTTAAGATCAATATTATTTTTTATATTTGTCACTAAGTCAATGGTCGCAGCAAGCGTGTTTGACTTAGGCCGAAATCCATATTGCTTTTCATAAAAAAACTTGGTAGATGTTAGAAAAGTATCTAATCGATTATAAATTGCCTTTTCAAAAATTTTAGACAGAGTGGGTAGCACGGATATAGGTCGGTAATTACTAGGATCTGTTTTGTCGCCCGATTTGTAGATTGGACTAACTTTCGCAATTTTCAGTGAATCAGGAAAATTCCCTTCTTCAAAGCATTTGTTGATACAATTTGATAAACTAATTGCTATGTTATCTTTAACACATTTCACAATCTTGGCACTGATACCATCCATGCCAGAGCTGGTGTTACCATCCAAGTTTTTTATAATTGATTGTATTTCACTACTAGTGGTTGGTTTTAAGAATATTAACTTTTCATTGCTATTTTTGAAATTACCATGAGAAATATTATGTGAAATGTTGTCATGAAACGTTTTGGGAATTTTATTAGCTAGTTCAGAACCAACGCCAGAAAAAAATGAATTAAAACATTGACAAACTTTTTCAGTGTCATGGATAGAACCAGAAGAAACGTTCAGTTTGATTGGTGCACAACTGGATTTTGGTTTATTATTGGATAGATGATTTATGAGTTTCCACATTTTAAAAGGATCCTTCTGACAATTTTGAAATTCTTTGATATAGTATTGGGACTTTGCTGATTGAATACTGGTAAAAACAGCATTTCTTTTCTGTACAAGATTCGCTTTTAGTGATTCATCTTCAGGGGTCTGTTTCCACTGGTGCCACACGTTGTTCCTATCATTTATTTCCGATATTAAATTTTTGTTGATCCATTCCTTTCTTGGCTGATTCAGAATCTTCGTTTTCTTTATCTTGTTAGTTTCAACAGCCTGTAATAAGATCTTTTCTAGTTTATCATAGTCAGTGGTCTGGTTTGTTGCTAACGCATCTTCAACGGTGACAGCCAAATTCCCATAATCAACCGATGTATATTCGACTCGTTTCAGTTTTTCACGTGGAGGCCTGTTAACTTCAAGGTATATTTGCTTGTGGTCAGACATATCCGATTCAACTATAGACATATTGAATGAAATATCTTCTAGATTGGTGCACACATGATCCAAAAGTGTCCTAGTAGCTGCTGTTGCTCGCGTACAGTGTTCTTTGCTGATTTTATTTAGTATCCTTAGATTATTTTCCTTGAGAACATGCTTGTACTCGTTAATAGTTTTGTCATGATTTAATAGATTTAGGTTGAAATCGCCAAATATAAGGACTCTTTTTCTTTTGGAAAGATGTCTATTGTAGGTTTCTAAGAACGTGTAATTATTTGACGAGGGTTGTTTGTATATCACCCCAATATCAATTGAGAGTGCATTGACTTTCACCCATAGGAAATGATTCCCATCTTCGTATAGTTCATCTAAAATATTATGCTGCCAGTTATTGTGTACGTAAATTGATACTCCACCTCCTCTGGACTGAGGTCTGTAATTATAGTAATGAGTATAGTTGGGCAAATTCTGTCTTTGTGCTTCATCCTCATCTTTAATCCAAGTCTCGGTTAAGATAATAGCATGAATAGTTGTTTGAAATGACTCTATTACGCATCTTAATTCATCCAATTTTCCTGGCTTAACTATGCTTCGAATGTTAGCGTATAAGAATTTCAGCGTCTTATTACTAATTTTTATGTCTTTGTAACTGTAGCAGACAAAATTTTTTACAAGTTCTTTTGTTGGTTTAATTTTATTTCCTCTGTTGTCTAGTTTTTTGACCCTTGTTTTATAATTCTAGGAGTCCCTTTCACATATTTTATGATTATGTTATCTTCTCCTTTCTCTTTTCGCTGTCGCAATTCTTCTCTTAAATCGTTCATTGTCTTTTGTTGATTAGGTGTTTGATCGGAATAAATTTTTATGTTGTGACTATTGAGTTTTGATTTTGTTCTTAGTATGGCCTTTGCTATTTCTTCGGTGGTGAAACATATTTTTAATGGGCGAGTTTTATTCTGATCATATTTTCCTAAACGGATAATCTTTTCAGGTTTTGGACAAAGTGGGATAATGCATGTTAGTATCTTATCAACTTCATATGCATCAATTTCACGTTTTTTAGCTATATCGTCTAGATTTTGTTCCGGAATTCCTGTGACTATTATGTTTTTGCTACGTTCAGCTCGCTCGCGTAGTTCAGAAATGACGTCTTCATAGGCAGCTGCAGTCGGTGTAGGGTGTGATGCCAGAATTGAGGAAGTAGTTGGCTTTGCCTTTAACTCTTGCATATCAGTTTCAAGAACTTTCATTTTATCTTGAGTTTCATTGACTCTGCTCGTAAGACTTGCAATTTGTGACTTAAAACTTTTATTCTCTGCAACCAGTTGATTCGCTGTAGCTTTGATGTCAGATAACTGGTCTCTGATAGTCGATATGTTGTGGTTTATAGCGTCGACACTATCATTTTGTTTTTTCCCGAAGACCTCTAGAAGTCCTACGATTTCTTTTTTAAATTCGCATAGCTGGTTACTGTAATCAGATTTAATGCAGGCAGGTGAAATATATGTAATTTAAGAGCAGCAGAATTCACGCCATTTTCATCCGGGGAAGTACTGCCACCATGCCCATTTATGCCACCAAGCGGTACAGCAACGCATTTGCATTACTGTGTTCCGGTGTGGTTGCCGGTGAAATTACAGGCACGTGAGACATTCCACCTACACGTTTCAGAGTTACGGGTGCATACGATTCGACTTAGGTCTTGTCGTACCAAGTATAAAAATAAATACATACATATAATAAATATTAACACCCAGACACAGAATAAACATCTATATTCGTCACACAAATATTTATCCTGGGTGGGAATCGAACCCACGACCTACAGCGCAGAAGGCAGATTTACTACTGAGTTGTGAGGTGTCATATATCTAGAAGGTCCACACGTAACGGCTAGCGGCGCGCGGCGGCGGTGCTTAAGCATCGGACTTTTGATTCTTGCGACAGGTAGTTCACTTGATAGCCAGTATCTACTGGTACAAAATTGAGTCATGCCATAAAAAATGTAAGCTCATTTAAGTATTTGAATACCTACAGATCACAATCCAACTTCCCTATCAACCACAACAAATAGCTTTCACGATGATGTAAACCAAATTTGACATTTCTTCCCCTTTTTCCTTTCCGAGGACTGAATTTAACTTTATTATAACGGTAATGGCATAGAATAACAAGAAAGGGGCGCCTGAAATGAAATACTCTTTTCGGCAAAGGGAGGCATGATGTCACCAAACGGTCGCCAAATAAGATTACAAAAGAACCAGAAATGTTATTAACCGTCCGTCCTAAGAGAAACTTAGTATGTTTGGGTGTTTATTCAAATGAATGTTATGAAAAAACATGAAATGTAAATCCTACTGCCATACAAGAAAAGTATATTATGTTGGGTATTTATCTCATATTAGAGTTACTTAAAGTTGACCCTTTACTAGATTTTAACAGCAGAACTTGTACCTAGCACGTCCAGGGAAGTACTGCCGCCGTACCTTTCAGCCGCCAATAATAAAAATATATATAAATAATTCCATGTTTTGATAGAAAAAAATTACGAAACCCAAGCAACTTGTCTTCTTAAAAGCTTTTACTTGTATATCTCTATCTGGCATATAAATATTGTCATAAAATCTGAGCTAACCCTTCCTTAGAAGCTTTTCCTCGTTAGAAATAGTCTAACAAAAAACCTTCACCGTGAAGATATTCCTCCGTCCCATACCATTTTACCTTGATTAAGATGTTTTTCTAGATTTTAAATAATGTTGAAGTCTTTTTTTACTTGCGCTGAAACGATTTAATATGAATAAATAAATAAATTAAACTTGCTATATTTTATTGAGATTCAGAGCACAAAACACAACATAAGCCATAACCAAAACTGATGATCAGCATCAACTTTAGTAAAATTATGAAATGTTTATGGCGATCCTCATTTGTAAAATAACTCAAAAACTTAGATATTTTTGGATACACATATATTATAAACATTTGCGATACTGTGAAGACCCCCTATAATTGCAAATTCCTATTTGTAACCCCCGACGCAGAGGGGTTATATAAGTTTAACGTGTGTATATTTAAGATCTGTCGTGGCATCGTAGCTCCCAGACGGAACTACCCACTGAAGATCAAAAACTCATTCAAAATCGCTTGTTAAGAGCGGGCCTATGAACATAAAATGTTTGACACTGTCGAAAATAATCAAAATAAAAATAGATTTTACTTAAACTTCGAGTATCAAACACTTGTGTTACAGACATTCAGTCGAACGTAGTTTTGATTTTACAAATAACTATATCTACACGCTTACAATCCTACAAAACTGATTTGCTGAATAACTGTTTCTTTACTTACTTAGCCACAGACGACAGCGCACTTTTGTTCATAAAATGTACTCTGGCCACTTGCATGCTAGTCGTAAACCAATGTTTTCATATTCACTGCAAAAGCTTCAATGACTAACATTATCCAAATGCTGATAGCAAATCCGATCGCCGGTATTCAGTTAAAAATCTGTAGAAGCGATTTTGATCAGCGTGTGATACAACAATAATATTTTATTGTCTTCATACAAAACAAAGGTGCAATACAACTTTGCACGACAGCTGAAACTAAGTATAATAATATAATATTTACACAGCGCCATCTAGCCCCAAACTAAGCACAGCTTGTACTATGGGAACCAGACAACTGATAGAATACATATTTTAGAATACTTTTTTTAGTAAATACATACATATTAACACCCAGACACTAAAAAAAATCTATATTCGTTTTACAAATGTTTGTCCTGGGTGGGAATCGAACCCACAACCTACAGCGCAGGGAAAGATTTACTACTAACTGCGCTATGAGGCTGGTCTTTATATTATAATGTTCTCATGTAAGATATCATAAAGCACCTTAATATTAAAAGTCAGTAATTACCTACTCTTAAAGTAAAACATGTAGTAAAAGTAATGACTATCTTATAGGTACTTGATTTGTTCCAGAATGGGAGGGTACACCTTTCTGAAACAAATCAAGTTCCATTTAGCCACATAATCAAAGTTCATATCAAAATTTCCACAATTATATCTACCTTATCGCCGCGGTAGCCTGACGCTACCGTCGGCTACCTATTCTCGTAACTACAGGTGTATGTAAACAAATACAATTAAATCAATAGTAATAAAGATCTATGTTCTCATAACCGTCTTCTGTAGGTGATCGTCTCCCAAATATATTTCATGGCTTCTAGGAAGCTCTAGTTGACCGGAGTAGTTTCCATTCTACAATTTGTTTTATTATGCCACTGATAAGGTTGGCAATAATGCTGAAAACCACCCATTAGATGATAAAGTGGACAAACAGCGTGTGATCGAACGCTTAATTTCATGGGCAAGGGCGTTTTATCAGTTGTCAGATTAAAAAACAATGCGTCAATTTTATCATAACTATTCGCAATTGAGAGCAATTACGGAAGTACAAACGAATGAAGGAATGACCGAACGAAAGAACGAACTTAGAACGAACGAACGACCGAAAGAAAGAATGAACGAGCGAACGAACAATATATGAACTATTTTATTTTATTTTACGTTTAGGTACAGAGTAACAGATAACAAACCAAGAGAACAATAATTTTCTAATCAAAAATTTCAAAAATTTTAATTTAATTAATTAAAATAATAAATTTATATTATAATATTTTTTTTATTTGTTTCCTTTACTTTTTTTTCCTTTACTATAATACTATAACTATAATATTTGAAAAAGTGATTTAATTAATATTGAGTATTAATATGGAAACAAATATTGAGCTAAGTTACATTTAATAACTCACATATAGTAAATTTTACTTGTATATGTTGGTATAAAATCAATATGGCTGTCGCAAAGTGAAGACATGTTCTATCGGAAGAAACTATTAACAATGTTATACGTTGAAAAACAAAGGCAGCGACATCACCAGTTATCACGTCTACGTAACGTTCTCCTGATAGTGTAACAACAAGATGAAATGTTGAATACTGAAGCTTAGGTTGCCCCTCTAAGGAAAGGACGCATGGATCTAATTATATATGATTGTTTTTTTAAATGAAAAGGAGGTTTTTGCCTCTGATGGCCTTGGTAGCGTTTGCGCGGGCATTTTTGAGAAAGCGGAGGGCTCTGAATCGGTAATATCTTTGTATGTATAGGCGACTAAGCTTTTTCTTTAAGTGCGACTATGTGATCTTGTGTGTATTTGCTAGATAGGGCGTATGGGCTTGAAGCCATAAAAGATACTAAAGGTACATTCATAAATCAGTTTTATTAAAATAATGGTCGGCTAGCTTTGAAAGCTGACTATCGGCTAACAGCTAAACTACACCAAAATCATTCATGGATTCCGATAGATACACTTATATCAAAATTAGTACCTAACATATTTGCATAATTTTTTTTAAGTTTGGTTTTTACGAATGTTGGAACTGATGTACTTAGTCTGCTTTTCCTGAAAAAATATTTCATTCTAAGCAGTGAATGAATAGGAACTCATAGGCAAGCGTACTAAGTCGGAAACTGTATCATCACTTAACATAAGTTGTAATTGTGTTTGCTGGGCTTAATTAGTTTTTTTATTTAGCGGCAGATTACCAGGTGTGGTGGCAGTACTTCTCTGGGCGAACTTAGCACAAGTTTTAATGCTACTTTTGGTTGTTTTTTAGTTTGCTTTCATTTCTAAGTTTTTAGCTTTTAAAAAGCTATGCAAATGAAGCTGTGTTAAGATAAACTGAGTTTAACTCTTAGTCGCCACCGGCTTAAGTATTTTTATTGCCCTCCATTAATCAGTTACTTATCTCTTATTATACCTTCCAGGCAAACCACAGATAACAGATAATAAATACTTGGATCTTGATTCAAACTTTACCATTTAATTCTCATTCGAGTCATACATATATTATTATATCGTCCGGGGAAGTACTGCCACCATGCCCATTTCTGTCGCCAAGCAGCGATGCATTATCGTTAATGTGTTCCGGTTTGAAAGGTGTGGTTGCCGGTGAAATTACACGCACATTAGACATTCCAACTTCACGTCTCAGAGTTACGGGCGCATACAATTCGACTTGGCTCTTAGCGTACCTAAGTAGGGGAGGACACAAGTCGCATTGCTTGTTATGGGCAGAGGTTACAACTTAATAAACACAGTGGTATGTGCAAAAATTTTCCATACTCAAATAACAACAATAGATAGGAAAATCCGGGGATAGATGTTAAAATAAATCAGGATTTACGTCAATGCCTGTAATCGGCTTATTGAAAGCCGATTACTGCCCTGCAGTGCTGCTGAACATGTCTGAATCTTAAATCTTTTAAGATCCAACTTCTGGAAGTTAGATGTGGATTTTATCAGTCTTCCCTTGACCTGTGACTACAATAATACAGACTTTGTTTCGCATAATATTAGTGTGTACTAATAGTTGCTTCTTCAAAATGTTTCATACTTTTGACGTATTGTTTCGAATTTTTAGTAGAAATTACTGTATTACTATCTAGAACCAACATTATTTTAATGAATGACAGACGCTTAGATTTGAAATGTGTATTACTCAATCATTTAAAACCATTTCATTTTATTTATTTATTTATTTATTTTAGGTACTTATAAAACATACAGCTATTGTAGCCAAAATGTCTTACGAGCTAGGTTTTACCTCAATATAGCAATATAGTCACCTCAATGCCACATAATAATTATAATAAAGGACAATTTCAAACGATACAACATTAAAATGATACTTTTCTTTATAGTAACAGAAGACTAAGAATAATAACTTTTTAAAAATTGGACTTTCAATTTACTCTGTGTATACAAAACAGTTAACAACTTTTAATTAACAAATAATATTTTGTTAACAAAGTAACTTCACCCTAATAAAATATTTCGTATTTTATTACACCGAACTCAACATGGGTCAACTTAACGGCGCCATACTTTTCAACTAAATCAAAATAACTAAACTTAACCTAACTTTTACTCTCTCGACTTATCCAATATATCTGCCACGTCAGTTACAACGGCTTATCTAATTGGACGGTAGTTCTGCAAACTTCGTATCACTGATCACAACTTGCGTCAAAGTAAGTGTACTGGCATAGGAATGAAGCGACGAGCGGAACTCGAAATAAAAAGGTACAGTACGTCATACATAACGAATATGTATTAGAGAGCTCATAGCTTACTGTTACTGCTGAAAACGAACTCACGAGATATTTCAACTTACACGAATACTTTTTATTATTTCCGAATATCAACCGATACAGAAGTGGAACTTTTTTTATGTGATATAGTTACGGAACGAGCCGATGGCCCACCTGGTGTAAGTGGTAATCTCTGCCCATAACAACCGATGCGACTGGGATCTTCCCATACTAGGTACGACGAGACCTAAGTGGCATCGTATGCGCCTGTAACTCTGAGACTTGTGGGTGGTATTTCTCATGTGCCTCTAATTTCACCGGCAACCACACCTTTCAAACCGGACCACAGTAGCGCAAATGCGTTACTGCTTGGCGGAAGAAATGGGCATGGTGGCAGTACTTCCTCGGACGAACCTGGCCTGGGTTCTACTGCTATTATTAAAAAAAAACTAATAAATTATTTGTATTTTTTTTAATTGGTTAGGTATAAATATTAAAATTCAGTCAATATAAAATGCATAAACTGTTTAAATAAAAATTTGGAACAAGTTTATATATTGTCTTTCTTTAAATAATTCAGCTTTCGACCGCGGCTATTATCTGCCACCTACGCTTAAAAGATTCATTTGTACACTCAGACACTCCAATTTTATTTATTTGTATAGATTATTATTATAGAACTTTAAATGTAGCCCATCTTTTTTTTATGCTTTTCTAAGTTCCGATATGTTTTCTTATGAATTTCATATAATAAATGTATTTCTAATACTATGTTCATTCCCTTATCTTTTGTTCGTAAATAGTATACCACCCGCGAGCGTTTCAGTACTCTCCTGAGACCTATGTTTAGGGAACTTAGATACTTTCGGGGAACGTGAGTGAAGCTGGATACTAACATTTTATTACAATCATATGAATACTGAACATAAAAACAGTTAACATTAACAGTTATTGCCAAGTTCGTCTGGGGAAGTACTGCCAACATGCCCATTTCTACCGCCAAGCAGTAACGCATTCGCATTACTGTTTTACGGTTTGAAAGGTGTAGTTAGCCGGTGTAGGTGTAGGTGTGGTTGCCGATGAAATTACAGGCACATGAGACATTCCACCTACACGTCGCAGAGTTACAGGCATTTACGATGCAAATTGGGTCTTATCATACTTAAGTAGGGGAGGGCCCAAGTCGCATTGCTTGTTATGGGCAGAGGTTGCCACTTAACACCTGGTCCATCGGCTCATTCCCTAACTGCATCACATAAATAAACTACATTTGTATAAATAAAAACAAAATGAAATAAAATAAAAAAGGTAAACTCATCATCACTCATCAACTCACATCTCAATGATGAAATAAAATCCATAGATTTACAACCGCATCGACAAAGCTTTTATAATGCCTAGGATAATGTACATTCTGTCCCCGCGTAATTGGATTTCCGGTACCGTCCTGTTTTTATACCGAAAACAACTCGTATACGAGAGAAATTTTATGCAAAGTTCACATATGTGGCTTTTTCCTTTTTCACAAATTTTTGGAAAGAGTATAATTCTGTTTTTGTCTGTTGTACATTTAAATCAAGAAACTCCCACAATGTAAAGAAATGTGCGGTTAAACTAACTTCCAGCTTCCGAGGTGCTCATACCCACGATAGTCTAAATGCATGTCTGTTACAGGCACGCAAACCATCTAAGGAATAAAGTAGATTTATTCCAAGGTTGGTACATCAGAATTGAGAGAGAACATGGTGGCCCAGTGGCACCGACTCCGAATTTCAATCCGGAGGAGGCGGGTTCAAATCCTGAGTTACACCAATGAGATTTTTCTTAACAAAAACGCATCAGCGCACGCTAAGTTTGCAGGAGTGCCTACCAAGAGACGCAATCACAAATACATAGTATCTAAAAATAGGCTTAGCGAATAATAAACTTTAAAATTTCTTACAGATTTCTCCCGGAGTGCAATAACATTGCTTCAATGAAACAAATACAATGTTAGTAGTATCCGGAAATGCTATGTAATATTTTTCCACTGCTGAATTGCACCCAAAACTTATTTAAAAAGTTTTATTGAGGCTGCCCAAGGCATCAAAGCGATATGTCTTTGAACGCAAGAGTTCATCCACTCATGTAGGTTGGTTAGAGATGAAACAGCAAGCTTAACATAAAAGCCTAACTTGGCTTGAAAAGGGATCGCTATCTGACATAACGTGTGCGCGTCGTGGTAGTAAACACAATAGTCCTTTTCGTGCATTTAACACAATATCTTCATTTGACTGGCCTCGCAGCTCAGTTGGTTAGTAACTCTGCATTCTGAGCTGTAGGTCGTGGGTTCGATTCCCACTCAGGTCAAACACTTATGTTACGAGCATTGATGTTTGTTCTGAGACTGGGTGTTAAAATATATTTATATGTATGTTTTTACATAACAATAAAATGTGTACATGGCGATGTGTGAAATGTCCAATATTTATTTATTTATTTTATTTATATATATCTAACACACCGATTTCTTCACTGTTTTGAGAAAGCGCAAGAGAAAATCTCATTGGTACGTCATGATTTAAACCAACGATCCCTTTCAATCTCGGTTTTGTACCACTACTACACACCAGCTACTGAGCGATAGCGTCTTCTAGTGTTGCTTTACGCTATTGAACAACATCATAGATTTAGTATGCCATGCTGAAAAGGGTTAAATCTAAGGTTACCCCGCACGTGAGTTCAAAGTTCGGAACTTCAACTAATCGGATTTTGATCGAATGCTAACGAAGCTGGAAGTTTTGTCGAAGATCTAATTTCGCCGGAACCCGCCTCGGGAAATTTAATTTGCCTTTTCTGGAGCGATATATAATATCATTGATATAATATGAACATGTTCGTTGTAGGTATTAGTTTTATTATTTGTCATATTTCAGGAAAAACACGTCGTATTTATGGTTCTGTCTTGTGTGATGATTATTGTCAATTAGATTAATGGTATCGGTTGGCTTTTTCATTTATGTGGTTCGGAAAAATCCTAGTGCAAACTAAGATGAACCTCACAAATTATTCATTATACTGACAAATGGTAAACTAGAAACTGTTGAGCAGTAGTAATGTATACTAAAATAAATGAATAAGACAAATAAATTGTTCATAATAACGACATCATTAGTTTCTCCCGATTCGCAACGCCCCAAACCGAGGTCCGAACCTAAGTGGTGCCCGCGGTGACGTTGTGTATAATTTTATGTTTTACCGGTTGAGAGCCGTCTGCTCTCACCAAAGGCCCGTGTAAACGCTGTCAAGGCCATCTGCGGCCAACAGCAAATTGGCCCGAAAAAAAAAAAAGACATCATTATTACGAATTATAGAAGTTCGTAGATTAGAAGATAGAAACTGTTACTTGAACTGTTAGAAGCTAGAGATTAGAAGATTTACGTCCACGGCAAGCCGTACGACTATGTCTAATGTCCTACATAGTTGAAATAGCATTCTCATCGTTCATAATAATAAATATTGAAAAGAAACGTCCATGGAAATGAAAAAATGACCTATATACTTGTGAGCTGCATTCTCGTCCTTCAAAATAATAGCACGATGCAAATTCAAACCACGGACAACACTAGTTTGCACTATAGTTGGCTTCCATTTGTTTGCCTCATCGCTCAGGGCGAATGCAATCGGAAAAAAATGGGAAACATATTTTTCATCAAGCGCGGGGTGAAAGGGGTGACAGGGGGTGACGGGGGTGCAATCACGGGTCGAGCTCGGGACGTCTGGTTATGCGTTCGTTCCCACGCTCTGAAAATTGCCGTGGATTAATGGGAAGTCGGAATGGAGTGAGCTGTTTTGTATATGGCCAACTTTAGTTTACTCGTCTGAAAATACATTGCAGTTTTTAACAAAGTTGTTCGGGCGTAAACTTAGCAATTTGTTCAACACTTGCGGAGTTTTCATAAAGTCCTCTCAGAATTATGGGTTCCTGTAGAAGAAAATGTTTTTCACTGTTTAAAATCTTTTAATCGAATATTTTTAAAATGTATATGCATTGTTTTTCATTTTAAGTCGAAATTAATGGTAGATTAAAAGCTCTAAATATCAAAGTTAATCTTAGAGCAAAGACTTTTGCTTCGAAGGAGATAAAAACAGTTAAACAGCGAAGCGATTATGGTAAAGTAAGTGGAATAATACAATGAGCTTAAGCTTCCAGTGTAGGGAAAAATCTTGAGAAAACCGTAGCATATGGTAGTCTGGAAAAAAAACACTAGTCAACGCCTTCAGGTTAAAAATTTTAAGGCAAGAAGGTATGGTTTGTTTCGGGTGCCTCGCATAGGAGTCAAATTCAAAACGGCACCATCGCATCGGCTACATTGGTATCTTACATCATCTGATGGAAGATGAAGATGAATAATCTGATTAAGTACATCTGTACTTAAATTTGCTACCCTCTCTATAAATAATAAGAAAGTCATAATGTGATAAGGCCCTAATCGTATATTCCATAGCTATTTTCACCGCTCACCCAGTGATAAAAATGAAACATTTGCCTGTTATCTCAATTAAACAAGCTTATAATACAATCTTAAGTAACGTATCTTACAGCCAATAAAGGAATTACATTTCATAATATATCAATATAGAAGACAGTCAAGTTTAACAAACAGAAAAATAAATTAAGTTTATACACAAATTTGCATTTAATATAAATTATTATTACTTAACTGTGCTATTTTAAAATGAAAAGTTATAAGTTTAAATAAATAGACATTGTAAAAAAATACTGACGGATAAATTAAAACAGGTTGTCTAAAAATGATGTATAAGTTAACATTGGTTTCCTAACAAACTTAGCGCAAGAACCTATTTCACAATAGTTGTTAATTTATTTGAAATGTTACCGGCAAACGCTTTGTTAATTCCCAGTACTTCAAGCGCTCCACGGATAAACCAATGCGATAACTAATGCTTGTACATCCATTCCTCTTGGCGACAGCTGATTTATGGTATTTCCGGTTTATCCCTAAAGCTCCGGTTCCGAGTTTACAGGTCTAATCAATGTACGAGGACAAACACTGACATGAATCAGTAGCTAAGCATTATGCCAAACAAATCATGAATCATCATCATTATGCATTAACTTTTAGTAAAGAAATTGACGCTTAGTTTCGTTCAAGTAATTGTTGCAAAGTCCGTATATGTTCGACTGGCCTCACAGCTCGTAACCCTGCCCTCGGCGCTGTAGGTCGTCATCGTTCGATTCCTACCCAGGGAAAACATTTGAGGGATGAACACTGGTGTTTGTTCTGTGTCTGGGTGTTAGCATGTAATATGTATGTATTAACAAAAAGTGTATAAGTATTATATCAGTCTGGTTCCCATGATACAAGCTACGCTTAGCTTACTTTGGGGCTAGATGGCGCTGCGTGAAATGTCCACTATTTATTATTATTACATTATGCTTTGCCACAGTTGAGAAAAAATGTATGTATTTTTAATTCGTATTGCATATGGTCCTACGACAATCATAGTTTTTTGTGCACTTTAATTTCAGAACAATCAATCCTGCACAATGTTTTGTAGCAAAATTAATATCCTATAGGCAGGTCTCATAGTTTAAAACAGTCACTCCCACTGTCAGTACGTTTATATCTTTTACACTACGCAACGAATTTTCAACAAGTTTTCAGCAATAGATAGAGTGATTCAAGAGTAAGGTTTGTACGTAAGAGTAAGGTTTCTACGTTGAAATATGACGGTGATTGTTGAAGACGTCGGAATAAATCAAGCCGACTGGGGTGGGGGGGGGGGGGTTCTTTACTGTCGTGCGCCACGTAAAACAGTAGAGAACATATATTTATTAAATTATATTAAATCGTCTTCTTTTTTTAGGCATATAATGTTCTGCTATCCGAATTTTACATGAGAATTGTATGAGAAAAATTATCCTATTTATTATTCTGTCTCGTCGTGGCGACACTAATTCTGGCATAAAATATTACACAAAACAATTAAATTCGACTCTAGTTTTCGTGTAGTGTATGTGTAAAGTCAATGTGTAAAGTCAAAAAAGTCTTGGAAACGTCAATAATATTCAAAACATAAGGTCACGCGTATACTATAATTACATTGTATTATGGCCACTCCCACAGTTTCATATCAACATATTCATTCGTGTTTCAATCACGAGGTTGATAGATGAATCATAACGCTAATGCTTTAGCGGTGGCGGAGACTAATGGATTATCGATTCGTTAAACTCTAAACGTATAATGTTTCAAATTTAATGATACCCTAGGATCCCATTTCTTAGGTGTGTATGTGTATTACGAAAGTGTAACTTTCGAGAACATGGTAAAATGGGGGGCTACGTTGCTCGCGTCCGTAGGTGATAACCCCCTGAATCCCTACACGTGTCCCCTGGGTGGTGCGAAAGGAGCACCCAAAGTAGCAGTAGAACTTGTGCTAAGTTCGCCCGGAGAAGTACTGCCACCATACCTGGTAATCTGCCGCCAAGCAGTGATGCACTCGTGTTGATGTGTTCCGGTGAAAGGGAGTGGGTGCCGGGAAAAATTGCAGGCGCATGAGACGTAACATCCCCGTTTCGAGGTGATGGATGCAACGCAATGCGACTTGAGTCATCTCGTACTTTAGTGGAGAGGACTTGAGTCGTATTGCTGTTGTCTATGGGCGGCGGTTACCACATAACATCAGGTGGGCCGTCAGCTCATTCCATCACTTCAATGACATAAAAAAAAACATGGTAAAACGAAAAACCATTACGGAAAGGAAAGCGATTTGAGCCATGATATCTTGAATATGTGCAGCGAGGTGAAATTTTACAAAAATATATCCAACTTTGAGCAATTATTCTCACTAGCATATTTTCTATTGTATTATTTTCAACCGATCGTTCTTATTAAAGTAGCCTAATATAAGATTATACGGTAAAAATTTTGCTTTGTCAAAATATAAGTATACAGCATCCCTACTTTTCATTACGATAAACCTTATGCACCTGATTTTGCAAAGGAAGGTCTTAAAATAACGATGCACTTTGAACCACTGCTCTCCAGATTTCAATTCGGGTCTTTACCACTGAACTACTACGCCCTCGGGACGTCTATTATTATAAAATGTGAGCCAATATCCAATTACAAAGTATGGTATAGTATGGACGACCTCTGACAAACTGTTTTTTAGTGCCAGAGGTCAAGTTAATTTATGAAAAATAATCATTCACAAGTGATCAATGTAAGCCGGGGTTGCGTATCCTGAAAATAATTAGTGTAACTTGATCATTTAAAAAAATCCTCGTTAGCGATATTATTTTTTATTTAAACCAACTTAAATAAATACACATTTTACAGCAATTTTCAATATAAGATTAAATTATCTAGTTACAAATATAATTTAACTATAATAAATGTGACTATAAAACTGCCTAAATACTTCCTATTAAACAAGTCTCAATAGTCCCTAAAAAGATAATGGTTTTTTTATTAAGTTTCTTGTGTGTTAAAAGTATTTTATCAAAATTATTCAAGTCAATGCGTAATTTTATTTTTATTTATTTATTTAGTTATAACTTTATAACAATTATTCGCGTCGCAGTATCACAGAAGCGGTTTTATTGGTAAAAAAAGTCGATAAAACTAATGAAGGTACCACATTGTAGTTTTTTAACCAATTAATGGCAGCATAATTTGAAACCCAGCCAAAAAAAAAAAAAGGAAATATTCCATTGTATCTATCTATATCGAGAGTACAACTGACTAGTGCAGAATATTTTTATGTCAGGCACAATAGAAACAAATCAGAATACTCCTTATTTTTTTCTGGATAACGTAGCTTTTTGCCGCAGATAGCCTTTTACAGCGTTTACGTGGGCTTTTGGTGAGAGCGGCAGGCTCTCTGCCGGTCCTGTATCTTAAGGTGTTTTTTTTTTTATAATTTTTGCTCCATTGTCGGCTAAACCTGTTTTCACATGAAGAAGTATCCTTGTTGGAACTGTCAAATTTCGAGGATTAAGTAAGGAAGGAACTAACGCATCACATTTCTAATTAAGGACTTATTCAAACTTGTAAAGGAGTCCATAATTTTTTTCTTTATATTGAAATACATAATTGGTATCCGAGAACAAATTTATACGTTTAAACTCACGTAATGATTCAAAGTTAAATATTATCTAAAACATTGTGTTATTCACTTTCAAAATACATTAATGACTTATTATCTCTATTACCAAGCATTATTACTTCAGACATATACATAACGGCGATTTACAACAACTGTCTACTTTACAAAATACGACAACAATGGTTATATGAATTAAATAGACTTATATATCTATATTGATATGCAACATCATGGTCTGTGATTGTATTTCATAATATATATATATATATGTATACAAATATTTCAAATATATATTTATGTCTACCAATGGTTTGGTATTTCAAGTATATATGAGCTAGAAAAACTGAGCTCTTTAAGTTAATATAAAATGTACATAAATATATAAGAATTTAGTAACATGAATGTATATTCAATTCAATTATTCCTTAAAGTTATTCAATTAACATGAAACTAAAAACAATATGAACCTGAGTATACTACCAAACATGATACATACATACATTTTTTAATATCAAGATACAACAATATTGAACATTTAATTTTGCTTCACTAAATTCTGTGTGTAGTCCAAGGACTTCCGAATAAGTGGCAATTTGATGAAATTGAATAACTTCTCAATTTCAATATTATTAGCTGCAAAACGTCTCAATCTAAATCTAAATCATTCAGTTTTAACGTTCATATTCGGAAAATACAATTTCGCGTCCATTTCTGGACGTTTCAGATAAAAGACAATTTGAACTTGCGTCAGATCATATAAATAGCAATTAGAGAGAAATATTATTATAGATTAATAAGAATTAATATAATAAACACGACATAAATATTAGATCATAAATGTTTATAGTAGAAGTGACAATACTACTCGAAGATACATAAAATCCTTAACTAATCAGGTTCCTCTGACTCTGACTACACATACACAGTAAATATATTTACTTAATTAGTTGGTGCATCACATAGTTATAAAGTTTGTGCATCTTAAGTACTATAATGTATCTTGATTTTTCTAATATCTTGGTATAGTATGTATAATGGAATACGAACATTATATTCCATCTCGCGTCATACATAATATACACTTTTTTTATTAAACACTCATACAATGATTTATAAATATCATATATAATGTAATCTCGAAACGTGAGACCAAATTTTTTAATAATTTTGACGAAGCCCACGATAAATGTTTCAGGCGATCTTAATTTATCACATCGAATGCTTGACTTTCCATATTTTAATGCAATATCAATTTTCTTGTATATACTTATTCAGACTAAAGGATATGTTTTTGGTTACATTGTTATGTAGCACTTGATTATATGTATATACTAATGTTGAATTAATGTAATATGAACATTACGAACGCTCTATGTTTAAGAATATAGTGTAGAAAAAAATAAAGAAGCTGATTTTTAAAGTCACATTTATTACCTATACTACTATTAACTTTTTACATATTACTAAACAACAAAAATAAATAAAAATTACCTATAACAAGAAAATAAAAGCTATATATTTAAATAAAATTTACCACATAAAACATAATTTTAAAACTATCTATGAACTGCCAACAAAATGCATAATACATAATACAATTTAATTTTAACTAACATAAAACTATTAGTAAATCTACATCGATTATTCCGGTCATAACAGCAAATATAACTACTACTACACAAATGTTTATTCAAGAAGCTATTGTAACTACTTCTTTTTTACGTTTTAATATCCAGAAAAGTTGAAATGTTAGATTTAACCTGCGCATAGAAATGTTCAATTTCGACTCTCGATTCTACATAAAGAGTATATTATCAAAGAATATTATAGTAATAGTCAACATCGTAAATACATTTAAGCTTATTATTATGTATAATGCTATCATATAGTTTTATCGTAAGGCAGGGGGTAAACAATATAAAATATAAGGTACTGAAGTTTTCCAAGATCGACTACAAAATTAAAACGTTCTGCTAAAGATTGCTTTAAATTCTATGAAGTGACGACACACGTTCATTATCTCCTAAATGATTTTGTATATAAACCCGCATCTCGAGTGATACCTACTGCTACCGGTGTAGTTGCAGCTACTGGTACTTTATAAGGTATACCAACAGTTCAAAAAAATACTGTATCACACTAACACCCCTTAAATCCATATTTTAAAAAGCTACCGCTCCTTTACTCTACTTTAGCCCCAAATTGATATGTATCGTAGTTTATTGCACAATTTACGTCGAACTAAAAAGACGAACGGCGAATAGCGAGACGTCGAACCATCCGGCCACAGCTGGCTCGAGGCTGACCATTCGCAACAAAAAGGGGACAACGTAAGACTAAACAATTTAGTATAATATCTACAGCCATTTGACAGCGATGTATAGTAAGGTGTTGGTCACCAGGTTGCATGTATTAGCGTGTCCGGCTCCGGTGCGTCCGTAAGCGGGTTTTCTCTTGCAGTTCATTTTCTCTAGGGGCATCTTGGCGACGCTGTACTCCCGGTGCTCGTTAACCATGGTGCAGACGGTGCGTTTCTTCTGCATCATCTCGTCGTCACGGTCGCGGAGGCCGGCCAGCCATGCCTCGTACCAAGCTAGCTCGCAATCACAAATCAGAGGATTATCTGTTGGGAAAAAAACAATTAACAATAACTTTTTAGAAAGCGTACAAATCTTAGTTTATCTGTGTTTATACGTATAATTGTGTATGTAATATGAGCTGTGACAAAATTGAAAAGCAGTCATAGAAATTTTTCCTTTTTTGAATTCTAAAAACATAACAAAGTAAAATGCATCGCAAAAGTAGAATTTTTATGTTTATAAATTCGTTAAGACCCGAACGAAAACACGTCTTCAATAATCCATTGCGACTTTCCACAAATTTATTGTCATTAAGCGCATCGTGCATGTACCGATGAATGATTCGTACGAAATAACCAGTGGTGAAATATGTTCCGGCATGGATTGGTACAATTTTATGTATAAAACACGGCCGAGTGTGAGGCGTAAAATGCGTTATGTATCAGAGTTATCTTGTGTAAAATATTTACGCATATTCTTCTTTATTTTACGGTAGAAATCAACAAGAATCCTTATTTAATAATACTCATTCTTTTATAGTTATACCCAATAATATAAAACTTACCCATTATGTCGACGACACGGAGCGTATCCAGAATCGGTTCCATAATCTCCTCCGGGATATGCTGCAGTTTGTTGTTCTGGAGGTTGAGGGTCTCCAGGGAGTTCAAGTTGTCAAATCCCATCGTCGGCAATTGATGAATCCTGTGAAACAAATATTCTCTTGTTAATGTATGGTGGAATTTACAAGGTGTCATAACTCTTATATCCGTATGCAAAGACACTGTTTCACATTTATTTCCACAAAATCGTATCTTCTATAACGGGAGCTTCAATGGGACTGTAAAAAGAAATATGCCTTCACAACGCTAAATTTTGCCAACCTATCAATTAGCAAAAACACTTCGAAGTGCACAAGTTCGCAGGGAGTAGGGCAAACTATAATTAAACCCCTTTGAAGTTTGGAATTAATTTAGTGAATTAGATATTTTGATTAATTAACTTCTTGAAAGTTTATGTAGATAGCTAAATTTGATAAATGAGAACGATAATACACTGTGTTAGATGGCATCTATTATGTTTTAGGTGACTAACGATGGAATAATCTAGTGGCCCTCCTGCTGATTAGCGGTATCCTGTGCGCATAACCAAAAAGACCTCCCTTATTTTTATTAATGGGGAGACTTAAGTTGATTTCGGCTGCGCCACCCAATCTGAGACGTAAAGATGTCTCATACGCGTATTCTTTATTTTGGATAAATAAAAATCGTATATTTTTCTATACATGCATCTATATTTGCAAAAAAAAAAAAGACAGTTCATGTTGTTTTGTCTGAAGAACTAAGGTTTGTAATTTTCATGCATTTGAAAAAAATGTACGATGCAACTGAATTAATTCAGAGATTTCATGTAACACGACTGGGTTGGAAACAAAATAGAAAAAATATTGTAGTTTTTATATTATTCATGTCTAAAGTAATTGCTAGTAACACGAAAGTAGCTGAGATAGGTATAATAAAAAAAAGTGATTACGTTTTATTTCGTACACCTTTACGGCTTGATTTCGCTTGCACAACAGCTCAGTTTTACGGTCAGGACATTAAACTTTTAGTTATCATAAAAGTAATGATATACGTGCAGTTCATTGGAAAAGTAAAAAAGTAATACTTGTATCCAAATCGCTTAAAATCGAGCAAGTTATGTCCATTCGCAGACCATTTACGACATGTCCTAGTTTCAGGAGGTAAAGTTTCGTTCAATCTTTTATATCTTTTTTCAGTCGTGTTTCGTAAACATCCAACCATTTACGTTGTTATATGTTGTGTTGACAATTATTGGAGAGACATGACTGTTTTTTTACAATGTTTTTCTATACTAAAACTGGTGACAAATAACGATCCCGATGTTTTTTTACATTTCACAGCTTCATCTATTCCCTATCTAAGTATATTTTTGTATAAATACATATTAACACATACATTAAATACATATTAAATATATATTATTATAGGGCGTTTATAAGTCAAAGTCAAAGTCAAAAACCTTATTTCCATAGGATTCATAAAGAAATGGCTTGGATACGTCATTAATATTGAAAACATAAGGTCACGCGTACATATCGCTAAGTTTGACGGCTGTTCAAACCCCTATAATGACTTACATATTCTTCTGCATGTTCAGGAACGTGATGGAGTCTCCGTATCCTGTGAAGGCATCCTCACTGATGTACGTGATGTTGTTGGACCTCAAGTCCAGGTGGCGGAGACGGTGCAGCGGCCTGAGGGCATCTGAGGGTATCTCGTGCAGTCTGTTGTCGCCGAGTCGCAGGTATTGCAGGTTTTCTAGACGACAATTTGGATGTTTGATTTAATAATAATAATAATAATTAGTGTATTTAATCGGACTACTTTACACATGTGTTAGTGAATCAAATTAAGAGCTAGGCTAGGTTTTTTATCGTTATTGTGATTAGAAACTACTAAGTAATCATTGTATTATATACTGGTTTCTTTAATGGCGATACAGAGTTCACAGCTTTAGTTTTTCATAGGTACCTCTTAAATACTTAAAACATATTTATATGCTTTTTATTATTGACAGAATAGATTCTATTCTTTTGAAGAATGATTTTTAGCAAGCATTAACTTTTAAACACTATATAATTTTACTCATAAAAACCGAATGCAAAATATTATTGTTTCCTTGGAGCAGTTACATAATTTAGTTCCAAGATTAGACCATAAGTTAGTAAAGTATCCGTAGAGTTACCCTCAAGTCCCGCGAAAGCTTTCTCATCAATCCTTTGGATCTGGTTGCCTTCCAGTTCCAGCGAGTTGAGGAATGTCAAATGCGAGAACACCTGCGATGGCACTTCTCGCAGCTGGTTGTGGGCCAACCCTAGAGAATCCAGATTTCGTAAACCTGAGAAATAAAAATAATATTTTACATATATACCTCTATATAGATAGATAGATAATACTTTATTGACCACCATACATGGAAGTTTCATAAAGATCAATATTCATATATATCAATATTTAAGCTAAGGTAATACAATGGGCGGCCTTATCGCTAATAGCGATTTCTTCCAGGCAACCTTTATATAGATGTATAGATTTTCAGAAGAGTGTGGTGTACAAGTGTGTAGTAACAGAAAGAGCAGATGGCCCGCCTGATATCCAACGGTTCTTCTTCTTCTTTCGTGTCAACGATGCAGATTAAACAAAATTACCATAAAATTAGGCCACCTCAACTTTTTGGTGGCTTTCATGAGATCGTCCCTTGTGCATGAGAAAGGGCATTTGGGGCAGACTAGTAAGTGGGACATGTTTTGGATGGTCAACATATCAAACGGTGTCCTCTGCCTATAACAACAGCAAAACGATCACATAATATGACAATGTTTTCCGCTGACACAAGACCCAAGTAGAATAGCATTGTTTTCGTTAATATATTTTTATAAGAAAGTTTTGTGGTTAATAAAGCTAATTACGCAATTAAACGCATTTTATTCTCGTACAAAGTTATCCCATTTTCTGATAATCCTATACGGAACCCTTAATCTGCACATGATTAGGGTCCACAAAAGGATCGAAGGACAAAGAACTTAATTTCCACCGTTACACTTTAATATGTGTCTTACTGGTTAATTTAATATTTTATAATAATAATAAAATATCATACAAAATCAATGTTCTGTACAAATCATTGAATTATACTTACTAAAGAAGTCAAGTTGTGAGTGGAGGCAGTTTTAATTCATAGAAACCAGTTAATGGGGGTAGGAATCGAAATCAAAGGTATTTGACAAGTTTATGCGTTTAAACGGAACAAGCAATCGCGACTGATTTCAAGTGCTATAATAACAACAATAATACTTAGGTCATTTCTTTGTTAGATTAGGCAAACTGGTTCACAATGATACATAAAGATAGATACGTAAACCTATATGCTTGCTTTTTCACAATTATTTTAGTTTCACATAATTTTTTTGAAGAATATGTGTAAACAATTCTCTTGTATGTAGTAGTGGACACATACTTCAAGAGACTACATTATGTGAAATAATTTTATTTTATATCTTTACCTGCGAAATCTCCTTCCGAAATAGAAGCAATCCGATTCTCCTGCATCTCAAGTTTTTTCAGATTCTCCAATAGTGCGAGAGCTTTCTGCGGAACCGCTGTCAAGTCGTTCCCACCAAGATTTAATCTCTTCAGTTTTCTGTACATTAAAAAGTGATCGTTGAGATAAATAAATAATAATAAATAAATAAATATTGGTGGACATTTCACACAGCGCCATCTAGCTCCAAAGTAAGCTAGGCATGGCTTGTATTATGGGAACCAGACAAGTGATATAATACTTAAATACTTTTTTTGTTAATACATTGAACAAACATTTATGTCCATTATACAAATGTTTGTCCTGGGTGGGAATCAAAACCCACGACCTACAGCGCAAAAAGCAGAGTTACTACCAACTGAGCTATGAGGCCAGTCATAGCTAAGATGTTCAGATGACGAGTTATTTTAGAATTTTTTAATTTATAACTTATTTTAAATGTGAATAAGTTACAGGAACAGCGGCCCATCAGGTGTTAAGTGGTTACTTTTGCCCATAACAAAGCAGCAGGCTTGGGTCCTCCCCTCCATAGGTGCAACACCTAATTTGCATTTAGTTTGCCCGTAACTTTAAGACATGAAGACGGAATATTTCAATTGTTTGTAATTTTATCGGCACCTTTCAAATCCAGTTTGAAAGGTACACAGTAATTCATTACTAGCAGCAGAATTGGGTATGGTGACAGTAATATCCCGGACCCATTTGGCACAAGTAAAACCACCAGGCAGTAGACTAATGTTTGCAAAGTAATGTAAATTATTCTGAACTGCGAAATATACTCGTAACTTACGAAGAAGTGCTGCGTGAATTAACTTGTAATATTAGTATCATTATTGAGCCATCATTCTATTATAGTTCACCACGGCAAAGTTTACAGCAATTTGCGTAAGAATTATATTTATTGAGGCCATATTTTAAGTTTTTATTAGTACGAGCGCTTCGATAAAATATTTCCCTCATACCGTACATACTGTGACACTGTGATTATTAAGAAAGAACAAACTTTTTAATGATGTAAAACATTGATTAGTACGTTATTCATAAAGAATCAAATTACTTTTTTTTGACTAACCACTTTTTGGTGTTTATTATAATCAGCGTCCTTTGAGTAATAAAAGATCTGCATACATTCAAGCAAGCACTGTTTTTATGAAAATAACTTTATTGAATTCCTCCCTACACTTACGAGCAATAAAACGATCCACCAAATGCGAAACTCCAGCGCTTTTAAAAGCTCTACCTGTATTATTCAAGCCATTTTCACAATAGCACTCATCTCCAATGCAAAACATAGCTGTAACGGAAAACAGCGTACCTACCCACCCGGCAATCAAGCGAGGGTAGTGTGTAATTTATTTGAAATTTGCTATATCTTCGTAGTTTATGCCGTCGAAAACTTGTAATCATTTGGAGCAAAACACTGTGAAGAAACGATATGTAATAGAATCTGGAAGGCCAAACCCAAAAATTACATATAACTTTCACTTTTTAAAGTTCGCTTCTATTATTTTTAAAGATTTGAAAAGTGGGGGATATACCGACCTATGCGAGTTAGACGACATTTTCAAGTTTTTTTAGCTTTTCATAGACGAATCGGTGACCTTAATATGTATATAAAAAAGGCGAATTTATGAATCCGAATTGCACTTACGTATTGGAAAGCTCATTCTTCCACTCTCACTTATTAATAGCACTTGACGAAAGCTGCAACTAATTCTTTATGCACTGGATGGTATAATTCTTATATCAATGATTTTATTTTTATTCATTTTGTTTTATGTAGTCTTTCCTAAGGATATAGTGTATTAGTTTTAATACCAGTCTAATTATTAAATAAAAACAAATACTCACTTCTCCAATCCCTTGAAAGCTTCTCCGTCGACCACGGATATTCTATTCTCGTAGAGCGTTAGTATCTCTAGCGTATCGAGTCCCACGAACGCGCGGTTATGCACCGCCGTTACCTGGAAAATGTTATCTTTATTGCCTTTGCACTCGGTTTGAAGAGCAGAAACGAGAATGCATCCTTGTGGAAATGATACTAGGTACGGCAATAATAGAAGATTGTATAGAGAATAAACGGTAAGAAGAAGCCAACTCTGTAGCACAGATATTTTTTGAGCTTTGCTACAAGTCTGGATGAATTTCAGGTGAAATTTTGAAGCAATTGTAATGGAGGCTGTTGAAAGAAAACATCGTGAAGAATGAAACTCAAAGCTAGCTAACGAATAGCTAAGTAACAAAGTCTTAAGTATATCTAAACTATTTTTTGACAAATTTTGCATGTTCATATGTAACAAAATTGAATTATGTAATTTTTAAAATAAAGAAAATCTAGTTGCTTAAAATCGCTTATTTTAATAATAATATGTCCCTAATAAAGAATTTCAAAAAATTCACCCTTTGTTTTCTTGTGAACTTGAATAAACAATTAGTAAACACTTAACATGAGGTGGAATCAAAGTATTGAAATGCGGTCACATAAATTGTGAGAGGGACTAGAAAATTATTAACAGAAACTCGGTAACTGCACTAAAATAATAATAAAAAAACTAATTAATTTGTACCTATTAGGGGAAGAAATATCACTATCACATATTCTAAAAATTCGGTATTTAACTATTAAATAGAAAGCTATATCATTCTTGAATTCTATCTACATTTTAGGACTGCTATAATTTTGATTATTGATATTACTCGGGCAGCAGAAGCTATTTTATCATTTATATTTTTAACCAAAGTACGCACAAAACTTGTTAAATGGGTAATAATTAAGCAAATTTAGATTCACTTCAAAGCCAAATCATAGCCTTTACCAGAATATTTCAATATACGCCCTCAGGTCCAAATTTAATGTAATAACGCTCCATTATGTTTGTAGCAGACTCATAATTACCTTGTTATGGTTCATGTTCAGAATAAGCAGGTGATTAAGATGCGCGAACGAAGAGGTAGGGATGGTTGCCAGGCTGTTCTGAGACACGTCGAGTTGTGTCAGCTTGTTACCTGGGAAAGATTGTCTCAAAATTATCTATGTTAAATTGAGTACAAATAACTAATATTAATAAATATTGGCGGACATTTCACACATTGGCATCCAGCCCCAAACTAAGCAAAGCTTGTACTATGGGAACCAGATGACTGATAGAATACATATATACCTGCATTTTTAATAAATATATATACATATAATACATATTAACACCCAGACACAGAACAAACATCAATGCTTAGCTTATAAGGGAATAAATTACTTGACTAATGTGTGTTATTCTGTGATTAAGGACTCTTTATTATTTTCTTTATTCGTGGGAAAATAACTGCAGCTACAAGCCGACCACTTGTCAGGTCTACTTTCCAATTTATGGTAAAATCCGCAGTGGCTGAATTCAACTTTACTCTTCATTTTCCCCTTCGGGGTAGTACGTTTAGGTAAACAAGCCAGTAAGAAGCTAAATCATAATATTATGACATAACAAATGGCCCGTTGGGTGTTAAAACGTTAGCAGATACCGATAACAAGTGCCAATGAATGGAAAACTATTAGATCTTAATATTTCTGCTACCCGTCACTTCTGAGAATTAAAGAAAGAATTTATACTGTGACTTTAATAAAATTTACTATTAAGATATACACCTATTACCGGATGATTTATATTGTACAAAAATGTGAACTTTTATTGACTCCCTATCAGTAAAAGTCTTATATACATCCTTCATTATTATTTAATATTTCTCAGTTTCTAAATCTAAATTGGTAATTAAAGGAATTAGTCGAAAAAGTATTTAACAAAAAGTCACCAAATCTGGTAAGAATTGGTTGCATTGTCTGCAAGCACTGTCAAAACAATATTTTGAACAGTAGGTCTAATACTAAAACAGTTTTGGGCTAAAATCCACTAAAACATTATTTTTTAAATTATTTGGCACGGTTTATATGAAAATCTGAACCAAATTCTCGCTTTTCATTACATCGACAATCTACCCACCACGAACGATAGATACATATGTTTTTTACATCCTTAGGCCAAACTCATTCACTAATTTAGTCTATCCATCATCTTCCTATAGCGCGATGGCACTCACTCCCTGTAATTCCATACGGTGAGACATTCAGATAGGCATTAAACCGTTGAATTGATCATTCAGGAATTCCGAGCAGTTAACGCTCCATTTCTCTGTCAGCAGTCGAGTATTAGAATTCCACCACTAAACTGACCAAAATCTCATGAATAAACTTTCAGCTGGGAGCTGAGGCAACGTGCCAAACGTAGGCAGCTATTAACAAAGTTACGGCGGGCTTACCTTTTCGATTATTTAGTACAGGGCTGACCTTTACTATGAACCCCGCCTTTTAATATCCGATGCAAGTAACACAGGTGCGTTATCACCGTTAAATATTGATGACTTTTTAGGGTGGCTCCAGAAATAGTGTCAAGTGAAAGCTTAAAGGTTGAAAATCCTTATTAAGAAATCAACTCACCAGCTTTTTTGAACCATTGCGGCAAAGTGATTAAAGCGCACCTCAAAAAGGCTGCTTTCGTGCACTCGACACATGACTCCGAAATTTTAGGTTCTAGGATATCTTTCACGTTTGCAGCACTTCACAATAGCGCACTTACATTTTTCAAGTGATAGAACTCAGTGTTGAACGTCGGGATTTGAATCAGCGACCTTAGGAATGAAACTCGGCGTATGTACCAATATTCTATTCAAATCTCTGGTTCTCTCGAACCAGTGTAATGAAAGGATTTTAAGTGCTCCTTTCGTTTTAACTTTTAGTTCTAGGACATGTCGGTTTCCTCACGATGTTTTCCTTCACCGTTTTGAGAACTTGGTATTGCGCACATCAATCATTCAATCGAAAAACTCATAGGTGCACGTCGGATTCGAACCGGCAACCTTAGTATTGAAACTCGGGGTCAGTACCACTTCTTCTTCTTCGAGTCACCGGTTCTGTCGAACCAGTGTGGTGAAAGGATTGTAAGTGCGCCTCAGAGGCTCCTTTCGTGCACTCGACACATGTCTTCGAATTTTTTGTTCTAGGACATGTCGGTTACCTCACGATGTTTTCAGTACCACTGAGCCACCGCCATGCTCTCACTCGCCTTGGTAAAAGCAGGCAATTGATACTTAGGACATCCCTGAGCTAGATAGAACGTCGGCTTGCTAAAGGTAGATAGCAGAAAGTTTATGGGAAGCAGACATATGTGATCCAACTGTAGATTCATGTGTAATGATAATATTATGATGATGAGGATAATTCAATAACATATGCAAATATTAAATATACTCTCCAGGAAGAGACCAGTCACCCACAACACAGGGAATCCTAGTGCGGGACTAGTGATTTTTTTCCAGACGACTGATTTCACATCTCAGTTGGTAGTAACTCTGCCTTCTACGTTGTAGGTCGTGGGTTCGATTCCCACCCAGGCCAAACATTGTGAGACGAACATAGACGTTTGTTCTGTCTGGGTATTAATATGTATTTATATGTATGTAACCAATACCAAATGAGCTATGAGGCCAGTCAATAAGTATATAAAATATGTATTATCATTATATAAATGCAGTTTTTTAGTGTAATCCCATACCTATGGAGCTAAGCGAGGAGTCTTCAATGACGGCGAGGCTGCTGTTGTGCACGGTGAGGTGACGGATGTCCAGACCGAGGAAGATGTAAGACGGGAGCTTGGCCAGGTTGTTGTGACGTAGCTTCAAGTAGAATATTATCATCGGCTTCGATCGAAGTGTGTTCATGGCCTGGTAAGAATAGGTAATATAAAATGTATTGCTAGGACTTGTTAGTACTTTCGGTGGTATGAGATTTGTCCTGGCTGCCGAATATTAAAACGGTATGTTAAGAAGCAAGTGTTAGCCGAACTATTCGTGAGAAAACAATGGGCTTCGTCTAGGTTCCAATGATGGTGAAAAGTGGTCCACTGAGGCTCTGCTTACCCCTTCGGGGATATAGGCGTGAATGTGTATGTGGAATGTGTGTTTTTGTCATGCTGTATTCTGATTGTATACCTACTATTACTAAAAAATACTTTATAAGTCTATACTTTATAGGTCGCTGGGGTGAAAGTTGAATGCATAAAATTATAATTTCATTTAATTAGGGAATTCAAATTGAAAGTTAGTATAACCGGTCCTTATGAATAGCGCAAATACGACCTCATATTTGAAAAATAACCGATGGCCTTTGGCGAACGTATCCAGTATTCAACAATAGAGCTGCAGTCGCTCCAAGTGTATTTTTTCTGTTTTTATTCTTTTCATCGGGAATCCGTGTTCAACGGACATTGGCATATTTCCAGTATCCATATTAAGGGGAAACATCTGAACGTGAATTATTCAAAACTAGGGACAGCACCAACTTCTTACGCGTGGAATTCAGTTTTATCACGCCACCTGTACTTTACCCATCGGAAGAGTAACCTAAGTTACTGCTTATAACATCAGCTATCTGCCACTCAAGCTCTTGTCAAAATTGTTGAAGCCGTTTCGGAGTCGAGCCGGTTTTCCAGTAAAACCTACATATGGTTACAACATATGGTTGAAAGTCGAGTCAGCGCCCCTGAATTCCATGTAGGTACACAACCATGATCTTTATTCTCACAGTTCTAATTGTTAAATAAGTTTTTAAAATGTAACTTGATGTAAAATACATAATTTTGATATCAAATTGAACTTCGAATACCTAAAAATGTTGTCACGTTAAAACTGATACGTAAAATGTGGCGTAATGTAGCTGTGGTAGCTCAATAAATTCCGGTAACATAAATTAATTTAAAACCCTGGTTTTTGTAGGTATCTGGATGGTTTTGGCCATTTAATTCTAATTAAATATATATGTATACTAATACCTAATTACATAACAATAAAATATATTAAAATAATGGTAAATACACACTACGCCACAGTTAGATACAATTTATAAATATAATTGATTTACTGACTGAAGGCAATTTATTTCGTTTCAGGCAAAATATAACGAAATCCTATAAAACAATTATTTAAATAAATATTACGATAAATAATACCAATAATTGTAATGGAATGGATCGTAAAAGCTTTCCCTGCGTTTTTCCTGCTCCGCTGTTATATTGAATTATACCAACCAATACCTTCCCAGACAAGTATTTCTTAGCTAAACCCAATATAATGATGCCAAATAAAATATTTTCCGGTTAGGGGAGCATTCAAGAAAGCTTTTAGAAACATATTTCTCTTTGAGGCGAATGTCAATAAATAAGGTGAATATTTTATTACAATGAAGTAAATCGACACATAAAATGTATAATTTATTTGTAGAATCTATTTTTAAAATAAAATATACCCCGATGGCTCCACAATACTGGTAATGTTAAAGTATTTATATTTTTTTATGTACTTTTTATTCGGCGAAAGGTATGAATAATTTAATAAGGATAACCAAAAAAAAATCGTTCGCATTACTCTTTACTACCGCATAGTCGCTTCAGATAGTCGTGCGACAGTCCGCAATTCCCTATAGCATATTTCCGTTACTATCTGTAGCACACACTGGCTACGGCATCTACACGAACGTAGTAGCACGACTGACAAATCACGCACCGCGCGACCATCTGAACTCAGAAATATGGTTGTTATTTGTCACGTAATCATTTTAATTGCATACCTTCTGAATATGCTGTTGTTCGGTGAACTCGCACAGGATGTCCAGGCCATTCTTTTTCACGGTACAGCTGCACGGCGTGATGGTGTTCGATGCTGGGCATTGCTGCGCGCCCTGCGGGTGTGCTGGCCGCGCAAGCAGCACGACGCAGCATAGGAGAAACCAGCGCGTCAGCATTGTATATATTCTGTATTCAAAAAAGATGTCATAATCTTTTCTGTTTATTACACTTATAGTGGTACATACAGTTAACTCATTTTGTATTGTAGTGTATAAAACATTCTTTCAATTAAATAGCATCGTTATAATGCTACATAATTTGGTTTATTTTCTTATCTTGGGTTTTACATCAATAATTCCGTTGTATTTGCAAACAATACTTACTAAGAACCGCCTTTTGAGAAGTTAACTTCTGTCTGAATGATTATTTGGGTATTCAGATTATCCTTAAATTTTGTTTGTTTTAGTTGTGTTCTGTTTTCTGTATGTGTGGAATCACTCAATGGTGTAAATGGGGCAAAAGGCAAATTATCGAAATTCACTTCTATGTTCAATATTTAAGAGATTGTCAACGAATTCAATAAATATGTAAACATAACTTTCTCTGTAACTTACAGTTTTCAACAACTAAGTACAAAGTTTTATTGATTCTATACAGAGCAGCTCATGAAAAGACTCAAAATCAAATAAATTGTCGAGCCTTAACTTTCTCGCACTTTGCAGATACTTTATTGGCCTCACGGCTCAGTTGGTTCCGATTCCCGCCCAGGACAAATATTTGTGTAACGAACATAGGTGTTTGTTCTGTGTATGGGTGTTAACATGTAAGTTTTTACAAAAAAAAGCATATACGTTAGTATATACGTTTTATTTATATGAGTTTTTTGGTTCCCATGATACAAGCTACCCTTAGCTTACTTTGGGGCCCAAGGGGGCTGTGTGAAATGTCCCCAATATTTATTTATGAATTATCAAAATATTCTGTTGCTTAACTCTATCACTTTATTGAAAGCTGACAGTTTATTCATATATCGAAGAGCTAGACCGTAAAACACGCTCCAGAAATATTGTTCAGACACATTTGGGTTGAGGTAAGTCAATAAGTGGCATTGACTAGAATATTCTATTGGGCACGGGAAATATAACTTTGAATCAGAATGGATTAGGGATCTACGATTTATTTTAGAATTTCTGCAATTCTGTTGACTCTAGTTTTAAATTCTGTTCCCTCAAAAAAGATATAATTAGGGCTAGTTACTAGATGCACGTCTATAAGCTTTAGTTGTCACAAATTAAGAACTTAAATCCCTTAACAAGGTACAATTTCAAATGGGTACATAACAGAGCTCAGTTATCACAATGTTATTGGATGTTCTATAACATTAGTTCTGTTTTTTTCAGTGACCATTGCATGCTATTTCAATGAAGAACTAAAATATATTCAATAATGTTACATTAGTGGTAGCCTGGTAGGTAATGACTATTTCAAAGGCCAGATGTTATATTATTTATAATTATTTTATTTTATCCAGTTCAGATGCACCTTCAATTGAAGAATTTGACAGAGCATATTTCTCAGTTCCTAGCTGTCACGTTGCTGGCTTACCTATGTGCGACAACTGGCGACCATGTGTAGTAGTAGTAGAGTAGTCGCGCGATGTGTAAATGTGTAAAAAATCACACTGTGTCGCGCGACTATCTGAACCGGCTCTAAGTCTCATAAATAATCGGAGTGCTATTAGAACCGTAATATAACATGGCTTCATAAAATTCAGTGCAAGGACATAGGCCTAAATCAAAACTTCATGGTTAGAATAAAAAGACTTGCGAAGAGGTTGCGTGACGCGCCCCTATAAACCAAATGTTATGAAAACGTTAATGAGTTTGTAAACTATTTGGTATTATTACAAACTAATTAAGGTTTAATTGGCTTTAATATTTAACAAAGTTCGCTCGTTTTAGTGGTCAACTACATTTCAAACATCAATCGCGTTTTGTAATTAACTAAATATTTATAGCTCAAACACGTCGTTGCATGAAATGTAACTGTAGTAACTAAGTATATTAGTTTTAACCTTTTGTTTGGGAACTGGTTATTTATTATTACTCGTAATCACTTTTTACAAGTATTTTTACACTCCTTTTTAATGGAATAAGGAATACGGAACGAGCAGTTAACCGCCATTAAAAACCTCTGCACATAACAAAAGCAAACAAGGCATACCTTTCTTTTCTTTGCGGCAAAAAAAGGTATTGTGGCTGTATTTGGCCGCAGTTTTACTGCTTTGAAAAATCTTTTGGGTTTATCTATTTATATATATATATATATATATATATTTATATAAATAGCTGAACGGATCTAGATGAAATTGGGCACAGAGATAGATTATAGTCTGGAATAGCATACTTCTATTGGGTGGGATGACTTAATCACCGCGGGGCGCAGCTACCATAATAATCATTTATAGGGTACGCTTGTGGTACCTAAGCGTTCGGTGTGAAGCGTCACCATGGATCCTGATACTCCCTTAGGTGGACCTTTGTGGGTCTCGTATTTTTATTTTTCTATTCAAAGTTAATGAAGTTTGACCAATATTCCAACCATGTGCATTTTGTACGAAAATTGCATAATGTAGCTATTAAACCTTCAATATATTCAAAATATTTCCGAACAATGAAAATGCATTTGTTTCGTGAACTAGTGTCAACAATGTGAAAATAGCTCTTTTTTGGACATTTCACACAGCGCTATCTAGCCTCAAAGTAAGCTAAGCATAGCTTGTATCATGGAAACCAGACAACTGATAAAATACGTAATATTTTGTATATACATACATTTAATACATATTATGTGAGGCCAGTCATTGTATACAGACCCTTCGAGAAAAAGGCTCTTTATAATTCCATATACCTTGATTATTCCAAAATGTTCGGAGAATATAAAGGCCGAAACACGAACAGTCAGATTTAGACTACGTTATAATTTATTAACGCAGGGCAACTTACATGGTGGTCGGTGTGGCGTGTCAGGCCGGTGGACAGGGCGAGGGAGGCACCGATGTCATGGGGCACTAGGTCATGATCACGGGAACACTTCGCTGCCTACCCTGCGAATAAAATATACTATTTATAGAGCTGTATACATTTTGTATTACGGAACATTATCACGCGTTTCATGTCGAAAACCTGAGACTAGTATATAGTACATTTTTTTTCTTTAAGTTTTCACACTAATTTAGTCCTAAAGTAAGCTAAGCATGGCTTTTATCATGGGAAACAGACATAATACTTATATACTGCTTGCACCCGACAATGAAACATAGACAAAAACTTAATGCACAATGAAATTTTAAAAGAACAGTCATGTTACAAGATAAATACCCAGACACAGAGAGAAAACATCTATGTTCGTCACACAAATTTTCGTCCAGGTGACAATCGATCTTATGACATAGGGTAGAATGCAGAATAACTACCAACTGAGCTGAGAAATAACATATGAATGGGGTTTCTTCAGTATTGTTAGGAATATTAGCGACGGTTCTGAATCAGCTATATGTTAATAATATTATTCAACGAAATCTATTAACATTACTTAACGCTTGTATTACTCAGACTTAGTAGATATTGACTCCAAGTAAATGAAAAATACAGAACAATTTAAGCTAAGCAACTATTAAAAGAGCAAGCTTGGCGTTTACATTAAAAACAAATCTATTCAGAGATATCTTTCCTTTGGGAAATTTAAAATACAGTGATTTGAGCGCCTACGGCTGGGGTCAGCCCCTCTGCTCATTTCGGATAGCCAAGTGATAGTAAGGCCTTGGCTTCGGGGTGTATAGACATTTTATTTGTGGAAATACCCTTCGCAGAAAGCTTTGCTTTTTATTTCCAGGGTTTTTATAACGCTTTCCACATTACTTATCTTCAATTTTATTGTTAGATCACAGCAGTAGGTACCTATATATATTTATTGGCTTCAATGCTTCAGTTCGCTTCTTCCTCATTTTGTTTTTAGTATTTTCTTATGATCGTGGGAAAATATTTAATTCGTTTATTTATTTACATACTGAATAAGCTTACAGCTAACAAAAATCAATATATTTACAAGTGTCTAGTTTGTGTGTGCTACTAGTTTGGTGGGTGTCGGGGCAGAAGCTATACTTAAACAGCTCCATGGCACTGTCTATCAAAACATGGTGGAGCTTTGACAGAACAAAATCTACCTGTGTATATTATTTATCGCATCGGCAGTCTGATTACCACATCCGAACCTCGCAGTGAAATATTATATTGTTTCTTGGAAGCTACACCTGGCCTTACCCAAAAATAATTGGATGTAAGGTATGAATAATAATGTTTCTATAGAAAGAACGATTTAAATAATATTGTATGTCGGTGCTGGAAGGTCAAACTGAGTTTAACCTAATGATAGGTATACTTATTTCAGAACACGAACACATAAACCAACAAAGAAATAAGACTAGGGTCCATACACTCAACACACTCATCCGTCAGTCTTTAACTTTGAAAGCAAAGATATTTGCCCTCAAACTATTTGCTTCAATAATATTGTAGACCTTTTTTATCCAGAGCTAGTTATTTTTTCTGGTTTGATATAGGCTCTGATTATAGACTCGCGGTCAAGAGCATAGTTTTAGCAATAATTAATTTATAGTTACTTTTTTTTTTAGTTTATTTTTGTATGTATATTTTATAATTAAGTAATCTGAAATAAATCGTACCATATCGACGTATTGTGGTATGTACCCCTTACATCCAATTTTCTTGTCTCGTTACCTTAAAATAAAAATAGTACAGTAATAGTATAGTAAAAATAGAACAATATATTTTTATTCCTCGGAAGAATTAGCACGTAAATGTATTGTAATAACGTCGATTCAGCATACTATTAATACGTACTTACGTAAAGATATTCACTATATGTTTACGTGGAAGGCAATTTGCAATGAAAGTTCAGACGTCCTACAATTCCGGGTAGGTACTGCTATAATTCCGTTGAAAACTTCCGTTTCTCCGTAATCACTTTTTCACTTTGCTGAAACTGTTTCCGTTTTATTCATAAATGAGAAGATACTTGTGTTCCAAAATCTTGTTACATTACACAGTGTTCACTGGAGTTTTACACTTTTTCACACCTTAATACAAGATCACTGTGAAATAAAAAGCATAATTCGTAACTTCCGCGAGCACTTTTAACTGGAAATGCGGAAAAATAATAAACCATTAAATTTTACGGGCGATTGCACTCAGCGTAAAAGTTTACTCCGACAATATTGGAACTGTGAACTCGTAAATTGTTGCATACATCTGTCATTGGTCGGGTTAGAACACTGGTTGTGCGCAGATCGCGGTCCAGGCCCCTCGCCGTCTATTATAGTATGATGGGTCATCTCCGTTCGGATCATGTCATTGTGCGAGCGGTGTCATTTCGTGACATATCACTTTTGGTCGCTGAACTCCATCCTGTCCTTGATATTTATTATTATAAGATACATCTTCCCCATGGAGGGTCGGATAGGGTTTGAACAGGCATCAAACTTATCGATAAGTACGCGTGACCTTATGTTTTGAATATGGACGTTTCCAAGCCATTTCTTTATGAATTCTATGGAAATCAAGTTTTTGACTTTGACTTTGACTTTTTGACATTAAAAGGTAATTTACCCTAAAGAGGAAACACATTTATTTTTTAAATCTAAAGAGATTTAAAAAATAAATATGTTATCTATCTATCTGCCTATGTATCTATCTATCTAAAGGACCTTACTCAAAAATGGTTTATGCGATTGATTAGCTGATCAGCGATTTTAAGATGTTCTGTCTGTCGGTATGAAAGTAAGGCCAACCGATTAGATTGACCTAGACCTTCAGACGCTCAATTGATTTTTAGGCTACTGATTTCGATACCCAGTACATAACAATGACATTTGTAGAACAAAATATATTTTTACACATATTTACATGACTATTATAGTGTAACTATTATTAATGTGTTTTATCCAGCTTAAATTAATGAAATCTTCAGAACATGTATTATCCTCCCCATCCAAAAGTTGTCTGGAAAAATATATTTCTTAGCAATAGGACCGCCCTAAAAGTACTTGTTTCAACTATCACTCGTATCAAAATTTGAATGTCACGTACAAAATTCAATTTTCATTAATTTCATTCAACAAGTCATATCTCTCAAATTAAAATATTAACAAATTTTGTGCAGAAACTATACCAGCGATTTTGCAATATGGACAAAGTCAATTTATTTCCACAGAATTAATGAAGAAATGGCTTAGAAATATCAATAATATTCAAATCATAAGTCATAAGAAAAATAATAGTCAAAATTGACGCCTGTTCAAACCCTATCCGTCCTTCCATGGGGAAGAACAGATGAAACCTCTAAGGGACCTCCTTTTTGTCGCCAGGTATCATAACTACTAGATTAACAAACTAATATACATTTTTCAGCTGTAGGTCATATTTCTTACGTCAGGATATTACAATTCAACCATAAATAATATGCACACAATACTGGTATAAACTTATGTTGACAATAATTATTGAGTACTAGTAACGTAGCGGCGCATGATAGTAACGATTCGATAATTTTGACACTGATCATTACCAGTATACCGTTAGTAAGATTGAAACGAAAGAGATTACCTTTATCGGGTAAGCTTACGGGTAATAAAGTGACCTAACGTAAGTACTCAAGTCATTAAGTTTGCAAGGCCGACCTCGCCACAAATTTGGGGTTCGCATGCGGGGTAGAGTCCCAGCTATTTTTATACAATGACGCCGAAGCGACGTGGCGTTGCACGTCAATAGGCATTAACATGATAAAGGCATACTTAAGGTCGGCTCGTGTGCCTAAACTACTAGGGAGTGAGTTGGATCCGTCTAAATTGTCGTGTGACAGACTTGTTTGGGCTAAGGGGTCATCTTGACGGTCGTAGCTTCTTCATTTTGTTGGTCATAATTTAGTACTACATATTATGTATACCGGCCTCACAGCTCGGTTGGCGGAAGGCAGTTACTGCCTTCTGCACTGTAGGTCGTGTGTTCGATTCCCATCTAGGACATTTTTTTGTGTGACGAACATAGATTTTTGTACATGTCATATCTAAGATATATTTTATGTTATGTGTATACAATAATGAATAAAGTATGTTCTGCGTCTGGGTGTTACTATGTATTGCATGTATGTATTTACAAAAAAGTATACAAGTATTCAATATGTTGTCGGGTTCCCATGTTACAAGATAAGCTAAGTAAACTTTGGGGATAGATTGCGCTATATGAAATTTCCATCAATATTTATTATTATTTATTTATAAAATAATGGCTTTCTTAGTAGTTTTAGTGGAAAACACCTTGAACCTCTAAAACCATTGGTTCTAGATTATTAAAATTGTTCATACAAATCTTAACTACAATAAACAAACAATTGATTAGCATATTTTTTTTTGTTTTACCTAAAAAATATTGGTGTATTCACTTCACGTTGAATTCACTTCACAACAAATAAACATGGCAGTTTATAGATGAGTTTTAAACTTTCTACGTGATCAAGGTTCCGTGGACTGATGTGGGGTTTTAAATATTAAAAAGGATCCGGGGGTCTTAACAGGAACCCAAAACCAAGACAGCCAAATGTTTCGTTTAAATGGGCACAAAAAAAGAATAAGAAGTTGGTGTATACATTAATTTTTTTTTCAACCAATGCTTATTCTTTTATTTTTATCATTTATATTCGATAGATAAAACATTTATTTCAATAAAGTTCAACAAGTCTGGGACTCCAAAAAGTGAATGTTAATTGAGTGGTTAAATATAATTTAATAACTCTTGAGGGGGAGTGGTAGAATGACAGGAGGTTTATTATTGGACTCATTTTATGCGGTCAACGCGAAGTTGCAGGAGAGTTTACGAACTATAGTTATAAATTTAATCAAACTTGTTACTTCGTATTAGGTTAATTAATATTTTCTAACTGTTTTTTATAACTTAATTTTTTTGTTTTAACTTTTAACCAATGCATAAAATGAAGAATTTTAATCAAATAGTTTGCATTCGGTTTAACTACATTAAACCTATTTTATGTTTAAATGATAGCGACTATAACTATGGAGATGTGCTGGTACCACATGGTCTCCAAACGGACAAGAAATACACCGCACAAAAACTGGCCACTCAATTGAAAGTTCGTAGACAAATATTAATATAGCCCACACTTTCTTTACACTCGTAGATGAAATTCTGAAATAGATTCCGTATTTTGGACCCTCCCCATTGTTCAAGCAGTAAAACTTGTTTCAAGCATTGCTGGGAAGTACTGCTTGTTTCTGCAACCAAGCAGTAAAGCAGTAAAGTTCTTTATTCTTTATTGTACACAAAAAATATAAACATAAATTATCTTATATAAAAATATGTACAAAGGCGAGCTTAAACCCTAAAAAGAGAGTGCCGATGAAATTACAGTCATATGAGACATTCCACCTTTACGCAGAGTTACGGGCGCAATCAGATGCAGTTAGGTCTTTTGATACTAAGCAGAATGACCTGTATGGTTTTTAAGGTGCAGACGTCGGCCATCAACTTATTCCGTAACTTAATCACATCAAAATGCCCTCACAAATATCGTTGATTAAGTCTTCACGTATAATCACTAAAGAAGACATTCAAAAGAGCGAGAATCATACGCGCCCATTTCCACCCAGCCCGCGCTCAAATGTATCGGATAATTTGAGCGGTGGAGGGCGGCGTATCGATCGCTGTACGTGACACAGGCCACACCGGGGGAATTTCGTCTTATCCTTGAACCGAGATATACCTTTATCTACCTGCCTACATATTTAATAGCGAAACAACCAGCTGGGCTCGGCTTTGAAGTGTTCTAAGGTTTAATGTCTGTTCCAGACGATGGAATTGGTGAAAGTTGTTGAGTTATGACTTTTTCAGTGTGATAATTTAGTGAATTTGTCATCTTAGTTTGTGGTAACGGTGTGGTTGAAACTGTATTACGTGAAGGGTTTATTAAATGAAACTTAATTACTATTATTACTAGTACTCCATATTATTATTCTAAGCATTGGTTGTGCTTTTATTCTGCATTTTTCATAAGTTTGACCTGTCTTTGCTTCGACACAGATGTAGTAACCGAATTGGCTTCCTGTTTACATATGTAACAAAGAATGTTCGTAGCTTAAGGAAAAAATAACAAATGTCCGATTAAATAGAAAACTTGCAAAAAAGAGCCTCATTGTGGCGCACTTTATTCCTTTCACTCACACTGGTTTGGAAGTATGAAACGACAAGTGTAGTAGTAGTCGTCTCTACAGTATATAGGCAAAAAAACAGCAAAGAAAAACATTAAATGACAGAAAGAATCTATATTAAATTGCCCACACATAGCTTTAGCTGAAAAGACGAAAGGAAGATGGGGAACTTTCGGATCAAAGCCTGTGATTTTATTTTCGTCTTTGATACAAGCTCTCCCGAAGTTAAGTGGTGGTACGTCGCCAAATGTTGTCCTTATAAAACATCTCAACATCTTATAGAAGAGAATAAATACTTAGACATTTTGACCAGTCGATAGTAATATTTTATTCTGGTGTAAATTACTTAGTGAGTGAGTCAATTATTTCGTTCCAATTATTTAATTCTATTTGTATTCTTGACGTATTCCTCTTTGAAGGTCAACTTTTAAAGGACTGCTTCGTAAAGCGGCAGTTATTAATATTAAAAGAACCAATATATTATTTTACGTTGGGGTAATATCTACGAAATAATGCCGCATTGCTCGGTTTGCAACTTATTTTTGGATTCACTATATTAGGTATATATATGATGATAGGTAATATTTATCTTATTTCGAAAAGGTGTAAGTTATATTTAGGTTATAATTTCTTATTATAAGCATTGAGTAATAATATAAATTGTTTTATCCAATACATTCCTTATAAAAGTATTCAAGTAAAAACTTATTTCATATATTATGTAACTTTCGTAAAAGCTATACAATTAAAATTATTTCAAGAAAGAAATAATATTTTAGTTAAATATATTAAATTCCCATTATAGTTTTTATGTTAAAGAAATTACGGAAGAGCTGATGGCCCACCTGTTGTTCAGTCTTAATCTCTGTGCATAATAAAGCAATACAACTTGGGTAGTCCCACACTAAGGTACAAGACCCAAGTGGCACGGTATGCGCCCTTAGCTCTGGGGTGACTGTGGAACAGGAGGAGGCATGTCTCATGTAGTTGTAATTTCACCGGCAACCAAACCTTTCAAACCGAAACATAGTAACTTGAACTCATTACTGCTTGGTGGCAGAAATGGGTATTAACTGATGCTTTGTTCGTCCGGGTAAGTACTGCACTTCTCCGGACGAACATAGCATAAGTTCTACTGACTATGAATATACTCAATTATATACTTTTCAAGATACAAGTATGTGTACCCTCTCATGTGTTTTTTTAGGAAAACCAACCTCCTTTCTCTCAACTCTCAAAGAATTATAATAAATGGCTGCGGTAAAAGCCAGAATGTAGAAAATTTCCGCAACAATGCAAATAAACTCGCACTTCCAAGTTACGAATTTCAACTTTGTAGCGGAAGATACATAACTAAGTTAAATACTAGTGCAGGAAGCCGTTATAAGTGGCTAATAAGCTTGCTCACAATTTCAAATTTCGAAACCGAGTGAAAATAATGGATGTGCGTGTATTATTTTTGACTGACCTCATAGCTCAGTTCGAAGTAACCATTCCTTCTGCGCTGTAGGCCGTGGGTTCGATCCCCACCCAGGACAAACATTTGTGTTACATTTGTAACATTGATGTTTGTTTAGTGTCTGGGTGTTCATTTGTATTATATGTATGTATTTACAAAAGAAAAGTATATAAGTATTATATAAGTTGTCTGGTTCCCATGATACAAGATATGCTTAGCTTACTTTGGGGCTAGATGGCGCTGTGTGAAATGTCCACCAATATTTATTATTTATTTATTTATTGAGGTCGTAGTGACATCAGTCCAGAGATTAGTTTGAGTAGAGATTCACGAAAAAATCACAAAGCGGATTTCAATGAAAGTTTTAAAAAAGATAGCTAACAGTTCACTCAGAATCGAAGGTATAATTTATTTCTCAGATGTCTACAAGCAAAGAGATGAAAGAAAAACTAATTTCACAGTTCACATAAGCTTCGTACAATGTGTTACGTATTCTGTTACATTCACACTCTCCTTTTTTGCTATGTATTTGAGATGCGGATTAGAAAATAGATTCGATTTCGGGATTTAGTTTTAGTTTTGCGATTACTTATCAATGATTTTAGAACTTTCTATAATTTTAATTAGATCTAACATCAGATCTAGATCGCGCTGACTAAAATGCGAAGCTTTTAATCACCAGCTTCTAATATTCCCACTACCTACTACCCCACAAAAACTGCTATTGGTGGACATTTCACACCGCGCCATCTAGCCCCAAAGTAAGCTAAGCATAGCTTGTATCATGGGAACCAGACAACTGATATAATACTTATAAACATTTTTTTGTAAATACATACATATTAACACCCAGACACAGAAAAAACATCTATTATATATTTTTTATACATTTTTTGTTTTGTAAATACATACTTATAATACATATCAGCACCCAGACACAGAACAAACATCAATGTGCGTCACACAATTTTTTTATTGAAATATTTTTATTTATTTTGAAAGTAAAAATTGTCCTTGTTGGGAAGCGAACCCACAACCTACAGCGCTGAAGGCAGGGTTAATACTAACTGAGCTGTGAGGCCAGTCAAAATGAACTATTTAAACAAAATATTGATAGAATAACTTACAGCGCAGAAGGCAGGGTACCAACTGAGCTGTGAGGCCAGTCAAAATAAACTATGGATAGAAAATTGCTATAGTTTAAACAGCTATTAGACACACCTAATTACAAGTTAAACTGTAGTACATTAACCGACAAAAGTGAAAAGTCAATTTAGGAACAACCCAGTTAGGAAGTTCGTGTAATTTAGAACGGCGTGCAAGCGTGCGGTCACTTCCACAGTTCACTTACAGCAGGCAACACTGGTTATTCTCGCGTAGCACTCGGAAACGAGCAAATAGGTTTGTCGTTGTTGCACCGCTACTAATTATTCAATTAATAAACTGTAGTTGGTAACAATGCTTTCAGAATGCAAGCGATTCAGTTGGGTTATTATGACTAGTTCTATTCTATTCGAGTCACTGGCTCTCTCGAACCAGTGTGGTGAAAGAATTTTAATTGCGCCTCAAAGAGGCTCCTTTCGTACACTTGACAGGACATTTATATTTTTTTCTGTATTAATTTTATATCCTTAATTATTGCACGTCATGTAATGACAGAGTTTGTGGAACAATTTTATGTGACTTTAAGATCTTGTATATACTACCAGGCTTTATGCAAATAAATGATTCTGATTCTGATTCATGTTAGACATGTCCTCACGATGTTTTCTTTCACCGTTTGAGAACGTGGTATTGCGCACATAAGTTTTTTAATTGAAATACTCATAGGTGCACGTCGCGATTTGAACCGGCGACCTCCGGATTGAAACTAGTTATAAAGTATTATTTGAATTACTTGGATTCATTTTTGATATTAATAATAAAATAATCATACCAGAAGCTACAAAATACACTAATATAGGTCATAAAATAGCGTGTGTACTGACGCCTACTGGAGTTTACTCTTTAAGAGATGATATTTTCTCATCACGCTCGATTTTACTACTCATCAAATCATCTCAACTCATAAATTTTCGCGGTTTTTGAGTAAATTCCGAATTTATTCGCCTTTTTACACAAAGCTTTACTAAATTAATTAATAAACTATAATTAATATTAAAGCCTAATTAGGTCTATACAGAAATCCACGCGTAAATCAAATTACGACATATTTAATTAGCGTTTAATTAGAGTCCCAAGATTTGGTTTTTGACTAGACAGCAATAACAATTAAGCGTGTATTAATTATTTAATATAAGCTTTTCTAAGCATTTCTGCCATCACCAATAGAGACTTGCAAAATAAAGCTATAAAAATTAATTATAGCATATCAACACACCGCTTGAACTTGTTGGTAAATTCGTTGGTGTGATATCAACCAGATTATTATGGAATGACTTGTCGGACGACATTGTTACAATTCCAGCAGTGAGCTCACCCCTTTTTACGTCTACGTTGACACGATATTGTACCCACAAGGTGAAAAGTGGAAGTGAGAAAAAGGCGTGAATCTATATATATAGAAAAACGTTTAGTTTGCGGTTAAGCCCATAAATCCTCAAGAACTCGTATAACCCAACGAGAGTTTTAATAACCTGTCCCTTAGATGTCCACATGTCCAGGGTAAATTGAAAAGCCTGCGCTTCATTATCCGAAAGGCTTTCATAGGAGCTCGTATTTATCCCGAAAAGGGTCACATAAGGACGATCATTAGCCGACTACGGCCGAGTTAAAGGATCTAAATAAGAATTATTTTGGAAAGTTATGAGTTTAAATTATGCTTTTTTATAGTGTAGGTGTTAGGCAATTTTATTTATACTTAATTTTTAACTAATTTAACCATATTCCAGATCAAAAAATATGTAAATCCAGTGTAGACCTGTAAAATTTGTTCACAATACTGTACTCCAAAGCACAATAATGACTTACCACAGCCTCTGAAACCATAAACTACACGGTTACCGCGTGTCATTCAAAACAAAGTGACAATTTAATTATAAACTCGGTATCTCGTTGCGCAGATGGAAACAACAGCACGGAATTGAACGTTCAGTAACTTGTGAAACTGAAGGTAAGACCAATCAATAATCAGTTCATTTAAACTTCTTTGTACAGTTTCTGAGAGGGGAAGAAGTACAAATACAAATCAAATCATTTATTTTAAAAAAGTGGGTATATGTTTTCGTGAAGAGTAGAGAGTAAGAGAGCAAATTTGTAAAAATGGCTTTGAAACTCTCATTGTAAAAAAACATCGCTAACTGGCAAAATAAGCTGCGAAGTTTACACTGTTTGGACTGAGAGCACCCATCCCCCAAAGCACTTTGCTGTACTGAAAGCAGCTATACATTGCGGTGAACAATATTCGGCTCACCACACTGTTTGAAACCATAAACAGCGGAGTTGCCAAGTGGAGCGAGCAACGTGGAATTAATTAAATGATGGCACGAACCTTCAGATTAAGATTTGCTCAATTTGAAAAGGGTTTCATTGAGGAACTCGAGTTGAAAACGATTTCCCGGCTAGTTGTTTATTGCTTATGGTATCTATATAATGCAAATAAATGAAGGGAAACAATTTTACGGTAAAATTTCGCTTTACAACATACAGTGAGTTATAAAAACGTGAAAACTATCTATGAAAAGTATTTGGGTAAAAATGAGTCTGGAAATAAACCGCTTTTATTATTTCACCATATGCTGGAGCTCATTCGTGTGAGTGGTGTGAATCGAGTACTTGGTCTGATATTTCACGGTGCCATTTGCCCAAAATTATCTGAGGTGTACTAAAAAGCCACTCATAATGTTGGATTTGAACAAACGTAGCTTATAAAACCCTTTTGCGCCTTCATCATTAATAGTTATAATAAAAAAATACCGCGATTAGGGTATAAACAAAAGAGAATGTTGACACAGTAAGGCGTGAAATAGCATAACTATATGACGTCATAAATCATAATGATGTCATCACGTTCATCTAGAATATAGCCCCGCTGGGTCACGTATATGAACCTCATGTAATACCGAAATCTTTTATATGTGTTTATTAATATGTTAAAGGTATTTTTTGTTTTAGACGATATTTCATAGATGAAATATTATGAAATATCATCTAAAATATTAAGCTTTTGTGTTCCTAAAACCAGAATCAGACATACCAAACTATTCGCAGTTTCTCACGCAATCACCAATTATGCCCAAAACTCCTGGGTCGTTCGGCTGCATACAAATTGTAACATTACATTCAAGAGTTCCCGAGAATCTTTTAGACGAGAAATAACTAAAGTTCTTTAGCAAGATTGCCGTAATTCTATTGCATTGAAATGTTAACTATAAATTTTATAAAACAGACACACACACACAAAACTATGTTTGTAACATATGAAATAATTATAATTGCAGGCGCGTGAAAAGTAAGTGAAGTAAGTGATAGACGCAACACAATGCGACTTAGTCATCTCGTACTTTGGTGGAGAGGACTTGAGTCGTATTGCTGTTTTCTTTGGGTGGTGGTTACCACTTAACATCAGGTGGGCCGTCAGCTCGTTCTATACACAACATTACATATAGAAAAGTATATGAATTAAGTGTTTTGAAATATTGTCTTGAATTAGCAAATAAGTCGAGCGATTGTCGTAATAACAGGATAGGTAAAAAAAAATTGAAACTGTAATTGGCTGATTAATTATAAGAGTTCACTTATTTATTATGAAAGCTATAGATTCTGTTCGAAAAATAACTTAAATAAAAATTCACGTCACGTTTATTTTGACTTATAAGAAAGCCTTTACTCACTATTGCTGAATAAATAAATCACAAGGCCTTAACAATCCTTTTACAGTTTCAATTGTTGAATATTAATAAACTCAAGAACACGGTATAAACAAAGGGATCATACAAATACAGTTACCCGTGAAATAGAATAACAGTATAACATCACAAATCATAACGTTGTCATCAAGTCTGTGCAGAATATGGCGCCGCTGGGACCGTAGCACTCATAAAATACGATGTTTTTATCTCTCCATGTTGAGTTACATATGTTTGTGATAAAATTAAAATAAAACATAAAAATCCTTTTATTTTTATATCTATGTTCGTGCTAAAATTGTAGAATTAATGATTGAAAAATGTATAGTTGTTTCAGGTTACAAGACTAAAACATTTATGACAAATTAGTATTGTATGAGATTACTAAAACTTAAATTATTACAGACAGTTTCCTTTTAAAACTATTTATGATGACATAAATAGTTTTAAAAGGAAACTTTTTAATTTTCTCGTAGTTAAGGCATATTATAGCGTTGATGAATATTTGAATGACAATAATTTAAAATGAAATTATATACTTGTATTATTGAACATATAAGAATAATTTTGTGTTATATTTAGGTATTATTAATTTGATTTTGATTTTATGTTGGACATCTGCCGTAATTTTTGTAATGTAAATAGTATAATTTTTAAGATTGTATACCTTCTACTTAGGTAAAACACAGTGGACATTAACCTTACTTATCTTTGCCATCCTATTACCTGTGATCCACAATAAATAATTTGAATTTGAATTTGAACAGTACAGACTAACATGTATGAGAATATTATTAAAACAAGAGTGCGTTATGGATTCTAAAGAAATAAAAATATCAAGGTAAAGATTATTGGGTGGGCAATTTTTGCCTCATGCCGACTTTATACACAGTATGACTCATGAGTCATGAGTCATACTGTGTAGGAAGTCGGCTAATGGTCGGTTCCAATAATATTTTGCGGGTGACGCCATCTGTGAGCAAAAATATTACGAGGGAACTTTTTTATATATAAAAAAAGAGGTTTAAAGTCTAATTTGGGCGTTAAATCACTCCTGTAGTATATGCGTGATGCTCAGGCAAACATACAGAAGCTTGCTTATAATAGTAGATATATATAGAACCATCAATATAAAACGTGCCTTAAAAGGTATAGAAAAACAAATATAAATTACTCGCTGCTAAGTTGCAGTTGAAATTTAAATATAGATACTACTTAAACTGGCCTAACAGCTCAGTTGGTTAGTAACCCTGCCTTCTGCGCTGTAGGTCGTGGGTTCGATTCCCACCCAAAACAAACATTTATGTGACATTTGTAACATTGACGTTTGTTCTGTGTCTGGGTGTTAATATGTATTTACAAAAGCAAAGTATAATTATGTATTATATCAGTTGTCTGGTTCCCATGATATAAGCTATGCTTACTTTGGGGCTAGATGGCGCTGTGTGAAATGTCCACTAATATTATTATTATAGATAACATTTACAATTCACTTTAAAATACTATAGGTAAAGTTAGAAAACCGAAGCTTGTACAAGTTCTACTTTTCGTCGCGCCATCTGCAGCGTTCGTTAACAATTCACTACGGATCTCTGCTCCGTCTCGAACTTCGCGTCTATTCCGAACATTATTATATTTTCAAAAGCGTCCGACTGGTGTTTAAATTTCTACAAATATTTGCGTTGCAAAACGTTTTAAGGTTTGTAAAATACTAGTTTCCGTCCACGGCTTTGCTCGAATGATTGCCAGTGAAAGTCCCGTCAAAATCGGTCTACCCATTTCAGAGATTAGCCGGAACAAACAGACAGACACAAAAATTTAAAAAAAAATTATTTTGGTATATGTACCGTGTATACATCCATATGCACTTAGTAAAAAGCGGTTATTTTAATATTACAAACAGATACTCCAATTTTATGTAGTTGTATAGATTATTGGTGGTATATATGCCACAATAGATATGATAGTTTTATTGTTGATTGGTCAACTGCTAACTCTATTTTTACCAAATAATCCAGCATTAGGTACTTTGATGTCCTAACAAACGATCACATAACTACTATCCGTATTTCATTAATGAATAATGTTCAAAAGAAATTTCACCTTAAAATTCCTAACTGAAACCCCGTTGCAGATGGTAAAAAGTAAATTTAATTATAGTCTTATTAAATATCATAGACGTGGCGAACTATGAGAACGCAAATTGAATATTTTAACGAGAAAATAACGAAGCTGACATTTAAAGTTGTGGGGGAACTTCAAATACAATAATCGTGTGATTAATAATCTTAAAATAATGTATTTTATCTTTCTAATATTCAAAGAATAGAATAGAAAGAAATATATTTGACACACACAGTTTACATACAACATTAAAAAAACATAAGAAGACATTTAAACAATACGACACTTGGTGAGTAAATGTTCTAACCTAAATATTGCCCTATTGTTACAATACAACAAATTGTGAGCAATAATTCTCATTTATTATCTAATATTATATTCTCATGTTTATAAATAAAAGAAGATAATTAAAAGCAAATACCTTAAAAAGTTTATAGGTAAAACTATGTATCTTTCTTTTAGCCAACTAGTGAATGGAGAGAAACAAATAAATGTCCTATATATCCATCTATTTATGTTACACTACCAAATTCTTTAAAAAAATATCTCGAACATCATTGTCATATTGAAAAAAATACAGTTCAATAAAAGGGTGCGAATTATATGAAAAGATATGTTTTTATAAAAGTGTTACAATACATTATACTCACATATAGTATACAACAGGATTTGTTTTAAATTTCTCTTGAAGATGTTCTAGTTTCATTTTTAATACTTAATTAAGATCCACTTAAGATATTACCTCAATATCAATGTAGATATTTTATTTTTTACGAGTCTCAAATACAACCGAGTACCTCTATAACACTCAATTTCGCGACCAAGATAAATATGTACTAGATATGTAAAACGGTAACTGAATAAATATCAAATTCAATTAAAAGTCCAAACAAAATACCAATATTTTTATTGACGGTGGGGGGGGGAATCCTCCCCCTTTACCCCCTTAAAGCTCATCACTGCCTCGCCAGGAGATTGGTCTTGGTCATCGCTTTTATGGATATGTTGAATACTACTTAGCTATGTAGCCTTTGGTGAATCTGTTTGTCGATTTTTTAGTCACAGATCTGTTTACGGAAGCTGGGTTACTCATTATTTATTCATTAATTTATTATTCAAACAGAATAAGAAAATTAAAAATATAGAAAACTTTACTTTCCAGTTCAAACATTTCAAAGTTTACAAATATCTTTATTTTATTTCTGGCTTTATCAGTCAATAACATCAAGAAAATACAAAGTTTGTCTGAAATAATTCAATTTAGTATCTAATACAGCGGGCGTCTTATTTTATTGTACCACCGTGGTTATTCATAAACAACATTAATAAACACAATGGAACTTTTTTTTTAATTTCCATAATCGTCTTCAATATAGTTCTTGAAAATTATTAATTTATTTTATGATTCAACTCAGGGTTGGAAACACCAAAAGAAAATGTGAGTAATAAGGAAAAGACGCTAAAAATGTTTTTACTTTATAATTCTGGCGAGTGGGTAGGGAAACACCTAATTTCACTATCTTTTCTCATTTTACTTATAAATGAAAACTTATACTAAAGTTTCCACTAGTTGAGTTACAATAATTGGTTTTGGCCCAACACGGAAATCGAGTTATTTTCACAACGTGCTCAGAATTTTCTACAGGAATGTTACCGTGTTACCCAACGGACAAGGGACACATTCCTAGTGCGCATTGGTAGGAAAAATACTAATTGCATTACCCCAGAGTTTCGTAAAGGAATCTTACCGTAATTATTTGTGTTATTTTAGTATTTCGATACTAATGAGTTACTAATACTAGGGCTTGCACGGACCAGAGTGCGTTGAAAAGATTTAAGTTCGCCCCTAAGAGGCACTTTTTTATTCTTGCACTTGAAACTTTCAACTACATTTTTTAATTATGATATACCGTTTCCCTTCAGCACTTTGAAATGGGGTATTGAGCACATATTTTTTAGGAAAAATTCGTTTTTCTATTTTGAACCAGCGACTTCCAGATTGAGAATCTGAATCTGCCACACGTTTGTTGTGGGTGGGAATCGAACCCACGACCTACAGCATAGAAGGCAGGGTCACTACCAACTGAGCTGTGAGGCCTGTCTATGTGTGTCCGATACGTGGCTCTAAAAGTTTAATTTAGACCTTTAATTTAGATTTAGACCTGTTTACTCGGTCGACGCTCGAAGGTAATTAAGGCACTAAATCAAGAGTCGCCAGGAAGTTCATCTGTTGACATTCTTGTATGTAAATGTGTGCTGGACAATTTAAACACTAAGCTACTTTGGGAGGACACGTATGCAAAATCAGGTGTGTACATTTCAGCGTTAGTCAGAATACAGGCTGTGTGTCTTATTAAGAACTGTGCGCAATATTACGTTCAAAATGCTGACAGAAAACATAGAGAGGAAATCAGTAGGTATGTCCTAGAACCGAAAATCCGAACACCTGTGTCAACTGCATGAAAGGAGCCTCTTTGAGGCGCACTTTAATCTTGTCACCGCACTGGTTTCGAGAATTCCAATGACATGGTTAATAGTATATTTAGTACTTTGTGAGATTGGAACATCTTGTCATGAATCTGTTCAAGCGAAAACACGATAGAAGATGGATTATGAAATAAATGGTTATTCTTATTTAATTTATAATTTAACATAGAATTATCCACTTTTAAAACACACTGAAATCATTCCACGATCAAATAGCATTCAATCAATTTTAAATTGTGACTATGGGCGTTTACGTATAATTAATTCATTGAGTTGTTCTACCTACTTGAGATTATTCTAAAATTAAATTATGGGTAGTTTCGGTGCGTACAAAGTCATACGCACCAAAATGAATGGTTACATGCAAATGTTATTGCAACCGAACGCAGTATACGCGCATTCTTGCATTTTCACTTGAACCATCAATAGATTGTATGATTTCTGTGATAAGAGCAGATACGATGGCATTAAAGCGCGTATGCATTCTTAAGGCCCTGTCTCTGCCCGAATTGTAGGTATTTGAGGGGGTGAAGACTTGTATCCAATCCAGTAAGAAAATATATTGCATAATTTTTCAAAAAGTAAGTATATATAAAGTCCCTCGCCTTATATTTGCACTGCGGCATTGGACAAAGGCAAAAAGTATTAATTATATTAGCGAAATCTTGAACCGAAGGATCTGCCGGTGAACACTTTAGCACGACTTGAGCTTTTTGACCCCTATTTAGCTCAAGCCCCGAGTTTCATCTTCATAGGTCGAGTGATTTTATGCGTTCGCAGGAATTTCGCACAGATTTGCAATTTTCAAGTGTCCGTTTGTTTATTATATTCATACTGGATTCTGCCCGCGTTGTACTGGAATATAAAAGTCTATATTTTATTCTAAGTCATCATCTACCTAAAATAAAAAAAAAACTTCCAAATTGTTTTAGTGATATTAACGTGAAAGAGTAGCAAACTTGCATCCAATCCAAGTGCATCTTATGCACCCGTAGCTATGACGCGTTCTGATATAATATCTCAGTGTCTGTAATATTAACGCAACCACACCTTTCAAACCAGAAAAGAATGCAAAAACGCTTGTTGGTAGAAATGTGTATGGTGTCTGTACTTCCCTGAATGAACTAGGCAGTCTTTAACTGCTTGATAAAGTCGCGTCAAAGATAATGATAAGATTGTATCCAAATCATTCTTCCAAAGTAACATGCTCCCAAAACAAATCCTACACGATGTTTTATCACCGCAAAAGGATCCCTTCAAGCTCATGAAAGCTTACGAATTACTTCGAATCTCATGTTTAGGTAATGAGCGTTCCACCAAGCTTTATTTTCGTCGTTAATTAAGAATTCAAACGTTGCGAAACTGCGGAAAAATGAGAATAATTAATGAAGATAATCTTCAGATACCGAGTACAGGAAGCGTTGGTTGCCTTACCTGACTGATATTCCTATTCTGTGTAAGTAACTAGCTGTTGCCCGCAACTTCATCCACGTGGAATTCGGTTTTATCACGCACCCCTTATTTTACCCCTCGGAAAAGTAGCCTAAGTTACTCCTTGTTATATCAGCTATCTGCCAATGAAAGTCCCGTCAAAATCAGTCCAGCCATTTCAGAGATTAGCTGGAACAAACAGACAGACAGACAGACAGAAATTGTAAAAAATATTGTTTTGGTATATGCACCGTGTATACATCCATATGCTCTTAATAAAAAGCGGTTATTTTAATATTACAAACATACACTCCAATTTTATTTATTTGTATAGATAAGTATAAGTAAGACAGTTGTGGACCAGTGTTACTGAGACCAAGTTTCAATGCAGAGGTCGCTGGTTCAAACCTAGGCTTGAACCAGTGATTATGTGCGAATACATATGTAAAAAATATGTATTGCTACAAAAGAGAAGTACGATTCAGGACAATACGTCACGTGGAGTCAGCATAGGAATCGTGCTAGTTCACACTAATGCACGCAGTATGCAAATACGACACGTCACCGGTTAAGATTATGTCAAACAGGCGTTAAACTTAGCACGAAGTACGCATGACCTTACTTACTTACATTAAATTACTATGTACTTTTTTCAAGTCATTTCTTTATGATTTCTATGGATATAATAATATATAATATAATATAATAATATGGATATAAATAAACATATTCTATGGAGAAATGGTTATGGCATTTACTTATTAATTTTGTGACGTATTATACTCTTTAACTAAAACCGTTGTTTTTTAAACGAAAATGCAATTACAATTGCACTTAAAAAGTATTCTCCAGTTGCTCACAGGAAGCGAAATGCACAATTATTTATGTAAATTTAATGTGGCATATGTGAGTGGCCTCTGCGCTGAAGGTCGTGGGTTAGATTCCCACCCAGGACAAACGTTTGTGTGACGAACATAGATGTTTGTTATGTCTGGGTGTTCATATGTATTATATGTACCTAAGTATGTATTTACAAAAAGTATATAAGTATTATATCAGTTGTACCAGACAACCATACATGCATGCATGCCATGATGCAAGAGAGAAAGCAATCCACACTTTTCTTGAACGCTTTCATGCCATAAAACACAACCTTCTTAAAGAGGCATTGCGTTCCCATAAGACTACTATAATGCTGTTAGGTTAACTGTGTCTGGTACCAGGTTGGCGAGCAGATGCCAAGGAAATGCACTTAGTGCGTTAAAATAGATGTACAGTGTTATGTTGGGCTTAATTTGTAACATGAAACACTTAAAGATACATAGTAACTTACAAACTTTGTGTCTTGGTTCTGCCCGAATTGAGAAGTCGCTATTATGTATTATGAAATGGTTTTGAAGATTCAGCATGAGAAAAAAATAACTAGTATTTTTTCAGTTTTGAATTCTGCTGTGTTGGTATCAAATAATGAGTAATACACTACATACTCAGTACTAAAGTGAGTATGTTAAAAAAAAATGGGCAATATTTTCCGTAATACTTAGTCGAACCAGATTAAGATTAAAATAATAACCAGTATTAACACTTTTAAGAAAATTTCATTAATGCATCTATAGCTTCGAACCAGCGATCTCCAGATATAAACCTCAGGGTTACTGAGCTACCATGTTTTCATAAACGAACTCAATAATAATAATGGATGTATTTGTCCGTAGCTTACCGTTGGCTGAGTAAATCATGATTTTGAAACACCAAATTCTCGTTAGTGAGCAGTTTTGCGTTCAACTGACGGCTGTGGTAAAGTAATAAAGTTATTATACTAGTAAATCATCATTTACTAGTATAATAATTATCATACATTCAGATAATTTTATCCTTAGATACTTTACAAGATTACCAACGTGAAAAGAAAACATTATTTTAAATCAAATTTATATTAGGTTATATTTCCCAACGAATTTTAGTTACTCAAGATGAAAGCAACCCACTGAAAAAGGCACTCGGGTACTTACCAAGGAAAAGCAACCAAGTAAACTGAAGTTGTCTTCGAGGAATGCTCAGAAAACGGGCCAATCTCACTGAACTGTGGTATTGTGAAGCTCGCTCACCGTAAGCCAAAGGTTGCCTTGGGGATGCTTTGTGCGTGAACAATGAACCTACAGATTTCAATTTAGCTAATTGGAAGGTATTCATACTTTAGAAATTCTATTGTTTCGATATTGATTACATAGTCCGCTTGAGAGGAGCCGAACTTGTATTGAACAGGCTGGATACAAATGCCTTCAGCGGGTAAGCTGAATTCAGATTCAGCGGGTAAACTGAATTCAGATTCAGCTGGTAAACTGAATTCAGATTCAACGGGTAAACTGAATTCAGATTCAGCTGGTAAACTGAATTTAGATTCAGCGGGTAAACTGAATTCAGATTCAGCGGGTAAACTGAATTCAGATTCAGCGAGTAAACTGAATTCAGATTCAGCGGGTAAACTGAATTCAGATTCAGCGGTTAAACTGAATTCAGATTCAGCGGGTAAACTGAATTCAGATTCAGCGGGTAAACTGCCGTGAATGTGTTCAATCAAGCTTGAGCTCATAGGAACAAACACGCCCACAGCATTAGCGCCCTGCCATGCAGACAGAAAACAAGCCCCTTTTAATGGGTTCATTGTGAACTTACGAATAGTGCTATCGATCAAATCTTTTTCACTTTACAAAGTAAATTCGTACTGAGGTAACTCTTAAGTCTTAATGCTGAATTTTTTAGATTTGAATTGCATGTCTTGAAAGTCGTTTATAGCAGGAAACAAATAATGGGTTATAATTACCAAATTGCATATTTCTATGAGTCACCAAAATAACGTCTCCGATAGCAAAAAAAAACAAATAATATAATAATAATATTGGTGGACACTTCACACAGCGCCATCTAGCCCTAAAGTAAGTTAAGCGTAGCTTGTATCATGGGAACCAGGCAACTGATATAAAATACTTGTATACTTTTTTTACATTTAATACATACATGCACCCGAAAAATATAACCGTCTCCTTCGGGACAGTAGGGTAAAAGTAATCTTACATATATTATCCTGTAATATTCTAAACGAAACCCTATACAGAAAGCTTGAGTGAATAGCTTCGCGTTGCTAAAGTACGTAATATTGCACCACATCAAAGTTCCGCACCTGAGTCTATTTTGTAAAGTCAAAGTTATGCTGGAGCTCTTTCACTGGCATCTGCCAGCGTGGCTTTACCCGCGTGAACTTAGTGACGAAATACACTGGGCTTACTATTAAGCTACTACTACTGGGCTTACTAATTTTATAGGGTTATTTTATGCTTAGTTTAGGTAAGCAGGCTTACGGCCCGCCTGATGTTAAGCGGTCACCGCAGTTTCAATAGTTGCTTAGTAGTCTCCAGAAATAAATAAAACTTGTCTTATTTTTTTGAATGTTTACTTTTTGTGCCCTTTTAAACGACACCACACATATTTTTTATTTTTTATCTGCCAGTGAAAGTCCCGTCAAAATCGGTTCAGCCATTTCAGAGATTAGCGGGAACAAACAGACAGACAGACAAAAACTGTAAAAAATGTTGTTTTGATATATGTACCGTGTATACATCCATATGCACTTAGTAAAATGTGGTTATTTTAATATTACAAACAGACACTCCAATTTCATTTATTTGTATGTATAGATTTTCGCCGATAGCACGAACATTTGCATAACTAGTTCGTATGTGAAAACAGTCGCAGTGTTGTTTAATATCCCGCTAAGTAAAACTTAGAATGCATGTTCCGCGTATTCATAAAACTTTCACAATCCATTTACTTCATTGAAATATTCCGATGGAAAGGAACTGTTTGCATTTCTGTTTAAATAATATTCATAAAGCTTCGTGAAACCAACAGTCAGAAGTTACTTTGATACATGTTTGAAAGCATTTTCTCAGTAGATTGCTTTAAATTTTGAGATTTAAAGCATTTATAGTCGCTCGTGTTTATTTTTGAGGAAAATGAGTCATCCAATCGCCTCCAGCATAAAATTAGACGCATAATTGAGTTAAGCTGTTTCTTTTTGCTCCAATATTTATAGAAATAATTGTTTATTAATGGAATTATGTCGAAAAGCATGTCTTAGACCACATAACATCTCATTTTTTTTCCTAGAATGCATTTGTTTTGTATAATTGGCCCAACTTATTTAATCGGTAACTTCTGACATTGACTTGGGAATATCTTTAGGGAATAACCATATACATTCTTATATGGTTATTATGGTTTATATGGATTATGGTTATTCTTATATAATTTTTTTTAGATTTATGGTTATATTTCTTATGGTTATAGTTATATGGTTTTTATGTTTATATTTTTTTGTATAAAACGTCAAATTATGTTATTATGTTTTAGTAAATAAACTACTCTTTTCGTTATTTTTCTTTCTGGTTCAAGGATAAGCGAGTTTCCTCTCGATATTTACTTTCCTTCATCTGAGAACGTGGTGGCCCATACATTATTCAAGTAAAAAAACTGTGTGCACGGATTTGAACCAGTAACCTCCGCATTAGTTTCCGCATTTAGTTCTCGGAGAATATACCAGGCCACCACGCTCTCACTCGGAGTGACAATCTCCAGCAGTGGACTAAGATAGTGATAGTAATTATGAATTATTTAAAGTGCTTGAAGATGTTGCTATATTTGGGCAGACTACCACTGAAACCTCACTTCCTTAGGTGTATTTGAAATTCCATTAGTGCCAGTCTACGTGTTTGAATATTTAGCTTTGCTAATGTAATGTCTCCTGTTTGCTTGGGTACAAGAATGGACGAGACGATGCTTGATTTGAAGTAATGATATACGAATTTACATTTGCTGCATGGGCCTATTCTCGAGCAGCGAGATCAAACGAGCTTTTATCTACTAGGAAGCCAATTCCGAACTAAATGTCTAGATCAAATGTTTAGAGGTGTAATAGATCGCTGGAGTTTCAAATGGCGCAAACATAGTAAAAGACGCCGATAACATAAACTACACAATAATAAAATACTAATTATAATTACTATATAAAGTATATTCACGAAACTCTCGCTTAGAACAATTATTATTTAATAATTCACGTTTTTATATGCGTTCACGAGACAACAGAAATGACGAATTCATTTTACTCGACATTTATAAATCCGAGATGAAATACTACAATTGAGCTGTGAGGCCAGTCAAGTTACAGATAGGTTTCATGAACCGAAGATGACACAGACAACTGCTCAGAGAAATTCACAGAACGAAGCGAAACCGTGGGTGAAATCTAGTTCTATATAAATGATAATGCCTCGATCGCATCGAACATATGGCAGTAATGACCTTATGATTATGAAAATAGTACTTATCGTCATTTTTCATCGAGCAAACTCGTGATGGTAATGGTTTTTGGCAATCAGCACTGCATGGGCACCAGCTGTTTATATCACATTTAGGTCATAACTATAGTCGGTACTAATGGGCACTTGCATCTAATTATTACGGTTTATTTTCTGCTGCATCTATGTCAGTCATTCATTGAGCATTGTCATTAATTGAGCAGTAGAACTCACGCCAAGTTCATCCGGGGAAGTACTGCCACCATGTCCAGTACTGCCGCCAAGTAGTAACGCGTTCGCGTTACTGTGTTCCGGTTTGAAAAGTGTGGTTGCCGGTGAAATCACAGGCACATGAGACATTCCACTTACACGTCTCACAATTACGGGCGCATACAATGCGACTTGGGTCTTGTCATACCTAGTAGGAGAGGACCCAAGTCGCATCAGTAGTTATGGACAGAGGTTACCACTTAACACCAGGTGGGCCGTCAGCTCGTTCCGTAACTTTATAGCATAAAAAAAGCATTTCTACAAAACAACGCCTCGATATTTCAAAGTGGAAGTTGCAATAGCCCAACACATTACGGAAAGCAGATAAATGGTTGAGCTTTATTAGCTTGGACGTTGTATTTCTCAGCTGAGAGTCATGGATTCGAGTCGAGATTATATTCTTTCTCGGAAAATATGTGTAGAAGTCGTTGGTTTACCTACCATACCTATGTGCTAAAATTGTCTGTGTTACAGGTGGCATGGACACAATACATACAGAAATTTATGTTTTTCCCCGCAGGGTTAGGTAGTAGGTAGGTGTCAATGGGAAACTGTTTTTACCTTGGGGCTTACACTAACGCAGGATTTTAGAACTGACGTCTCATGGTTGCGTTTGTTTTCCCTCAAATACCTCAGCTGACACTACTTCTACTCGTCTTGTTACTGGCTCTCTCAAATCGGCGTGGTAAGAGGGCAAAAGCACGCCTCAAAGTGGCTCCTTTTGTACACTTCTTCAGCCAATTCGATCCTATAATTTGACAGACGAAATCAAGACGAAATTCAATAAAATATTCACAAAGTAGACAAAAAGTCGAGGTAAAATTTCCTTTTAAAATATCGCTTGATAAAATTGTAATAAAACTTATTTTGTTCCATCGTTTTGTGTTAATTGTTTTCCCACTCGCGTTGAACCCACGAACATGTTTGTTTTGATTGTGGTGTGAGAGGTGCTAACGTTGTAATAACAACGTAAGAGCCAACGAGGAAATACAATCAAACTGGTGACGTAGTGACAAATCTTATCGATTTGTTTCGGTGGGTTGTGATAAACAACATCTTGTCCATCGTTACCAATGAAAAATATTCATTCATATTTATTAATATTTAGTATTGGCTTTTACCCGCGGCTTCGCTGGCGTTAATGTTGATTTTATCAACCAACATAGTTTATAAAAAGTTATACTCTTCATACATTACACTGATAAAATATATACTAGTTTTGTTTTTTCGAATCATAAATAATTAGAACTTTTAACACAGCTTTTTATCCAATACGTTAAAGCATGTTTTGCGCGTTGCTCAATGAATCAAACAGTCAGATAGCTCCGAAATATAATAGATATTTTTGTGCCAACAGTAAAACAGAACTTTAATGTTTCTGTCTAATCAATCGAGTCCTTGTGCTAAGGCTTATTTACAGAAATAAACTGAACTCGAATCCCAACTTTTGAAACGTTCGAGCTAAACTTTAGCTAGCTAGCTTTAGGTAGCTATTTCCACTTAGAATAGAAAACAACTGAAAACTTCCATAGTTAGTTTAGCTGTAGTAAAAGCGATTACTTGAAGTTTGTTTTATCAGTTAAGCTAGCATTAACAATCTTAATATTCTATATGCTTAGATTTTGCCTGTAACTTTCAGTCTTCTCAGAAAGACGCGTTAATTGAAAAAGTATTCACAGTCAAACCAACTATTTATCGATCCCTCAGAATTAATGGATTACTGAGCAATAATTTGAACACTTTTAAATTGAAATGTCTTTTAATAACAACCTCTCGCTCTATATTATTTAACTTCGTTATTTAATTTACTAATGCAGTGGTAGCACGTAATTTCTTATAGTTTGATACAATTTTTTATTTTATAATATGGCCACATTTTAACTTCACAGCACACATAAAAATAGGTTTCTTCAGAAGCGATTTAAATCCCTAAAATAATATGGAAGCAACTCTGTATAACATAATATTGTCATATATACATCTATTTGAACATAAATCGTTCGAGTGGCATTCACATAAAATTATAATATTATATAATATAATAATTAGTAGAACTAGAAGAAGTCATAACAAAACTCAACAGCACAACCTTTTCTGAAAATCTATGACGATGGTTGGTATTTTGTAATACCCAGTGGCTTTATTCAAGCAAACCCAATATACAAAAATAAGATTTGTTACAATATATACCAGTCAACAAACTTAAATTGACAGGAATCAAAACTCCAAACAAATTTAAGGTTTTCATGACCTTATTTTTAAAATAGATTTACGACAATCTTCATTTACACTAATTGAGGAAGTCTTCTGTTTTAGTCAGCAGAAAATACTGTTTATTTATAGAAAGAAAAACTGGCATGTCAGTTAAATAAAAATAAAATTGTTATTTTGCATTAACTACGTCCAAATTGGATGAACATATAAAGTCAGAAGCGAGGCAACTCCTCTGTTTCATTTCGTGTCTGACGAAATTAAATTATAACCACAATTCCTGTGTAATAATATAGAACTATATAGTATACACCAACAATATAGAACTAATTACAAAATTGAGCTGTTTTAGTCGTTGAAAAGTGTCCCCAGTATAGTTATATCTAACGAGGCTGTCTATAAAATAACACATATTGGTGGAAATGTTACAAAGCGCAGAAGTAAGCTAAGCATAGCTTGTATCATGGGGACAAGACAACTGATAGAACACTTACATTATTTTTTGTAAATACGTATAATACATACCAGTGAGTCACAGAACAAATATCCGTGTTCGTCACACAAATATTTGTCCTGAGTATTTAACGAAAGGCGTAGCGTCATCAATGAACATTTTTAGAAATTTTATCTACATTGTATCAAATACGTTTCAGGTCTCTTTCCTTATGTATCATTTTTGCAAAAATTATAGCCGTATAAATGAAATCACTGTTTCACAAGTACGGTTGTACTTGACCACGAGTAAATTAAATAAATAATGCTCACACACCCAGGGTATTAGGATTCCCTTTGTCATGACCATACACAATAAACACATCCAAGACTCCAAAAATCCAAGAAGTCAATTTGTAATTCGGGCCCCGCGATACAGGCTACGCCTAGTGCGGGGTCCACCAGTAATCAACCCCATGTAATATCTTTGTGTGAATAAATAAATATGAAATAAATATGAAAATATGAAAATAAGACCTGAATATGATCGAAACAGGGTACAACCCTAAGCTTTCACACAGTGAAATCACGTTAAATTCGGTCTACTACTGCAAGCGAGTTATGGAAACATACAAAACAAATAGTTACAGATAGACGGAAAATTTAAAAACATTAACCATTTTTTCTTTTTTTTAATGTTTTAGAATCCCTTATTGGTTAAAAAAAAATGCCTTTTTAAAAGCTAGTTTTCAAATAATGTTATTAAAATTATAACAGATATTGGAACGTTCTCAGGTGGAATATGCGAGGTTGGCTCCTGGGATCTCAACTCCAATCACGTGATGTATACGTGACCGGCTTACACGTATTAGTATTTGTATGACAAAGGCATTAACACGTCAAGTCATTGCATGCAATGCTGTCTCACGTCACAAGAAGATAAACCCCGAACAAAGGCTGATATAGATCTGGCTGCTTAGAATTGCGTTTGTCGTGGGTGGCAACCAAGACTATGACTAATGTTTCCACTGCAGTACTCATCTGACGAGCTAAATCATCTAACCAGTACTTGTCAATAGTATAAGGGTTTATGTGATACAGTTACGGAACGAGCCGATGGCCCACCTGGTGTAAAGTGGTAACCCCTGCCCATAACAACAGATGCTCTTATATGGACATCTACGGGAACCCAATATTAAGTACTGCTATAACAAAAGCAATATGACTTCGGTCCTCCGCTACTTAGTTGAGATCCAAGGTGCATGCATCATGTTGCGCCCGTAACAGAGACGTGAAACAACTTTGAAAGTTCGTTTAATATACGGCTTTTTTACTACGAGTAATTTTTTTTTTTTCACTGCTTCTCCCATTGTGTCGATGAAGCTTAGGAGAATCGATGAAATGCTCTCTGCCTGCTCCTCCGGGAAAGAGGTGTGATGTATGTACTACTATTCTGTGGTCTGTCCAACCAATGAAAGAAGGAGAAAGGATTAATGTACCTCAAAAAGGCTCTTTTCGTGCAATTGACTCATTTTTCACATTTCCGAATAATGGATTCTGATTCATGCCAGTTTTCTCTCAATGTTTTCCGTCACCGTTTTGAGAAAGTGGTATTGCTGATATAAATTTTTAAGCCAAAACTTATCGTGGGAGCGTTTTTGGGATCTCTGCTAGCAAAGTGGGGCGCGGAGTGAGTAAAAGTGGTATGCACACTTATGAAAGCAGGGTGGCCGTGGAATGTTTATGCTAAATGCGCACCTTTCATAGAGAACTGAGTTGGTTTAGCTGTAAAGACTTAATAAAATTACAAGCATTTTTAATCTCTCTGATTTCAACAGCGTCTTCATTATTGTCTAAGAAAAACCGCTTAGATTTATAAAACTCTCCAGGCAAGCAACCTTATCAACTTTCATTGGATTAAACAGACTTAGTTTATTATCTACGAAACATTTTTCAAGTTGTTTCGAGTAAAGGTTCTTTTTAGAAGCATATTACAGTTTAGGTAACGTTTGCTTCACATTTATTTACATTTAAAAATATATAAATGCAGGTTGCAACTTATATAATATAATATTACGAAATAAAAAGGAAAATTGAGTTATTAAATACCGTTCTATAGATAACTCTTCTTATCTAATTCACAACCGGTGGAAAAGTACCCAAATAAACGAGGAATTCTGATGGTGTAAGCTTTTAGAGAATAATATTTGAAGCCTATTAAAAGAAAAATGTTCACCGCACGGGTGTTGTTAACCTCCGGTGTGATAGTTACTCAGATTGTGCAAGAAGTTCATTTATTTACTTCATATATTTTCAACAGACAATTTAATAATTATCAGTTAATTCTATAAAGTATATTCCATAATACTCCATCAAATAAAATGGCCAAAAGCACCTTAGACGACTACGATAAATTATTAGGTACGAATAGCGATTTCCGTCCGTGCCGTCTTAAGATCACCTCATCAATATTCATTTAACCCCCTAACGTCAAACAACCCTTATTCGTGTTCCCAGCAACAGGTGACACTCATTTTTATTCACCTATCATGTTCGCTTTGTGCTCAGGTCGACTGGGAAACGCGTACTTCGACTGAGCAACTATCTGAAAAGGGCGCTTTGAGCTACGTTTTTAAATTGAATTCCAAATTTTCTACGCATTTCAGTTGTGACGGTGTAAAAAGGTTTTTCTAGAGTGGTCTCAATATTATTGTAACGGGCGTGGTCAGTAAATTACGCCAGTCAATAGCTTTATCTTCACGGCTTTTCAGGTGACAAGAGACATTCATTCCGTTGTATTTTACCATAATCTTGATATATTTTATAACCATCCGAATTGGCTTAGTCTCAAACATATATAAAATAAGAGACTGGATCATCTTCGTACCTATTAACTTAATTTTGAAACCATTCGAAACAATTCACTTTTTTTTTCTAAGATTTAAGTGGCCCCCAAGATCTCTCAACTCTCGGAGTTTTCTAAGAAACATGCGAACGAATAAATGCTTCCTGATAACAATTTTATTTTAACTTCCATTCAAGAAATACACACTACAGAGTATCAAGGGGTAATGTTAAACAATATCAAAGAAAAATAGCAATGAGAGCCACGTTAAATTTAACACGTAAATGATACAATGCCATCCCGCATTATCACTTTGTGAGAACCCTTAAAACGAACGTTGCGAGTCACGAAATGGAAGAGCAGACATGAATAGAGATTTATAACAAAGACTTTTTGCAGAATCGCCGAGATTAAGACGAATATTGAAATATGCCCCAGTAAAGATGAATAAAACATCCTGACAACTGGATGGAGCCCGTCCGGTGAGCTACTATACAATACTTTACCTTTGTAAAACTGTGGAACTTGGAAAATAAAGACTTTGCGTGTTAGCGTGCAGATTTTATTAGAAAGGCTAGTAGGTCAGTCTTTGCCCATATAAACTCAGGCAACCTGACGCTTGAGTAATAATTTATGATCAGTTTACTGAACACGTGACAGCCATCTTACTCGACCGAGGGCGAGATATGCTCATAAATCATTTTTCTCTCGTAGAAGTAATATTGTAGCAAAACTTTCAGATTTCCGCCCAGAAAAATGTTCAGCGTAGCTTTTTCTTTGTTCAAAATTAAACGTAATTTAATTTCACCGTAGACCCATTCTCATGAAAATAGACGGGAACTTACTTTTATTTTCATAAGACTAATCTTTCAAGGCGGTAAGGTAAAAAGTTTTTATTAAAACCTGAATAATTTATGAATCATTTTATGTATGTGTGTATGTAACATTTCATTGAACGGGTAGAATAAATGATACCAAAAAAAAAACATACAACCAATAGTAAAAAACTCGTACAACATTTTAATGACACCAAAAACTATATTTCATAAGAATTTTAATATTTCTTTTCTTCAGAATATTGATGAATGAAATTTACGATGTTTCACCATAATTGGCTTACAAAAATTCAGTATATTAATCAAATGAAAATCTTAAGCCAATTTAATCATATTTGAAATCTTGAAACTCAAATAGTTAGATGACGATTATAATTATCATCGTTAAAATTGCAAAATAGTTAATATTGTTGCTCTAGAAATAGTTAATATTTTTTCAATACTAGAAAGTCACGATGAAGGAATTATAATATTCTAATTTCGACTGGCCTCACAGCTCAGTTTGTAGTAACACTGCCTTCTGCGCTTAGGTCGTGGGTTCAATTCCCACCCAGGACAAAAATTTGTGTGACGAGCATTGATGTTTGTTCTGTATCTGGGTGTTAATATGGATTTACAAAAAAAAAGTATATATGCATTCCATCAGTCATCTGGTTCCCATAGCATGCTTAGTTTGGGGCAGATGGTGATATGTGAAATGTCCACCAATATATATTATTTTATCCTAATTTTGAAATTTCACCAGGAAGTAGTACTAAGCCGATAATTAACATACATTGAAATTAAGTCTTCAAGGGGGAAAAAAGAACTAAATTGCAATTAATTACAACTTTCGGTGTCATCGTAAGCGTAGATAATTCTACAGGCTTTGCACCGTGTTATAGCGTGCTAGCTTTAATAGGCACGGCCCTTTGGTCGTGCGCTCTCCCGTGCTAAATTGTCCGGCAAAGCGAAAAGGCCTTTGTTTGATAGTACAGACTAAACGGTCAACAAATGCGTCAGGATTTGCATACTAACAGATTTTTACTTTTGTATTATTTGATTATCGTTCGCTTAACTTTTGTTTTTGTAAGTGACAATTTGATCTTCCTTTGTATGTTGCCCTAGCACAGATTTTTTACAAATACAAATTGTTTATTGCAAAGGTATACATTGTTAAAAAATTATACTAATAATACTAGCTGTTGCCCGCGACTTCGTCCGCGTGGAATTCGGTTTTATCGCGCACCCTTATTTTATCCCTTGGAAAAGTAGCCTAAGTTACTCTTTATAACACCAGCTATCTGGCAGTGAAAGTCCCGTTAAAATCGGTCCAGCCGTTCCGGAGATTAGCCGGAACAAACAGACAGACAGATACACGGACAAAAATTGTAAAAAATGTTGTTTTGGTATATGTACCGTGTATAATCGATATGCACTTATAAAAACGTGGTTATTATAATATTACAAACAGACACTCCAATTTTATTTATTAGTATAGATAACACAAGCTAACCAAATTAGGTACTTTTAAAGCAGTGTTCTCAGCTCACCTCAACGCTACCTTCGTTGCCAGCCAAGTAGCCTTCGTATTCTAAAAAAAAGAAAGTAATCGTTAGTGCTTTATTAAGTTCGTCCGAGGAAGTACTGCCACCGTGCCCATTTCTGCCGCCAAGCATTAGCGTTACTGTGTTCCGGTTCGCAAGGTGTCCTGCCTCAGAGTTAAGGGCGCATACGATGCGACTTTCGCCTTTCAGACCTAGTAGGGGAGGACCCAAGTCGCATCAGTTATTATGGGCAGAGGTTACCACTTAACATTAGTGCTGTCGGCTCGTTCCGTAACTGTATCACATAAAAATAATACAATTCCAAATATTTTTAGGAAAAGCTCACATTTACAACACAAATTCACAAGGTCAAATTGAAAAACTTGAAGAAAAACTTATAAAAAATTAATATTTACGATCATGAATAATGATTACGAACACAGGGCATTTTGAAATTTGACGGACGTACATATAAGCTTACAGGCACTCGTCATTTTACGCTTCAGCAATACGGGAAAATGAGAAGTACAATGAGGCTCGGTTGATTTTACAGGCTATTTGTGTACTCCACACATGACTGGGTGTGGACAGAGCCTCTCTCATTCCATGGTGAAACGAACACGAGTAATTACTAGCAATTTTTAATCATTAGGGCCGCCGGCTACTGATATCCATAGAGATTATTGGCCTCATTTATGAATAAATTCTAAATTGGGTAATTAAGTACTGATAATATTATATGTAATTTTAATTTAATTTAGTTTAACTTAATTTAATTTGATTCGTTTTTATTTTATTTTATTTTATTTGTTTTGATTTAATTTTATTTTATTTGATTTAATTTATGGACATTTTAATTAACGTGATTTGTCTGAAATAAATGATTATTATTATTATTCTTTTATATATATATATATATATATTAATCTTTACATTAAAAATACAGAATACAAAAATATTCATTAATACAAAGTAAGGGTACAAATAACTGTTGAATCTCTGCCTCCTGTTTTAGTTTACAGAAAATGTGTTACAGGAAGCAATGACTTCCCAAATATAGGAACATACATAACCACTCTTATATTACCAACAAGGAAATAAGAAAAAAAATGCTTAATATAATTGAGATAAGCATACTTTTACATAAAACAGTCGTAAAAGTTATAAGACATTGCACTAATTTATCAACCTTAGGTATATTTTTGATTATCCTTTATAGAAATGGAACAATTATGATTCATAAGTATTGATATTTTACATAATGATAATATGGTGACGTTTTTATCTATTCAAAATGAATGTTACTGTACTAAAAATAAAAAAGTTTCATTTCTCTTTCATATGTTACCACATCTGCAGTGGTATATCATTACACGCCTACGCATGGATATTACCCCAATGACATCTGAACCCTTGCCTCCGCCCATCTCTCACTAGACCGAATTTATTTCGAGTCCGAAAAATGTATCTCGGATATATTGGCACCAGAGAGCAGCTGCGCTAGATATAGATTTGGTGCGAAATTGATGCATACACGAAACGAATTGGAACCAGGGACGAGAAGAAATTTTTCGATTGACATCTTTTTATTCAAACAGCGTCAAGCCTGGCCAGTGGCTTACTGGCTTAGCTATAGTTGAGATGAGTTAATTGCGTAGCCAATTTATACAAGAAGATTTAAATAAATTATATGTCATTATAGTTTTTTTATGTGATTTTAGTGACGGATCGAGCTGACGGCCCACCTTATGTCTTCTGAACGAAAGTACGAGTTGACTCAAGTCGCGTCGTGTAGCGTCCAACCGAAGACCGAGAGATGTTACGTCTCATGCGCCTGCAATTTCACCATAGTTATATTAGTTACAGGATGTGCTGTAGCAAACGTAGTTATTACTATTATTTATAATAATACTCAACATGAAACATTATAACGTTGCGTTTTCACTAAGTGTGAGTGAGCATATCGTTCACTCCGTGAATAGACTCCCTTATAGCGTGCGAATATGTTCAAATGTTCAGATGTTTTCTGCTGTGAACGACCATCACAAATCATAATGTTCTGTCTGCAGGAAAGTGAAAACGTATCTTTGCGTTACACGCGAATGATCCCGTTGGTAATTTCTTTAAAGCTATCTTCGGGTTCCCGTGTTTACCCGCGTCTGGTTAATATTTAAGCGGTTGCTAGTTTAAAGCGATTCACGCGGCGCTCAAATATTTATAGGAAGGGTAAGTAACAGGGGATGAAAATATTAAAGAATGTTCGTTTTCAGCCACATTTTTGGTTTTCATGCTGCCACCGCTGAGATATCTTTTCACTTTTTTCTACCCGAATGCCCAGAGGGATTCAAGACTATTTAAGTGCGTATGTTCCTTTGTGACATAATTGCCTGTAATACCCGTACCTGCTCTGTAATTAAATAATTACCTGTAATTATGTTTTTTTTTATTATTATTTTATTATCTTCCACTGGAACACAGCAATACTAGTGCATCACTGCTTGGTGGCAGATTTAATATCTGGTGGCAGTACTTCTAGTTAAATGTTTAATATTGTATTGTGTTATTAGATCTCAGTGAGAAAAACAATCCTAGCCCGTTTATTGGCTTATTATAGGAAAACTACTTAAAAGAACCTATTTTTCAATTCTGGTAAACACTAACTTTACAAAAAAAACTCAATTTAAAACTAGAGTTTAGTTCCCAAACTATGCTTTGTTTGGAGCTAGATGGCGCTGTCTGAACTGTCCAGTAATATTAGAACAAAATATATTTTAATGTATAAGTTATTTCTTGATTCATAGGACCTCGGATTGTATTCTGTTTTCTGTATAATATATATATATATTATGTATAATATGTGTATCTATATCTATCACAAAAACTTAAATCAGTTGCAAATATTAGGCAATTTAATTCGATATTTGTATGCATAAAACATTATTATTATTTGGTCTCCGAAGTTTTGAATGTCATCAAACCACTAAATTTGCAGTACGAGACTGTCTAGAACGGACCAAAATTGTATAAATTTTGTAACAAAAAATTATCACGAACGGGAATTGAACCCCTTTCCCTCGTTTTTCAGTTGGTAACCCGCAAAAAGTCATTAAATTATAATTTATGCTGATTATACCGTTTGGTCCTAATTGGCTACTTTAGGGTGTCTCGGGTCGGATGACGAAAACTTTTTGGTAACCATAACGCACAGGCATTATTAGATTTAATAGGCGTTATAAAATTTAATCAAAGTATCATTTTCGTTACTTATGGTAGGAATTAATAAATTTGTACCCTAATTTAATTATTTTATTAGACTTTAAGTAGTTCTTTGAGCGAATAAATAGCCTATTAGAAACGTTATAAGTGTTCAGTAATGGATTTTTTTTATGAATTCAATACCAATTAATTGAGGTTGTTCATCCGTGTACAACAAAACAATTCAACAATTAGAACCAAAGTTCTGACCCAGTTTGGAACTTGTAAGCAAATCCACATTCGAAATGCACAAGTCCGAATTCAAACTAAATTTTATCAGATCTGCGCTACACTATTTGCTGTTGAGATTGGATACCCGATAGCTAGGGCTGATCGATTTCAGATGATCAAGTCAATTGTTGACGCGATTGGTATAATATCATGTGTGTACCTGACTACATAATATATGTGTGTATAGACTGCTCACTGCGGTGCTACGTGTGTGTGCGTGTTCAGTGCTATGTTATCTCTGCGTGTAACTCGAAGGGTCCCGGATTGAGAGCAGGCTGGGGTAAATACTTTTTGGACTTTACTCATTAGGTACCGATAACAGACTAAATTCTAAGAAGCGGTATTTTTTTTTAAACATTTTATATTACTTTTATCAGCTTTATTATCCCTGGTGACAACCCCCCTGTTTAAATCAATTTGCCCTCTTATTTTGACATAGAATACGTGATAATGACTTCCGTTTTTGATGAAATTATTTGGCAGACGACTTAATTCGATTGAAGCTTGAATGAATTCCAAGAATTCGTTATAACTTTTAATAAGTTGAGTAGTACTTTAATTCGTCTTAGGATAATTTTTGACAATGAAATACTTGAGCCGATTGTAAGTTTTTCGTGATAAATTTTTTCAATCCATCAATTTACCTTCATGCTTAAATTTTATTATTAATAATAATAATAATTATTATTTATTTATTTCAGGCTAGATACTTAGTATTAATTACATTGGCCCATATAAATAGATACCTTAGTGACTAACATACATATGACTGATAGTATATGACCAATGACATTTGTATATGACTGAAGTCAAAGTCAAAGTCAAAGTCAAAAACTTTATTTCCATAGAATTCATAAAGAAATGGCTTGGAAACGTCAATATTCAAAACATAAGGTCACGCGTACTTATCGATAAGTTTGACGCCTGTTCAAACCCTATCCGACCCTCCATGGGGAAGAACAGACAAGAAACCCCTAATGGAGGGATTCCTTTCTTTTCGCGAGCACGATCCTTGTAACAATTGAGTACTTAGGTCTATGTTACATTTATGACTACATAATATACTATTACAGGATGTTTTGTGTGTCGTTGAGCAGAGCGACATCAGACCATGGGGATTTATCATTTATATAATCATTTACAGTGTAATAAGCTTTACTTACCAGACCCTTCTTTATGTATGACTTGAATTTTTGGGTCGGAAGCTTCGTTGCTTGTTCAGGAAGTTTATTATAAAAGTGTACACAATTTCCCATAAAAGATCCGTTGACTTTTTGCAATCGGAATCTTGGAATGTTTAATTTATTTTTGTTTCTAGTGTTCTTGGTATGAACATCACTTTTTTTCTCAAAACTAGATATGTTTTTATGAACATATAATAAATTTTCATATATATACTGTGATGACACTGTAAGGACATTTATTTCTTTGAATTTTTCTTTCAGAGAGTCCCTTGATTTCATTTTATAAATTGAACGTATAGCTCTCTTTTGTAAAACAAATATGGCATGGATATCTGCTGCTTTCCCCCAAAGCAGGATACCGTATGTCATAACACTATGAAAGTAACTAAAATAAACTAACCTAGCAGTAACTTCATCCGTTAGCTGTCTTATTCTACGTACCGCGAATGCGGCTGAACTAAGTCTGGAGGCAAGTGCTGCGATTTGATCACCCCACTGTAGCTTTGCATCTATAGTTAAACCCAAAAACACAGTGGAACCAACAAGATTAAGCACTTCTCCATTTATTTGTATATTAGCCGACATTTGCTTCACATTTGGCAAAGTGAATTTAATGCACTTAGTTTTGTTAGAATTGAGTAAAAGATTGTTCGATATGAACCAATCTAAAACTTTAGATAGTGACGCATTTACACTATCGTAATTATCTTTATATCTGTCAACTTTAAATAAAAGAGAAGTGTCATCAGCAAAAAGGACTATATCACACAAAGTATTCACAAAAAAAGGGAGGTCGTTGACATAAACTAGAAACAAAAACGGGCCCAGTATTGAACCTTGCGGCACACCCATGTCAATAGCGGAACCTGTAGACCTTTCACCGCCAATGGCAACTTTTTGGATTCTGTTTGATAGATATGACTGTACAAGGTCAATCGCTTTATTTTGGATACCGTAATGTTTGAGCTTGCAAATCAAGATAGAGTGATCTACACAATCAAAAGCTTTGGAAAGATCACAGAATACACCGATTGCATCTTGTGATTTCTCCCAAGCTTCAAAGATGTGCTTTAAAAGCATTACACCAGCATCAATCGTGGACCGACCTTTGGTAAATCCAAACTGATTACTATGAAATAAGGTATTTCTATTAAAATGTGTTAATAATTGCTCTAAGATTATTTTTTCAAATATTTTACTCAAAGTTGGTAATACCGATATCGGTCTATAATTAGCTGGGTCTTTGTGATTCCCAGATTTAAATAAAGGAATCAATTTACTGTGCTTCATCAGCTCAGGAAAGACTCCATCGTCAATACATTTATTAAATATGTAAGCTAGACATGGAGCAATATCAGTAACTACTGAACATAGAACTTTCGTGGATATTCCCCAGAGGTCTTCGGTATTTTTGATATTAAGTGATTTAAATGTTTTTGAAATTATGGCTGTGTTTATATACCTAAAATTGAATATAACATCACTTTTTGTTACACAGGATTCTAATAAAGATCCAGCTCCACAAACAGAAGACTTCAATGACTGAGTAACTATCTTAGGTATGCTAGAGAAATAACTATTAAATGCCTCAGCAACATCAGTTTCATTTGTAAGAGTTTTACCATCAATAATTAAATTAATCTTATTGTCCCGTGTCTTAAATTTACCTGTTTCATTGTTTATAATTTTCCAGGTCGCTTTAATTTTATTTTTTGAACTTTTAATTTTATTGTTTAAATATAAAGATTTGGCAACATGACAGACATTTTTGAAAATTTTTGAGTATTTTTTTACCATCAATATGAAAGAATCGTCATGCAGCATGTACTGCTTTGCAGCATACAGTTCATATAATTTATTTCTACTTCTATATATACCAGATGTGGCCCAGTCATCGAAACTAACTCCCGATCTGAATTTACATGTTTTCATTTTAAATACCTCTTTATGCTCATTATTTATCATATTTGACAAGGCGGTGAAAAGTTCGTTCGGGTCTTCAATGCACGGAAATTGTGTCATTCGTAGCTCAATGTTACCCTGGAACCGTTTGATGCGGCTCTCAGTGATAGGCCTGTATGTAAATTCTCTAGGATTCGTAACAAATTTTGAAGCAAACATAGCACTCTGGCCATAGTGGTGAAGATATGAATATACTTAAGACTACAGCAAATGAAGCAAGCGGGGAACAATACGGTGTCTGATAAGAATTGTAACATGTTACATTTCTTTCAAATGATACAGATATGTAGGTCTGTTGTTAAAAACATGAACCAAAAAGTTATCATTAAATAAAATACTGCCAAAGTATCATACCTGCAAGATAAAGTCAAACTCTACAAACAGATTTCGAAGAAGTCCGAGCATTTCAAAGAATGAATCGTTCTTTGTTTGGAACCCCAATTACATATTTAACCTACTTCTGGCGAATGAGCTGAACTGCTTTGTGTCGCAGGAAGCGAAATACTTTTCTACATTTTTCACTGGAAACTTTCAAGTTATTAATGGTATGTTCAGTTCTAAATGAACCTGTACAAAATGTTCATCTGGATACAGGTTTTAAGATCGAGTGTTTGAAGTTCTAAGTATCCGTTTCCCTAATTTAGATAAATAAAATGAAATATTTATACAACTTATTTGCTTAATAAATTCAGCATTGGACTGAAAGCGAAAGTAGCAGGTATAGTAGTAGCATTTCCCTGTGCAACGCCTGCACTAATATTTCCTACTACTGCTATTATAAATAAATACTGATAAATTTATAATACATACATTCAATTACTGTTTCACTATTATTTTTTAACTTAATATCTGGATATTCTATTATATTTTAGGCGTCAACAACAGGTGTCAAACTTATCGATAAGTACGCGTGACCTTATGTTTTGAATATTGACGTTTCCGACCCATTTCTTTATGAATTCTATGGAAATAAAGTTTTTGACTTTGACTTTGACTTTTTAAAGAATAATAATAATAATAATAATAATAATAATAATATATATATTTATTTTCTCTCACAAAAAACACGTGAAAGAATACATACTAGAAGCGTAAACGCAAAACAAAATTGAAGGGAATGGTAGATTTGCTAATTTCATTTATTCATTTTTATTCTTTTTATTTTATCTTGACTGGCCTCACAGCTCAGTTGGTAGTAACCCTCCAACTCTATGCCGCCTATGTAGGTCGTGGGTTCGATTCCCAACCAGGTCAAACATTTGTATGACTATTATAGATGTTTTTTCTGTCTCTAGGTGTCAATATGTATTATATGTATATATTTACAAAAAAACATATACCTAAGTATTATATCATTTATCTGGTTCCCACGACACAAGCTCTGCTTATCTTACTTTGGGGCTAGATGGCGCTGTGTGAAATATCCACCAATATTTATTTGTTTATTATTTATTCTCTCATATCTCCAAGGATTTTGCCGTAGGGATAAAGAAACCTAGCAAAACTATGTCAAGATTAGAAACTATGCTCCAGGGCTTAAATAACGCAAATAAATATATAATATAATGCGCACACAAATGTTCAAAGTTCTTTTACGTGATAGCAACTGTGCGCAAATAACAATGCAATTAAGAACTCCTCGGACTACCTTGAGACTTTTATTTTTGTATTGTTTGAGAGATCTCTTGCTCATATTGCAGCAGCGTTCAATTTTGCACAAGATAATAAAACCAAGTACTCTTAAAAAGCGCAATGTAAGAAGAAGAAGAAGAAAGAAGAATCCTTAATGTAAAATTTTAAGTAACCATCTTATGAAACGACTACAGGTTATAATAAAACTGACGAAAACTTTACCTAGACCGTCAGTCAGGCTATGTTCCAAATTGATTACCGTCTTAAAATCCACAAATAAACATTTAGTTACTACCAGCCAGGGACATGCTTCGTTATCAAATTCTTTATTCGTTAAATAATATTTAGTGAGATGAAAATATGATAGTATGCCCAATGTTTGGAAATGATTTTATTACGTCTTCTATTTAACTATCAAAACCAACTTGATTCGAAGTATTTATAATTATAATTGCACATTGATCATAACCATTCCTTTATTGTAATTATGCAACACGGAACAAGTTTAATTAAGAATACAAAGTAATGTTTTGGTTTGTCTAACAACTTAAATTCTCTATATATCGTCACAAAAAATAAGAATTAGCACTAAAACGTCTTCATGAATAAAAAACCTATAATCATAAAGCAACATGAAAATCAAGTAAATATTTTTTACTGAAACATAACATGCACTTTGCAACTCACGACAACCCTCAGGAGATTAAAAGTAGCACGTAATATTCAAACTAAATTACCTGGTGTACGTTACTCAAAGTAAAATTAGTAACGAGCACGCTCTCGCTCAGACGTGCATGTCTCGCGGAGGCTCACGCTCGACTGAACAGAGTCATCGTAAGCCGGGAGTTGTAAATTACGACTACCCTCATTTTACACTTAATTGTGAGTACTGGATACCGCCGCGTACGGCCATGCGAGTATTCGAAGGCTCCGACCGGGTATTTTATTAACAGCCAATAAGGTCGACGCTTCCACCATTCTATTGATAGGAATTGAACGTTCAATAAAAGCCTCTTCAGTGCATTCATCAAATTTAAATAAAGGAATGGAGAACAATGTGGCACAAGCTATTATTTCGTGGAAACGCTGGTGGAAATTTCTTCGCAGGAAATACTTTGTTATTGTGTATTCTTTTTCTTTGTTTGTTATTAAGGCTGTTATGCAAGGATTTTGAGTATTTTGCTTTTCACATAAACATCAAGATCAAGACATCAAGATTATCAGACACGATGTTTGGAGCGTCGTTTGCGACATAAATGTCCAGGCCAGGTACCAAAATATATATGAAATAATATATAAACTCTCAGATGTTCAATCTACTACAGTTATTCCAAGGATAGTAACATCGCGGCTGTTGTGCTGACCGAAACTGAGACAGCGCTGAAACCTGGCAACTAATTTCAATTCAGTACGTTTGTATGGCGATTAAAAACAACGATTACTTTAATAAAACTATGAGAATATGTACTCATTCTTTTACGTAAAAAGATTGAAGAACAGAATATTTTTAAAACTTTGAATGTTTTGTTTGGAATATCTGTTTTATCTCTGCTAATTGCTTGAAACGCGGCCAGGAAATCTGTCAAAAAGTAAAAAGATTTTATGGAGAGGAGAGTTAAATCGAAAAAAAACGGACGAATGAAATCTTTCTTTTAAGCTAAGCTCTCTGTTGTCCGTTAATAATTTGTGAGCTATAGCTTAGCTTCAACACTGCAGCAGAATTACGGACATGCCTGCCCGTTTGATGTAGCTCTGGAGAGATGAATAATTATGGTTGAATTAAATACTGCTGGATTATATAATAAGACAGATTAATTCTTAAAAATACGGAAGTTAATGTTATTTTTTTTTTGTTATTTGTCGAGATTTCACACAGCGCCGTCTATGTTCGTCACATAAATGTTTGTCCTGGGTGGAAATCGAACCCACGACTTACAGCGCAGTAGGCAGCGTTACTACCAACTGAGCTATGAGGCCAGTCAAATACACAATGTACAATTAAATACAGTTAATATTTACAAAAAGCTATATAAATATGCTAACAGTTACCTGGTTCCCCTAGTTCCCCTACAAACTGAACTATTGTGGGCTATACATATTATGTATGTTTGTATGTACATATGTAACATAACTTGTATCGAATAAAATAAATTAATTGAATTGAATATATGGCCTTGTGTGAAATTTCTACTAGTATTTATTTAATTATATCCGAGTCTTTGTAACGAAAAGTTATTTAATAGGTGTCATTATTCCACGATACCTATTTCGGACTTTCGATATCAAAACCCGGACCAAACAAAAACACTTAGGTAAAGAGAACTAAGACCCGAGCTTAAACACTACCGTTGTTGTTCGCTTAAATTAGTTCTTGTAAGTACTTTGCATATTAAAGTCATAAAATACTGACGTACCTTCTAAATGCGTTTCAATTTTAGTAAAATGTTTATTATATACATTAGAAGTATTAGGTAAAGTGACATTTAAAAACTAACAAAAGAGATTCATCAATCTAGTTTTTCACCAATGAATCTCTTTGTTTTGTTGTCCACGGGAGCCCTAAAGTTCCTAATTTTCATATTATTCCTGAGGCAAATTGCAGATACGATATTCGAATCATCGACTTGCTTAACTTATATAAGTTGTTATAAAATTATTTCCGTATCCGGAAATTAGAATTGATAATTGCATTCGGCTTTTAAGCTTTGTTCGCGAATAAAGCTTTGAGCGGAACGACAACGGAAACAGCGGCTGTCTGTCTTGACAGCAGGTGGCATTTTTGGGCTCAGTAGCATCATTTATTTAAATCTGATGAAAGGTTTTTCATTATGATATTTATGTTTTGTTTTAAACTTTTAAATCAAACGTTTATGAGATATGCGCTTCTGATGTCGCAGAAAGTGTGTTCGTTCCCTTAAATATTTGCACACAATAACTAACTTCTTATTTCAAGATTTCTGTTTTTTTGCCTAATGACGCCTTACCCTGAAAACTAGTTTAAATAAGATTTATTGTGTAGTTTAGGAGTGAGATATTTTATATGAAATGCTATTTTTTAATTCGCAACCGCAGATTAAACTTTGTTTTTGAAGTGTTTTTAAGAAATACTGCAAAATAAAAACAATTGCTACCTATAAAACGGTCCATCCCAACCTGACCACAGAATACTTCACTGTTTGCGGTCGGACACGCACATGGCTGATTTACTTGTTCACTTCTCTCTTCGATAAATCCGCCGTATTGTCGCTTCCTCGTTCGCCGCTGCGGTCCCGAAGAGTCTCAAAACAAATTCATTAAGGAAGAAGTTAAGTGAGCCTTCGTAACAACATTTCCGTTCCAAAGTTTGAAACCCATTTCAGGATTGTACTGTGTTACATAAATAGGTAGTCTCATTACAGCGTGCCACAGAAAACAGTCTGTAGAAAACTGCGGACCCGAAACTTCAAGATTTCGCAAACGTCTCTACATCTTGAGCTCTAAACTTTTTCGTTTTAAAATAAATTCACATCTGAAACGCGACGAGGGAAATAGCGAGCAGGTATTTCGTAAGAGTTAACAGGATATGAGCAAATCGTAAAACATGTAGAAAATTCGCGATGCCTTGAGAAGGATCTTGTATTTCAAACTTGCTGAAGCGAGTAGAATCAGCTGATGAAAGTTCGTGGGAATCTTGAGACTTTCATTTAAATTTACGCGTGCTATTTTTTTATAGTCTGTGACGCCATTGATATTAAAACAATAGACTGTTTTGTAGCTCAGTTGGTATTAACTACCTGCACGCGTCACGGAATCCCGGGATCAATTCCCGACATATGTGTTGACAAAGTTGATTCTCGGGTTCTTCTTTTGCAAATTTTTCTGATTCGGCATAGATAATTCTAACTAAAACCTAAAAAGTAGCAAAACAATAGAATAATAAAGCATGGATTCTATTCTGCTGACGTGAATGGGATGTAACGGTATTTTTATTTGTTTTCCTTCGGAGGTGGTGTTACGGGTCTACGTCTCAGCAAGATGCCTCTCCCAAACATGATACCCGTCATGCCGGTAATGACGCTGGTTTTCAGGCGGTGCCTTTTGGGGTTAAGGGGATTATTGTTCGTTCTTTACCATGGAGGGTCGGTTAGAGTTTGAACAGGTGTCAGAGTTAGATAAGTTCGCGTGATCTTGTAATTTGAGACTGTTCAAGCACAAGATATTAAATTACTTTAAGAAAAATAAGTTATATATATTCTTAATAAATAATTGAATTTTAAATATTACAATAGTTTGTAGACTACAGCAGACAAAATTAATTAGACGTTGACTAACCTTAACTCTATAATAAATTCACGTCTCAAATCTCGACGGAAGGAAACATCACAGCTTATTGCAAAAGTTCTAACTACAATGCAATGTTGAAACTTTACCGGCTGTTTTAATTTATGCTACAAAGTTAGAGAACTGTGACATTTTTAAATATCATAGGAAGGGTAAATATTTAAAAACTGTAAATTTATGTATGAAAATATTTTATAGAATAAGATACATTATGGATGTAAAAAAGTACTGCAATGTAGAGAGGCAATCTTCCGACTAAATGTCCCGTGTTCCGCCACAAGAGTCAGAGGGGAATAAACACAGTCTTCTAGCAGCGGAGTCCATTGCGGGGTATAGAAAATGATTATAATGCAAAACCGGCAACAATGTCTGCTAGAAAAATGGGCTTGCATCTAAGTTTCTACATATATATGTCACTGCTCTAGTACATTGCTAGTACATTGCTCTAGGCCTCAAATAAAGCAATAATTTAAGGTCACGTAGTAAAGAATGCAAAGAAGGAAGCCTTGAAAAGTGATATTGCTGAAACTTGTAGTACTTTTCGTTTCACTATTTGTACTGTGGGAACCAGATAACTGATCGAATATTTTTTCTATTCGTTTATAGCTGTTATAAAACTTCTCCTAAATAAATAATATATCTTTACGAATTCAAATCCCAAGTTTCATACAAATGAAACATAATTAAGTACAAGAAAACCCTCGACCCGTGACTAATCTTCTTCTATAACTATAAAAGCCTCATTGGATTATTCGCAGCCCAATTTTGGAGACAGGTTCACATAAGTGTCGGTGTCGGTAACATTACAGGCATATGAGACATTGCACCGTCTGTCTCAGAGTTATGGTATGTACAAGTTCGGCTATACGAAGCAACTTGGCTATTCCCATATCGCAGTATGGGAGGTTCCAAGTCGCATTACTTTTGTTAAAAAGCAATTTTGTTAAAGTCTTATGTTTTACTATATTACTGATTCACTCTGAAGACAGAATAAGCTATATTTGCTACGCCACACTTGATGCAAATCATTACCAAAATGTTTCACACATTTAGGGGCAAATTTATCAAAATCCCTTGTTAGTAAGTTTTAAGTCTTGAAAGGTTGTTTCGGAGATCTTGTGATGAATCTACTCATCTAGATTTATATTACCTTATTTAATTATTAAAAAAGATCCGTATTTTTTTTATCTGCAAAGAATAAAGATTTGAAGACATGAAATACGATTTTACATACAATGACATTGCTTTTACATTCTCTTATGGGCGGAATTACAAACACACTGTCTTAGGTAGTTTTTACGTTATAAAAAATGAACAAACTGAACAGCTGACTCAAAGTCATTAGTAATTCTCTTTTAAAAATAAAGACTTTCCTTTAGTAGACTTTAATGCCGTAATGAGCGTCCTTCTTGATCCAATTTATGAGCAAGCCAGCTATCTGTTATAGACTGTGAAATTACATTGCGCCCCTTGGGACGTATTCTTCCAACTTTACGAATTTCGACGGCGGGAAAATTTTAATGGCGGTTTATAAGGTTTTATGTGCTTGTGTTCTGATATTTACGCTGAAATATTTATTTGGTTCCAACATCAGACTAGACTATATAAAGATAGACTTTCTGTCATTTCTGATTTCTCAGTTTTGGGACATTTTTGTATTGTGATGTTGATTTAAGAATGGTTCTGGCTGTATCTTCATTTAGGGATATTAGGAATAATTTAGAGGATTTTTTGAAGGCAAGCAATAGCAGCATAAACTCGTTTTACGATAGTAGAACCCCATAACCCCATAGTACACTGTAGCTCTACCTGTTCGATTAAAAGGACATTTTGTTCTATACATCGTGCAAAATGCTAAATCAGATAACCGTCTGATATAAGTAACTAATAGCAAAACGACTAGCCTCTATTACCGCATTTTGATAAGTGTATAAAATATAATCTCTGTAATAATATTTGCAAACAAGCGATTCGCATTAGTACATCTGCATATGACGCTTTTGTAAGCAACCCGAAGTGGGAGCCGTCTAAAATCGAAGACAGTCGCCTTGAAATTATTATAATCGAAAATTAACAATAAAAATTATCAATGATGCCCAGATTTTAATGTTATATTTAAAAAGAAAACCTGCATAACGATTGGAAGCACCGGTCCTATTTGAGCACGACATGTTTTGAGGACTTTTGGGGGGCCCACGTTAGTCGCGTCCGTAAGTGATTACCCTTGAATGCCTACACGTGTCCCCCGGGTGGTGCGAAAGGAGCAACCCAAAATTAGCAGTAGAACTTGTGCCAAGTTTGCCGGAGAAGTACTGCCACCACACCTGGTAATCCGCCGCCAAGCAGTGATGCACTCGTATTACTGTATTCCGGTGGAAGGGAGTGGGTGCCGGTGAAATTGCAGCCGCATGAGACGTAACATCCACGTCTCGGGGTGATGGACGCTACGCAATGCGACTTAGATCATCTCATACTTTGGTGGAAAGGACTTGAGTCGTATTGTTGTTGTCTATGGGCGGCGGTTACCACTTAACATCAGGTGGGCCGTCAGCTCGTTCCGCCACGCCCAATCATGCGATTGGGAAAAAAAGGACAAACTTGTTCAAATCGAGGTTAGTCCTAGCCGTCATAGCCGTCCAAAGTCCTATCCGAACTGTTAGCGGAACATTCAATCAAGTTGGTTTAATTGTTAAAGTTTTCACTTCCGGCTATAGAACACTAACTAAGTCCCGGTCGTTACAGACAGAGTGCTGTTGCAGCGAAGCTTGTTAAATTATATAACTCGTTAAAACAGTGTTTATAAGATCCTTGGTAAACAAAGTTATATGCTTTTTCTATTATTAATTTATCCTTCATTCAAAAAGACAGATTTTTACAGATTAAAATTACTATACAAGATCCGGCCATACATAAGTGAAGAAGTCCGTATTAGTATTTGTGAATCCCTTGTCCTTTCTAGGCTTAATTACTGTGACGTTGTTTATGGTCCATGTTTGCTTAAGAGGACGGAAAATCTAATACAACGGGTTCAAAATGCGTGTGCACGGTTTTGTTTCCACATTCCGCCCCGCACTCACGTTACACCATTTCTGAATAAATCCAATCTGCTCAAAATGGTTGCGCGCAGGAAACAACATCTTTCAATTCTTTTATTTGAAGTAATCCACAAAAAATGTCCAAAATACCTTTATGAAAAGCTTGAGTGGGCTCGAGCACACTCCAAATATCCCAGCAGAGCGTGCACTTTCATTCTTTCTACGGGAAAGCATAGGACAATGGCCTTCCGAGGATCCTGGAAGTTTGCGGCTAGTCGTGCGTGGAATGACACGCCCCCAACTTTTCGCACTGTAAAAACAAAAAGTACATTTAGGCTAACCATTAAAAAATATTTACTTGAATTACAAAAAGCAATGATCTAATTTAATTATTATTATTTTTTTGAGCTTAAAAGAGGGAAATTAGAACTTACCCGCTGGTTAATTTGCTATCAATCCACTATTATATATTATGTACCGATTCACAATCAAAATTGTATTTATAAACACTTTTCAAGATTATTATTTTTTTATTTTATTTTTAAACAATTTTTTTTATTATTTTTATTTTGATTAGTTTTACCTATATATTTGGATATTTATCATGTTGTATATATGCGTAAGTACGTTGGCCGTGATGTCAACACTTCAACGAGGCCCTAGCAGAATACCAGCGTTGCACTGCTCGCCAGTGTATCACATGCTGAGCTAGGTGCCTATTCACTCCGGACACTAGTTATAGCTTATATTTATTTGAGATTTGTTTTTATGTTTTTGTATAATTTTTTCTTTGTTTGTTTTTTGGTCCATAATTTGTAATTTTGTAAATGTATATTTTATTGTGGAGTCAATAAAAACTTTTTCTTTCTTTCTTTCAAAAACAGTTTCTTAAACAGAATATTTGCCACGGTTGGCTAATGGAATGGCTGGGAGGTGAGGCCGTCTGTTACTTACTCAGTCTCAATAATATGAATTTGACTCCACGGTTTTTGAGATATTTGCGTAGAAAAAGAATCACAATATTTTTTTTTTTAAGACGATGACAATTTTTTTTTCTGGTATATGAGTTTACCGCTGAACATCAATTAGGGCTGTGCTCTTTCCGTCACTAATGACGTAAAATAGTCAGTATGAATGTGTTTTATCGTAAATTTTTACACACAGTCTATAAACTGCCCGATTTTATACATATTTTATACAACTCTCAACAATAAATAGATACCCAATTTGTGAAAGGAGGCTAACTTTCTGAGTTTACATATATTTCAATACGGCCCGGTATACACTAAAAGGGTCTAATCGTGGTGATTAATTGGCTGCAGTTATGTGCTCAAGGTGATTTCCGGGTGTTGTTACGTGACTTTGCTCTGTGACTTCAGAACGCCGTCTAAAGTCGGATTGCGGGACATTTGCATAATACGCCTGGATTTAACTGAAGGTCTTGTTTTAGGTTATTCTTAGCCGTTTGAGCTGAAAAGCCTTTTCAACCTTGGATCGAAATCAAGAAGTCAGTTTAATGTTTCTCGATACGTTTTGCTTGAAGAGCTTTTGTGAGCTCAATTTTTTGTGATAGAATTATGTAGCGAACAGATAGCCCACCTGATTTTAAGTGGTAACCTCCGCCGATAACAAGCAATCGATTTGTGTCATCCCCTACTTAGCTACAAGAAGGCCCAAGCCGCATCGAATGCACCCTTAACTCTAGGACGTGTAGGTGGAATGTCTCATATGGCTATAATTTCACTGGCCTTTCACACCTTTACAACCGGAACACACTCGAATGTTATACAGCTTGGCGGCAGAAACGGGGTATGGTGGCAGTACTTCCCCGAACGAACACGGCATAAGTTCTACTGCTACTGAAATGTTGTTGTCGGTAAACTATTTAACTATTATCTTTAACTAGGTTATTTGTTTAATTAAGTTAAGAACCCAACTAATAAATTACGGCCGCTCTCGAGTGTGGCTGAGTACATTATACGAAGTAGAAGAAAGGGTGGATTTATATTTAGGAACTAAGTTTATGTATGAATAAATATATTTTTAACAAAAAGTAATTTATTTTAATAAATTAATAAATGTATGTATATATATAAATTATAAATACAAACAGCATAAGATTTAATAAAAATATAATTTAATGGCACCAGAACCCCTTATGGCAATGCAGTACATTCATTACGTACGTTGCTTTGGCTATCGTGAAAATACAAATGAGAAATATTCGAATAACGCTTAACGGGACCTTAAAGACAATTTAAAATAGTGCATGGCTTCATACCTTCATAAGTAAGAATGTATAGGTATATGAAATAAATTAAAATTGGTGGACATTTCATACAGCGCGATCTAGCCCCAAAGTAAGTTTAGTAAATAGCTTGTATCGTGGTAACCAGAGAACTGATATAATATTTAAATACTTTTTTATTTTGTTAATACATACATATAATACATATCAACACCCAGACACAGAACAATCACCTATGATCGTCACACAAATATTTGTCCTGCGGGGGAATCGAACCCACGACCTACAGCGCAGAAGGCAGGGTTACCAACTGAGCTGTGAGTGAGGCCAGTCTTATATAAACATACAGATGAAGGTCCTAACTGCACTATACCAATATGGGCCTCAAATATATTTCACTCAAGTAACGAGCCTCACCTGTTGATTCCTCAATAATCATTAGTAATAAAATGCATCCGTGGTTCAGTTCAACTTGAGCCACTAACGATGAAGATGTTAAAAGCTAACTGTTGAAATCGATTTAACTATTACCATTGATCTGTTTTGTAAACTGATACCTTGAAATAAAGTTCTTAGTTATGAAATACAAAGTGGTTTAATTGTAGTAGTACTAACTTTGCGATAGATATAACAAAATGCTGAAATAAATATTAATCATAGGTTACAATATGTTCCGTGGTTAAACGTTAATTGTATGTTCTAGTGCACACTTTTTCCAAGAAATAATCAGGTTATATAATTATAATCCTGAACGCAACACGCTATAAAACAGCTTTTTCGTAGCTTACAAAATCTATATAAATTAAAATGAATCACCAAAATGTTTGTACGCGCATAACTTCCAAACGACTTCACCAAATTGTATAAATCTTTCTTTTATGTGTTCGTTATTGACAGGAGTAGGTTTGTATGAAAAAAAAAACAAATATTTTAAATTCAAATCTTAAACTTTAGACAGAATACTGTCTAAAGTTATATGGCTTATATGGCGGTACGAAGTTCGCCGGGACAGCTAGTATTACATAAATATACGTATTTATACGTGTATGGATTCGTTGATCATGTTTTATATAAGATTTGTCCTGTAGGATTACTTAGGAATGATTTAAATACTGAAAGTAATAGCCGCTTGTATATGAGAAAATAATAGTAGCACTGAGGTCACCACTGGTCACGTGTATATTCGATATTATTACCCACAAGTTAAGTGGTCGGTCGTGGTTCTGTGAACCTCTCGGCGAAAAAGCGTGTATCAACGTATGAATGTACTACTTTCTTTCTATATCTACATCGCCTGTACCCAATTCAATGGATATGAGAAAATTTGAACGTAATTTCCTCCCGAGAATCCGTGGTGTCGATTGATAAAGCATCCCTTTAGGGTCGAGACTAATTGCCGTCCAGTAATTTGATTTCGTTGGGTCGGATGCTGAAGAGCGGAATACCTTTGTTAAGGTTTGTGTAGGACTACACGCTATGTATTGTAACACAATGTGCTGAGTTGTTTTGTGGTAAGTTTATATTAACATTTTTGGAAGCATAATCATTGTTTGTAGAACGTTTATGTTGATTATTATATTGGTGGATATCACACAGCGCCATCTAGCCCTAAAGTAAGCCGAGCATAGCTTGTACCATGGGAACCAGACAACTGATAGAATACTTATGTACTTTTTGTAAATTATATGTCGGTATTTACACATCAACACATATATTTCTTGCCTGGGAATCGAACCCGCGACCTGCAGCGCAGAAGGGAGGGTTACTACCAACTGAGCTGTGAGGCCAGTCATCACTGTGTGCCAAGTAAGTATGATTTTGAGTCGTAAGGGGTGTCAATGCGGGATCAAAACTATTCTAATAATTTATGCTTTTTGTTTATAATGAAGGAGCCGCAATACATCTTGTAGCGCTGATACAAATATTATACGTATTACTTATATACTACTTTTAGTACCTTTCGGGCTTTTTCACGGGTAGTATTAAGTATTTACGGCCAGACTCGTAAATTATTTTGCACAAACCTTCCTCGTGAGCTTATTACTATTTATAAGTTAAACCGTATTAAAATCTCTACAGTAGTTTTTATTGGCCTGAAGAGACAGAAAAACGCGATTCAATTTACGATACAGCCTAGATTTAAAGGTTGAATAAATTGTTATTGTCAATGTAAATCATTAATATTGTTATCAAATAAAAACAGTGAGTGTAAAAAAATATTACACAGGTGTTATTATACTAATAACAAAAAATACCTTTGAAATTGGGGTTTGTTACAGAAATTGCAATTTCACAAATGAGAGTTGTGCCAAACATGCATTTTAAATCGAAAATGCTTCACAATACTGATCAGAAAAATAACGCGTTGAACTATCAAATACATACTAACGTCAAACCTATTACAAAAAACTAACTCGTATAGCACAAAGTGTTGCCATTCGAATTTCACAAACGATTAAATAACGGTAACTTCTGATGTAAATTGTACCAAGAAATACCGCCGATAAAACAACAAACTTGTATTGAATAAGTTGGAAGTGCGTCGACTGCATAACTGTATATCTCGCGAACAGACAACGGGAGAGTTTAGAACTACCGACCGATTCTACAGAGGATACTCTCCGGGAAAATACAGACTGGTTCAACGGATACTTTCTGGGAAAATATCGAGATAAAGGTGAAGGTAAAGTGTAAATCGATTCTTTGTAAAAAGCAAATATTGCTTCTGTAAGTACTGAAACTGGTATTACGAGTACATTTATGAAAAGCTTTAGTCATTCATTATCATTTAATGTTTTTTTTGTAAATGTATTATCGACTTCAATAACAGAGCCAACGACAGAATTGCTGTGAATGTCATAATCGAATTCTATTTTATTCTATTCGAGTCACTGAGACTCTCGAACCAGTGTGGTGAAAGGATTTTTTTAAGTGCGCCTCAATGATTCTCTGTATTCGAACTTTTTGTTCTAGGACATGTCGGTTTCTTCACGATGTTTTCCTTTACCGTTTTTGGGAACGTGGCGCGTATAGCGCACATAAATCTTTCAATCGAAAAACTCATAGGTGTACGTCGGGAACTAAACCGGCCGCCTCCGGATTGAAACTCGGGGTCAGAACCACTAAACCACCACGCTCTCGAAAACCTATTAAGACCTTAGTTCATACGATCATTTCTATAGTAAGCTCTTCCCCCTCAAGTCACCCTCATCATAATCGAATAACACCGAACTATATGACTATTATTGGAAATATATTTCATTTAACGAGCTAACCAGATAATTATGTCCTCTCCGGCTACGAGACACAAACGGGTATGTCGTCTATATTCCCCAAGACCTCTACTCCTTCCGCCCTGGATATTATTTGTTTAAGTAACTTTTTCAAGGAAAGCGCAACAGTAATTTTCGAAATACTAGATTTAACCAGTTTCTTTATTGTTTTCCACGAAACTTCATTTTAGATCGCTTAAAATATGAATTTTCAAACTCCGTAGTACGAATTTCAAATCCCAACAAACACTCGAAATCTGAAGACCACATCCAGAGGTGTAAGCTGTTGTTGTCTATATATTTATATGTATGTATAAATATAAAACTAAATGTACGAAATTCATAAAATATGACATATACATACATAAATATCTACAATGTAAATAGTACAATGTAAATTACACGAAATACTTATTTGCAGTAATCAGGATAATATCCAGTCTCATATACTACGCAACCGACATCCGATATTTATCTTCATAAGCATTACAATCCAACCGTAAATTTCATAATATCAACTTGCTTGAACGCTTCCACTGTAACAGAGGTTCTGTGCTTGTGATTGTTTTCCTACAAAATATCTTCTGTTGAATCATTCAAAAGGAATAGGGTTTTCCCATAGCCCGTTTGTGTATCGATTTCTGTATCAAACGACGTGTAAAATGTTGTTACTAGACTGGCTCCATGCTCATTGCTAATTGAATTAATCTAAATGAATACTAAAACGATTTCTATTTTCTTACATTACCAATACATTTGAAATGATTGGGTGATCTTTAATAATATATCACATTACATATTTTTTATAAAATAATTTTTGGTATATACCACCTGGGCACCACATTTTAGAGCATCTATGTTTCTCTGCTTAGAGCACATCCATATTTTTGCTTGGAGATATAAAAAAAAATGTTGAAATTAACTCTGAGTTCCAAAGAACGCTGGTTCAGGTCCGTTGCAGATGATCAATGAATATTGTAATATATATCTCGCCCTCAAACTCTCTACGTGAAAATAAAACTCGTGAAGAAATCGACATGTTCTAGAACCAAATATTGCCAAAAATTTGTGTCATCTACTAATCCAAATTGGATTTCCCTGGTAGACTAACGACCATTAACTTACATTTATCGAGAATTGAGCGTACGAGACATAGCTCTGTCCTTGACGTAGGAGCAAAGGGTTAGACAAATTATTGTGATCTCTAAGTTAAAATCCTTAACACATCCATTCAAACTATCTTCATTTCATTGGCAACACAAAACTAATTTGACCCAACCCATTTGTGATGCGACCCTCGTTAGATGGACAAAGTTGTGTAAAGAACCGTAGGTCGCAGGCACACAGAACTTGGTATTAGACACGCCCTTGGCCATTCTCTTTGATGAACCAGTTAAATAAGATGAGGACTTGGGGTACTTCAAAGAGCAGTAAGACGCAGGACTTGCGGTGCGTACTAACTTCCGGTTGAGGAATATTAAGTGTAACCTGCTCATAAAATAGGATTTTTAATGTCAAAAAAAGAGCTAAAAACGTAACAGGCAATATATAACTATACCATATAACTCTAGGCTTGGCGGCCTTGTGGTACAGATCCTGAGTTTAAATCTAGAGATCGTTAGTTGAAAATCCTGCAGGTTTTTCTCTTGAAAAATGTAAGTACGCAATACCATGTTCTTAAAATGCTGAAGTAGCAGCGTTTTTGAGGCGCACTTTTATCATTTCACAGTAATGGTTCGAGAAACCCAGTGACACGATTAGTTTGTTAAAATCTATTTTTTTGTACATAAATTTTATCTATCTAGAACAAAGTCAAAAGTCAATGTCAAAAACTTTATTTCGATTGAATTCATAAATAAATGGCTTGGAAACGTCAATAATATTCAAAACATAAGGTCACGCGTACTTATAGCTAAGTTTGACGCCTGTTCAATCCCTATCCGACCCTCCATCGGGAGAACAGCCAAGAACCCCTTTGGGCTTACTTTTTTTTAACAACTTTTTGAACAATCGGTGAACATTATCTGATTTCAAATAACAATTGTTCTTGGAAAGAAAAATAGACCGCCAACTAACAGCCGTGCAGTATTTCACGATTAAGTTTCGTGTAATGTACATTTACGGGACAGGTGGACTCGATTCAGACCACCTAGTAACAACTGGTACAAGTTTAATTCAGTAACAGACAGACGGTACGGACAATATTAAGCTTGCTTCGTGTGGTTTTTGCTTTTTTATGTTTACAATACGTACTCGTATGTAGGTCTTTGTTGGATCTTTGAGAAATAATTACTTTGGAACAATATATATACAACAATAGTGGCTAATTTGTTAGTTTCAAGAATCTCGTTTCGTCGAAAACCCACGCCATATCTACTCTATTATTTGCAACCTTTTTTTTCAGACTACCTCTAAAGAAGACCTGATTAGTAGCTCTTGCTTTAAGTATCCTACTAATAAAATAAAAATATATAAACGCGAACGTTTGTATGGATGTTTGTTACTCTTTTACGCTCAAACGGCTGAATTGATTTGGATGATGATTTGCGGATTTGGATGAAATTTGGTACCAAGCTAGCTTATATCCTGGATTAACACATAGGCTACTTTGATCTCGGTAAAGTGCAGTGTTCCCGTGGGATTACTTACTCACCGCGACTAACACCGCAGGGCGCAGCTAGTAACTCATAAAAGGAACCATGATTAAATCGAATCAATTTTCTGTTTATGAGAAATAAAAATAACGGAGTTACAATGATGTCATCACTTTCTATATAAAACAAATTCGGGTTAGTTATACCAATTATAACTCAAGAAAGGCTAGACCGATTTTTATGATCTAGGATTTGTTGGATTTGTCGGATATATTTGTATTGTATGGGATAATAACTATTAAAACATCGGAAACATTAATTTTCTTTTTTTTAAGAAAACTCAAATTCTCTTACATTTTCCGTATACAACGCCATCTCTTCTGACAGTTCTGTGACAGTAAACACTTTTTCTTTCTTTCTGTCTTCTTTCATTAAGCTCTGAAGTTGATTAAACTGCGCGATCCTTTCTTTGCAGACCATTGAGCTAGCGATCATTTCGATTAGTTTCAATAAAACAAATGCCTTGCTGCCACGTTAACTGTATTTCAGTGTAATTAAATAAATACTTTTCTTTTTATTTTTTACATTTATTAAACTTAATTATATTTAAAGTATTCATTTTATCTTAATACAACTGAAATTCTGCTAATAAGTTAACAGCACATTTTTTGATTCTGAGGCGGTACCAAGTTTGCGGGTAAGCTTGTTTTTGATAAATCGTGGCATGCTATATTTAGATTTTTGCCCAAATTTACATGTTTGCTTGTATAATACTGTTATATTTTTAAGATTTTGCTTAAGGTTAAGCGTAAACATGTTCACTGTGGTGTTGACATATTTTTTGTGTTGATTGTTATAATAATAGATTGAATCAACTTAAAAATGACTGCCGTTTTGTATGAGTTGGCTCGATGCACTCTTAAACAAGTAGGCAAGCCACGGAAACTCCTCAGTCATTGTGGTTTTCCCCTTAAATTACAGTATTTAACATCAAAAGCAAACAAGCAAGCCATAGATAATTGTGGATGTCATCCGGGAGACTAATTACCATCAACCGTAATTAACCGCGTTTGTGCTACATGTAACGGTTCTAACGAACGGCGGAAGGTGGTGGCAAAAATGTTTATGATATTTCGATTTAAATCACAGAGAATAGGACTGATTCTGAATAGTGTGGTTGCCGGTGAAATTACAGGCACGTGAGACATTCCATCATCACCTTTCAAAGTTCAAATTACGGCTGCAATAAAATGCAACGTGGTCTTCCCATGTAAGGGAGAACGCTGAGACGTACGTTTTTATAGACAGCGGTTACCACTTCACAAGAGGTGGGCCATCATTCACAAAAAAAAACACCCTCGGACTTATAAATATTTGAGGCTATTAGATCAGAAGGTCAGTGATTTTGCGTGGCTTCTTTCAGGACGTAGATTCTTGCTAAGACGGGGTCTTGACAAAATCCACCCTAGGGGGAAATTAATTTTCATCTGGACGAAGTCACAAGCGGGTCAACTAGCTTTTGTATAAAGGACTAAGATGGATTGATAGAATAGTTTGAATCTCGGAGAAACGATTCCACTAGTGGCCCTGTACTGGACATAAAAATAGTTACTAGCTAGCCTACTATCAGCCTATCCTTTTGAGGAAAAAGGCATGATGGTTTAAGTTATGAGTAGTATTACATGAAAAACTAATATACTCCAATAGCACATTCTCAAATCGAAAATTAAATCTTTGATTACACAAAAATATGAGTATAAATTATTTTTAGTAACAGTAGCAGTAGTTCAAACAAACCTGCTTGTTTAATTTGCTTTAGAGCTTTTGCCACTAACAGTAGGCACACTACTACGGGAATTAGCTGCTGAACCTGCTCGTGAATTAACATTAGACCGGAGAGCTTAATTGTGAAATACGGGAATTAGCCGCGGGTGGGACCGTTCCGGAATCATAATATTTTGACTCATAACGAACGAGCCCCGAACAATTTGTGACGTCCCGTAAATGTGAGCCAATTAGGGCGGGCGGACTTTGGGTACGAATTTGTACTGGACGTATATGCTTCTTTTCATATTGGGTTTGGATTTGGGTGCGTTTTATGACCGTTGTTATCGATTGGCACTATGCTTTATCTACAGAAGTGTAAGAAAGACTTAGAAAAAAAAGGACACAGCGCCATCTAGCCCCAAACTAAGCATAGCTCATACTAGGAATCAGACAGTGAAAGAATACATATAAACTTTTTGTAAATACATACATATTAACACCCAGACACAGAACAAATATCTATATTCGTCACATAAACGTTTGTCATGGGTGGGAATCGAACCCACGACCTACAGCGCAGAAGGTAGAGTTAGCCAACTGAACTGTGAGACTTTATCTGCAAAATTTAATCCTCAACGAAATGTGATCTGTGTTGGGTGACTTACGCAACTAGGTATATGTGCTACACGCACGACTTCTGGTTCCTCGAGCTTTTAATAGTACCTACAACAAAGGTTGAAAAGTTTCGTATCTAGTCTTACGTGTCCGGAATACTTAATTTATTAAGTTAGCCTCTAATTTTCGCTGCAGGAACCCACTACTCTTGGGAGGTGAGATGGGATGAGAGAGAGAGGAGAGACAATCTGTCATAGAATGCCCAATAGAAGACATAAATTGTCAGATTATTTTTGAATACGCGCTTTGAAAGTTAACTTTATTAATAACTTTCATTCATTTTAGTCACTGATATTTCCAAGCCATGTCTTTGTGAATTCAATGTTAATAAAGTTAATAATAATAATAATGGTGGACATTTCACACAGCGCCATCTAGCCCCAAAGTAAGCTAAGCATAGCTTGTATCATGGGAACCAGACAACTGATATAATACTACTTATATACTTTTATTTTGTAAATACATACATATAATACATATTAACACCCAGACACAGAACAAACATCAATTTTACAAATGTCACATAAATGTTTGTCCTGAGTGGGAATCGAACCCACGACCTACAGCGCAGAAGGTAGGGTTACTAACCAACTGAGCTATGAGGCCAGTCAACATCAGTTACAGTCCATTATCAACAAACTAATCAATTTTGAGCAAAAATGTGCCCAAAATTTACACCTGACAAATTGACATCTGCGTAGCTACGTTGTTAGCAACGCTACGCTGTGCCTAGCTGGAGACCCGGGTTTGAATTCTGGCCGTTGCAAACATCTTTGAGATGTTCTTTAAGTTATTCTCGATATTTGGATGTTTGGGCTGTGTGTGTGGCGTATTCTTCCAAGCAAATTGTAATGTCGGAGTAAGAGTAATAAGGCTTGAAAAACTACTGAATGGGATACTTAAAGTTTTTATTTTTTTGAAAATATAAGTACGTAAATAAACTTACTTGAGAAAATTTGAGAGGACTTGAGTGGTACTGCTGTTGTCCATGGGCGGCGGTTACCACTTAACATCAGGTGGGCCGTCAGCGCTTCAATGACAATAAAAAAAAAGATTGGGTCAATTAAAATAAGTTAGATTATATCTAAAAACATACAAAAAAATGAATTTGTCCATTTAGTAGGTATTTTTAATTGACTTAATTTGCTTCTCAGTTCATATTTCATTTTCGATGAGAAAAAAAGGATCTCCATAATGGAACTACAATATTATGTTCTTAATACAGTTAATGAGACGTAAAACAAATTCGAATAAGTACTATAAAATACAAACGAACAAAACAAGCATCAATATAAACACTTCAAAGATTCATAGCAGTATTTCGTCCTCATATTTTCCTTCAACTGAGAACGTGTCATAAATATTGCTGAAAGAAGCGTGCACACAAGATAAATATGGCTTCCACGATATTTTACTGCTATAATGGAGTAATAATTACCTGTATAGAGCATAGAATGTTAGTATTCTGAGTCCACTCGTTGCATGCCCCCATATTGGTTAAATTGACTGGCCTCACAGCTCAGTTGGCAGTAGGTCGTGAGTTCGAACCCCACCCAGGACAAACATTTATTTGACGTACATTGATGTTTGTGCTGTGTCTGTGTGTTAATATGTACGAATATTATATACAGGGTTACAGGAAAAGTCGTGCTAGATCCGTTAAGGGCGTGGAGTACCCATCATTTCTGACTTATTTCACTATGAAACACCCTACCCTAAACTTAACCCTTTTCGAGATATTCGACTTTTAATTTTTTATTGAATAATGCCGATTTTTAGGCTACGAAATTTATTTTTGTTTATTTTGTGTATCTTATTATTATTATTATTGCATTTTTACATGTGTAATAAGATGCTTTAGGACATCAATCATTAAAATAGTGCATAAGTTAATTGAATAGACCGTAGTAGACAAGTGAAAGTAAAAAAATAAAAAATATATTAGCAAGCTTATTTTTCTCTAAGGGATATCTAAAAAAAATATTATGACACTTGTTCGGCAGATATTTTTTAAAATATCTACGTTTCATCAGCTATCTAACGAGGTATAATAATCTAGGGTTTTATTCAAATGCATTGGAAAAAAATTAGTTTCATAGGCGACAGTGGAGAAGAAAATTTATACTTAGCCCTAAAAAGTAAAATAAAATGTGTGATGTGGCCTGTTTTGACAGAGTTTATCGAAGACTTAAAGAAACTGGCTCTGTTTTGAGACGAAATACAGACATGGGAAGACCACGAATTGACGACGAAGAACAGGACAATGAGATAGTGCAACGCTTTCGAGCGGATCCGACTACTTCCACTAATATTGTTGCCCGTGATCTGGGACTTTCGCAATGGAGAGTGTGGTTTACAGTGCATACTGCTGGCCTATACCCGTACCATTACACGCCGGTACACGTTATTGAAGAAGGAGACCCCGCGAGAAGATTGGACTTTTGCAGATTTATGCTAAATGCTGACGTAGAAGACCCAGATTTTCTAAGAAATATCTTGTGGACGGATGAGTCCAAATTTGATAAAGATGGCATAACCAACTATCACAACGTCCATTACTGGGCCCCAAAAGAACTAAGGAATCCCAATAAGAAAAGAGTGAAAGGGTCCCAACGAAGATTCAGCGTGAATGTGTGGATGGGCATTATCTCTAATCATTTGATTGGACCTTACTTTCTCCCGGATAATCTAAATGGGGAAAGCTACGAAAATTTCCTGAGAGCAGACTTGAGTGATTTGCTGGATGATCTGCCACTCAACCTGATCAGGGACATGTGGTTCCAACACGATGGCTGCCCTGCCCATTTCAGGAGAAGTGTCAGAGACTGGCTGGACACAAATTATCCAAACAAATGGATAGGACGAGGTGGGCCGTTGCCATGGCCAGCAAGAAGTCCGGACCTAACTCCCATGGATTTTCATGTATGGGGGTGCATGAAAAGTCTTGTGTACAGCGAGCCGAATCCAGTTTTGTCTGTGGAAGACTTAAGAGAAAGGATTGTGGATGCAGCAAATAAAATGAGGACCACGTTGACCACTGGAGTAGTGAAGACTGGTCTCCGTAGAAGGATGCGACAATGTTTCAGAAATAGAGGCGGCCATGTTGAACATGAACTGTAGAATAAGAAAAAGTTGTGTGAAAACCTTTAATAAATGACATTTCATGCATACCTAATGTTTTATTTTACTTTTTAGGGCTAAGTATAAATTTTCTTCTCCACTGTCGCCTATGAAACTAATTTTTTTCCAATGCATTTGAATAAAACCCTAGATTATTATACCTCGTTAGATAGCTGATGAAACGTAGATATTTTAAAAAATATCTGCCGAACAAGTGTCATAATATTTTTTTTAGATATCCCTTAGAGAAAAATAAGCTTGCTAATATATTTTTTATTTTTTTACTTTCACTTGTCTACTACGGTCTATTCAATTAACTTATGCACTATTTTAATGATTGATGTCCTAAAGCATCTTATTACACATGTAAAAATGCAATAATAATAATAATAAGATACACAAAATAAACAAAAATAAATTTCGTAGCCTAAAAATCGGCATTATTCAATAAAAAATTAAAAGTCGAATATCTCGAAAAGGGTTAAGTTTAGGGTAGGGTGTTTCATAGTGAAATAAGTCAGAAATGATGGGTACTCCACGCCCTTAACGGATCTAGCACGACTTTTCCTGTAACCCTGTATATGTATTTACAAAAAATAAGTATATAAGTATTATATCAGTTTTTGGTTCTCGAGTTACAAGCTAAGCTTAGCTTACAATAGATAGATAGATAGAAAATGCTTTATTCCACAAGGTAAAACAAGTACATAGACGAACTTAATGCTTAATAATATATATAAAACTATGGGACTAGATGGCGCTGTGTGAAACCTGTTAATGTGGGAAAACCAAAGTTGCATTTAATTTAATCTTGAGAAGATAGATCTTCCCATATTATATGCAACGGTACCCACGCCTATTAAACCGAAACTCAGCAATGTAATTGAAAAATTATCTTGTAACATACAGTATGAACACAACAATTTTTTGAATAAATAATTAGTTCAATTTGCACATTGAAAATTAAGACGATGCTTATTTTTGTTATTACTGAGTCCTCGTACTTTATAATGAACCTTATTAGTAATTGCTTAGTTCCCTATTTATCATAATCTCTACGTATGGCTTAGGTTACTCTCAGCTCTGCATACTCCAGCCATATTGCATTATAAATTTCGTTTATTTTACCATCTTAGAAACGCTGTCGGAGCTTTGCTATGAAGAGACACTTGGAGATTGTCTCATTATTTTCCTACAAAGAGCTATAAAGTAAAGGTAAAATAATAACGTCTTGTGGAAGTCAATTCTTTGTCTTTCTAAAAAAATTCTTTCTAAAAAAAATTTTTATTATTTTCTAAACTGAGGAAACAGACCACTCGTTAGCCGTATTATTATAAAGCCGTATTTTATTGCCTTTACAAAAATGGTTGTCGGTAGGCGGAAAGTGTCAACAATGCAACGAGAATAATTATGGCATCGGCTACTTACAAAGTGCCAAGTACGGAATTGCCTAAACATAGTTCAAGACAGTGCTCTGAAACATTGGTTAACATTGGTATATGAAAATCCTCTCAGAAACATAATTTATAGTCATAATTTAGAATTTTCATCCAGAGTGAGGGCTCTACTCTCTGAATTCAGTCGTTACACCAAATTGCAACGGTTCCTTTGAGTCTCTAACAGCCCTTGTCTTGCCGCAAAAGGTTTTAAATAAATTACTTCGAAAGGAATATATATCACGGAGGTGCCTGGCAAGTGATGCGTTCCGTGAATAATCAGGACTACTCTGTACTGTGCTAACCTCAAATGTTCACTCTCGCTTGTCTCAGGCCTACTACAATAAGCTAGTTGGAATGTGTTCTAATCTATCGCGAATGCCCACTCCGGACTGATAGATATCACAATTTCGATTTTTGGTTCTAGGACATGACGCGTGATATTTCCTTCGCTGTTTTAAGAAAGTAACTTTAAACTTAAAAATTGATCTCTGGATTTGAACCAGCCTCGTCAGGATTCACACTTAGGGTCTCTACTACTGCAGCACCACATTTTTCCTGGTCTCCACTTCTGATTTTAAACTTGATTTTCAAGCTTGCAAGAAGCAAGAAATTCTTAGCTTTAAGACTTTCTTGCTCGCCTAATTGACAACCTTGGCCGTTAAGTGTCAAACGCTAAGCTTGGACGATGCAGTATGACTAAACATTTTGCTTATATAATAAATAAATACATAATTTTTGATACACTATCAGAACCCAGCTGATGTTTTACTGCGACAGGTATATCAAAAAATCTTTTTCATGAAAACCAATTATATATGCAAATTTTTTTGGTAGTGGTTCTGTGTTAATAGGTTTTGGCGTTTAACAACTTGATATATATTTTCTACATCCATTTTACATAGATTATGACACCAAGACAAAATTTATGAACCTAAATTTATGTTCGACACACAAACATTTGTACAAAGGCATAAGCATAATATCTTTTCATTCTTAGATTAGAAAACTTTCAGACTTTCTTCACATATATAGCTTTAGCCCAGACTTTTAGTAAATGGATTTTCACTTCACCACTCGATGTCGCACCTCATGAGACAGACAATTTCTCTGCGTCGGTTTCAATGTTGCTGCTCTTTTACGCTGGGCTTTAGAGCTTTCCTTCAAAGCTTTTGACGGTTTTCTGTAACCAACTTAGTTCCTATACGCTTGCGGCTTGACTCTTTCTATCCCACAACGTAACTTTTTGTTGTAGATGTTAACTGGCTGGTTATGTGCAATCTTATATTATTATCTATCCACGCTCTTCTTTGGTTTAGTAGAATAATCAGTTGTAGATTGGGTGACTGAGCTTGATTAAATAAATAAATAATGGTGGACATTTCACACAGCGCCATCTAACCCCAAAGTAAGCTAAGCATAGCTTGTATTATGTATTATTTTGTAAACACATACTATTATACATATCAACACCCAGACACAGAACAAACATCTATCTTCGTCACATAAATGTTTGTCCTGGGTGGGAATCGAACCCAAGACCTACAGCGCAGAAGGCAGAGCTACCAACTGAGTTGTGAGACCGTAAAAGATTAGGTAAGTGGCGAGTGGGAGACTGTGTTGATGAATAATTCCTTGAGTTACTAGATGTGGATATCTAGATAGGGCACCTTAAGCTCTTTTGATGCCACCGCACGTTTAAAATATTTAAACTCTAATGAAACACGTTCCTCAACTAGTCTAACCTACGCGGAGCTGCAAGTCTATGCAGGCAATCCAATCTAATTGGAAAAACCACGGAAAGTATTACAAAGAACTACTTCTATCCCTTATTAAAGCAATTTTCCTAATCCGTTTGCCTTAACTAGCCTGAGCTCGGATTCGCCTTGATTATAAGGATTAGGTCACTGGGCAACGTTTTGCTGTTTTTCCGCTTTTATGTCAGTTTAGCTTATGGGTGGAGAAGATTGGAACAAAACGAAAAAGAGATGCAAAGATATAATGAGTAGAATTTTCATGTACACTTAAGTCAGTTATTATTGTATATACATTTGTATTGTGTCGTTTATGGGCAAAATAAATACCCTAGTATAGCGCCCTTGTTTTCTGGTGTCCCTATTGGCATTCGGATTTTGAACGGTGTACCGATAAAATTACAGGCACATTAAACCTTCTCGTCAAAGGCAACCACAGTCAGATGTAAAAATAAAATCTAATCCCGGAATTTATTGCGTATTTTTATTTGCAGTCTTTCGGCACAGATATCCCAATTCGTGTTATCTTTAATGCGAGGGTCATGGTAAACCAATAAATTTCCCTTTCATTGACAGAGAATGATCCCTTTGAAAACGGCGTAGGCAATGTTTTGCGAGAAAAAATTCAGTTGTATATATTTCTGGAGTTGAATCTTTTCTCTTCTCAAGTTAGCTGAAAAAGGCCAAAATATATTATCGTTGACTCTTTCTAATATTGCATGGTACAAGATACTACAGACTATTATATATTAGGCTCACATGGTAGATTAAAGGCGATTCACTCTTTTTTTGTCGATAGTAGGCCTGTTCCCAGGCACTGAGACTCTTTTGTTATTTTATGGATAAGACTCGTCCTGACGTTTTAGAAAGAAACAAATTGTAGGAAAGGAAATCCACACTAATTTGCCTATGATAGTATTAACAAGACCCAAGTATAACGAATACAATATATAACGATTTATAGTAATCGTAATTAAAGTAAGATGATTTTTGCAGTGCATACGTTTACCCAGTTATGTCCCAATACCAGTATTTTCCTGTGTGGGGAGGGAGGAGGTACAAGGTGAGGAGGAACAAGGGAGATTCGAGATGAAATAACGATTTTACTATAGGTTAATTATGACTGTGATATGAGGCCACATCCGGAGAGCAAGATATACCTAATTTATCTAGAGAGCATAACTCAGTACGAGTACCAAATTACACAAAGAAGAAAGAAGGGTTTGTGACTGCCCATTATGAAATGCGCCTACTACTACTACTTGTTCAGTATCATAACTACAAATAGTTAGTGTCTATTATATCTACGTATATTTGCAACAAATGTGTAGCATTACCCTGAAACAGCGCACAGAATTCGTACTTCTTATTGCCCGCAAGGGTTGTGTACATAAAAGCTATATGTCACCACGAGGGTCTATCTAAACATAAGTTATCCGCTATCATCCTCTGTGGAAATATTTTCTTTTCATCACTCGTAAAAGTTATTTGAAATGTGTGGCAGAATCATCTGACCTTTGGAAGGAAATTGCTATAGTAATCGTAATTAAAGTACGAGGATTTTTGCAGCGCATACGTTTACCCAATATAGCCAGTACAGTATTTTCCTGCGCTGGTGATATGGACATAATAAGTACACAAAACAAGGGCTAATGTGCGATTCGGTAGAAAATAACGATTTTACTATAGGTTTATAACGCCGTTACACGCGTTACTCGCTGTGTTGTGTATAACTAAACAACGATAGTATTTAATTCAATTAAAATGTTCAGTTAAACAATAATGGTAAGGTCTTAGTTATAATCAAATTTAACATTAAATTTTTCATATGCAAAATAACAAAATACAATTAAAAAATAAAAACCACGGTTATTTTTTTTTGTTTGGATCCAAATTCATCTTTAGACATAATTTATACTTTATAACTGAGTTTTATATACTTATCACAGTGTCAAGGATAATGGAAAATAATGCTGTTTAATAGAATATCTAAATTAGCAACCATTTTAATTGTATATGTTACGAAAATAAAACTACAAACTTTTATATGCCTTCTCGTGTGTCGCTTCATCGCGTCATAGAGCACACAAATGAAACGATTCCATTTTAGATTTTGCGTCATCTACAACCAGTCATGTGAATTTTAGTGTACACATGGTAATCTTTCAAAAAAAAAGTATATTGTCTAAACCTTTTCTATTATTATTATATATTATATATTATATATATTATATTCATATATATCCTATTCCTATATATCCTAGATAAACGTTACACAAATCTGGTTCATGAATTTCAGAGAACCCGTTGAAATTTGACCAATCTCTTATTTGACATTTTGCTGATTTGGCCTTTTGCATACCTGGTCATTGTGTCCATGGCTTTTTGAGTTTTAGGTCATATACCCGAACTTGCGTATGCCTCGAACTCTTCAAACCTGTCAATTCCATGAAATCATGAATTCATCTATCAGGACCAGACGATAAAGTTATACTTTCTGACTTGGATCTTGACATATCCAAGTAAAGAGGATATTGAAGCAGTTTCCAATTAATCTATAACATATATATAACTAGCTGACCCACTTCGCAGGGCGTCAAATGTTTTACTTATGATGAAATTGTCTACTTTTTTTGGTAATTTTGAAAGGTAGATATGTAGCGCCGCAGACTTTCGAATAGGACTACTAAAGCTTAATATTTTTTGTATATAATATTCACCCATATCGAGCCGTTTAGTAAGCACACGCCGACAAATCAACGCATCTGCCCGTTTTTCTCGTAACTGATTGACAAATATTGTTATTTCACATTAATAAATATTATTAATCACAATCAAATAGCCTGTGTCACTCAGAAATAATGTAGCTTTACAATCGTGAAAGAATTTTTCAAACCGGTTCAGTAGTTCCAGAGATTACTTCCTAAAAACAAACTAACTTACAAACCCTTTTTATAATATTATATACAGGGTTACAGGAAAAGTCGTGCTAGATCCGTTAAGGGCGTGGAGTACCCATCATTTCTGACTTATTTCACTATGAAACACCCTACCCTAAACTTAACCCTTTTCGAGATATTCGACTTTTAATTTTTTATTGAATATTGCCGATTTTTAGGCTACGAAATTTATTTTTGTTTATTTTGTGTATCTTATTATTATTATTATTGCATTTTTACATGTGTAATAAGATGCTTTAGGACATCAATCATTAAAATAGTGCATAAGTTAATTGAATAGACCGTAGTAGACAAGTGAAAGTAAAAAAATAAAAAATATATTAGCAAGCTTATTTTTCTCTAAGGGATATCTAAAAAAAATATTATGACACTTGTTCGGCAGATATTTTTTAAAATATCTACGTTTCATCAGCTATCTAACGAGGTCTAACAATCTAGGGTTTGTATTACATTTCGTGGAAAAAAGTAGTTGGGACGCTCCAGGTAGCAGTTCTAACGGTCCCGCGCCTATTTTCCTTCAAGTTAAGACGCACCGAGAGAGCGAGACAAGTGACGATTTATGTAGGTGCGAATGAAAGAAAAAGTGTAGAGACCGGTTAGAGCTGGGAATACAACAGGGGGTATTGTTTTGGTTGTCAGTCTGCTTTTGTGCTTCGTACATAGTAGATGTGATATCGTTTTGCTCTTTTTCTCGACTTGGCTGTGATTCTGGATTATTTCTTCTGATTTGTGACTACTGTGCTTGTTAACCGGACTCTGATTTGTACCTGTGATACGGAAGTGTTGAAGATGACGTCCTACACACCTGAGGAATATGCTGATATGCTTATTTGTTACGGATACTGCGATTGTGTGTCTGCGCAAGCTCGTAACGAATACATAACTCGCTACCCCGGTCGTCGAGTGCCGGATGTGGCCTGTTTTGACAGAGTTTATCGAAGACTTAAAGAAACTGGCTCTGTTTTGAGACGAAATACAGACATGGGAAGACCACGAATTGACGACGAAGAACAGGACAATGAGATAGTGCAACGCTTTCGAGCGGATCCGACTACTTCCACTAATATTGTTGCCCGTGATCTGGGACTTTCGCAATGGAGAGTGTGGTTTACAGTGCATACTGCTGGCCTATACCCGTACCATTACACGCCGGTACACGTTATTGAAGAAGGAGACCCCGCGAGAAGATTGGACTTTTGCAGATTTATGCTAAATGCTGACGTAGAAGACCCAGATTTTCTAAGAAATATCTTGTGGACGGATGAGTCCAAATTTGATAAAGATGGCATAACCAACTATCACAACGTCCATTACTGGGCCCCAAAAGAACTAAGGAATCCCAATAGGAAAAGAGTGAAAGGGTCCCAACGAAGATTCAGCGTGAATGTGTGGATGGGCATTATCTCTAATCATTTGATTGGACCTTACTTTCTCCCGGATAATCTAAATGGGGAAAGCTACGAAAATTTCCTGAGAGCAGACTTGAGTGATTTGCTGGATGATCTGCCACTCAACCTGATCAGGGACATGTGGTTCCAACACGATGGCTGCCCTGCCCATTTCAGGAGAAGTGTCAGAGACTGGCTGGACACAAATTATCCAAACAAATGGATAGGACGAGGTGGGCCGTTGCCATGGCCAGCAAGAAGTCCGGACCTAACCCCCATGGATTTTCATGTATGGGGGTGCATGAAAAGTCTTGTGTACAGCGAGCCGAATCCAGTTTTGTCTGTGGAAGACTTAAGAGAAAGGATTGTGGATGCAGCAAATAAAATGAGGACCACGTTGACCACTGGAGTAGTGAAGACTGGTCTCCGTAGAAGGATGCGACAATGTTTCAGAAATAGAGGCGGCCATGTTGAACATGAACTGTAGAATAAGAAAAAGTTGTGTGAAAACCTTTAATAAATGACATTTCATGCATACCTAATGTTTTATTTTACTTTTTAGGGCTAAGTATAAATTTTCTTCTCCACTGTCGCCTATGAAACTAATTTTTTTCCAATGCATTTGAATAAAACCCTAGATTATTATACCTCGTTAGATAGCTGATGAAACGTAGATATTTTAAAAAATATCTGCCGAACAAGTGTCATAATATTTTTTTTAGATATCCCTTAGAGAAAAATAAGCTTGCTAATATATTTTTTATTTTTTTACTTTCACTTGTCTACTACGGTCTATTCAATTAACTTATGCACTATTTTAATGATTGATGTCCTAAAGCATCTTATTACACATGTAAAAATGCAATAATAATAATAATAAGATACACAAAATAAACAAAAATAAATTTCGTAGCCTAAAAATCGGCAATATTCAATAAAAAATTAAAAGTCGAATATCTCGAAAAGGGTTAAGTTTAGGGTAGGGTGTTTCATAGTGAAATAAGTCAGAAATGATGGGTACTCCACGCCCTTAACGGATCTAGCACGACTTTTCCTGTAACCCTGTATAGTGTAGATATCGAAAAAATAAGAACACTAATGATAAGCTACTAAACCATTAGGAAAACGACAATTCCTAACTGATGTTCCAAGAAAGTTGGTGGCAGGGGAGTAGGAAATATGAAAAGTTTATTTTATAACATGGCGGCAACTCGCAAGACAGCATGTCACAACCAGATAAGAACTTTGCGGAACCCTCGCAGCTGGACAATCTTCAGAAACCGGTGCACCTTATCCCTTGAGCATAAGAGACATTTTTCATTACAAAACTCAAATCCCAGAGGCCTCTCGGAAACTCTGGCGTGTTTATTGTTTAGTTGGATTTGCAATTCATGACTTGGTGTAATAAGTTCGGATAAAGCATGATTACGTCACATCGGCTTTTTTTTTTATAACTTCCGTTCACGTAACTTCAATCAATATCAAATTTCAATTTACGAATAATGCAATATAAAAAGTAATATATTTAGATTTCTATACTACTACTAATCTTACTCTCTCAAACCATACACTGCTTGGTGAGAGGATAGGTATAACTCAAACAGACTCCTTTGGTGTACCTGACTTTATCTCCGTAAATGCCCGCGCGGGGCGCATTTTCTCCTATTCCTCCCGACTCGCAACGCCCCAAGCCGAGGTCCGAACCTAAGTGATGCCCTTGGTGTCGTTGTGTATAATTTTAAGTTTTACCGGTTGAGAGCGGTCTACTCTCACCAAAAGCCCGTGTAAACGCTGTCAAGGCAATCTGTGGCCAACAACAAATAGTCGTCTTAAAAAAAAGGTGTACCTAACACGTGTCTACGAAAGCTTGGTTCTAGGACATGCCGATTTCCTGGCGATATTTTATCCTTTACCATTATGACAACTCCGTATTAACACATACATTTTTTAAACGACTAATTGTACACCCCTGAACTGGAATCACGACACTAGGCACTACGCTATCCCCCACTTATCGTACCAATAATTTACTATATATTCAATAAAACACCACATACACTACTAGCCACGTCACAGGCGGCTCTCTCGATCTAGTCTGGTGAAAGGATGAAAGTGCGCCTAAAAAAGCATACACAATTTAATGTATTGCTACATACTTTATAACAATACACTGAATTATCTGTGCATGAGTTTTACCACAAAGTATCAAACCTTAAAATGAATATTTTATTTTTGCGTTGGCTTGAACGAAATATTCTGTCTCTGCGTGTAAACTTTTTCATTTCACCAATAATTTCCTTCCTTAAAGCCTTAAAAATTCACAAACACTTGATACAGAATGTTTTGATTTTTGTAAGAGCTTCAAACTATTGGACGCTGAATTATCTGTGCGTGAGTTTTGCGATAAAGGTATCAAACCATAAAATCAATATTTTATTTTTGCGTCGTTTGTGCTACTGAAGTTCATCTTGAATATTAATAAAATAAATATCAAAAAACTTATTACCATCTTCGTCGAAAGTAAGCTGTACCAACCTTTGTTAGAATTAAGTTTTTCTTATTTTCAATCGAATCAGACACTGTATATACGAATACTTATTTCCAATTTCAGTTTGGAGTTGGCGCAGTACGTCTTTCTTTTTCCTGTAAGCGAAAACCCAGAATTAAAGATTTTTTCGCGTGAGACGGTTATTACTAAATTTGGCGCCCACAAAAGAATCCGAGAGGCAATACGCGCAAAATGAAAGTTTGAAGTATTTTATTTAAATTTTGAGGTTAATAAACAAAAATTAGATGTAAGTGTCCTGTCGAACTCGTGTTTTATTATTTACCGTTATTTTAAATTGTACCTATTAAATAGTTAATTTCCTTTCTCAATAAGTAACCATTAATTAATATAATAACATATGTTGTAGTTTAATATACAAAATCATGTCATATTACAAAACGATTTCTCTAGCCAACAAGAGAATAATCAAATAAATCAGCATACCTAATCTAAAATCTAAAGCTTGTCAACGTCAGAACTGACAGCTGACACAAGTTTACTGCAGTCGTAGTAACAGCCCCAGCTGTCAATACCGATTCGCTTTTCAAAATTGTCGTCTATCGTAAATCTAGCTAGAGCGTTCTTCGCAAAGAGCTATAGACTAGCTGTCAGATAAGCTTTGCTTTACCTCCCTCTGCCTTCAACGCGGCTGAGCCAGTAAAATCGATTTCGAAATCACCTACCGAGTACTGAGTGGCAGTTGATCTAATCTAATCGGGCTCAGAGTTTTTACAATGATGTACTAAGCTACTCTTATTCTTCTATACTGTTGTATTTAAATAAAAAATATATGTATCTAATAAAATAACACAACACAAAATAAATTAGTGTGATCGAGACTCAACCGCGGTGGCTTTTTGGTTGATCATTTTTAAATCTACCTGCCCTATATAAGTATGAGGCTCCTCTCTTCAAGCGGATTTTCGGTAATATATTTGTTATTAAATGTTCACAAAGTAAATGCTCAGAGTTGCTAATTGCAGTTCATAATACATAAAAAGGTATATAATTTATAGTAAGAAAGGCTTTGCGAACTATGCTGTTTTTTTTAAGTACTTTTCAAATATTTAAGGTCTTAAATACCTAATCTTAAATAAGCTGTTTCTTAGGGTGTACAGGACCAAATTTTAACAATTTTTATTAAACCTAACATTATTTAAATTTTAATTTTAATTTTTACATTATTTATTAAAACATTATTTATCTAAACTTAAGGGATTATATTTACCTATTTTTGCTTAGTTTGAATAATAAATGGGAATGATAATGACCGTAAAAATCAAAATCGAAAACATGCCCTCGAGGTAAACCACACATTTTATATTCCATTATCGACCTACGGATACAACGTAGGAAACAAACAACTCACAAAGAATTATCCCGATTGTGTAGATGAAGAGCAGTTTCACGTTTTGCAGAATCGAATAGGCTCCAGGGATGCGGGAATGAGGCTGTATATTTTTCATTAGTGCGTTCATACTCGCTCGTAAGCTGTTTGCTATTGCTTATAAGATGCAAATAGTAGAAAATAAATAGTTATAATGCTAGCTTTTCTGATTGTTTTTTATTTATCAGTTAAGCGTTCGACTACCCCATGGAGGGTCGGATAGGGTTTGAACAGGCGTAGGCTTCAAAGTTATAAGTACGCATGACCTTATGTTTTGAATATTATCGACGTTTCCAAGTCATTTCTTTATGAATTCTATGGAAATAAAGTTTTTGACTTTGACTTTGACTTACTATCTCACCTGATCAAAAGGGAAGAGGTGGCTGTGTCCACTTGAGTTGCGGTTTAGCTTGCTCGTTGTTAGAATTTTGACTAATATTTTGATTTGACATCTACTTGCCAGTAAACGTGGTTTAATGCGGGAATAGTGTTATTACAATTTTATAGCACCACGAGTACCAACAAAAGAGTCTGCTGTCTTAGCATAAAGATTAGTTTAAGCAACGTTTACGGTGAAACACTTAATATGGCCATCGATAGTGTTAGTTACAAATAAGCGCTTCCAAGCTTCTAAGGCTCGTTAAATCGTTAACGGCGGATACATCAGCCGATAAACACTGCGAATCCACGCGGGATCCGGGGAACATTCCAACAGCGTTCACTTATAGTCATGTGACTTGTATGTAAAGGTAACAATGGACAAAGTAGTAAACAAATAGGTTACCAACTACTCTCAACCGTGGGTTACGGCTGCCTTCGTGCACAGACGGATCAATGTTTGGTTTTAAGACACGCCGTTTGTCTTACTCGTTGTTTTCTTTCATCTTTTTGAGAATGTATAATAATAAAAATTAATTGCATATTTAATTTGAATTTGCACTTAGCGTAAAAAATTATACAATAGAATGCCGTTTCAAACTATCCCAAGTTATTTATTTCCGATGTGAATTGCGCCCATAAAGACGCCGTCCGTGAATGTTATTAACCAGCTGACTGCGAACAGGTAATTTCCCCCGACCATTAACTGAAAGAATAGGCTTCAGCGGGGCGTAACACGTTCGAACGTAAACCCACTTATAAATCAAATTATTTTTATGCGCTTTTAAAACGGATATTATATTGTGATGTGTTGGATCAAGCCAGTGCTGCATCCAGTACTTCAAAATTTCGGACGCTATACAGATTTTATGTGGATTGCTGTTGGCATAACTCAAATGCCAAACCACTTTATGAAATATTCATCTTTCTAGCTCTCTTTCTGTGTATGTCCAAGATTACCAATTTGATACCCCACAGCTTACAAGTTTCAATTTCAATACAAGTGACAATTTTTCGTCCCTATTTTCACCTGAGAAAAGTATTATATGTATCTATATAATTTTGTTTTTTTCTTCTCTATATAGTTTAAATTTAGCTTAGCTTATTCTATGGGAACCAGACAACAGATAGAATAGTTATATCGTTTTTTTTTGTAAATATATACGTTTAATACATAATAACACCCAGACACAGAACAAATATCTATATTCGTCACTCAAATGCTTGTCCTGGGTGGAAATCGAATCCACGACTCACAGCGCAGAGTTACCAATTGAGCTGCGAGGCAGTTGCAACCATGTGCAGCCGGGTCTCTAGTAATATATGACTGCCCCTTAGAACATACAATCTCAACACAACAGATGCATGTCGAAAAACAATGTGTACATGGAGTAGTTCTATCCGGAAACGATAAAATACCTACACTGCCAAGTTAATAGCGCCCACCATTACGAAAGGTAAATGTGTTAATGCCTCCCAGGATTACGCAATCCCAGTGAAATTACTACCAAAATATCGGATGATATTACGGCGAACACTGAATCCCGGGTGAAATACCGAACGCGAGGATAATTAAGCCAGACTTCTATAACCGAGGAAAGTAAATCGACGCATTGATTGACGTTTCTGGTTTTGTTCAAAACATGGTTTACGTTATTTTACAGGATGCGTACAATACCATACCAACCCCTGTTTTTTATGTGGCACAGTTACGGAACGAGCTGACGGCCCACCTGGTGTTGTGGTCCTCCCCTACTAGTTACGACAAGACCCAAGTCGCGTCGTATGCACCCGTAACTCTGAGACGTGGAGGTGGAATGTCTCATGTGCTTGTAATTTCACCATCAACCTTTCCAACCGGAACACAGTAACGAATGCGTTACTGCTCGGCGGCAGAAATGGGCATGGAAGGGATGATGGAACTGCAACAAACTGCGAGTGTAGACTAGCGAGTAATCAGTTTAAAAATTTTAAGTTTTTAATCCGCCGCACAACGCTTCTCTTTATTGCATATTGTTAAAGTTGTTTTACAAAAGCAAGTAATGTAATAAGTAACTTTTTATGACCTGGCTAAAATGTCGTGAGCACAGAAGACCTCTCACTGTAGGAGGCTGGCCAGTGGGTTGACAATGCCTTTGTCATTTTACCTCGAGGTACAGTTCGTAAGGTTAAGTTAATTTGTAAAGTGGCCACAGTAAAATAACTCAATTTTGTATGGAATTATGATTTTTAAGCCGGCCGCAATTTATGACTTATAGAGTAGTGATAAAGAAGTAAGTAAAGAAACATCGAGTACTTAACTAAAATGGAGATATACACTACTAGGAGTTTATTTACTGAAATTGGTAGATACATTTTTGTATAAGCATTTTTTGTTTGACATATTATTTATATTACCAATAAATGACTTTAGATATAACTATTGTTTCACTAGCTGTATCGAACCAGTGTGATGTTAAGATTAATCTTCGTTTCAATGGCTGGCCTCACAGCTCAGTTGGTAGTAACTTGGTCTTCTGCGCGGTAGGTGGTGGGTTCGATTCCTACCCAGGACAAACATGTTTGTGACCAATATAAATGTTTGTTCTGTGTCTGGATTTTCGTACAAGCTTGTGGCTAAATGGTGCTATGGAAATTACAAAAATACAATAAAAATAAATTGGCTTATTTCCTGCAATTGACACCTTTCTACTAATGTTTGGTTCTACGACATGTAGGTTTCCTCGCAATATTTTTATTCACGGTTTTGAGAACGTGATATTGAACAGAATTTTAAAGTGAACTTGCTCATGATCAGAGTTTGAACCAGAGACCTCCAGATTGAAACCTGGAGTCTGTACCACTGACCATCACCTGCTCATTTGACTTATGAAATGAAAACGAATGAAGAAAGCCGCGAAAGAAGAAGAAGAAGAAGAAGAAGTAGAGAACGAAATATCAGCACAGGTGGTCTTTCTCATTTGATAACTTCAAAGATGAAAATTGAAACGAACCACACTCATTATATTTACGATTTCATTATTTTCTCGGCAACCATGGTACAGTTGACAAATAAAATGAATTCGCATTGTGCTTTTTCGCATTAGTCATTTTATAGCGGGACAGGACGGGCTGGGACAATAAAAGATTACTTAATTTGAATAATATGAATAAATATTGCAATTTTTAACTTGGTTGCTTTCATTAAATATTAAGTGCCTGCAATTTTCATTACGTCATAGTAGTAAATCTATACAAATAAATAAAATCGGAGTGTCTGTTTGTAATAATAAAATAATCGCTTTTTACTAAGTGCATATGGATACACACGGTACATATACCAAAACAACATTTTTTTACAATGTTTGTCTGTCTGTCTGTCTGTTTGTTCCGGCTAATCTCTGAAATGGCTGGACCGATTTTGACGGGACTTTCACTGGCAGATAGCTGATGTAACAGGGAGTAACTTAGGCTACTTTTCCGAGGGGTAAAATAGGGGTGCGTGATAAAACCGAATTCCACGCGGACGAAGTCGCAGGCAACAGCTAGTTAAAATATAGATAATGGCAAGCCTGATGTTGTCAAGCCTGAAGTTAGTCGCAAAAGGTTATGTCTCTAAATCCATGAAAGAGTATATAGAGATATAAAGAGTATCCACAAAGAAAACGGTGCATGCAAATGTTCGTCACTGAATATACTATACGTACATAACTGAAGCATCTGAGATGTTTGACAAAAATCGGTGGAATGCTTATTTTAAACGGATGTGTGCGGGTTCCATCAATACCCTCTCTGCTATATCGGTAAATAATAATTCCATACATTTAACTGAAGGAGTAGGAATGCTAAGCGTAGCTTTTATCAGAATATCGCGTCTTAGTAAACGACTAAATATCCTGAAGAAGAACTCAGTCTCTTTTTTTCTCTTTTTTTTATATATAGCATAATTTATGTATTTCGCTTAAACCAACCAGCATGGAAGGAATTAAAACAAACTATAAATATATAATGAGTGTTATGGTAAATGTTATGTACACATATTATTGTCATATATATCAGAACGGTATTTTTGTTATTCTATTTTAGTTTAATTGTGTAGTATATATGATGTTTGTGTGCTTAAATAAATAAATAAATAATGTGAAACAGGGACAGTCATTTAAATCTGCTATTATGCTAGAATAAATTCTTGTCAGTCACAAAAATCACAGGTTTCAAATCACGGAATACATAAACATTCTAATGTCTCATTCGTGTAATGCCGAGTACAGATAAAATTGTCGAGAACAAAGAAATGAGATAATTTATTCCCGGGGTACGCCTGGTTTCACTCTGGATGGACAGCACGAATGTCCGTGGTTGAACTAACTCGGGAGCCAGCAATGGATTTCTTACATCAAAGTAGGTTTGTTTAAAGTTACTAATCAAATGACGTAATACTGTAAGTTATTACAAGTCAAGATAACACGAAAATCAAATTTAAACCAAAAATTTCTTATTTTTTTTTGTTTATTTTTATAAAAAGTGTTAACATCACTATAGGGTATTATTTGATTTTATAATTCACTAGTAACTTCGACTCATCTGTGTAGCAGCTGGAGCTCAAAGGTCGATTTCTTATTAATTATAGTTTAAGCTGGAATCTTTCGTTACACTTGGGATTCACTTTAAATTATTAAATAAAACAATTTCAAATATCATTGTTTCATATTGATGAATTAAGTGTGGGTATTATATCATATCCTTGGCCCTTTTCTTTGTTAATCCTTTTTTAATATTTGCGTCATCATCAGCCTATCTCAGTGAACTAATGTCTGTCCCAGAAAGAGCCACTAGAATCCAAACTTCGTCTCTTCGCAAAAAAAATGTATTTATGTGTATTCTATCAGTTGTCTGGTTCCTATAGTACAAAATATGCTTAGTTTGGGGCTAGACTGTGTAATTGTTCACCAATATTATATTATTATAGAGTTGTAATTTTTTCATATCACTTTTTAAAATATTGTTTGTACAAATGCTGTGTACAATATTAGGGTTAGCAGACTTAGTTAATAAGTTATCAACATGTACCTACGTAGTTTATTTACCCAAATTATAATAAATATGTATATAAATAACAATTAATAATAAATAATTTTAAGTTTTATTTTATTTATTATATATATTATAGTTCTAATTATATTTATTAGTTTATTTGTTTTGTACCTAACCTATAAAATAAATAAAATAAAATAGTTGTAGCACAATAACTGCATAGTTGTACAAATATATTAAATGGAAAAATAAATTAAAATATTACTTTGAAATAACAAAACCGTAACAGCTCTCGGTCCACGGCGCGACGTAGTGCCTACGAGTACGTGGTTGTACCGCCAAAAAAGGGGTTTTGTATTCCGGCTCGCAGTGCACTAATGATGCTCATACAGTCGGAAATTACGTCATTTCGCATTCAAAGCGGTTTGCTTCAATTGATAACAAGCAGGCTGGGGTGCGGGGAACGCCGGCTGAAGTGAAATCACGTGCCTTTTCAATTTAAATGCCGAGAAGGTGCGCGGCTGAACGAAGTCTCATCTTTTACGTCTCGTGTACGAGATTTTTTTTTTTTTTTTTTTTAATTGTTTACTCCTTAGGCATCTATCATAACACAAATTAGATGGGATCTAAATCTAGTGTTAAATCGTTATGTTACCCCTCCGCGCAACATATTCGCGCATCTTATACTGAACTCGTGTTTTATTTGTTTATTTTAACTTATTCCGGTGTCTTTTTGTGTATTATTATTACATCTCTCGCTCCTTCGTTGAGTTAAATTTAACATAATTACATGTTAATTAACATAAATTAACATTAGGTTAAATTTAACATAATTACATAATTACTTTTTGTGGTTGAGGCTCGAACGAAGAAAAGACAATCACAGCTTTATATAGATACAAACTAGATAGCTAATATAATGCACTGAGCAAAAGGGCTATATTCTCAGTGAACCTAGATATTTAATATTCGAAGGTTTTCTATAAATTGGTAAATATATTGGTAAAATAGGATGAATGCTGGCCTACACTGAAATGTGACCGAATTGTATACGGAAATAAAGTTTTGTTGAATTAAATTTTTGACTTATGCACGATCATCCTTAGCTATACCTGACCTGATAGTGGAAACTTAAAAATGAACCTAGCACGAAGGCAGAGGGGAATTAAATGCCGCGGTAAATGTAGAATGGATACAAAGTGAGCCACAGGCAGGTCATTTGTCACTGTGGTCCCGCGGTCGGAAAGATCACACGTTGTAGATCCAATAGACGCAATAAACTTCATTTCACACTTATGGAGTTTCAAGGTTTATATACATTGTTTTTATACACTAATATTTTAAAGAAGTAAAGTTTGTATATTTAGATGTTAGGTGGTAATAGGAACACTAATAAAAACCTACATTAACCCTGAGTTGTAGGCAATTTTTTTTTTACCTGATGAAGATGAGTCCTGGCTAACAAAACTTAACGCTACCCGTTCCACGCTGGGGCGAGCCGCCAGTCGTGAGAGAAATTCGTTATTTTATTCATTAGATTCGTTAGCAGCCATCAGGCATTATTAATTCCGGTAAAAAAAACTTCAGTGCACGATGAGGTGTAACCCCGATTGAAAATAACTTGTTGATAAATTAATTATAGCATAATTTCGGGAAAGATTTTCAAAAAAAATACCAAAAGTATTTTCACTTTTCAAAACTATATGTAAAAATATTCACTTTTGTGTATAATAGGGAAAATCGTATCGTTTTTGCGATTATTTGTTAAGTTTTACACACTGCCAAGTGTTTTTAAATGTTCTTTATCGATAATTTTGGCTGTATAAATATTTTTTGCTTTAAATAAGAATGTTAGACTTTTATTGGACTGAATTGCCAAAGGAATGCGTTAATTGCGTCACATGGAAAAACATCACCACTTACGTCTACGTTCCACTATAGTGTAAGATAAAAAGCTTTATTAAAGCTGTGCCCCAAACCTCAGGTGAAATGAACTTGTTATTATGGAATATCTTTTTACACGTCACTTCCGCTGATGGTAAGCGGTTTGATGATGGTGGCACGCAATAAGGGGGCTGTCGCTAGAGTGAGGCTACCAGAACACAAGGCAAGGTTATTGGCAGTTCATTCTAACCTTGAGAGCGTAGTTAGCCAAGTGAACGGAAACTACCGTACCACCAGTTATTTATGTGATTTTATGTAACATAGTTACGGAACGAGCAGATGGCCCACCTGACGTAAAGTAGTAACCTCTGCCCATAACAAGCAATACGACTTCATATGACTTGGGGGAGGACCCCAACCTTGGTACTACAAGACCCAATTTGCATCGTATGCGCCCGTAAACCTTAGACGTGAAGGTGGAATGTCTCATGTGCCTGTAATTTCACCGGTAACCATACCTTTCGAACCGGAATACAGTGCACAATGCATTTTTGCTTGACTGCTTGGCAGCAGAAATGGGTATGGTGGCGTTACTTCCCCGGACAAACATATGTTCTGCTGCAACTACAGTCATCTATGCATTTCATCCTTTTTATTCCACCGAAATCCCATTTTAACAGAAATATATTTTCACGTCTGAAATATTTGGGTTATTTCTTATTTTCTTTACTTAAGCTATTAAATTCTAATTCCAAGAGGCGAGTGTGGGTGGAACAAAAGAATCACAGAACAATTCTAAGGCAAAATGTCGTCTGAGATGAAATCACATTCCATGTTACTTTAACGAAAATACGATTTTCATACAAAATTGGCGATATATCGCATGCGAGATTATTTCAGGAATCATCCCCGGGAATGCGATATCTCTCCGCGGTCCGCACCGATGGCAGCGGACGGAAGGAACCTATGTTTCAAACGACCAGTGAGACATGTTAGACCTACTATACTGTGATAAATTGTTTCCTTCATTCAGTTTATCGTGTCGGTTGGGTAAAAGGCTTTTCCTTTTAATGTTTAATTTTACTACTACACAGCAACATAATATGGACTGATTGTTGTTAACGATTGGCAAAGTGACTACAAATGACTCATATTTTAAAAAGCCTACAAAAACAGCAACTTATATCAAAGTACAAGAATTACAGTGTAAAAAAAACTAATATATATGTCCTTGAAAAAAAAATTGGTTTAATTTGAAAGGAAAAAGTGCTTACTTTCCATAACGATAAATATTCATAATTCACTTCCGGGTGCGTGAGTCACAAAAATTTAATTACCTAAGTGGATATATTTCACCTGCGGTAGGACGTCTTTGTTACGTAATTCCACTAATCGTGGTATTATAAAATATTTTCGAGCTTAAATAAACAAATTTCCTGAAGGATACTAATTAACTGGGGAACAAGGTTGGATAATTTAATATGTATAAGTTCCGCAGTCTTACGGAAAAGCGGTCCATAAAATTGTTGATCCTTCGCTTACGACAACAAAAGAATTCAGTTACATACTTACAAGTATATCGACTAGGGTCCAAAAAGGCGCGGCCTTGGTTTTCGGGTGTTTTCGGGCGCAACAGGCGCGGGTGGCTGGTTCGTTTCGCGACACACACTTACTGAAGCACGGCCGGGTGGGTTTCACACAGCATTTAGCCACAGAGCACGAGGCACTGTAGTTTTAGATGAGAGTTCCGGCGGGGCCTAACGCGGCGTTCGAACGCCGGTCGCGCGCGCTTCAATCTGCCCGCCTCTCTGGAGTTGCCAGATCTGTTCTCTGATTTTGGGTGGAAGTAATTTTGGGGAGGCAATCCTTTGTTTCAATGCCGGGAAAATTGTTATACGTTTGTATTTTCTTTTGAAATCCAAGCGTCTTAATAACTTCTTTTCTCAAATTTCTATGTTCATTCATTAATATGATTGTTTTACTATGTTATGTATTTGTGTGAGTAGTTTACGGAAGTAATAGATGGACCACCTGTTGTATTAAATGGTATCCCCTGACCATATCAAAAGCATACAACTTGGGTACTCTCGTAGATCTTCCCATACTTTAGTTATGGAATTACCAAAGTCACATGGCATTGTGCCCGTCACTTAAAGCGTTGAGGATGGAACGTGTTTAGTGACACTTTCATCGAAACTAGAGTGCAGCGATTCTCTTAACTTCTCTTAGTTACGACATAGAGAAACTCAATCGAAAGACAGAAGAAACAAAGAAAATAATATTTATTTGCTACAACTTATTGAATAAGCAAAACATAACAAAATAAAAAAGAAAAGAGAAATATAGTATCAGTCTTTTGACTGTCAATGAGGGTAAAAAAATGGTGTGTTAAAATATACTTGATTTAATGAAGACAATATTAACTTCCGTATTCAAAAATAAACATTCATTAGAAAGTGTAACTTTTAGGCTAATTACCAAAAATATTACCCGCAACGTAACGAGTCCAATAACTTGGCAACCCAGCGGCAACTGGCTCCCCACCCTTCCCGCCCGCCCATCGCCGCGAAGCCTCCATTCGTTTAGTATTCGCGCCCTTTGTGACACTTTAAACCATTGTTCACGAAATAACCTTCCGAAGTTGGACTACGACCGTTACATGAATATGATACCACTGAAACAACTTTAAATTAGGGGTTGGCTTACGATTTTATCGCGCTACCGCCTTTGTTCAGAAAATGAGCTAAATCTCGCTTAGTGAGATAACTGAGACCATAAAAGGGCTGCGAGCAAATTGGGCTTACCTACTATTTTATGTTCCGCTAAGTTTTTATGTTTGAATTTGTACGTGATAAATAAGGCGTTGACCTGATAGGCTACAGCCACGCTTTCTTCTTGGACATATGCTAGATATCCTGGCAAAATAATGCAAGATATTCACAATATCCCGAGGAGTTGAGATAAATTTATTACTGACATAGCATGTTTCCGGGAAACAGGAAGAAACAAACATAAAAAGAAATAATTAATGGACGCAGTGTTTTGTTTATCTTGTTTTATTTATTTATTTGGGTAAACAAGCAGTAACACATCGAGGATGTAAAGATAAAAACTTATTAATTATTGACTGTGGAACCCACACCGTTTACCAAAAATTAGAGATAGATCTTGCAACAACTATGGATATACAGTAAAACCACTTTTATGTGCTTAAACTTGTCTGGTGAACTCACTGCCGCTATTGCTTTTGTCTAGCACTTCTTCATCCTGTAAAATCCAGGAGAAAAATCATCACACATTAAAAATGCAAACAATGTATGTTTTAACAAGCTTTGTATTTAATTGCACGTTTGGGTCATTCTGTACAGGGCGGACCAGTCTTACGAGCTGGTCTAAATCTTCCATGAATAAGATTAACCTACAGACGACAGATTGCTTACAGAAATCTCATATGTATGGGTCCATTGTCACATGAAATAAATGATTTAATTTAATTAAATATATCCCAAAATGTATCTTTTAGCTTGCGAATCTTGCAATCAAAATCTTAAAACATATTTTTCCACTAATTGAGCATGCGTTTGATATTGGTGACAGAACATAAAGAGCTTTTAGTAAGAGCTTGTTTTGCAACATAATATTTCAATAAAAAATATTCCACGAATAATTTAGCTAATAATGTGTACCAGTAAATAATTACTGAAAGCCATCAATTTCAAAAAAATCCAGGACTCGGGAACTGTTCAGGCACCGATTTTATTTTCCTCAAGCGACATCGCTATTTGCATTCACCAAATCAAATATAGCATTTACACGTGAATAAGTAAAATACAGAGTAATTTCGGTACCATTGTGAGGCAATTTCGTACACCAATGCTATGCCGCGTACTCGCTGGGGAAATTAAAAAGCTTTCAATACAGAATTTTGGGAAATTCACTTGAAATGAAAATTTGTTATCAATTTGCCATAACGAAGCGGTTAGGTTGAATTGTATTTATAGGATAACAGCAGAACCCTGTAGATGTTTTACTGCCAAAGCTAGCGTAGAAAAAAACTATCTCAGAGAAAAAACTGATTTGATAATTTGCCAATTTTCAAGTTGGTAAATTGAAGTGTTTTTCGATCAACCAGCTTTCGAGTTTATTATATTTATACATATTTTCAATATCATTCTAATACAAATACTTTTAGATTGATACAATTTTTTATTTAATTTTTTATTTGCCTTGGTTTTTGGAAATTACACAGAAGGTCAGGACTATGAATTTTGGAGTACCCGTTTGTCCTACGAAAAGTAACTCCAAAGAATAGAGACTATTTGTAAAGAAGCAACACTCATCCGACCCGCCAATTCCTCATCATCGCCTGCCAAAGTAGCAGTGCAGTTACTTATAATTACACATAGAAACATTTCGGACAGGCCAATCTTCTTGTATAGTAGAAGTAGTAATTACAATCGGTTCATTTGTGATGAATAAAGTTACTCGAAGAAAAAAAAAATACGTAATTTCCTATGGCAGCATAAAAAGAAAACTTTTTTTAGTTAAGATGGGTGATTGGTGTAGATCTTTGGCAAGAATCTAAAATAAAATATAAAATATAATATATGTTCTCTTGGAAACTCGTATTTTTTATTTCAAGATACTAAAACACTCTTCACAAAAAGTTTGCCTTGAATGGGCATCGAACTCGGGAACCATAGCTCTGCAGTCAGATTTACAACTGACTGAACCGAGGTGATATTTTTGTTCGACAAGTGTGAACGCCGCAAGCCAATTACTTTCGTAGACCCTCTACAGCGTAGGCCTTTGTGTACACGATCCTGACATTAAAAGGAAAGATATTGTTGATTAAATCACTTCTTTGTGTGCGAAACGTTGATAAACTCTATGTTAGAAAGTAAACGTTGGGGTAAATGAGTTAATATTGCGAATGGAATAGGAATATGGCGGAGGTTTTGAATACGGAATGAAGAGTATTTGCTTATAATAATGACGTACAATTGTTTTGATCTTATTGTTTGGACTTTTGAAGTTTGTGCATCGAACAATGTCTACCATCCTTTATCTCCTCCATCCATTGATGTTTTGTTACTGATGTAACAAAAATGCAGTGTTCGATCTTGACTGTGGTCACTCATGTGTACTTAGTCAACGGACAACGTATGGGTGACCGTGTCTGTATTGCCAATCTTCAAACCGATCAACAAGGAACGTATAAGAAATAGTTTTTTTTTACTACGATTCCCTTACTAAGACGCAGCAAAACTAGTGGAACATTAATTCGCTCCAATACAATACCTTTATTCATAAAACCTTATCACGTTGATACAATTTTGTAATTACAAAATTTAATTAATAAAAAAATATCATTATCACAATTGAGAATAAAACATATTCTCCCAATATTATAATAATTTTATACGTAATAAAAAATAAAAAATAAGTAATAAATATAATAAAGTAGACAGAAATTTAAGAAAAATAATGTACAAATAAAATTTGTTGAATGAACCGTTGTATCCTTGGCGAGTTCCAGATTTAATGTGGGGTTAATAAACATGGTTGTTGGTGTGATGTGTGCTGTGTGCTGTGTGCTCTGCTACTATAGTACGCTCTGAGTTACTTGCTACATAGGCATAAAGAAAAAATATGGCATCATGATTAATTTGCTAGTTTTATGTGGTACAATATACTTTGTCGCAAAAAGTCATGATTCGAAACACATTCATTCTTACGAGAATAGCGCTGGGCGTGTTTCTTTTGTCCTCGGTTTTTCCACGGAAATGTCGTTAGTTTTTATGCTCTGTGGCACATTGTTATACAATTATATTAATTGGGCACGAGGAAGGTGTTCAATGGGTGGACTAATATTTCTTTGGTATAAATAAAAATAAACTGGTCGTTAGAAATATTATTTTACGCAGCTGAAACATTTCTAATAAAATCATATCGTTGGTGCCCTGTTCAAAGATTCCTCAAAGAGAAACAACAACAAAACTTAGGTTCATGGCACAAACAAGCAGTAGAACTTGTACCAGTTTCTTCCGGGGAAGTACTGCCACCACACATATTTCATATTTCTGCCACTAACCCGTTACGCTTACGCATTACTGTGTACTGATTAAAACGGCTTTGCCGGTGGAATTACAAGCATACGAGCCATTCCACCATTCACATCTCAAAGTTACGGGTCCATCAAATTTTATTATGATTATTTTATTATATACGTGATATTCCCTTACCTAATTTGGGGAGGAACCCAAGACGTAATGTTTGTTATAGGCTGAGATTACCGCTTAACATCATCAGATGGGCCATGGTGCTCGTTCCGTAACATATCCACTTAAAACAGTGGACTAATGAAAAGTTTTAACGGAGCCAAAACCAATAATTGCGATTGCTTGCTTATTTATTTCCTTTACATAATTCTTTCGGATCGATAATTTTCATGTGAACATAGTTGAACATAGTGTGAAAATAGTTGCCAACCCAATAATTTTTTTTAATATCGGTGGACCTTTCGCACAAAACCATCTAGCCCAAAGTAAGCTAAGCACAGCTTGTATCATGGGAACCAGACAACTAATATAATACTTATATACTTTTCTTTTGTAAATACATACATATAATACATATTAACACACAGACACAGAACAATCATCAATGTCACATAAATGTTTGTCCTGAGTGAGGATCGAACCCACGACCTAAAGCGCAGAAGGTAGGGTTACTAACCAACTGAGCTATGAGGCCAGTCAAATACAAGAAGTATATAGGTTTTCAAAACAGATTAGTTTTAAACTTAGTAAATTATGATCGATCTATTATCATTGATCATGGGCAACAAAACTGAAGTGATAAATCATACTCAATATACCTATATGATATGATAATATGTTATCGAATGGATGCCCTTTGCGATTTCTGAAGTCTCTCAGAGCGCCTGCTCGGAAGTTTGCGTGACCTGAAAACAGCTTTCTGACTCAGAGACTTAGCACTTACGTCCATTGAGGCAATGCTACCAGTGTTTTGGACATAACTCCTGTAATTAATTATGTCAGTGGTCATAACTCAACTGATATAATTAATTACATTTAATGTATAGATATACATCGGTTGAAACGATAGCTCAATTGATTGCAGTGTAAAATATGTCTTGTAAAATGTATATAATAAAATCCTTCCTAATTGTTGTTATTTAATGTAATATCTTAATTATTTTTTCACTTACTTGCAATCTGTTCAATGCAGAACATGGCAAAATTTTCAAATACACTGATTTGGCTTTCGTTATTTCTTAACTGCGGCGCACTGATACCACGTTTCATCCCTTCATCATTTCAGCTCATGGACTTCGGTATTTGCCTCAGCCATCATATTCACTCACTGTCTTAACCTCTCAGGATAACTAGTCTTTGTATATGTTCGCCGTGATTCTTTAAATTGACATAACTTTTTTATTTATGAACCGATTGACATGAAATAAACACTAAATGTTAAGTGAAGCTTACTACAATATATTAGTGAAAACCGTATCTAAATCGAATAAGCCGTTTCTGATATTAGCGTGCACAAACACACAGACAAACAGACAAACAGACAAAAAAAATTAATTACAATTTCGGGTTCGGCATCGATATAATAACAACCCCTGCTACTTTTTTTTTATATATTTCCATTGTACAGACACCACTTTTCTAAAATTTTATTATATGTATAGATATGAGGTACCCCCCCCCCCCCCCCCCCCGAACATATAAACTAACAAGAATGTATTTACCTATACTTATACAATATACGCTTGTGTAGAGTTCATCTAGGGACGTACTACCACTATATCTATTTCGCCGCCAAGCAGTACCTAGTAGGATTTGTATTATACCAAATACTGTTTCGGATTAACCATATTCGGTTGCTGGTGGAAATAACAGGGACATTATGAGTTCATATCTACGACATAGTAATTTCGCTAATAAGCAGATACCACTGGACCCAACTAATGTTTAGCGGTAAAACATTTCAACAGTTGGGCATCTTATCGTTTCGCTCATATTATACTAGCTGTCAACCGCGACTCCGTCCGCGTGGAATTCGGTTTTATCACGCACCCCTATTTTACCCCTCAGAAAAGTAGCTTAAGTTACTCCTTGTTACATCAGCTATCTGCCAGTGAAAGATCCCGTCAAAATCGGTCCAGCCATTTCAGAGATTAGCCGGAACAAACAAACAGACAGACAGACAACAATTTAAAAAAAGTTTTGGTATATGTACCGTGTATACATCCATATGCACTTAGTAAAAAGCGGTTATTTTAATATTACAAACAGACACTCCAATTTTATTTAAATGTATAGATTTATAAAATGACAATTAAAGTATATGGAAACACACTTGAAATGCTTAAGTACGGGACTGTCATCACCATATATTTCCATACATATTTTAAAGTAACTATTTACGTCATACATAAATCTGGGGTTCAAATATTATCTACTAAGTTAACGGGCAGATGCGGCGCGCGAAATAAGAGCAATCAGTGCATCCGTACAATACTGCGATAATTTTTAAAGGCTCTTAATATGAAGGCGGGAATGCCATCCAAAATTGATAACGTTACGAGTTACGACGAATTTTTTTTTTTTTTTTAATAATTATATGGAAAGGGGCAGTATGTGTTATTATTGCCGGGTATTTAATTAAATTTCTACACCAGCCACATTTTTGGAAGCTCATTTAGTAATTACTTAGTAGCTCAAATAAATTATTTCTATTTATATAAATGGTAAACGTTTCTTTGATGACGCGCTCTATGATAGCAACCTATCAATTCCCGATGTAATTTTATAAAGTTCATATCATTCGAAGTGGGCGGCGAAAAGGTCAAATTCCTTTTGTATCTGTTTCATATTCACAGTTCATCTGCTTCAGAAATTGGAAATAAAAGCAACCTTTAAAGGACATTTATAATGCTAGGCGCTTAAATTTCAGGCAAGTCAACAAAGAAATAGGTAAAAACATATTTCAAAAGAAACAAATATATCTAGAATTTAATTAATAACGAAATCTTCATAAAGATGAATTAAAACATAAAATGATAGCTATATTATAATCAACATACTTAATGATTTGTGATAAGTAGGTACTAAATAATTGTTTTTGGTGAACACCTTATCAAAGTGTTTTCAGATAAATGTAAATTTTCCAATAAAACATAACTTCTACTGGTAAATTTATTAATATAATCTTCTACATCAAATCTACACCAAATGATAATCATATGTTTGATCTTAACAGACATAAACTTTCAACAGTTATCTACATAGGTTGCCTAATTTTAATCGTCGCAATATTTCAGGGATGCCAATAATAATTGGCTAAATTATCATTTTTTAAGCACGATATACAAATTTCTCCTGCACATCTTTTATTAAATTAATTATCCTTATAAAATATCATTTTTTGTATAAACTTGTATTTACTTACTTTATACTTTTGTATGGACGGAACTGGAAATAGACATGTTTATATTAGGTACATATTACCTATAATAGGTATACAGGGTATATAAAACTGCCCACGATAACAGAATTTCTAGGGACTCTACTCTCTGCCCGACATATAGGTAACAAATGTTTAGCCAAATCTGAACAATAAACATACAATAAAAAAAATCGTTTTAGGCTTTTCCGATTACTTGTTATAAAAGCTAACCGCATGCCAAATTTCAGCTTTGTTACCAAGTTTCAGGAAAACTGTATAAACGATTTGAGAGTTTTGTCAGACAGAGACATCCCTAGAAGTGGGATCTGTCCAGGACGATATAGAGAACATTAGGCGCTTCGCTCGCTCATAATCATAATCATAATCATTTATTTGCATAAAGCCTGGTAGTATGTACAAGATGTTACAGTTACAAAAATAGTTTCACAAACTGTCATTACATGACGTGCAATAATTAAGGATAAAAAAAATTAATACAGTAAAATTATACAGTCAAAAAAATAATAATAATACAACGAAGTCAAAAATGTAGAATAATTAAAAAAAAATCAAAAATAACACCAACAATAACATACATTTCGTTAGATCATAGGGATAAATTTGCTAATTAGAACCTAGAAAATCGCTCGTTCAAAAAATACATAAATGGAAATTATGTTTTTTCCCGTATATTCTTACAATACTCGTTCTTGGTTGACTGAAAATAATTGAATTTTCAGGGCTGGAAAAAAGGCCACAGGAGCTTCATTCTTTCATTGATCATAAGAGCAGAAGGAGGGCCATTATTAATGTCCTATCACAAGTATTGCTGTTGTTTATGGGCGTCGGTTACCACTTAACATCAGGTGGTCCGTCAGCTCGTTCTATCACTGAGATCACATAAAAAAAGAACAAGGTAACCTTCATACATGGATATTGAAAGCCTTTTACACGGGTGAAGATAATTTCAAATGAGATACGTTTTAGTATCCAGCTTTATAACGGCAGTTGGTCTAAAACCTAGCTACCTGGTGCCCGATATTTTACCTAAAGGGTGCCTCATCCGATAAAAGGTGAGGGCAAAAACAGCTAAGTAGAGCAGTTGTCTAGACCAGGGGTCTCCAAACTACGGCCCGCGGGCCAAATCCGGCCCGCCATCGCCAGTGCCATCAATCCGGCCCGCGACAGCTTAAGACTAGTGTCATCAATCCGGCCCGTGACATCCAATGTATTATTGTTGTTACTATTGCTGTGAAGTTGAAGAAGAAATATAGTGACTGGCCTCATAACTCAGTTGGTAGAAATCCTGCCTTCTGCGCTGTAGGTCGTTGGTTCGATTCCCACTCAGGACAAACATTTGTGGGACGAACATAGGTGTTTGTTCTATCTGGGTGTTGATATGTATTATATGTATGTATTTACAAAAGAAAAGCATATAAGTATTATATCAGTTGTCTGGTTCCCATGATACAAGCTATGCTTAGCTTACTTTGAGGCTAGATGATAGATGATTTTTTCAAAATTTTTGTGATTTAGATTAGTAGATATTTAAGTGTAATAAGTTTGTGATAATAGTATAGTTAAGTTTGTAATTATTTGTCTAAATTTTAATTAATTAGTGTAATTGGCAGAACTGGTTAATAATAATAATAATAAATAAATTATTGATTATAGTTAAGAGTAGAAAAATTAAAACTGTTTTGGCCCTTGGAATATACTGAAGTAAACATTCTGGCCCTAAGGCTTCAAAGTTTGGTGACCCCTGGTCTAGACGAACATCCGCCGACTTTGAACAGCTTTATATCGATGCAAATAGGGTTTCAAATTGTGATTTATACGTACCTGGATCCTCTATTAACCTACTTCGGGCCAAGGTTGAATGGTTGGATTGCGTGTTAGAACTCGTTTTCCTGACCGGTGAAGAAGATTGTACCAAATCTTTGGTTATTTGTTAAGGGAAAATTTGCGGGCATAACTGCCGCGGTTCAACGTATTACAAGCATTATTGTTTATATTGCACATTGTTTTGACTGGCCTTGCAAGATGGTTAGTAACTCTACCTTCTAAGCTGTAGGTCGTGAGTTCGATTCCCACCCAGGACAAACATTTATGTGACGAGCATTGATGTTTTTTTCTGTCTGCGTGTTAATATGTAATGTATGTATTTACAAAAAAAAGCATATAATATGTATTCTATCAGTCATCTGGTTCCCACAGTACAAGCTATGCTTAGTTTGGGGCGAGATGGAGACGTGTGAAATGTACACCGTTATTAAAAAAAAATTTGATACACAAATATGTGCGCAATACTCCGTTCTCTTAGTGATGAAGACCGGTGTGACCCAAAATGCTGCAAACGGATGTTTCGTAGTAGATTATTCCCTCTGCTTGTCAAAAATAGACTAGTGATCATGTCTAAGGCTGTAGCGGGCGTTTGAGGGATTAAAAAGGGACCAAAGGTTAAAACGGGGCTGAGGTTTGTAATGAGTTGGGTCAGGTTTTTTCAGGGGCCTGTTAACAAATTACTTATTAGCTTCCTGCTGTCTGTAGATTCCTTTTATATTATAAATATGTATTAACTACACTCTAAAGGGATAAGCAGTAGGCTGTAACACTATTCCCAAGTCATCATCTAAGTAATCCAAAGTTTCAGCCAAAGTTCGCTAATTTTGGCGTGAAGAAGTAACAAACAGCCAAACACGTTTGGCGTTGCTGTATTTCACACTGACGAAACACTAAATGACTATATCACATAAATCTACACTTTATTCCAGTTTTTAAATGTTTTGCACTTGACAAGACCTTATTTCACTTAAATCTGTTTGTAAGTTTGACACTCAATGAATCGAAAGAGTTCAGTGTTGTCTGCGTTTAATGGTACTGTTAGCTGTAATCTTTGAGTCGATTCAGCTTCAGCATATTGCTAGCTTCATGACTATACGATTACCTCTGATGCGTGTAATATATATTTACACACTAATAATATATTTGTACCTGATAGTTTTACATGTCCAAATGATACTTGCATATTATACGGAATAGGGTAATGAAATATATTGCGAACTTTGACTTATTGCACAGACAGAGTAATGATTAATTATTCTGATTCAAATTCCAATTAGTTGGCTTCAGTTTGCGAAGGATAGGTTCTTATGTAAACTGTATCTATGCTATTACAGCAATAATTGCAATATGCTGTACTACTATCATACTTATAAGCCAGCATATAATTCAGTTTCTGACTAAATGAGTAGCAATGTGTTATAAGTCTTTCGTCAATTTGTGAATTGTAAAAGTAAAAGTGGCATAAGTTACTCCTTATAACATCAGCTATCTGTCACTGTAACTCCAGTCAAAATCGGTCGAGCTGTTTCGGAGATTAGCTGGCACAAAAAGTAATATTTTTTTTGTTACATGTACTGTATATACTTTCATTTTGTCGTCACAAACACAGACACTTCAACGTTATTTATTTGCCAGAGTCGTGGCTCGTGACCTAAGTAACAAATTAACAAGACACTTCGCTGTAATGCCATTGTTTATTTTCCGTGTTATGCCTACCTAACAACGTCTATAATTTCCCCCCTGGGGCACAGTCATAGTTTTGTGGCGATTATCTATTTACGATCTGAATAAGCCTAATAGCTGATCAGGATAGTTTTGTGGCGATTATCTATTTACGATCTGAATAAGCCTAATAGCTGATCAGGTAACAAAGGAGAGAGATAATAGGAGTTAGAGAGAGGAGGAGATATAAAGGAGAGAGAGAAGGAGAATGAGTAACTAAGATGTGACTCTGTTTTAGTCCAAGTCAAGAAAGTCAAAACAATTTCCATAGAATTCATTAAGAAATGGCTTGGAAACGACATTAAGTAATATTCAAAACATAACAGCTATCGCTTCGTATCAGCTCATATAAGTGTGTCATACATTTAATTTACGCATCGAAACGATCCACCTTCAGATCACAGGGTGCTGGAAGCAACATAATGCGAATTAATACATTACGAAGTGACTGGCTCGCAGCTCAGTTGGTTAGTAACCCTACCTTCTGCGCTGTAGGTCGTGGGTTCGTTTCCCGCCCAGGACAAACGTTTGTGTGAGAAACATAGATGTTTGTTCTGAGTCTGGGTGTTAATATGTGTTATATGTATGTACTTACAAAAAAAAAGTATATAAGTATTTTATCAGTTGTCTGGTTCCCATGACACAAGCTATGCTTAGCTTACTTTGGGGCTAGATAGCGCTGTGTCAAATGTCCACCATTATTTATTTATTTATTTAATTACTTTCTGTTTGGTTTAATTAGACCCTTATTTTATTTACCTATAAAATCTGATGGAAAATGGTAATAAAGCTAAGTTAGACAATTAATTCCCTGTACTAATTAATACGTAATGACGTAAAGACTGCATAGGATTTAAATGAATACAATTTTACACAAGATATTCAGACAGAATACGAAAGATTGAACCAGTGCGCTTGCATTGCTGTGTTCCTGTTTGAAGGTTGTCGATGAAATATCAGGAACCTGAGGATTTCCATCTAAAAGTCCAAACTGATGACTTGAATTTTCTGTAACGTTAGTACAGGATCCAAGTTGTAATACGTAATACTGTTATTATGGGTAAGGGACACAATTCTTTTTTTTGTTCTTTGTGTGCTAATATTAGTCCGCAGTCTCGCCTGAAAATGTGACGATGCAGTCCACGGTGTAGCACGCTTCTATGACTCTCCCCTTATAGCCCATCTGAATGTTCCATCATATTACAAAAACAGTCCATAAAAACAACCTAAAAACTAGCCGAAGACAGTCATATAAGACATATGATATGTTATTGTAGGATATTGAATAGTGACAGAGACGTGAAATGTCCTTCGATCCACCCTCGTCAAAGTCTTTCATCGCATTTCGATCCTATTACCAGCTAGGGTTTCTAGTGGCGAGAAGTATTTAAAGTAGAAGTTACCATGATACCCACATTCCACTCGTTCGGGTTCAATTATGTTTTTTCCTTTATATACGTGGTTAAATCTGTCAGTGCAAAGCAAAGGTTGAACTCACTATGAATAAATACATAATGTCCAAAATCTGTTGCAGCGCATAAATTGACTTCAAATATGCAAAATTTATACTCAGTAGCTAGTTAGGTACTCTGTTTGTTAATAGAGTACCGCCAAATCATGTTTCATTTTTCCAAATGGGTGGAAACAGTTGAGGGTATGGTGTGTGGTAAGGAAGGCTTTTGTACTAAGGTCGCTGATTCAAATTCGTCTAAGTTATTGCATGAACCATATATGTGGTGGATATCGCTTTCTCAAAACGGGAGGAAAATTTGAGGAACCTCGGGGAATCCTGTCTAAAATATCAAGGTATGCAGCATCACCGATCCGAACGCGGCTCTCTTGCTTGATTAGGAAAAGGCCCATTATATCATATTTATTTAGTTTCCCTGTGTCCCTGTAACACAGGAAACATTAATAACTATTGCTACTCCTGTCACTGTATCTTGCACCACAAAGGACAAAAAAGCGTATCAAAGAAGCGCTCACTGCACTGTCTGATACATGTCTTCGAACCTGTTAGGTTCTAGCCATGAATCGCTATTTCGCACAAATCACTTACCAAATGACAGTTGGTCAACAATAATCACAGGCGTCACACCATCGTATATAAAATTGAATTACTAAATCAAGTTATCTAACACATTGATAACCATCAAATTGCGTGCAGGTACCAGATATTATGAAACAGTAATTTATGGTGGTTATATGTAGTTGCTACACTTAAGCATAGCCACATAAGTTGATCCGATCAGCATTTAGTCATTGAATAGTAATGGTTTGAGTATTTTGTATTTTGGCATTCATAATAATGAATGGCAAAATACAAAATACAGAAAAAAAAGCATTTTTTTTCTATGTGACTGAGGTGACGGAACGATGACACCACACCTGGTAATCTGCCGCCAAGCAGTGATGCACTGATGCAACGCAGTGCGACTTCAGTCATCTCGTACTATGGTGGAGAGGACTTGAGTCGTTCGCTGTTGTTCATGGGCGGCGGTTACCACTTAACATCAGGTGGGTCGTCAGCTCGCTCTATACCCTAAATAAAAAAACATAATTACAAAGGTCACCAAAATAGAACAACAGGCAACATTGAGGTAGGCACCACACGATCCAAGCCGCGAGCAGGATCTAGTATGCAATACAGTACAAAACAATGGTACCACAGACATCAAATAATATGATACATACGTACTTTCTATTTATTCTCATTTATCAATGCTATTTTTTCTTGGGCTACGGGTCAACCTGTCATCTTTTGACGTCGAACACGCCTCCTTCACTGGTACAGCACGATACTGAACTCTATTTCAATGCAGTTAAAAATAATTTGAGGCCGTATAAAGCTAAAAAATATGCCTATAAGCATTAAAAAGTGAAAGGCACCCATGGCATGTTCCGTTCGTCTCGTGGAGAGGGCGAGATATTCAATACATGCGATTTGTGGAACCTCTTTAACATATAATTATATAAACAATGAGGATATTCTAAACTGGTGAAAGAACAATTATTGTGATGAATGCCTTCACAGCTCAGTTGGTAGTGCCTTCTGCGCTGTAGGTCGTCGGTTCGATTCCTCCCCAGGACAAACATTTGTGTGACTAACATAAATGTTTGTTTTGTGTCTGGGTGTTGATATATATTTTAATGTATGTATTTACAAAAAATATATAAGTATTAGTTGTCTATTTCCCATGATACAAGCTATGCTTAGATTACTTTGGGGCTAGATTATAATAAATAATTATTTCAATTCAGCTCTGTATATACTACGTGGATTATTAATCCATAGGACACAGCAATCACTCACTTAAATAAACAATTAACAATGTTGTGTAATCAAATAATTAAGAGACGTCGCATCAATATCTCAGTGGTCACTATAAAACGTGTCTTCAATCTATGCAATAAAAAATTGGATGTGGGAAGGAAAGGTGTTTCTGTCGTAGAGCGGGAACCCTCCTTACCGATAAACATCTGGTGATTAAGCACGTAACATTATTACTCACATAAAAAAGTAATTATATGGGTCAAGTTTGTGAATGTTGCGTGTCCAATTTCATTTTACATTTTACTTGCAGCCTCTCCCGGCTTCGCTCGGGTAGCTTTAAGTTTTTAAAGCTGGAACTATCTTTATCAGAATAAAAAAATAGCCTTCAAGCACTCAGAGATAATGCAGTTACCTCATGTCAGAATTTTCTAAATTTGTTGTTTGTCGGAGATTTCCTCCTGCACCCAAACTTTTGCCTTTATCTCACAAACTTTTACCTTATAATAATAAAAATGTATAAAACAAAACCCGTGCAAATACCTAAATATTACTATTAAGTTACATACCATAATTTATTTTGATATGATATTCATTATAAGGTAGACTATGATTTACCACGGCATAGCAAACCGGATAGGAGGGCAACCGGAGGAGGGCGAGGACCTTAACACCAGGTGGGCCATCAGCTCGTTCCATAACTGTATCACATAAAAAAAGGTTTTACATGTCATTGGATTTTTTGTTCTAGGACAAGCTAGTTTACTAACGATCTATTTTTCATATTGAGAACGTAGTATGTTGTACATAACCATATTTTTCAAGTGAAAAACTCATTTGTACACGCAGAGATTTAAACCAGCAACCTTTGGATTTCGATTCAGTTTCCATACCACCATGCTCTTAATTTCTGACACTATCCTGCTTATTAGATACATTCACATTGAAATTATAGAGGAAATTATTCCCCGCTGACAATTTACATAACAAGCCCATAAAGTTCACCATCCAATAAACGGATTAATTAACTAGTATTCAAATTATTTCATCGTTTAATCTAAACAACTATTTAGTTACGAAAAGAGGTAGGCAGTGTTTTAATGTGATTTGAGTGTTACGCCATGATTAATTTATAGTACAAGATTTATCACCTGATGTTGTCGGTGCGATAGACCCTAACTGTGGGTAGACCGAAGATGTGCCTTCTGTCTACCCTGCCTTCTGCGACGTAGGTCGTGGGTTTGATTCCCACCCAGGACAAACGTTTGTGTAACGAACTTGGGATCTTTGTCTGGGTGTAAATATTGTATTGTATATGGTATATATAAAAAAAAAATGTTGAATTATATCAGTTGTCTGGTTACCATGATACAAGCTATTTACTTAACTTACTTTGGGGCTAGATGGCGCCTGTGAAATGTCCACCAATATCTATTTATTTATTTACATATATATGAAGATACACTCTTTTGTACATAGTTCACCGATACTCACGCTGTTTTGATCCGTATACAGTACAAGCGGGTTATTACTTGGCAATCATAAGTAATTCAGCAAGCATGTTGAATATTACTAGTTAAGATAATTATCTGCGAATATTACTCCCTAGGACCTACCTTGAGAGTTCAATCCAATTAGTATCACAACATCGTGTTGATGATAATCAAACAAGCTAAATCCGATTGAATTCGTATCGTGGTTTAGGCAGAGCAAACATACGGTTATGTTTGTATTATGGTGAATTGAACTGTAAAAAAGCAGAACGACAGAAATGGGACGATGTCTACATAAATTGACGACCAATTATTGTTTACTAACAAATTATTCAATACCTCGAGGATAACTCGTTAAAGTTTTTCATCTATTCACTAGTTTTCACTCGAACACCAGCCGGAAAGTTTGAAATCTTTGAAAAATGGCATTTGTAAAGTTGAAAAGCTTGTGTTAATAAGCTCCTGTATAAGTGAAATTAAAATTTTAATATTTTTTTCAGTTTTATTATCATCTTTAATAAGCAATGAATGTTTTAAGCATAAAACCCAATAATTGTTATTAATATCTATGAAGTAATTAAATATCATTCCTAAAATAAAGCCATCTACAACTGTCGACAACAACCATTAATATCAACTCGTTGCAAATTTTTGCGCGTCCATCGCTTTCACAATTTTGGTAATGGGCTTTTTATCACAGGCAATTTATTTTTCTATTCTGCCCTTTTTTTTGTTTATGCTGATCTATCATTATCTATTGACTGGCCTCACAGCTCAGTTGGTAGTAAGCCTTCTGCGCTGTAGGTGCGTGGGTTCAATTCCCACCCAGGACAAACATTTTGTGTAACGAACATAGATGTTCTGTATCTGGTGTTGATATGTATTATATGTATGTATTTACAAAAAGTAAATACATATATCAGTTGTCTGGTACCCATGATACAAGCTATGCTTAGCTTACTTCAGGGCTGGTGTGAATTGTCAACCAATATTTATTTATTATGATATCTATCATCGCAATAAAGTGTTTATCTATCTATCTATCCATCATCTGTCTATCTATCGTCGAATCGATCTTCGCATTAAAGAAACGAAAAATGACACGCTCCAATTCACTTCCGTTAACTACCAAGCAGGTCACAGAGCTGCCTTTTCATAAAAAAATATAAGTACAACAATTACGTCACGTCTTAAGAGCACTTTGTGAAACCAGACATGGATTTTGGTCACCGCCCGCCGCCTCGCCGCCGGCCCACTTCCTAACGGCACTGCTACACGGTGGCACCGAATTAACCAACACTTTCACCTGGTCTGTCACTTAGCAAACTGCTTGCATTCATCTTAATGGCTGTTAGTTAGAAGACAGTAGCCGCTACCGACATCTTCAAGATTCATTTACTTAACGGGTACAAAAGCGACTATGAATTTAGCCTGCCTACGCTTTTACAATTTACCTTTTATTTTCAGTGGCGAAATTAATAATAGTTTAAATACTTACTCATTTGAAGCATTTCTTAATTATATCTAATAATAATTTGTTTGCGAATAATAGTTAATATTGGACAAATTAAATTATGTTTTTATATATTAATAAACAATTGTCTGAAATAAATAATTCAAACATTCACGAGACTTCAAACATTTAAAAAAGTCTAAAAAATGAACGCAATTATATTGGAAAAAAAACTCAAATATTCATATTTTCGCTAACGAATGTAAATTATTATCTTGTGAACTTGTCATTGTTGAAGCAAGTCAATTAAACTTCCATTAATTTCGCCGTCTGAGCATTCCATCAAAATACGTAGTCGTATTATTCAGGTAATTCGTATTGTTTATGGGGAGTAGAACTTGTACCAAGTTCATCCTTTGAAGTACTTCAAGTAATACCTGAAGACAGAAATAGGTAATACTCTTTCTGCCACCAAGCAGTAACTCATTACTGTGTTTCAGTTTGAAAGGTGTGGTTGCCGGTGAAATTACAATCACAGGAACATTTCACCTTCACATATCAGAGTTACGGGCACAATAGGAATACAAATTGAGTCTTCCCATGTCTATTTAGGTACTTTGCTTCACATTTTTGTCTATGGGCGGCGGTTATCAGGTGGGCCGTCAGCTTGTACCGTCATCTCAATGACATAAAAAAAACATGGGCCATGAGAGCCATGACCCACGTGAGTTTTTGCTCATTAGGTGTAATATCTAAGAAACACAACTCAAAAATTCCAGGGATTTCGTATCTTTAATGAAGTTAACACTAGCCTACTCACAGTCACTGGAACTCACCGCTAATTTAGCGATTTACGATTTAAACTGAAACTTTACACCCTTATGTCAGATGGGTTCACTGGTATAGCTCAGGTCTCCCCATTCTACAGTAAGCAAAGACCCGAGTCGTATTGCTACACTCTCGGGCAGAGGATACTGGCTGCAATCAGGTGGACCATCTGCTCATTTCATCACAAACTCAAGTAATAAAAATATCTGCGAGAGCCTAATGAAGTATAAAAGATTTATTTATGTTACATACATTATATACACATTCAAATTGAGCAACCTAAGCAATCATATCACAAATCAATAAATAATTAGAAGACTACAACTAATAGATATCATATTAGGAAATATTCGGGTCCAACATACGAACCACATTTGGGAAAGTCTTTTGGGGCTTGAACGAAATTACTCGCCTCTCCCACTTTTAGGATGAAGTCTAGCCCTCTCGTCCAGTGAGCGGATCTTTCATCTCTCATCAGCCAGAAGCCAGGGTTATCGGCTTTGAACCTGAGTGCCACTACTCCAAACCTTGGAATCACTATTGTGTCTTTGCGCACAGGATTGATGAGATTCCTGTGTGAGAACAGGGTGCCTTCGCGGTGCATATGTTTGATGGTTTCTTTGTCCGTGCTGCTGTTGAGAGCCCTGATGGCTGTGATGTAGAAACTGTATCCGTGGAGATGGAATATGTGGTCTGACTCACCACCTGCAAATAAATAACAGAAGTTTTTAAGTTTTTTTTAATGTAATGTTTTTTATAAAACGAGACGAGACGGCCCAGCTGATTTTAAGTGGTAACCGCCGTCCATAGACAACAGCAATACGACTGAATTCCTCTCCACCATGACTCAAGTGGCATTGCGTTGCGTCCATCACCTCGAGACGGATGTTACGTCTCATGCGCCTGCAATTTCACCGGCACCCACTCCCTTCCACCGGAACACAGCAACACAAGTGCATCACTGCTTGGCGGCAGATTAACAGGTGTGGTGGCAGTACTTCTCCGGGCGAACTTAGCACAAGCTCTACTGCTGCTTTGGGTTGCTCCTTTCGCACCACCATTCGATTCAATGAGTTATCACCTACGGACGCGAGCAACGTGGGCCCCCGAAGGTGATGGTTATAAGAGCCAACAGCATAAAAGTAATAGAACTTATACCAAGTAGTCAAACTTGGCCATTTCTGCCGCCAAGAATTAATGCATTCGCGTTACTGTGTTCCACATTCAAAGACGTTGCCGGTGAAATTACAGGCACTTGAGGCATTCCATCTTAACTTCTCACAGTCACGGGCGCACTACAATGTGACGGTTCTTCCCATAAGCGAAGGAACACAAGACGTTTTGGTTATGGGCAGAGGTTACCACTTAACATCAGGTCGGCTAACTTGCTCGTTCAACTAATTCGCGAAAAAGTATACATACAAATGGCTCCATAGAAAAACCAATATTGAGACTCAATTTGCATCGGAAAGCCGCCAGAAATGATTGCAAAGCCGCATAGTTTGAAACTCTGAGTTATCACTCAAATGGAAGTAAATAAAGTTAATGCGTTACTTTCTGGCAGAGTTAAGAAGAGCAGGTAATTATACCCACATATTAGTTCCGTTTGAATCGTGACCTAGATTGTGTAAAATGTGAGGCCTAGTCTATCAGTCTTTCCGCACTGTTGACTGAAATATTATATAAGTTAAGTACTTAATATCTTTTGTAGTTACATCATTCCGTAATGATGAAATAAGCGTGACAAGTTTTGACCCAGAAATAAGAATAGTACCGTGTATTTCAAAATGAAATGGAATATTTTTATTTGCCTGGAATAGGTACATTTTGTGTTATTATATTACAATTGAAAGCCAAATTCTCTTCCTTAAAATTTTTGTACTGAATAAAGCAGCTATTATTATTCTGAATTGGAGTTCCCTAGTAAATATAATTTAATACAAAAATATATTATTTTCTGAACACGGATCCTGATAATAATAATAATATTTGTGAACAATTCACACAGCGTCATCTAGTCCCAAACTAAGCGTAGCTTGTACTATGGGAACCAGATAACTGATAGAATACATATACACTTTTTTGTAAATACATACATATAATACATATTAACACCCATACACAGAACAAACATCTATATTCGTCAAACAAATGTTGGTCCTGGGGGAAATCGAACCCACGACCTACAGCGCAGAAGGCAGAGTTACAACCAACTGAAATGTGAGGCCTGTCGATATATTAGGTGTATGGTCCGTTCTAGTTGTTTTTTTTTGTAAATAAATTACGGAAAGAGCAGATGGCCCTTGCAATAACTCTCTTAATAAGGCTCAAGCCGCACAATATTACACCGCTGTAATGTCTCATGTGCCTGTTATTTCCCCGGACACAACCAGAACTAGTTTTCAAACCAAAACACAGGAATGGGATTTGGTTACTGCTCGGAAAAAATAAGTATGTCGTGGTTGTCCTTCCCCGACAAACTTGGCACAAGTTCTGCTTCTAGGTACCTACTACATGTTATAAAAATTATAAAATGAACAAAATAAATTATTTCTCGCCTCTCATCGTAGCCATTGCTTTGCGATGATGTGCAGCATTTGGTCAATGCAATGTACATAATTATGCACAATACAATAATGTACAATATAATAATGTACAATATGATAATAAATACAATATGTTCACTATTTGGTACCGTCGGGCAAAAATTCAGAGGCGTGAGTTGTGGAATAACTAAAAATTTTATGCGGAAAATATAGCAATGAGAAACCCATAATATAAACTAATGACTGCTTTAGGCATTTTAAGAGATTCATTCTTATTTGAAGTTTTTATTTTCCCATTGTGTTAAAAACTAATAGTCAGTTAGCTGCTGATCAAAATAAAGACGAATGCTAATAATTCTCTCGAATGAATGCTTAATTTAATGTATAGATATGACCAATGACCAATTTTCGGAACCTACCTGGAAATCGATCCTGGGATTTCTTCATCGTTTTTATTCTTAATCGTATTCATCTAAGAAAATGTTAAAACTAGAACAGAATAGGTATAGTACTTTTTCTTAGCATCATAAAAATGTACAAGTTTTTTATATAAACGACTGACCGCACTAACGGCGAAAACTATAACACAATGATATTTTACGAGATCTCACGTCTTTGAGACTTTCTCTGCATTAGTGTGGGTAATTTTTATAACTGACAGATAATTTTAAAGTCCATGATCTAGATAGAATGGTGTTCTAGTACATAATAATATGTATATAGCAGTTGGCACCTCACTGGAGCCTTTTTTTTCCGGTGGGAAAATGCTTTGCGCATGCCCCCCGGTTCGTGGAGAACAGGGAGGGTATGTCCGACTCTCCAGTAACTGAGGCAGCCTGCTGGCCTACGGACTAAAAACCCACCGACATTCCTACCTATTATCTTGGTGCCAATGCATCGTCAAACAACTCATCTTCTGATGAGTTGTTTGACGATGCATTAACACCAGATGGAGTCACGGGGTCTCTTACGAATTCTACCGCGGCACCTCACTGGAGCCTAGCCTAGCCTGGACAGTATGTTATTTTAAAAGTCATCTGTTCACACAAAAGATCTTCTCAAAGTATTTCACTGTGTTTTACTATATTCAACTGTCATTCTGCCCCTTCTGATTCTGTCCCTTCGAGATCCTAGTAGACAACTCCATTATTATGGGGATTGAATTCCATAATAATGTTTTTCGTTCTACCATTTTGCAATTTAGTATTACTATTGCAATAATGCACTTGATCTTTTTGAACGCCGCTCATTATTTCCAACAATAACGCTAACACACATGTACTATGTCGGTTACATAGTGTACATATGTGGCATATAGGTACACAAATACCTAGTAAAACAACATAAGCGAAGTTTTTTAAATACTTTAGTAAGCAGGCAACTAAACGTAATTTGAGCATACACACTTTCATGTTCTTAGAAAAAAGTTCTGGCAGTGTCATTAATTACGTCCAATATTAATTAGCGCAGCTGAAATTTTATCACAAAGCAACGAAATAAACCCAACAGACCCAACCGAGCCAACCTTTATTAAAATCAATGAAAATTAATTTAGCGGAACAAATAAGATTACATTTTGTCCGTCAGCCCCAGGATTACAATTTAATTTTGTTCTCTTTTTTTAAAAACATTCGATAAATTTCATGGAATCATAATGAATCCGACTACTACTGGGGGCCTATTCCCGGCACGGTGTGAGACGTTATGTTTGCACTGAAAGGGATCTTATGCTTTTTCATGTCCTTATGCATGTCTTTATCTTTACAAAAGTTGTTCTCGATTGGCAGGTGACGTCTTACATCATGCCGGAAATAGGAATAGGAAATACTCTCCCCAAAGCATGTTGATCTCCTAGATAAATTGTCAACTTGCTTTTAAAGCTCAACGTTTAAAATTACAAATCATTTAAGCGCCAAACGAAAACTAATATTCATCATGATTAAATCTTTCATCGAGAGGTCAAAGAAAGAAAGTTGTTGCAAAAAAAAGTTAGCTTTGATAAATAGGTGTTGGTACATAACCTTTATAATAGAACAATGCTAATGGCTCATAATGAAATAAAGAACTATTCTATTCGAGTCACTGGTTCTCTCGAACCAGTGTGGTGAAAGGATTTTAAATGGTCCTCAAACAGGGTCCTTTCGTGCACGTGACGCTTCGATTTTTTTGTTCTAGGACATGTCGATTTCCTCACGATGTTTTCCTTCACCGTTTGAGAACGTGGAATTGCGCAGATAAATCTTTCAATCGAAAAAGTCATAGGTGCACCTTGGGATTTGAACTGGCGACCTCCGGATTGAAACTCGGGGTCAGTACGAATAGAACACCACGCTCTCAAATCAAAAAAATATCAAAAAGAAAAGAAAGAACGAAATATAACTTTCTTTCTTATAATAATTGAAATCTTGAACAAATATTTCTGAAGGTATTTCAATAATATTGAATTTAAACCGAACTGTATGCTTGACCGCCTGCGTATTTAAATTCATTGGTCAAAAATATTAATATTATTATAATAATTTCGCTAAATTTTGTTTTCTAATTGTAATGTGCAGGCAGAAAAGCTTTGACGAGAATATTTCAATACATTTTTTTCATTTTATATTAGTAACGGTTTACACATTTTTTTCGATATCAATTAATCTTTCACCGAATGAATTTATTTGTTTGTTAAAATAAGATGCATATATTAATCACTAATTTATACGAGTTTATTTCAGAAATAAGAACTCTCTGTGTAATGTTCGTTCGGTAAGTAAGTTTCTTTAATGTTTAAGGAGTATAATTATAAACTCTAGGAACACGCTGTTAAAACGCGGTTTGTTCAGCAATAAACGTGGAATTTTTACAGAAACCTACACTTATTAAAGAACCATTGTTTCTATCGATATTCGATAATTGGTCGCTGAATAGGCTACGTTTCAAAAACCAATACTAATATTTTAGAGTGTGAGAACTCTCTTTTAACAGTCACAGCCCAGCCATCACTTGTCCAAAACGGTAAATTCTACTTCAAATTGAGTATACCCGTCAAAATATAAGTCATAAAACGTTTTCATTACTGACTCGCCGCAGTACAAAATAATTGCTGTTTCGTGTATTGTGGTCCCTCGTCAAAACCTCGAGTACAATGATCTTTAATTTGTGAGACACAGATTATTATTGAGCTGCAATTAAACCATTTTCAATTATGTTCTAGTGTTTCTGAAAACAAACTAGGTTTTTTGTCTCAAATACCAATAAAAGGTTGCATTATTACTTATAGATGTATACCTAAATAATCCTTCGGTGCCTAAAAATTATTCTGAGCTAATACATTTTCGTTTGCAGCATCTGTCTATTCTGATCAGAAGTTGACATTTATAATCTCAGACTAGAAACATACTAGGTCATACAGTATTTCATTACTATTACCTACATTCTGTACGTAATCAATTACGCTGGAGAATCCGACATGGTTTATCTTGAACTCGGCAAAACGCAATTATTAAACCGGGTTCATATCAGATACCTTAACAAGTGTACAGCGTACAGTATAGATGCCGGGAAACAACTTGAAAAATGTCATTGCGCAGAACGTAACGTAATTTTTCGTACAAGTGTACGAAAAACTTTCCCTCACTTCGCCATCTCATGTTCAAGTTGTTTTTTTTATTATGTCATTGAAGTGACGAACGATCTGACGGCCCATCATTCAATGGACTACATGCCTGTTTTTACCTACACTTACATTATACAGGGTTACAGGAAAAGTCGTGCTAGATCCGTTAAGGGCGTGGAGTACCCATCATTTCTGACTTATTTCACTATGAAACACCCTACCCTAAACTTAACCCTTTTCGAGATATTCGACTTTTAATTTTTTATTGAATAATGCCGATTTTTAGGCTACGAAATTTATTTTTGTTTATTTTGTGTATCTTATTATTATTATTATTGCATTTTTACATGTGTAATAAGATGCTTTAGGACATCAATCATTAAAATAGTGCATAAGTTAATTGAATAGACCGTAGTAGACAAGTGAAAGTAAAAAAATAAAAAATATATTAGCAAGCTTATTTTTCTCTAAGGGATATCTAAAAAAAATATTATGACACCTGTTCGGCAGATATTTTTTAAAATATCTACGTTTCATCAGCTATCTAACGAGGTATAATAATCTAGGGTTTTATTCAAATGCATTGGAAAAAAATTAGTTTCATAGGCGACAGTGGAGAAGAAAATTTATACTTAGCCCTAAAAAGTAAAATAAAACATTAGGTATGCATGAAATGTCATTTATTAAAGGTTTTCACACAACTTTTTCTTATTCTACAGTTCATGTTCAACATGGCCGCCTCTATTTCTGAAACATTGTCGCATCCTTCTACGGAGACCAGTCTTCACTACTCCAGTGGTCAACGTGGTCCTCATTTTATTTGCTGCATCCACAATCCTTTCTCTTAAGTCTTCCACAGACAAAACTGGATTCGGCTCGCTGTACACAAGACTTTTCATGCACCCCCATACATGAAAATCCATGGGAGTTAGGTCCGGACTTCTTGCTGGCCATGGCAACGGCCCACCTCGTCCTATCCATTTGTTTGGATAATTTGTGTCCAGCCAGTCTCTGACACTTCTCCTGAAATGGGCAGGGCAGCCATCGTGTTGGAACCACATGTCCCTGATCAGGTTGAGTGGCAGATCATCCAGCAAATCACTCAAGTCTGCTCTCAGGAAATTTTCGTAGCTTTCCCCATTTAGATTATCCGGGAGAAAGTAAGGTCCAATCAAATGATTAGAGATAATGCCCATCCACACATTCACGCTGAATCTTCGTTGGGACCCTTTCACTCTTTTCTTATTGGGATTCCTTAGTTCTTTTGGGGCCCAGTAATGGACGTTGTGATAGTTGGTTATGCCATCTTTATCAAATTTGGACTCATCCGTCCACAAGATATTTCTTAGAAAATCTGGGTCTTCTACGTCAGCATTTAGCATAAATCTGCAAAAGTCCAATCTTCTCGCGGGGTCTCCTTCTTCAATAACGTGTACCGGCGTGTAATGGTACGGGTATAGGCCAGCAGTATGCACTGTAAACCACACTCTCCATTGCGAAAGTCCCAGATCACGGGCAACAATATTAGTGGAAGTAGTCGGATCCGCTCGAAAGCGTTGCACTATCTCATTGTCCTGTTCTTCGTCGTCAATTCGTGGTCTTCCCATGTCTGTATTTCGTCTCAAAACAGAGCCAGTTTCTTTAAGTCTTCGATAAACTCTGTCAAAACAGGCCACATCCGGCACTCGACGACCGGGGTAGCGAGTTATGTATTCGTTACGAGCTACCGTTAGAACTGCTACCTGGAGCGTCCCAACTACTTTTTTCCACGAAATGTAATACAAACCCTAGATTGTTAGACCTCGTTAGATAGCTGATGAAACGTAGATATTTTAAAAAATATCTGCCGAACAAGTGTCATAATATTTTTTTTAGATATCCCTTAGAGAAAAATAAGCTTGCTAATATATTTTTTATTTTTTTACTTTCACTTGTCTACTACGGTCTATTCAATTAACTTATGCACTATTTTAATGATTGATGTCCTAAAGCATCTTATTACACATGTAAAAATGCAATAATAATAATAATAAGATACACAAAATAAACAAAAATAAATTTCGTAGCCTAAAAATCGGCATTATTCAATAAAAAATTAAAAGTCGAATATCTCGAAAAGGGTTAAGTTTAGGGTAGGGTGTTTCATAGTGAAATAAGTCAGAAATGATGGGTACTCCACGCCCTTAACGGATCTAGCACGACTTTTCCTGTAACCCTGTATACATATAAGTTAAGTAATATTTGTGCTAATGTCTTTTCTGTTATCAGAACCAATCGGTTATCAGAAATTATTAAAATTATACCAACGAAATATAATTGTTCATTAGGGTATGACCATAATTTATTAGAAATTAAATTACCGATTAGGGTATGACCATAATTTATTTGAAATTAAATTACCGGTTAGGGTATGACCATAATTTGTTCCTAATCCCAATGGTACGACTATAATTTATTTACAACATGCATTACTCAGAATATAACTTGTCCGTTTCTGTTGATTACATTCACAAATATAGGACACTTCAGAAAGTGGTTATTTAAACAAAAAAAACATTACTTTCAGTCGAAACGCATTTATCATTGAAATTGAAAGAAATTGAATTAATCAAAAGTAATCGATCCACAAAACTATTGTACTTAAGGCAGATATCTAACCTGAGACTTAATCGTTTTAGGGGAGGGGTGCCATGAAAGGGACACGTATTGAAAGGGACAATGCAAATAACCGATAAAATAAAAACAATTTCAAGACAACACTATTTCTGCCGTATGGCAACCTTAACGCAAGTTCGTTCGCGGCTAACTTCATACTCCTGTCATTTCAAACTTGGCGGATTTGTGCGTGTATTGTTATTGGGATTGAATAGTATTTTTTACGTTAAAATTGAGAAACGTTTTATCGAGTGCTGCGTGTTAATTTAAATGTTAGAATCACTGTTTAAGATAGGTTGGACATCCACAGGTACGAGAATATAAGGTCAGTGAACATTAATTTGAAATTGTAGATTTTGTGGTTATGTTTTCAATTTTTGTATGATATTTATGAAAGGGACACAAGTATCGGTTATGAATGGGACGTCCCTTTCATAACTGTCCCTTTCAAGACTGCTATTTTTCACTAGGTTTCTAATATTTTATTTACTTCTTTATCAGATTAAAAATGCCTCGTAAGAAGAGAACGCGTGTTGATGCACACAAAATTGAAGAGGCGGTGAATGAAGTTTTGCAAAAAGGAATTTCGGTGAGATCGGCCGCGAAGATTGCTAATGTAAGCAAATCACATTTGCACAGATTGGTGGCAAAAGCTAAAGCTTCTGAATTTTCATCATTTGTTTACGAACCAAACATTGGCAATAAAAAAATTTTCACGGTAGACCAAGAACGTTCTTTGGCAGATTACTTAAAGACATCTGCAAAAATGTGCCATGGCTTGACAACTAAACAAGTCAGAGAACTAGCATATCAGTATGCTGTTCGTTTAAATCTTACCATACCATCTTTTTGGGAAGCAAATAATATAGCTAGCCTAGATTGGCTTAAGGGCTTTTTAAAAAGGCATGATTCGCTAAGCGTAAGAAAACCTGAGAATACTTCACTAGCAAGAACTACGAGCTTTAATAGACACAATGTTCAAAACTTTTTCGATAACTTGGAGAAATGTTACTTAAAGCATAATTTCGCTCCAAATATGATATGGAACTTAGATGAAACTGGGTGCACGACGGTCACTAATGCACCCAAGATAGTTGCCCAAGCAGGTGTTAAGAGAGTTGGTCAAATCAGCTCAACAGAACGTGGCTCGCTTGTAACTATGCTGGGTTTCGCAAATGCTGCTGGTGGAAGTATTCCTCCTGCTTTTATATTTCCGCGTGTTCATTTTAAGGAACATATGCTTGAAAACGGTCCTACGGGTGCTTTGGGCCTCGCAAATGTGTCTGGTTGGATAACCGAAGATAGCTTTTTAAAAGCTTTAAAACATTTTGTTCACTACGTCAAGCCTAGTGCTGAATCACCGGCTTTAATAGTCCTCGACAACCATAAGACTCATATAACTATTAACGTAGTGCTGTATGCCCGAGCAAATAACATAATGATACTAACCTTTCCACCTCACTGCAGTCACCGCCTGCAACCCCTCGATGTGACCGTATTCGGACCCTTCAAAGCTCGGTATAGAGCTAGCATGAATGACTGGATGACTTCCAACCCTGGCAAAACTGTCACAATTTATAATGTGGCTCAATTTGCTAAATATGCTTTCTATGCTGCTTTTAATATGAATAATATAACTTCTGGTTTCAAGAACACCGGGATATGGCCGATTAATAAAAATATTTTCTCAGATGAAGATTTTTTACCTGCTTTCGTGACCGACCGACCACAGTGTCTTAAGACCCCCACTGGTTCAGCTGAAAACCCTGACGAATCTTCCTCAAATGAAGAGGAACTGCCCCATAGATCTTCTTACCCTGTTGATCCTGAACTTGATTCAAATGCACGAACCGTTTCACCTTCCATTTTAAGTCAGCCACAAGCTGGGTGCTCTACTTTGAACGAGCCACAACCTGGAACATCTACTTCAAATGAGTTTCAATTTGGCCTCTCTACTTCAAATGAGCCACAACCTGGAACATCTACTTCAAATGAGCCACAACCTGGAACATCTACTACAAAAGAGACACGTACTAGATCTTCTACTTTGAATGAGCCACAACCTGGACCTTCTACTTTAAATGAATCACAAGCTGGATATTCCGATACTGAAGTTTCACACGTTAAGGCTTCAAATTCTGCTTACCCTCTAATCACTCCGGAAGCCGTTCGACCATTTCCTAAAGCTTTACCTCGGAAATCTACTGGGAAGCAACGTAAAGGTAAAACCACGATTATAACTGAAACCCCTGAAAAAGATAGATTGCTTTTAGAAAATATGATGGATATCTTAAAAAAGAAAACACCCAAGAGTGAGCAACGAAACTTAAAACATGTGAAACAAATTTTCAAAACCAATTTAACAGATCAGGAATCAAACAAAACCAAAAGTAACGAGAAGGCTAAAAGGAAGAAAAGAGATATTAAGGAAAATGCTAAAGTTAGTCAGAAGAAGAAGAAGAAGAAGGTTGCACGAAAAATAGCAAGCAGTAGTAGCAGCAGCGATTTATTGTCAAATGTAGACAAAGATTCTGACTCAATAGATGATACTTCAGAAAATGAAGGAGTCACTCCAAGATTAAGAAATCGCAGCATCACAAAAGATAAAACAGGAGATGATGACCAATGTAATGTTTGTAAGAAAAAATATTCAGAAAGCACTGAAGATTGGTTTCAATGCAAAATTTGTACGAAATGGACACACGAAACCTGTGGCGTTAAAGGCATTTTCAATTTTTTTTGCTCCCTATGTCACTAAAAACTGCAATGATTAGTATCCAAGTTTACTTTTACATTGTACCTTAGACTGTAAACTAAAGGCAAAACTTTTTATGGAGGCTGTTAATTATAATTCTATTAAAAAAGCATTAATTATTATAAGTCGTATAGTATATATAAGTCTAAAATTAAAGAAGTCTGTAAGATTAATAAAGATATTATAATTCCAGTCACTTTTAATTTAAATTTTATCATACCTAAGTAGTTAGTGTACACATATTTCTTTGAAATTAGGTACTGTCCCTTTCATAAATTACTGCGTCCCTTTCAATACAGCCCATTTATGAAAGGGACAAAATACACATTTTTTAAAGATGCGAAAGTAAACAACTAATAATTGATATATGTCAATTATTGCATTTCATTTCAATAGTTAAATATCAAACGCTTCCTATTCGACTACAACCTGTTCCAAATATTTTCTCAGTAACTTACAAGAGCCTCAAAATCAAAAATGTCCCTTTCATGGCACCCCTCCCCTACTGCTCTATACTGTTATTCTCAGAAATTAAGATTCGAATTGAGACTGAGCCGTCCCAGAGTATTTCATTAACACTTAATATTGTACATTTCACACAGCGCCATCTAGCCCCAAAGTAAGCTAATTATAGCTTGTATCATGGGAACCAGACGCCTGATATAATACTTAAATACTTTTTTGTAAATACATACGTTATCAACACCCACACAGAATAAACACCTATGTTCGTCACACAAATGTTTGTCCTGGGTGGGAATCGAATCCACGACCTACAGCGCAGAAGGCAGGATTACTATCAAATGACCTATGAGGCCAGTTTGTATACTTAGATAAATCGTAGAAAATAAAATATTGTTACGGTTTCTAACAATAGATGTACATTACAGATTCACTAGGAGAGTGCGTATATAATTTACGAATCTTCCGGCCACAGTTATTTAGAGCTTCCCGTGCAAACTGATCAGATCACTATGTTATAATAACGGCGTAAAATTGTAACCATTCTATCAGTTACGACATATTTTGTGAGAAATATTGGTAGTATGTAGCCACTTTTCATGAAAACTAATTCATAACTTGACTCCAGCTGGCAACATAACTTGCTAAAACACGATCAACTCTGTGTGCTTAGCGAATATTGACACACAAACTTCCCGAAGTGTTGAAACGAGTGTCGTTTCTAAACTTTCGGAGATGGAAAGCGACGCCGCGCCGCTTTAGGCCTAACAGATTACGAGGACAGCTGAACAACAAGTAGAATTATTATACAACACTTTCAAACACTACTTGTAATATATTATTCTTTGTTGACATTTAAAATGCCACCACACCTTCGTCTCCAATTTGCGGATCTCATGTGTACTTATTATCCCTCATTAGCAACACGGCTTAGCTGTTTCTCAATTTTCGGATTCGAACCTTCGCTCACTTGCTTGTGCCAGCGCGACTTTGCTTGTGTGGGCTTAATTATAAAGGTCAGGTCTACCCAACGTCACTTGAAGGAACTGAGTCACATAATTTTTATCTATATCTAAATATATTTTTGATCTTAAGCTACAGCGGTATTGTTACTTATTATCACTGTCTGATCTCTTAATTTAATCAGCGGTTTCTTTAATCTATACAAATGTGAGTGTGAAACATCGCAGTGGTATGCTAAATTACAAATTGCATTGACTCCAACTTCGCAAGTTTTATGTACTTGTAAATGGCTTTTACCGCCCAATTATATTTTACAACATTCGATCAAAACGGCAAAAAACTTCGCATACAGTATATTCTTGTCTGTCTCCCTAATCTGACCTTACAGCTCCGTTGGTAGTGACCCTGCCTTCTGCGCTCCAGCTCGTGGGTTCGACTCCCGACCCAGAACAAACATTTATATGACGAAAATAGTATTTTGTTTTGTGTCTGGGTGTAAATATGTACTTATTGTGTGGATGCATTTACAAAAAAGTATATAAGTATTCTTTGACTGGCCTCATAGCTCAGTTGGTAGTAACTCTTCCTTCTGCGCTGTAGGTTCTGGGTTCGATTCCCACTCAGGACAAGCATTTGTGTGACGAATATAGATGTTTGTTCTGTGTCTGGGTATTAATACGTATCATATGTAAATGTATATATTTACAAAAAGTATATAAGTATTATATCAGTTGTCTGGTTCCCATGATACAAGCTATGCTTAGCTTACTTTGGGGCTAGATGGCGCTGTGTGAAATGTCCACCAGTATTATTATATTATTATATTCTATGCCAACTACACGAGTGGTAGTATAATGTAATTACCTTGATCAAACATAATGATTTCAACGGTGGAGTCCAGGGGAACATTCTTGACGTGCACACACTCGTCGCCCTGGCCGGCTGCGTCTGCGCAGAATGTGTTCGGATCCACGTCACCGCCTTGCGTGAGCAGAGGTGACGCCGGGTACGTGAACCGGTGACCGTCGGTTTGGCCCCAGCTCTCTGTGGGAACACATACAATGTAGTAATAATAATAATAATAATAATAATGTGAATGATAATGAGGAGAGTGAATAGGTATCTTCTAGGCGCGCATGCTACATCGTAGACCGCATCGTCACTTAACATCAGGTGAGATCTTGCAAGATTCTGCGAAAAGTTGAAAAGTTTGAAAAGTTCTTGCGAAAGTTCTTACAGTTGGATGAAAATGAAAATTGTAGAGATAAAAATTTTACATCCACAACAAACACACAACTCATACTGTAATTTACTTGGTTAACAGTTGCAAACGCAATTATTACCAACCTTTATATTGAAGGTTGAGCAAGCAAAACTTTTCATAAATAATAAATTTTTAATGGTAACAAAGAAAATACACGTTACTTTTTAGTAACGTGTATTTTCTTTGTTACCATTAAAAATTTATTGTATAGTAACATGCTAGTAACTGCAGGCACGTCAATCGTTTCAATATCACTGTCTGACTTTCTGTCTCCTGGGGATAGAAGCAGTGTGATGTCACAGATATTTCTATATAGAGGAGCTAAGTGACACTTTAATTTAGCTGTAACATATATTTGTTACGGTCAGCGTAGCATAGCCTAGCATCATGTAGCCAGCTGCTTGTTCAGGCAAATTATACAGAAAAAATAAGTGTCCTAGGAATAAAAAATATGTATATAATTAGACAATAATTATCTTATTATTTACTTATTGTTTTTATGTAGACTATATTATCATATACACAATATTTTCACCACTTGTTGTCTGATTAAATTGACAGAATGAGCAGCAGTCATAGTATTTTATTGCGCGCTTGAGACGAGATTAAAATTGTTATGGTAATTTCACCACTTTCCGGCTAAGCGGCACTAAACCGTAGATATACCCATCATTTTGTATTTATGATTATTATATTATATGATATATGATTATATTATATTTTATTATTATATTATTATCATTATATTTATGTGTTTATCGCATTCTTATTACAACAATACATATGACGATCCCGACTGGCTGAATCACAGCCAACGTACAGCCTAAACCACGTGACTTGAGAGATTTAAAATAAGGGTGTGTTGCTTAAAATATATCTTAAATTGTTTTTAATTAATTATTTTTATATTATTTTATTTTATTTAAATTTGAAATTTTGTAATTTTGTAATTGTGTTGTGTTGTGTTGAATGTGTTTTAATCTATGGATCTATGGGTCTTGATGAGATTTGCTCCAAAATTGAGTTTTAGTGTGGTACGAAACGTCGCTGCATTTCAAAACCTTTGGGAAGAACCATGACATTTGGGATTCTTCCGACATCAGATAAAGCATTGAATTTTGATTTCCATTTATAGAGATAGAATCTATCTGATTCTGTCTCCCATCGAATATTAAACCTAATTCGGATAATCTTTGCGGCAAAGAGTAAGCCACAATTAAAAAATTATTAATACAAATACATATAAATAATAATCAACAAAGGCCGAATCTCGCTTCTCAATAATTCCGAAAAAGGACCTTAATATTTTCTGCAACGAAATAAAGAAAAGAAATGAAGTGAGCCACTAAAAGGCTCCTTTCATGCACTTGACTAAATGTCTTCGAGTTTTGGTTCTAACACATGCTAACTCACTTACGATGTTTTCACTCGCCACATTTCTATAATTTCATCCGGACAAGTCTTTGGTCAGGCAAGTCTGGATTTAAACCAACGACCTCCAGATTGAAACTCAGTGTCTCGACCACTGGACGACCAAAATCTACTCTAGTAAGTGCTGATGTAACAGACCGTATTTATCATCAGACTATTCGAGTCTGCACCTATTATTCGAAGTTTTGACAGCACGATAAAAAACTTCAACTTAAAGCTATCTTGATCAGTCGAACGGTCGGAGACGTAGACATCGATTATAATGATACCAATTATTTGCAGTGACAGAGAACATATTTATCCCCTTTTTATATGTGTATTTGAAACCAGTGTGGTGAAAGGATTTTAAGTAAAGAGGCTACTTTCGTGCAGTATAGCTTGTATTATGGGAACTAGATAACTGATAGAATACTTATATACAGTTTTTCGCAAATACATACCTAGACTAACATCCAGAATAACATTTATATACGTCACACAAATGTTTGTCCTGCGTAGGAATCGAACCCACGACCTACAGCGCAGAAGGCAGTTACTATCAACTGAGCTGCGAGACCTGTCAAGTATATTATTATAGATATCATACAGTATATAGTTGAAAATGTATAATGGTACAGGTAACCCATCAAGCCAAGTACGCATGGCATTTACTATAGTAATTATGCACGTAAAGGTTGCGCTTGCGCACGCTTACCACACCATGTTATTTGCGGTCTCAGCGTGATTAGCTCCGACGGTCGATTGCTTCACTTTCTTTAGCTATTTGTACCGATATATTGTGATTTGAGTCCCAATAACTTGGATTCAATACAGCTTTCGCTTATAATACTAGCGGCAAGCTCTGGATTTGCATGAGATAGTTTTTCTACCATGTTTTCAGGTTTGAAAAACTATTTTCTTGTCTGTCTGTTTGTTTGTCTATGGGTATTAAATTAGGAAATGATCGAAATTTTAATAATTTTATTGGTATTAGAGTTGGCCTCGAAATAATTAGGTATAATTTACAGGAAGAAAATCTTAGCTGAATTATTAGTGGGAGAACAATGGTGGCGATGAGCTTTCTTCTTGTAACGTCTATGTTCCACCGATACTGTAACCCACAAGATTAAAAGTCGCCTATTGAGGCTTTGCCCTACCCTTCCTAGGGAAATGCTCAAGTCTTTTTATATATGATATCAAACTTCCTAATGCATTAGACTTGAAACTTGTCTCAGGATTCAGCATGACAGCATGTTTTAATAATATAGACAAATATTTTACCTTTTGAATAATATTTTTTTTAAAGTGAACCTGATATTAGCGTCTAAACAGTGTTAAAATTGTACTAGTACTGAACTAGTCACAATATGACTAATGATAATTATAAATGCATAATCCTGATAATTGTGTCTGATTTATTTAGATGCCTTTTTAAGGGTTTTTGTTTGACATCTGAAACAAATTTTGATCTGAAGATAGCAGAAGAAATCTTAATATAAGAGGACGTTTTCGCTAAAACTATGTTTGCGCAATAGCACGTTCTCAAGACTGTGAAGGAAAACATCGTGAGGACTATAACCAAGAATTCGAAGATATATAGGTAAAATAAATATAAAGAAAAGCTTGATTATAATGGAAACGTTAGTTGATGGTAGTATTGTACATAGAATAACTATAAAATTCCCTTCCATTATAATCAAGCATTTCTTTATATATTTTTTTATGTTATTGAAGTGACGGAACGAGCTGACGGCCCACCTGATGTTAAGTGGTAAACGCCGCCCATGGACAACAGCAATATTACTCAAGTTCTCTCCATAGTACGAGATGACTCAAGTCGCACTGCGTTGCATCCATCACCTCAAGACGGGGATGTTACGTCTCATGCACTTTCAATTTCGCCGGCACACACTCCCTTCCACCAAAATAAAGTAAAAAAATATAAAGTATTAAGTCCAAACAAACGCTACTTTTATAAAGATTTAACAACAGACCCAGGCTCTTCTTATAGTACCTGAGTAAGTTATGAAATAATTCGACCCACTGACATACTCTTGGGCTTTGTTGAGTAACTTGCGCTTAATCACACATCCACACGAGAATCTAACTCGAAGATTACTAGGGATGTTACATGCTTATATAATTACGAAGCAAAATTAGAATAGTCGATTAAAATTAGAATGAAAAATCGATCGAAATCAATAATGTAATAATCTATCGGAACAATAATAATTATATAAAAAACCGGATACGTGTTGACGTAGAGTTTTAAGATGAAACTATTTGGCATGTTTAGACAATGTTGTGATATAAATAATAAATATATAAAAATAAAGCATATATAAAAAAAAATTTGGTTCTTTTCCTATAAAAACTTGTGTACCTAAGTAGCTGTGTAACTTTTCTTCTTAGCACATAAAAACATGGGTTGGGAAGATTACGCACTCAAATAATTGAGATAAATTAGCCTTGGACTCAAACATACATAATACATGCTTAACCGTATATGTATTATTTGTACACTGGGTTGACAACTTTATTTTGCTCAAATCGTATTGCTAAATCTACGTTTACGAAATTAAAATTATAAGGTAATCTGTGGCTATGCCATTGATGAAATCTTCACACAACACATTAATACACATAAAAAAAATGCAAGTATTTGTATTGTCCGTCCTTTTTTGTTAAATAGCCGTATTATTGATTCGTTCTCAAGAAATACTGCACAGCACTAAATGTGAGAAATTATTTAGTAAACCTGTTATCACTGACATTGAAACATATGGTCGGTCTCTGAGATAGTATTTATTTTATTATATTTCAGTGTACTACCTATTCTTCACTTGATTTGACTCAAATGGATAAGGTACCAAAATGGTCAACTCCTAAAGTATAGAAAATGATAGATGATTAATTTACACATGTCATTATTTTTTTAGGATACTCTATCAATGATGAGGACTAATGGAGATTTTGGAAATTGAAAATTTCCGGGCACTACTACAACTAATCCTGTCACTAGTTTTCTCTAACCACTGTAGGGAAAGAATTAAAGTGCACCCCAAAAAGGCTCCTTTCGTTCACTTATTATAGTGATAGAGGATAGTTTACTTATTTAAACATCTGTAGAGATATAAAGTATTCGCCTTTCCTTCTTTAAAGAGGTAACTATGGCTTCAGATATCCTCGTTATTATAACTCCTGAAAATATCTTTTACACAGCGATTAAATCCACATTACTTATTTAATTGAAACTAAATAAGTTTCAATTAAATAAGTAATTTGAGTATTGAGTAATTTGATTAAGAACTTTTGATACAAAAAACATATGTATTTATAGAATTACCTATATGAATATTTTTCACTGATCACCTTAATTCAATTAGGTACCTTTTTTAGATGATAAAGTAAATGTGAATGGACGAAAAGAGCCTCTGTGAGGCGCACTTTAATTCATAACCACACCGATCAGAGAGACTCAGTGACACGACTACTTACTAGTAAAGTGATAAAGTTACGGAACCAGCGGCCATCACCTGGTGTTAAGTGGTAACCTCTTCACATAACAAGCAATACGACTTGAGGCCTACTTAGGTACATGAACCAAGTCGAATCGTATGAGCTGAGACGTGAAGGTAGAAGTCTCAAGTGCCTGTAATTCAACGGCAAACACACCTATCTAACCGGAACACAGAGGTTTTATTGAATACTTTCTCACGTTCGCATATACGAGTACGGTAATATTACGAGTAGGTATATCTACCTTCTATTTAAAGCACCAGCTTGAAATACTTTTCTCCAAATTCACATCTTCAAGTTGTCTGAACAATACAATTGTATTCATTACTCACCCACTCGTTTCGGCGAAATTTGTTTCGTGGAGTAATTAAAAGGCACATAAATTACATTGTTCACGGTCGCGGCCAGCTCGGTCGGCATCCCAACGGAGGCGCGAACTTCACCCAAACACACTACTTCGTCCAAATTACATCGATCACTGAACAAAGTCGTGAATTCAGTATCCACGGAAACACTGTCGACTTTCTGCAAAAAGCTTTTCCCTTCACTCTCGTACACTAAGTGGGCTACACCTTCCAAGTTGTCCTGGCAAGACTTGTCCGCAACGACACTCATTTTGTAAACACCCGACACTTTTTCAGCGGTCAAGATAAAGTCCGCGCGTTCACCTCGACCTAACTCTATGGAGCTCACATCCACCGGCTCGATATCATGTCCATCCAGAGCCACCAACTTCAACACGTGCTGGTCAATCATAAACTTCACCGCACAACTTTTAGATCCCCCTCCGTAAGCCAAACGGAATCTGTATCGTTTCCCGTTTTCTACCACGAATTTGGATAAATGAGCGTCGGCGCTTCCCTTCGAGTGGCCTCTCCCATTTATAAGAAGGGTCTCCGCGTCGGGGACGGCTGCCAATACACCAGCGAGAGGACCCATGGAATGCCCCCATTCCGAGACGAAGATCGTGTGTTCGGTCGCGTCCAAATCGTACAGCTTTCTCATGGCTTCTATTCTAGGGGATTGGCGGACCACTAACGCTCCGGCGAGTCCGTCTGCCGCGTCGGCTGCTGAGTGAGCGTGGTACATGTGTGTGCCGACTGCTGACGCACGGAACTTGTATTGGAACGTGGTGTACGCGGGTTGCGGACACTGCGTCAGCATGGGCGCACCGTCCATGAACGGCGTTTCTTTCTGGGGCTGTCCTCGCCAGTGTATGGAGAGCGCGTGCGCCGGAGCCCTGTGCACCACGTCGACGACTAGTATGTCGTTGTGGCACACGTGCAGCGCGGGCGCTGGGAGACCTCTGTTGGCTGAGAGGATCCCTCGCTCTCGCCCGTCTGCGGATATGCAGGTGGCTGGACAGTCTTGTCCATCTTTTTCTATGCAGCTGCCACAAGATCTGCAAATAATAACCGGAGATTATATATTGAGAATCTGGAAACTCTCACCAATCCAACTATGACAAGATTGAAATAGAGAATCTTAGACTGGTGCCTGATGAATCAACAGTTTGAATAATATTTGCGTATGAATCCCATATAGTTGTGAATTGAAAGCATCGATTTCTACGTACTTAAGCCCCGTGACTTGTACGTTCCTAAAGTAGGTGCTCGCAACGTTTTTTGCTTCATTCGCAACGTTTTTTGCTTCATGCGCAATATTTTTTGCTACATGCACTATCTACAACCAGTAATATAAGATGGTTTTAACTTTATAACCTTGGTTATAACTGTGGTATAAATAAACCTGTAGTAGGTACCTGCTTGAGTTCAAGGCTAACGTTTTGTCACTTACTTGCTGAGCGTCTTGTAAACCTCGATGACTAACTTCACCCGGCATATCATGGGCCAATCCAACTCGTGGCATTCGCGGTCGCAATTCTCAAAGTACTCCTCTGTAAATAATAAGTATACTTCATAAATATCTATCCATAATTAACCGCTGTACTAACTTAGAACAGGTTAACATTACTCGCTGTGCCAATACCCGTCGGGAATCTTCCAACTTTGCGAAATTGGCGGATTCCAATTTGATAATGCAATATCAAGTTGCGATATAATTCAGTTGCTTTGAGTAGAGTGGTTTCGAACGTTGATTAACTCATAAATATATTCAACTGCTATCTGCTATTAATGAATAGGCAGTCATTCGTACTAAGTACTTCTAATTAGGTTCCTATTGAATAGTTGATACCGACTCAAAATCGATAAGTAGTTATCTTTAATAGGTTACTGACAGCCGATGTACAGAAGAAGATACAGTAAGATTTTCTTAATTCTTTTTAATGTATTCTACTTCTATTCGAATCACTGGTTCTCTCGAACCAGTGTGGTTAAAGGATTTTAAGTGCGCCTCAAAGAGGCTCCTTTTGTTCATTTGACACATGTCTTCGAGTATTTTGTTCTAGGACATGTCGGTTTCCTCATGATGTTTTCCTTCATCGTTTTGAGAACGTGGTATTGCGCACGTAAATCTTTCAATCGACAAATTCACAGGTGCACGTCGGTATTTGAATTTTTTTTAAGGTATTGTAATATGCAGATATACGAACTACTTTACGAAATTTCCATGAATGGTGGTCAATAAAGTATTATCTATCTATATACAGTACCTGGCATTGGCGTAAAATGCACCACAATTAAAACGCCGGCAAATATTACTGATAGCACAAATATCCTCTGCAAGGACATCAGCATGTAATTTGGCTTCACCGGAACACTAATATCACTCTTTTCGGCCTCCATTATTTTGAATTTGAACGTAGCGGCTTTGTATCGGCACTTGTTACATGTTTGTCCGTGTGAATGGGAGCTGCGGTGAGGGCGCGACCTCACGAGTCGACCATCTGGTAGCGACTGGTGGGTCTTGCTGTGCATTTGCAACACCGCCGTGGTTCGAGTTGCACCTTCAGGCTTCGTATTACAGGGCTCCGTCGGACTACATTCGGAAGTAAATTGGCAGTACGCTCTCTCGGGTTATGCAACTTTTATATTGTGCAACGGACTTGTATTAATCTCAAGCAAGACCTATTTATGATATTACGCAGTCGACCTTATTCACTTCTTGGTTGACGAGCTCTGTGGCGTAACGACTGAGTGGGTATCGGGTAGCAGATTCGATTCTATATTGGCCAAATGTTTGCACAATCTGCAGGAAACTACTCGGAATCCTGATATTGGGTCAGGGTCAGAGCCGTCAGATCCGTAGCTAAGTAGTTTTGCATTGTTGGGGTTAATTTATTTTTGTTTAAATTAAATTTTAGTTAGAGAATTTGAAATTATTTAAGACTAACTCGTGTGAACTAAACAAATCCCATATTAAGCACTACTGAAAAATATACCTAGCACCATTTTCTGTCTCCATTTTTCACTTGAGATCCCATTTGCCAACGCTAAATACTACCTTCTAAAATTTCAAAACATCACCAACATATGACTTAGTAACTTTAAAACACAAATGTAATAGTTAGTGTAATAGTCTTAGTACCTACTTATATTTTATTTTATGTGTGATAGAAAACTGGCAAACAAAAAAATGCATAGCAAAAAAACCCTCCATGTAAAGACATACTTAGGTAACCTCCGCCCATAACCAAAACAATAGGTAGGTCGTAAGGTCGACAGCGTCGATTTTTTTTTACATCGAATTTATATATCTTTATAGGGGATTTATTTACGTTCCTTTAAAACGAAGTTTATAACATTGTTCGTTTTAGTGGTAAGAAAGTAGCCAGGAAGTGTCAGCATTGCCAGATGTCCTGTAATTACAGAGTAATACTAAAATTCAATGGCTCTTACCTCCTATCGGTATATTTGTGTAGAGAATTTAAGTACTTTAGTCTACTTATTCTGAAATGTTTGGGTAATGTATTCCAGCATTTATGCAATCCACTGCCATATAAATAATTAGGCACAGTATCAAATGATCTACAATATATAAAAAGTATTTATTTAAGAAAATATATATATATAGCTATCATCAAAATTATCGCCTGTAATTAGTAGACTGAACTAACAAAATGATAGTTTTTAACCCATAACCATCTATTGCACTGTAGTTTTAGAGTAAATAGCATATAATTTTGGCGACTAAGTCTGGCAACACTAGCTGGCTGGATCGGAACCGGGGTGTTCGTTTTGTATTTCATTTCTAGGGTACTGTAATTAAAGATGAGTTAATACCGATATTTTACAATATCACTGATACCAATATATTCATTGAGAAGTATTATAATACCTAAACTAATATTGAATATCACTGATATTCATGATATTGGTGGCTATACCTAATACTATGAATACCCATCTACCTTAATATTATTATCACGTTTATTGTGAAATTAATATTAATGCCTATTATGTATGCCTTTCATTAATCTATCGGATTTTGTTGAATTTTTGGAATCAATAAAAAAAACGATGAAACACTATTAGGTAGTTAAATAAAAGTTTACAAAAAATGTGGGAAAAACAATTATTCAATCAATTTATTACAATAAATAAAGAAAAATGTAATAGGCATAACATAAAACATAGTAAGTAAAATGTAATGTAAATTATGTAAGTAAGTCAATGATATTTTTTTATTAACATGTTGGTCTGAAGTAAGTTGCATTTCAAATATCCCGCCGCCCGGCCCAACCATTCAAGCGTCCACCCCGCGCAAACGACACTCGCTTCGCTTCACCTGTCCGCGCACTAAACGTCACTTTCGTTTTCTACAACCGCGCGAGTAGTCTACAAAAACGATTAGGTACTACTGAGAAACTACTGTAGCCACAGTTGATTAAAAAATACTCCCGAAAAGTTCAAAGAATCGAAAATCTAATGAACTTTAAAATAAATTACTTAGATTGATGACAAAAGAAGAAAATAAAGCTTAAAGTTGGGGATATTCGAAAAAAATATCGTGTATCCTTTTTGTTTCGAGTTTTACAAGAAAATATGAAAGTTAATAGGAATAATTCTTTTATGTAACAGAGTACATGATATGCCCTTTAAAATGATATCAGAATCTCAGTATAAATATTAAGCTTTCTCACAAAAAAACAAATATAGAAGTACTTCCCGCCGGGTAAAGAGGCCTCGGGCGACGTAAACATCCATCCATCCATCCATCAGACGCATCTCAGTATATTTCGTTTGTTGAATGGTCTAGATGTAATGATAGTGAAGCATTATCTTATATTTAGCATTTATTTTTACAAAGATACTATTATAAACTTTAAACAACGTACAATCATCAATCAATTATAGCGTCGAGATCATGTAACTTTTCGGACCAAATTATTCTATGAAAACCTTTCGGGATCGTCGTCATTATACATATTTCAAACATAAAATATCTTCACGATTAATTTAATGTACCATGTTCATTACAAATATCGCAAAGAAACAAAAAAAATACTTCATTTTAGTTCGACCACAAATTCACAAACAAGAACGGCGACCCGTCACTTTAATATTTTTTTTCTAAATATTTTGTTTCCGGACAGGTGCTATTCACTCTCACGGATGCCAAATTTAATATATTGCCATCTAGTAATTTCCTCTTGAACTATTAACAACTGATTGAGGCGCTGTACGCGCCTACATGACAAAATATGTCCAATGCAAAATAGTCCTTAAGCAATGCACAAAAGACTCACTTTCCCTACGTAACTATTTGTCTCGCTTGTTCTGATCACGTATCACATATTAGCGAATCAGAGTGAGGCATAATTTACACGAAGCCCGCCGATAGATAATATATCAGCCAATGAACAGTGAATATGAGTAGAATACTGATATTATATGACCGATATTAAACGCCCGCATAATATGGTAGAGTGAATATTAAGTATTAGCATACCAGATTTCGTGGGATTACTGATACATGAATACACGAGATATCACTGATATCTTAGCGAATACTGATATATCGGACTCACTCTTAACTGTAATTAAACAAAAAATACGTAAAACTTAGACAAAGGTTGTTAGCTTAAATATCGTGCAAACTGATCAACTAAACGAAGCAGTAACAATGGAAGTAACGCGCAGTAATTTAGCTGAACAAATACCTAGCATAACCAAAGACTTACAAAATTGCAGTTTTGTAGGATTTGATGCTGAATTTACTGCTATATTATCCGGAGAATGTTTCAAACACAGGTAAATTTCTCTCTAAAACAGTACTTTCAGCACTATTAGTGAATAACCAAATAAATTTTGTGGTTGTTAAAATGTTAATTCCAGTGTTGCTAAAACCAGCTAACTATTTACACTGTTCAATAATTCCAGGTTATTTGACACCAACGAAGACAGGTACAACAAAATAAAGACGGAAGTGAGCAAGATGATTATGACTCAAGTGGGCCTGACCATGTTCCAGTATGAACGGGAAACAGATAAATATGTTGCGACTGGATATACATTTCATCTATGTCCCCAGGATTTTGGTGATGTCGACCAGTCTTTCATATTCCAGGCTTCAACATTGAAGTTCCTGTGCAAACATAAGTTTAATTTTAATAAGGTATTACTGAATTTTCTTATGCTTGTTTTATATAATACAAATGGAATAAACCATTAATAATGCAGGACAAGCTTCTGCCTGTGACTTTGCCCGCGTAGTACTGAGACAAGCCTGTGTATTTCCAGGTTATCGTTAATCTATTAAAATTTCAGTCCAGTCGGATCAGGGATTTTGAGTGATTTTGTTTCCTTTATTATGAAAGAGTAACACAAACATTTAAATAGACATTTATATAATTATTAATTATTTCCAGTTTACTTATGAGGGTCTGCCATATCTGAGCAAGTCAGAGGAGGCTGGCATTAGGGTACACTTAACGAACAAGACTATGGTACAGAGCATCACCTGTGGTTTCACTATGGAAGAAGAGAGGGAGTTGCAGCAGTGCTGTTCGGCTGTTTCTGAGTAAGTAGCAGTAGAACCAACTGTAGGTCCAGTGTTTGTTTGGGGAAGTACTACCATCATATCCCTTAACGTTCCATACCAATGATGCATTGCTGTTTCAGCCGGGTTCATATATTCCCACATTTCTATTTCTTGAAAATTATATTCAGAGAGTCTTTAAGAGGAGAGTGAGTAGGTTACTCATGGGTAAGCGTGCTTCATCATAGAACGAATCACTGTATATCAGGTGAGATTGCAGGCAGTTGATAGCCTATCACTAATAAAAATAAAAGAATTAGTTGAAAAATACATCTTTACTTTACAGAATCTAAGCAACTTGAACTTGAGCTGCTAAAGTGGTGGGAAAGTTCGCGCATATACAATTTAATGAAAAATGAGTTCTGCACAAATATGAATGACATATTTTAAGTTGTTTGCCAGCAGCTATGCCAAGACAAATCCATGGAGCCCAAACACGACAAGAGTTACATTGAGAAGTTGTAGAGTTCCTAAACAACCCCTGCAGACTCCATATTGAGACCACCTCCATGGCACCATATTGTAGCATTGACGTTACATATTTGTTCCATATTTCAGCTAGTCAGTTGAAGGGAACTGGTCTAAAATACAGTTGCAAATTTTGACCCGAACAACATACAAGTAAACATTGCAAATTAAATAAAAGCTCGAAAAAGGTGTGTATTTTTATGTCTCAGGGTTGCAGGCTAAGCGATAACAACTAAGTTGGTAGTTATGTTGGCTTGCTCACTGTAGGTTGTGGATTCGATTCCTAACGAAACCCAAGTCTGTGTAGGCAAAATCGTTATGAAACTATATCATGATGGTAGGGCAAAATACTGGAGGCCTAGCTACCCGTCTGAAGTTGAAAATCAACCTAGTGTTCAGTCAGACATAATTTTAATGGTATAAGATATTATATTTCTTTAAGATAATTAAAATATTAATTTTAAGAAACAAAGCCATTTTGTTTAATTACAGTTTTTCTTATATTCCAGATGGTTAACTGCAAAGACAGAAGACACAATGTACTTAGACGTAGCAGATCCTGTTATGAGATATGTGGTCCACAATGAGCTGCGGAGCCGGTTCCCAGCCGTCCTCACCACAGATAGCTTAGGTAATAGCCATAAGGTAATACTGTTAGCAAGAACCTGACTAGTATACTATAAACTTTAAACATATTCAGGTTTAGAGGACATTTAGCGATTAAAACATTGATTATACTTACATCTGCCACATTCTGTGATTAACTTAAACAAGCAGATGGCTGATCAATCAATCAATCAAACATTTTATTTGCTTAAAATAAGGGTAACAAAGGTCTTCAGGTCTTACTACTAAAATGGTTCCAACTTATTTTCACCACAGAGGCATGCAAAAATGATCTTATGCTTAGTATTAGTTAAGCAAAACTCTGCCTTGAATAAGAAGGATCAAGCTAGGAATATTCCGTCAAGCACGTGTCAGTATGTTCCTTCTTCTACGCTAGAACTAAATATTGAATATTGGGCATTCCACACAGCCCCAAACTTTATTTTTAAATAGATATAATAACTTTTGGCAATACATAATAAATATACCCAGACACATAACACGAATCTGTTTTCGTCACAAAAATGTTTATTCTAGGAGGGAATCGAACCCATGACCTACAGGGCATTCCTGCAAATTTTAATACCATTGTTTTTCTTCCAGATCCTAGTATACAGAAGTCAAAACGTAGAGGGCGCAAACGGCGCCCCATATGAAATCCTAGACGAAAATCTCCTGAACCACGTCCTAGGATTTTCGAGGATAATATCCCTCCTTGAACACTGTCACAAACCTATAATCGGACACAACATTTTCTTAGACACTGTATTACTGCACAACCAGTTTGTTGGACCGTTGCCTGATTGTTACAAGAATTTTAAGAAGGCAATACATCATATGTTCCCGCGTCTTTATGACACAAAGTATATATCACATCAGATGGCAAAGATGCTGTCGTATGAAGAGTTGTGGAAATCTAATGCGTTGCAAGAGTAAGTTTGTTCATTGGTATATAATGGGCCACAACTATACAAATAAATATAACTGGAGTGTCTGTTTGTAATATTAAAATAACCTTTTTTTACTAAGTGCATATGGATGTGTACAGGGTACATATACCAAAACTACATTTTTAAAATTTTTGTGTGTCTGTCTGCCTGTTCCGACTAAACTCTGAAATGGCTGGACCTATTTCGACAGATATTTCATTGGCAGATAGCTGATGTAACAAGGAGTAACTTAGACTACTTTTCCGAGGGGTAAAATAGGGGTGTGTGATAAAACCGAATTCCACGCGGACGAAGTCGCGGGCAACAGCTAGTAAATAAATATTGGTGGTCACACAGCGCCATCTAGCCCGAAACTAAGCTAAGCGTAGCTTGTACGATGGGAGCTAGATGACTGATAGAATTCTTATATAATTTTTGTAAGTACATACATATTAACTTGTTAGTACGTGTTTATTAATAAATTATGTGACAGAAACGGATTATTGTTCTGTCTAGGTGTTAACATGAATGATTTAGAAAAAAAATATGTTTATATAAGTATTCTGTCAGTTTCCTGGCTCCCGCAGTACAAGTTATGTCTAGTTTGGGGCTAGATGGCGCTGTGTGAATTGTCCACCAATATTATTATAATTTTTGATCGGTTGTCACAATAAATTAATAAAACCTGAAGGAAATGACAATTTTTCTTATTCATGCAGTTTGTACGAGTTTTTCGAAGAGGGCAAGTGCAAAAAGCTGCGGGAAGGCGTGAACCCGATCGTTTTGCGATCACCATTCAATGTGAAACAATCTTACCACGAGGCCGGGTGGGATTCGTATTGCTCAGGTGTGTTTATATTATTGAAGTAAAATTCTTAGCTAGCGATAATCGATACCTACCCGATGGACTGATGACATTGTCAAGATCGCAGGAAATCTTTGAAAGAAGAAAGAAAGAAAGAAAGAAAACTTTATTTGTAGCTATAAAATAAGAATGAACACTGCAGATACTTAAATAAATAAATCATAATAATAATACTTAAATTAATAACTTAATAACGATTGAAAAATTATAACGAAACTTATAGCTACAAAATGGCGTCCGACTCAGCATATGTTGTAGTAGCCGTAGGCTACCACAACGCTGGTCTTCCGTCGGAACCATGCGGCAGGAGTCATTTACGAAGCGAGACACATTATAAAAGAAAACAACAAAAATGCAACAACAACAGAACATAAAATAAAGGATACAAAATAAAGGAACAGGATATAAAATAAAGTAAAACAAAAATAAAATAATAAGGCCATAGGCCTTTGGGGAAGGCCTATGTTCAGCAGTGGACTTTTACCGGCTGATATGATGATGATAATCGATAAATGAACGAGAATTGAGAATAAAATTAAGGACTTTAGGCAAATTTCGTTATATGATAGAGAAGGAAGATAATGACTTCGAGAGAACTAGAAAGAGAGCTATATATGCCGACGTAACGGAAGTGGAGAAAAAGAGAGCGATAGAACAATATAGTGTCGCGCATGCGCGCGTTGTAATTTTGAAGAAGTTTCACTTCTGTGACGTGGACGGTGCTGCAAGCGTAGTTTTTTATATGATAATGTTACGGAAGTATCAAAATGCATCTGATATTTAGTGTTAACCTATGCCCATAACAAGCATTTTTTTCCTCTGTAATAGCCAAGTCCCAAGTCGCAGTACATGGCCGGTATCTCTGTGACCTGAAGTATTCTCTGTCTCAAGTATTCTATCAGCTGTCTGGTTCCCATAGTACAAGTTATGCTTACTTTGGGGCTAAATGGTGCTGTGTCAAATATCCACCAATATTTATTTATTATTTCAGGATACTGCTTCATAAGACTCGGTCACTGGGCGGCGTCCGAAAACAGCGGGAAGAGGCGAAAAGTCTGCCCCTCAGAGTTGCTGGCGGGACTGACGGCGCACTGCAACAAAGTCAACGTGATACGAGCCGCTACGCTTTACATGGTAACCTTACGCAGTGACCTTACATAGTGACCTTACGCAGTGACCTTACACCGTGACCTTGCACAGTTACTTTAATAGTAACCTTACATAGTGACCTTACACAGTGACTTTAATAGTAACCTTACATAGTGACCTTACACAGTGACTTTAATAGTAACCTTACATAGTGACTTTAATAGTACCTTACATAGTGACTTTACACAGTGACTTTAATAGTAACCTTACATAGTGACCTTACACAGTGACTTTAATAGTAACCTTACATATTGAATTTAATAGTACCTTACATAGTGACCTTACACAGTGACTTTAATAGTAACCTTACATAGTGACCTTACACAGTGACTTTAATAGTAACCTTACACAGTGACTTTAATAGTAACCTTACATAGTGAATTTAATAGTACCTTACATAGTGACCTTACACAGTGACTTTAATAGTAACCTTACATAGTGACTTTACACAGTGACTTTCATAGTGACTTTAATAGTAACCTTACATAGTGACCTAACACAGTAATCTTACAGTGTCCTTAATTGTGACCTTTTATAGTGTCGTCACACAGTGACCTTACACAGCAATTTTATTATTTTTCCGATGTTTCACCTGTATTGTAACAGCCGACGAATAACATAATCTCATCGAAAAAGTGCAATAAGCACCTTGATTATTATTTGGAAATTTTAAATAAATAAGTAATAGTTGCATTAGTACTTTTGCTAAGTTTGACGCCTGATCACAATCAGGCGTCAAATAAATGAGCGTGACCTCATATTTTGAGTATTAATAGGCGTTTCCAAGCTATTACTTTATGAAATGTGTAGAAAAAATATATTGTGACTTTGATTTGATAGGTAAAGCCCTAATTGGCTATTTTTTGTGGGAATGTAGACGCGACAAGTGGTGGACAAAGCAGCGCTATGGAACTATTTTAATGTGTTTGTTTTTGTTGTTATTAAGCTAAGTTCTAAATAAGTTAGACATCTCTTATTATGAGAAATGTAACTTAAATGTTATTGACGCAGAATTTGGCAGAAGAGGACCCACCGAGCCAGCGGCCTGAATGGCTGCATGTGTCAGCTCTGCAGGAACCCGTCATCAGTGTGGAGAATGTAAGTTGATCTTAATACATAAATATTGGTGGACATATCACACAGCGTCTTCTAGCCCCAAAGCAAAGCTTGTACTGTGGGTACTAGAGAACTGATAGGAATACTTATATATATATTTTTTTTTAAATACATTAATATTATTTTGGGGGGCCACGTTGCACGCGTCCGCAGGTGATAACCCTCTGAATTTATATAGTATATTATATAACATATTAGTGTTCTTAGTTAGGTACTTCTTGTGAAAAGTAAATGTCCCAAACTTGGCATGTTTACTGGTTTCGTAACCCGGTCATTTTATCTTATCTTTGTATTGAGATTTCGGGTTCGTCGTACGAATGGATTTGTTTCAAAATAATGACAGTTCTATGCCCCGTAGATGGCGTAAGGCCAAACGTAAACCAAAATGGTGTCAAGTGACTTTTTATCTGTCTAATTAATCTACAAACAGAAATTCAATTGCAAAACATTTTCTAGTCACAACCTGAATTCAAAGCGAGCGAACCCGTGGCCACAGCTAGTGTACTGTATAAATATCAGGTTTTTTTTTTATGTCATGTCAGCTGGCGATGTAACGATCTGACGGCCCAACTGATGTTAAGTGGTAACCGCCGTCCATGGACAACAGCCATACGACTCAAGTCCTCTCCACCAAAGTATGAGATGACTTAAGTCGCATTGCGTTGCGTCCATCACCTCGAGACGGGGATGTTACGTCTCATGCGCCTGCAATTTCACCGGCACCCACTCCCTTCCACCGGAACACAGGAACACGAGTGCGTTACTGTTTGGCGGCAGATTACCAGGTGTGGTGGCAGTACTTCTCCGGGCGAACTTGACACAAGTTCTACTGCTACTTTGGGGACACGTGTAGGGATTCAAAGGGTTATCACCTACGGACGCGAGCAACGTGGCCCCCCAAAAATTTTAAAGATCTCCAATAAAATAATTATTTCGCTGAGGTCTCGTTAACTCGCTAGGAGAGAGGCGACATTAGTTTATTTTTTAACCGCGTTAAACCATTATGTCCGTCAAATATTGTGTTTTGAAGAAATAAACTGTTATATTTAATATCTTATATCAATCGTGACATATAGTTATTTATACATCATAATTTATTTATAGTTAACGAAACGATAGCAACTCATTTGTAAATGTTAAAAACTCATACGAACACGCTCGCGTGTCGAGATGGGACAGCTGACAGTTGGCGGCGGTCCAGACATATCATTTCCCGGTACGGTCAGCGACAAAAATACAATTTTGCGGTGCACATTGGGAATTTTCGGGTTTTGTAAATTCGGATTAATAATAATAAATAAATATTGGTGGACATTTCACACAGCGCTATCTAGCCCCAAAGTGAGCTAAGCACAAGCTGTGCTTAGCTTACTTTGGGGCTAGATATCATGGCATATCATGGCAACCAGACAACTGATATACATACTTATATACTTTTAGTAAATATATACATATTAACACCTAGACACAACAAACACACAATTTCGTTCACAATTGTTTGTCCTGGGTGGGAATCGAACCCACAACCTACAGCGCAGAAGGCAGGGTTACTACCAACTGAGCTTGTGAGGCCAATCAATCAAAAAGGATTGATTTCTCGGTATGGAAATAATTCAGTAACGTGTAACTTGAGAATAAATACAATATGAACTAGATTGTCAATCTGCTTGTTGTCAGTATGTCGCTGACTCGGTCACACATCACACAATAATATAATTTTATTTCATTTTATTTGACACACACAGTTTACACATTATTTAAATTATTATTATTATTTTTATTTACTCATTATTTACACATATTTTTTTTCACACATTACTTACCTATTCAGCTTTTCTTCCTCATGTTAATTTATTCCTCTTAAATCTTATTATCTCTTTTTGTTGTTCTGTACCTAGTACCTCCTGACCTAGCTATACCTATTTCTACGTGGTGATTATAAGATAAGTTTTTTTTTTTTAAATGGTGGACTTGGGGTTAAATTAAAGGGTAGGCTAGGGTCCAAATTAAGCATGGCGTGTACTATGGGAATCAGACAACTGATAGAATACTTACCTACATACTTTATTGTAAATATTTACATACGTATAAACACATATTTACACAGAGACACTGAAAACGTCTATATTCGTCACACAAATGTTTTTCCTGCTTGGGAATCGAACCCACGACATACAGCACAAAAGGCGGAGTTACTAACTGAGCCGTCAGGGCTGTCGAACTGAATTGAATGGGTACCGGTGAAGTTACGTGTAGTTATAGTATTGACGATAATGCTTAATCATTCGTTTGTCTTGTCTTACGTAGTCTGTCGTGTTTATTCTATTAACTATGTGTTTTAAAAGTTAATGACTAAAATTTATATACGAAAATTATATCAGTGAGCTATCCATAGATCATTGGGACCGGTCTTTGGGTAGCTCAATTGATTCCTTTGTATTGTTATTTCTTTGTAAATTGTTATAAAATAAAGTTAAGTATTTCATATACCTCTACACAATGAAACATCAATTTGAAGAGAGATCCCCACAGTAAATATATAGTTAGAGAAATATAATAGAAATTAAACAAATCTAAAATTAAAATAATTTATTTCGCAGTATTTTTCATACATTATAATTGTACAAAGATCACAACAGTAGAATTCCTACATTCTGACAATGACAAAATGCATTAGCGAAGCGTATAAAACGTGATCGCTAACATATTGTGTAGAGTTGTACAAACATTTCTAAAATTCTGTAACAGTCTTTAATACTAGCAAAAAAAAAACGTTTTTCGACTTATTAGAAATTTTGTTAGTTTAAAATTTGTCCTTGCTGTCGGGGTATTGAGAAATGAGTTACTGGAAGAAAGTGTCAAAAAAGTGAAGAGTGAAAATGTCTCATTTGCCTGTAATTTCTCGGCCACCACACCTCTCAAAGCGGAACACAGTGACGCGAATGCATTACAGCTTGGCGGCAGAAATGGGTATGGGCCAGTACTCCCCCGGACGCTTGACATAAGTTCTACAGTACTATAGATTCGCTATCACACGGCTTCACACCCACACGCGCACATTACCCGCGGCTAGTTAAAACAGATTGATAATGGCCAAGTGTCGCGGCGGGAAACGTTATTTTCGCTGCGGAAAGCTTTTCCAACCGCGTGGTGTTTCATTTCTAATGTATTTTAACGTGAAAGCGCGTATCTGTGAAAGCAAAAGTGGTTCCGTATATTTCGTGTCTTACCAGGTCCATTCAGTATGACATATTAATACATTCGGTCGAACTACTAGATAATGGCCATCTTGTCTGTGCTTGATTTGTCGCCGCGTTCGTTACTTAAAGAATTTTGGCTAAAACGCCTTGAAAGTCCAATTATAACAAATAAATAGTGATGGACATTTCAAACATCTCCAAAGTATCTAACCTAGTCCCAAACTACGCATAGCTTGTACTATGGGAACCAGTTAACTGACAGAATACTTATATACTTTTTTGTAAATACATGCAATAAATATTATCACCCTGACACTGAACAAATATTAGCCTGCGTTCGTCACACAAATGTATGCCCTGGGTGGGAATCGAACCTTCGCGTCGTGGCCACATTTCTTTGAAAACCATTATCTAGCCTCAAAGGTTTGCTGGAAGAAAAATAGTAGTTCTAGGGTTATGCTAGCCTTTGTACATGTCTTATCTAAGATAATGTTTATGTATGTGTAAAATAATTAGAGAACCTACGACTGTAACTCAGAAGGCACTGCCATTAGTTTGCCATTTAGTTTGCTATTAGTTAGTGAGTTACTGCCAACTAATCTTTGAGGCTATTAAATAATCACTTCTTAGCCATCATAATAAGTTACGGGAATATATAGAATACAATATTTTTTTATTTGACACGCACATACATAATCAGTGAAAATAAAATAAATTGGCTTTTGTTCATGGCGTGGTCAAATGGGTCTCCGTCTCAGCAAGATGCCACTCCCTAATATGATAGATATAAACTCATCATGCCGGTAGCGGCGCTGGTTTTCAGGCGGAGCCTATAATGCATATAGGAAGGTGGATACAATACAAAACGGAGTTCCGTTGTTGCCTAACGGAATCCTATAAATATTCCCTGTCTAGACTGCGCCTAGAAACGATTTTTCATGTCGCTGTCAAGGTTGATTTAAGGTTATGATATAAATAAATCCATCCTGGTGCGAATGTCGCTCGTCGCTATATTTCAATGGCCGATAGACGAGGCTATGTATAGAAATAGCTGCAAGCCAATTCCGCGCCATTAAATTGTATCCGTACAATATGTTGATATTTCCTCACTTGCTTTATTCAACACAAAAGAACTATAAAAATTAACGAATAAAATGATATAACGACATCAACTAATTTAGTAGCTACCTGAAATTTATACTTATTTAATCCGACATAATTAGTAAAAAATTTCGGTCTACCTACCAATTGCTATACCTTATACAAAAGGTTCACATGTGAAACTACCTACTGTTATAAATATCCAAATTACCATGTGACAGCAATAAATGTATTGAATTGAATTGAATTGAATAACCTCAGCTATCATAGGTTCAGATTACTTCTCGATTCTCAAACATCACTGCCACAGCCCAGTTTTTTATTGCATTCGACTTGTTCGCTGTTGAGCATACGACCCACCTGATAGAAAATGATAGAAAATTGTTTATGGATGCTTGCAAATAACTTTACGATAACATTGCAGATCGTAAAATTCAATGAAAATTTACCGTAAACGGCACTAAGTTTTGACTCACAGCTCATCCGCACCATCTGGATGGCCGATTTTCCAGAACAGCTCGTTTCTCGTGTAGGTTGTGGAATGAACTTCCTACTGCGGTGTTCCCACTGAACTTCAAAAGAGGGGTTGATCACCCCCTTAAGGGCCGGCAGTGCATCAGCGATGTGTCCATGGACAACGGTGACCACTCTTCATTAGGTGGCCTGTGAGATACTATGACAGCTTTAACATAAAAAAAAAGTTTGATTTTGTTACACTGCAGTTTTAAAGATAAATATTCAAACATCCATACTGTGAGTCCGATTTCCTCTCAAAAAATTTATTTATATCTGAATATAATTGTGTCATTTCAGGTAGCAACACTTCTGTCAAGCTACGGAAGCATAGACGTGAGGCCGCTCAGTACCAAAACTGCACTGGTGGCGGCGTCCTCAAAAACAACGTGAGTATTTTGAAATATTTTTTGTAATTTCACAGCTCCTACTGTAGAATTCGTCCGACCAAACACTCACCAAGCAGTCATTTTTCGAGTTAATGTGTTCCGGTATTTAAACTAGACACTTTTCAAGGTTTGGATGCCGGTGAAATTACCACCGCTTGAGTTCCATCTTAATTGAGGTCCTATGCAGTGCGACTTGAGTCCCATTATGGTCCCATAAATATGAATGTTTAGTATTTATAAACAGATAATATTGCTGAAAAGCAATCGCACATTATATAATTACTTTGCGCAGCAAAAGGGAAATAACCGACGTCATCACCAGTGAACGAGAATGGTTGCTCGTTATCTACTTGGATGACATATTCAAAATAAAAAACCAAACTGCTGAACCGATTTTGATGAAATTTCAATGGGTCAAATCTGAACATATATTTAACTGTAAAATAATAAAAGAATTTTCCAATTTGGTTTATAAATGACGAGGATCTGAGGTAACAAACAAAAATACAACCTAGTTAAGAACCTCCTCCTTACTTCTGAAATAGGTTAAAAAAAAAGAAGAATGCAGAATCGGTACATAAATAATTTTCAAAGAATGAGGGTTCAAGAGTTAATTAAATCACACAGACAAGTTACTTAAATGTAAACATTGGGAAAACATTATAACGGTTAGACCAGTTTTTTTTATGCGATGTCTGTCTATAACTGATGTTAAGTGATATCTCTGCCCATAACAAAAGCATAACATCTTCGGCCGTCCCCTACTTAGGTATGGGAATACCCAAGTCTTAGTGTATCGCGCCCGTAACTTTGACACGTGAAGGTGTTGTTCAGAAATCAGTGCCAACTATGGTCACGGCCGGTGCGCAGAACATTTATCTTCTTTTTTTTTTCAACCCGTGAAATTACGTAATCCGTTTCAATCACCGACACACTTACAATTCTTTTGTCTGAGGTTACCTACCTACTGTATACCAAAAATAACTCTAACAAGTCCGGGCGAAAGTATTTTTATTGTATTTGATATAACTGGCAGTCTGCCCTAATGGTTACCTGTATTCAAATGCCTGCTTGGCATTGCATTCGGATATCTCATTATCTGGTCATATTCTTAGTTGCCTTTTTTATGTCATATTAGTGACAGAACGAGCTGACGGCCCACCTGATGTTAAGTGGTAACCGCCGCCCATAGACAACAGCAATACGACTCAAGTCCTCTCCACCAAAGTACGAGATAAGTCGCGTTGCGTTGCGTCCATCACCCCGAGACGGGGATGTTACGTCTCATGCGCCTGCAATTTCACCGGCACCCACTCCCTTCCACCGGAACACAGCAACACGAGTGCATCACTGCTTGCCGGCAGATTACCAGGTGTGGTGGCAGTACTTCTACGGGTGAACTTGGCACAAGTTCTACTGCTACTTTGGGTTGCTCCTTTCGTACCACCCGGGGGACACGTGTAGGGATTCAAAGGGCTATCATCTACGGACGCGAGCAACAAGGCCAAGCTATGCTTAGTTTGGGGTTAGATGGTGCTGTGTGAAATGTCCAAGAAAATGTAATATGACTTTTTTTAAATGTTCCTTCTAATACACTCATTGGTATATATATCAACAGATTTAAACAACCCGTCTTCGGATCAAAAGAGTATAAGTTCGTAACTCTAAGCAACTGATCTCATTTTATTACGAAAATCTAATCTCAAAGTAATAATCATGTTTTATTAATTTCAGAGTGGACAGAATATTGAGGAACTTCAAGTCTGACCAAGAGTACAGAATAACGACTTACAGCAACTACAGACGTTTAGTAACGAAGCAAATGGCGATATGGTAAAGAACTTTTTTTATGATGCATAGTTACGAAACGAGCAGATGGCCCACCTGGTGTTAGGTTAGGTTAGGTTAGTAGTAGTAACCTCGGCTCATAACAAAAAACGTCAAGTGACAACACTACAAGTGACGTCTACGTGCCCACGATAGTGTGACCCACAAAGTGAAAGTGGCGCAATGAAGCTCTGCCTACCCCTACGGACATAAAGGCATGAATCTATGTATGAAAAAAACTATAAACAGGATCAAATTATTTTGGTTTACTCTCAAGCGTTTTAATATATTGGACGTACCTAGTAGTGAAAAAAGATAGAGCTATCTGTAGATCGTTGTACTAGCTCTTTAGATAGCTCATTTGATTTTATCGTATTTTGTTAATACCATATTCATGTTGCAAATTATTGTAATGTTAATATTAATTAATGGTATCTGATAGGACAGCCACCGCGGCCCTTTAGTAATGAATTCATATAATATAATGCTGTGATAAAATGTTGGCACCCCCTCCCGGAACCTTGGCGTGATGAATAGAGCGTGTGCGTTACTCGTAGGTCGAGATATCTATACAAATAAATAAAATTGGAGTGTCTGTTTGTAATATTAAAATAACCGCTTTTTACTAAGTGCATATGGATGTATACACGGTACATATACCAAAACATTTTTTTTTACAATTTTTGTCTGTCTGTTCCGGCTAATCTCTGAAATGGCTGAACCGATTTTGACGGGACTTTCACTGGCAGATAGCTGATGTAACAAGGATTAACTTAGGCTACTTTTCCGAGGGGTAAAATAGGGGTGCGTGATAAAACCGAATTCCACGCGGACGAAGTCGCGGACAACAGCTAGTAATCAATATTATGTACCTCATTCTTACAGCTGGTTTATTACATGAACAATATTCTCTCGAAAGCTATCCTGTTTTTATTATCGTCAAGGCAAGGTTTTGTATGTAAATAAATAAATATATATTGGTAGATATTCAGCGCCATCTATCCTCAAAATAAGTAGTTGTAACATGCACAATGGGAACCTGACAGCTGATAAAATACTTATAATAATTATAATAATATTCGTGGACAATTCACATCCGCCATCTAGTCCCAAACTAAGCATAGCTTTTACTATGGCAACCAAACAACTGAGAGATAGAGATATTTAATATTGGTTGACATGTCACACAGCGCCATCTAGCCCCAAATTAAACTAAGTATAGCTAGTGTCATGGGAACTAGACAAGTTATATACTTTTTTTGTAACTACATTCATATAATGCATATCAATACCCAAGACAAACATCTATGTTCATCACACAAATGTTTGTCCTGTGTGGGAATCGAACCCACGACCTACAGCGCAGAAGGCAGGGTTACTACCAAATGAGCTGTGAGGACATTATGTTCAGTTGTTCCATATGCTTATAATATATTTATTTTCAGGGGTGGAGCCATCATCACCGGTGGTTTAGTGATATTTGTTGTCAATAGAAAATTAAAATCAATTTCTTAGTTTCATCGTTTAATAATATACATATTTAAGTTGCAAATCGGTGATAACTTAAGTCTTCCTGCCTTTATATTATAGCTTGAACGTAATCAATTATACAGTTATAAATCAGTGTCACGTTATTTCAAAATAACGTGACACTGATTTATAACTGTATAATTTGATAAGTGTTTTATATAGTATTTTAAGTATATTCCGCACATACCTACCTCATGTACGCCTGTAGTGAAGATTAAAATATATATAAAGTGTAAATCAAAAAAAAACTTTTATTTATTACTTACGTTCAGAAACACTACGTTTATCTTCAGAAAATTATATTATTTTCAGTTTTGGGAAGAAAGAAAGATGAAAATACATTTCTTCTTTCTTCTTCAATTTCTTTAGTAAGCTGGCTAATACAACAGATTTGAACAGGTATGTGGATTCACATTTCCTTCGCAATAAGGGTTTACTATCATTCTTGACAGATGGCGCTAATATAGTTTTGATCTAATTTAGAATGTAAGGTTGAGCCGTTTAAGTTCTTTCAAGTAATTTTTACAAGATGTTCCTTGCTGTAGTAGTACTTTCTAGAACTACAAAATACCTAACTACCTTAATTTAGAGAAATAGGTATCGCCTGGAAACTAGACAGCTGATGTCATATTATACATGTAATACATATTAACACCCAGACACAGAACAATAATTTATGGTCGTCACGCAAATGTTTGTTTTAGGTAGGAATCGAACCCGCGACTTACGCGCAGCTACTACCAACTGAGCTGAGGCCAGTCGATATCACTGTAATATTCTATTCTAATAATCCGAGATTTTATTGATCCGGAAATGTTGATTCGTTCTCCAATTGGCTACTGGCGCAAACCTGCGTAATACGAATGATCAGCATCGACCTCGTCTTTTCTGAGCCCTATAGTATAAAAATATTTGATAATATGATCTCGACCTTGGTGAAATATTCAAGGTGGTTCAACATTTTTATTTGAACGGTGGCAAATTATGGTTAAAGATCATTTATTTTCTCAAATAGAAAACAATTCCATGAGAAATATTTTTGGCAAGTTTTATGCTTGTCTTTTTTATGTCATATTAGTGACAGAACGAGCTGTCGGCCCACGTGATGTTAAGTGGTAACCGCCGCAATTCCATACTGCGTATTTGACTAGAGTGACAAGAAGAAAGTGTTCGCCGAGTTATTCGTAAGAAAATAATCGCAGTGACGAACTCGTCCGTAGTCGTCTACATTCCCACGATATAACCCACAACGTGAAAAACGACTCACTAAAGCTCTAGCTTCATCGCAGTGCTAGTACAATTGAGCTCCAAGCAGTCACGTGAAGTTACGGTTCTTGATTCTAAATATTTCTAATACATAAATGAGAATGTGAATACTTTTGATATTCTTAGCATACCCATGAATAATAAATATTGTTGGACATTTCACACAGCGCCATCTAGCCCCAAAGTAATTTAAGCATATCTTGTATCATGGGAACTAGACAACTTATATAATACTTACATACTTTTTTTTGTTAATACATACATATCAACACCCAGACACAGAAACATCTATATTCGTCACACAAATGTTTGTCCTGAGTGGGAATAGAACCCACGACCTACAGCGCAGAAGGTAGAGTTACTACCAACTGAGCTATGAGGCCATTCAATAAATAGATGTTATACTCGTGTTTTTCTAGTTAATTAATTCGCTCGGTACGCATGACGTTATCTCGTCAATCGTCGACCGGTTTATTGTTTCAATGCAGATCGACTCGTGCGCATGATAATCATCATTCAGCGGCGGCGGCGGCGACTGACGAACCAAACACGTGTGCATTACGTATCTATTGAGTATTGTATCCCTAGCCGCTACAGATATTACTTATTTCTAGGTATCGAAGTTGCCATTACACAAAATTGGTCACGCCTCGGGATAAAGGTAAACACTATGTGCTGACCTAAAGCCTATGCCACCTGCGACACCGACTATTTATTTTAATAACGGAAGTGATTATTTTCCGTTTTTATTTCATTGTTATTGTACATAAACTGCTGTTTAACGTTATACAGTAAAAGTAATGAATTAAGGACCTGGGGTGTAGTTTTTGGCATTTCACGTATGACAGCTTTGTATGGAAATTAAACGAAATTCAGAGAGAATCGTAAAGAATCAAACTAATAACTGTTTTCAAAACACTGTTAATAATCAAATAAAATGCCCCAAGGGAGTTATAATCTGGACTAGCCCACTGGTTAGTGGAACAACCCTATACCTAATATAGAACTAATCAAAAGTATACCTATGCATAAACAGATCTCTATATTTATGGAACAAATATTTTACTGAGTATATACTATCTACTTTAGTTTTACGATAAATTTATTGCGGCCAAATCACATAAAATGATCGATAAACCATAATTAGTTGCACCGATGTTTCTAATAATTCAGTGACATAGTTTCCCAATCTTTGTTTTTTAGGATACTTACTTGAAGAAGTTAATGTTGCTGGAAAGATCCCTACTTTTTTTTAGGAGCAGTAGAAGTCACACCAATTTCCTCCGGGGTAATACTGCCACCATGCCCATTTCCGCCGCCAAGCAGTAACGCATTCGTGTTCCTGTGTTCCGGTTTGAAAGGTGTGGTTACCGGTGAAATTACAGGCACATGAGACATTCCACCTACATGTCTCAGAGTTACGGGTGCATACGATGCCACTTGGGTCTTGTCGTACCTAGTAGGGGAGGACCCAAGTCGCATCAGATGTAATGGACCGAGGTTACCACTTAACCGAGCTGACGGCCCACGTCAGCTCGGTGCGTAACTGTATCACATTAAAAAACCCTTCGTCCTTACAACTTTAAGTAGTTTATTTGTACAAAGATAAATGTTGAGACTACACACAATAGAAGACTGAAGCTTGACGTAAGAGCAGAGTTTCTGAGAAATTGTGACGTTCGACCTAGATCGCGGTTTGCAAAAACATTTGCAGTCGGTGAAGGCAAAACTTCGAAGGTGGTATTTATTTACTAAAACTGGAGCTAATTATCACTAACACGTTGGGACTCTATCACCGAGCACAAAGTGCTCCAGATAAGTATCCTAGGTCTATCAGATCTCAATTCAAGTGTGCAGTTTTTTATGATATTAGTGACGGGACGAGCTGACGGTCCACATAATAACCTGGTAACCGCCGCCCACAGACAACAGCAATACGACTCAAATCCTCTCCACCAAAGTACGAGATGTTGCAAGTCGCATTGCGTTGCGTCCATCACATCGAAACGGGGATGTTACGTCTCATGCGCCTGCAATTTCGCCGGCACCCACTCCCTTCCACCGGAACATAGCAACACGAGTGCATTACTGCTTGGCGACAGATTACTAGGTGTGGTGGCAGTATTTCTCCGGGGGAACTTAGCACAAGTTCTACTGCTACTGCTGACCACTTTGACTAAATAGTTCTGTAGATAGAGCAATTTATTCATCTTTGACATACCAGCTGCAAAAAAGTGGACAACGCCAGCTGCAAAAGAAGCAGGCGGGCAGAAGCGGGCTGGAGACTAAACTTGAGAAACATTGTACCAGATGAGTTTTGATCATAGGTTTCACTAATCATTGTCCGGAAGTATTAAACCTGCATGGATCGTTAAACACAATGTAAACATTACTATGAAATTGCTTACAATATGCGGTTTATTTATTGGCTCCGTAATGAGCTGGCGCATATTTTAATATTTGTTTAACGATGGAAAATATCGGAAGTTCATAAATCAATACCAGCTAGTGTGAAATTTGTGTTGCAGACGAACCATCTGCTTGTATCTGAAGTTTACTGATATCGTTGTGTTCCCATAGAAAGGATCCCAATTTGAGTGATTAGGTACACGCACACAAGTCGTCCCATCTTCAAGTCTTAGAGTGACCGGCGCATGTCAACTCACCTAGTAAATTACTCATGTGTATTATGACTGGCCGCATAGCTCAGTTGGTAGTAACCCTGCCTTCTGTGCGGGTTCGATTCCCACCCAGGGCAAACATGAATGTGACATTTGTAACATTGATGTTTGTTCTGTGTCTGGGTGTTAATATGTATTATATGTACGTATTTACAAAAAGAAAAATATATAAGTATTCTATACTATATTATTATATTAGTCGTCCATGATACAAGCTATGCTTAGCCTACTTTGGGGCTAGATGGCGCTGTGTGAAATGTCCACCATTATTAATTTATTTATTTATTCTTTAGTTGAACAATTCGTTTTTCTTTTCAGTGTGCAATATTGTATGTCTCTTTTCATTCTTGCTTTCTCATTTCGGAAGTACTGACTAGCATGGCGAATGGAAAATACGACTTGCTGATATAGAGGCGACGAGAGCCGGATATGTGAGGCTATATAATGTTATGTTCTAGAACCAATGACCCATTAGTTCTATGACTTAATGAACCTTACATTTAGCGCATCTCATGTCTAATCTAATCTTATATCGGTCTATCTTTCCTTTTAAGTTGTCTTTTTTCCGTGGAGGGTAGGATAAGGTTTCAACAGGAGTATCTAAAACGAGTATTTTTTTAAGCTGGTGATGAAACTGCCGTATTTGTAAGGCACAAATTCTCATATTAGGTACTACATTTAGATATATAGATAGAAGACTAAACAAGATTATCTTATTAAAAAAAAACAAGCCTTAAATTGGGGATAGATACCTACACATACGTACCTAATGTATGAGTAGGTATCCTTGTAATTTAACTACGGCACAGAAAACCTTAGTCACGTGCTAGGTGCCATAAAAAATGTGTTCTTATCGGAGGTAACTCGCATAAGACGTATTTTTGTTTGATAACCAGAGTGAATTAATCTTGTCTGAGACAAAGTGAACTCTATCTTCAGATTAGTCTGAGTTCTTTCGTTCTAACTCTAACGTTAGGGTTCAGTTCGGTTCAACGAGCAAAACTGTCACTTCAAAAGCTACTGGTGAAAGTGAAAATATTTATTGTTTTTGTGTCTGTCTGTCCAGTATGTGGGTCACACGCTTCCACGTAATGTTTCCGCAAATACGCGCTGAGTTATTGCTTCTCTAATCACTCGCAGCTCCTCTCTGCTCGGAGATGTCTCAGATGAATAATTATGAGCTGCGTAAACACTTTCGTTATTTCATATGCGCACTGAAATTGAGACATCTGTACTGCAGTACCGAACTTTAGTACCAACAGTAACGTTTTGCTCTCTCGAATCAGCGAAGCGAAACGATTAGTGCTTTTTTCGTGCACTTGTCTTAATGTTTTTTTAGTTTATGGGATATGCCGGTTTTCTCATGATATTCTTATTTGGCAGGCTAGATAATGTCTAAGTTCCCACAGTACAGGCACATGATACATTCCTGCTACACGTCTCAGGGTTACGGGCGCATACCATGTGACTTGGGTGTTATCGTACCTAGTAGGGGAGGACCTAAGTCGCATCGGTTGTTATGGGCCGAGGTTACCACTTAACACCAGATGGGCCGTCGGCTCGTTCAGTAACTGTATCACATAAAAAAAGTACATTAAGTGATGCTAGTTGCGGCTCTGCCTGACTCTTGGAAAAGGCGTGTTTTTTTCATCGTTATGTTGTTGTAAATATTTTTTCATAAAGAAAATGTCAATTAGCATATTTTGTAAAGTGATCGATTTTGAAGGATTGATATTATTAAAACGTTTACTTCATATATTAAACATTTTACTGGCTCTTCATTCGGTATTTCATAGAGTATTAAACGAATGTTTTTTACATTACCTGAACTTCAATATTTTATAGAATACTGGATTGTACAGACAGACGGTACCAAAATATTTAACTTACATTATCCATACAAGGGTTCTCTAAATCGAACACACAGACCACGAGACGACACTTCCGATTATTCAAACTTTCTGCGGAGATATGAAACTACAATTCTACTTTACAATGCCAGTCTTGGTTCACTAGATTTCTTGTGAGCCTGAAAACATGCGCGACAAGAACATAAGCAAAGCCCATTTCACGGAACATCACGCATTGAATTGAGCTATTTTCAAGTGTTTGTCGGCAGCTCATAAAAGATCAATAAACAATCACAAATACGAAAAAATATTTTCACACCGATATTAGTGCTACGAATCTAGCGCGATGAACCTAAGGATCGAGACATTTCTATGTGGAGAATTCACATTCGGAACTCAATAAATTTCCGTTAATTAGAGGAAAAATCTGGTATTTGAGTTGTTGATGGGGGCTCGGAATAAACTAGAGTATCGCTAAGTGGCCCCTGATTGTTTATATGAAAGGTGAGGGTATTCGCGGCCGAGTGGACGGTATGCGGCACGTCACTATCGGCCTTCCCTTGTGCCGCTATCCGCCACCATTGTTCACTGCGCTGTCCCGTTGAAAAATATACTCTATTTAATTTGTTTGGCAGCTGGCGTCGTCAAGTATATTTTCATCTGGCCGGCGCGTGGGCCACACTCGAATATAGCAGGTGACCGACGATGATTTTTATTACGTTTGCGATGCAGTATTGTTTTATAGACGAGTAAAAAATGCGGGCAATCGCTGACGTACGCGAGGGCCTATTTCCGTTTGAATTTCAACGGTTCGATGAGTATACGGTAGCCATAAACAATATTTTTGCTCATAACAGCGAGCTGCGTTTGCAATAGAGAATGAGTCACCACTCACAACATGCCAGAAACTGTTTTATTCGAAGCATCAGCCTTGATCTATTGGATTGAGCGAAAGGTCTACTTTTGAATTGGTTTCAGGTACATGAGTCTATCGGCGAGTTTATCCGACAAAAATAAAGATCAAGTGTCGACGGAATCAACTATACATATCACATAAAGTTTCTGCTACAAGTGTCATTGCATGAACTTAATTTTGTTACTTTCTGAATGAGCAGGTGGCCCATCTGATCTATGTAACCTCTACATAACAATATAATATGTGTAATTTTTACAGGTGTAAGCATTTTTTAACCTCACTAGGCACGGGTGGGCCGTCAGCTCGTTCTGTCACTAATATGACATAAAAAACATGTATAGTGAAACTATAAACCAAACCAATAATACAGTTAAGGCTTAAATCAAATAAAATATTTTTCCATAGCACCAACCGATCGCACAATAAAGTTATTCAGACACATTTCACAAACAAAAAGTTAATTCCCGACCTAGGGGTTAGTTAGGTTTATCCGTAGACTACAAGATCGGACCCCTCGATGTTATTAAAAGTTTATCTTTTTACCAAAGGCCCATCTTTTGCAGGCGAAGTGTAATAAGGCACATTATTTAACAGCGAGACTATATCGACTCCTGATATCCCCTTTTACCTTTAAAAACGTGTTCTGGCCCAAACTTCAGCGCCGTCCGCTAAATGTGTATGGTCAGTGATATTTCCTACAGGCGAGGGTGACGGCAAGGCTGCCAGCAACGCACATGTTATATTTATTTTGTTTGATCACGCACTGGCCCGCTGACATTCTACGCACTTCCTACTATCGCCGCCGCCGCACAGTGCGTAATTTTCATAATCTAGATGGACAAAAGTCTTGGGTCCAAATTGCACAAGTTTACCAAGCCATAAAATGTATCGAATGAAATTTAAAGACATTGCCAAGGTTTTAGGCATATATTGCAACATTATATACAAAACATTATACACAAAAATGACAATACACAAAGGAAAAAACAAAATTATTAGAACGTACGTAAAAATTCAGAGAATTATTAACTAGGAGAATTAGGTTGAAGAATCGAATACAAATGTTAATTCCTGACACTGAACACGAAGGAATTCAGTCAGAACAATCAGATTCTTCAAACTCACTATGGGTATCAGATTCTTCAAAATCTGATTGTTCTGACTGAATTCCTTCGTGTTCAATGTCAGGAGTTCTCATTTCCAAAAGCTCACAGACTTCAGGAGTCATTTTGCCACGTCTAGTTTTAGGAGCAGCACGTAAGCTTGCAATGTAGGGGTCTGAAGTTATAAGTAACCTATTCATTAAGTCTGTATTCGTGTCAACTCTTGATGTTTTTCGCGTAAACATTTCTCTGAATTTCCTATTGTGCTTATTTCTAGCCTCTTGTGCTTCTTCCGAAAGTTGGCCGATTGGAAGAACACAAGAAGCAATTATATCTTTTCCGTGGAAAAGTATTTTATGAACGCTTACGGGCATTGAGTACCATGAGTACTCCTTGATATATAAGTCTCTCGTTTGCTTAGCGAATTCCTGAAACTTATTGATATTAATATGAAACCCGCTGTTTATACACTCTAATATGACATGGAAACGCTTAATAAGCTCAACATTGACACCTGTTATTTCAGCTGACTTTTCAGGATTTCTAAAGAATTTACGAGCTGTGTTTCCATCATTGGTATTTCCGGTTTGTTGTTTAGGCATATCTACCAATAAGCCTAACTCACTCCTGAACTTTTCTTGCACTTGCTTCTTTTTCTCAGCGACTTTATTTTTATTCTCAGCTCCCCGAGCTTGCCATGATTTTATATCAAGTCTATATGAAATGTGCAATATGCATTCAAAAAATCTTATCCAAGAATGTAGTGGTGACAGGCCCAGAGAAAGAAGATTGCTGTTTACCGGCTTTTCTAAGATGAGGCTTTCATTATTCATGTCTCTAGGCTTTGCACCACATAAATAGCAAGTCTGTGTGGACGCACATGATGCTACGGCATTACAAATTTTGCCATCAATCATGCAGAATATCAATGTTGGCTTTACCAAGACTTCCATGTCATTAACAATAATTTTAGTGGGTGAGAGTGAAGTTACTTGTTCCTTAACTTTATTAACCTCCATTGTTATAACATTCACGGTTTCCTTGGCAAATACGAACTTGATGGGACGACAATATCGAGTTGAAGCTGGCGAAGGGTTTTGCCACACAATGTTTTTAATGCTCTGGTCATTTATTGAATTCATTTGAATAGGTACCATCGATATGCTGAATAAACTTTCATCACTGCAATTTTCGTCAGAAAATTTTTGTTTGTACTTATTTTGTTCCGCTCCATCACAACCCCATTTCACAATTATATCTAGACCATTCAAGCCAGTTATAGTTTTCAGTACATCTTCTTGCACTTTACATAATCGTATAATCGTGTGATCCATTAGACTTTGCAACTCAATTTCGGCGTGCGTTTCTGTGACATTAATGCCACTAGGGTAGCACAATTGTTTTGCCGCTTTAACTCTATAGTAAGGTGGATACATTTTCTTGTCAATTCCTTTAACTTGTTCTCGTATAATATGATATTGGTGTGTCGAGAGATTCGCATCGACTATTAATGCGAGAGCTTGATCTGCCGAAAGTCCTACTGGTTTTGAGCTCTCTAAACACTTCCGCGCTTTCTTCATTACAGTACCTCTTCTAGGCGAAAACAAACAAAGTTCTTTAACAATCGCTGCTGAATCCTTTTTTCCTTCCTTGCGAAGTTGAACTTCGGTTGCCATTGATATTTCTTCCAGACTCGATGTTTCAAGAAGATGTTGAATTCGCCGTCTTTTTGTTTTGGTGCTCGAACTTTCAAAGTCTTTTTGCGGTCTTCCGAACGAGCCTGAACTCGTTTCAGGTAGTGACACCCCTTCGAGTGCTTCAGTGGCAATATCAGGTAACGATACGTTTCCTTCTAACCACGCACAATTTGTGTTTAGGAAACGATCTCGATGTCTTCCTGACTTTGACCATTTTTCTTCGATTTTTTGACAAAAACTTCTGATAGTCACTTTTAAACTTCTTATAACGTCATCCGAAAAAGACGGGTTACCAAGTTCTTGCATTATGTGATGCAACAAAGCATCCGATCTTACTACTTTCGCGTTAGCAAACCAAACGTCAAATAAAATTCTACGCGAAATTTGCGAAGGCATTCTGAAAATAAAGAAAAGTTGTATGAGTGTCGCAAACATGCGCAAACAAATTAACGTTTTTCCTGTAGCTAACAAGTAGTTCTTTCGAATAAATATAATAAAGGATCAGTATATTCCGATATAATGCACTAAAACTCAAGTACAAATTGACTTACTAGTATTTTGATTAAAAAATAAACTATCTCTGTTCAAATGATGCTCGTAATTAAGTTTTAAGAAATAATAAGAAAAAAACATATGGAAACTTACCTTAAAACTCCCAAGAAAACAATAACAACACACAATCAGTAGTAGCGAACAGACACACAGCAGTATTCAACGAGCAAACTCAGCCGAATGACGCGATCGCTTTGAGCACTCGGTCGACGGAACTCAGGTAGCCGGCTGTTCTGACCCTTTTTCTAGTGTTTGGTGCGAGTTCTTGGAAAATAAATCTTAGTGACACGTAATACGGTTTGTCTTCTGTGAATATAAATAACTATTTTACCTGTGTAGACTGGTGTAGAATTTGACTTTTGTCCATCTAGATTATGAAAATTACGCACTGTGCGCCGGTGGGAAGTCGAGTGGGGCGGTGGAGTATCACTACGAACGTTCGATCTCGCTTTTGCCCTAATAAGCATAGTGGTCTAGTGGTACAGACGCCGAGTTTCAATCTGGAGTTCGCTGGTTCGAATCTCGAGATTTTTTTAAAGAAACTTCCGAAGAAAGCCTACATATCCTGGAACCACAAATTCAAAAACATCCATCAAGTGCATGAAAGGAGATTTTAGTGCACGGTGTGTTCTGGTAGCCTCATTTAAGAGCCAGTACCCAATCCAGGCGCCACAATCGGTTACTTAGCACTTTACATCAGGTTATATGTAGTCTAAACCTAGTACCTAAGCAAAAAACATGGATACGATTGTACATGGAAAATGCAATGATGAATTATCATGTCTGTCACAGCAGTACAGCTAGTCGTTTGGTCCGAACTAGATTAATGGACTGATCGTGAATAAATAATAATCTGTAACCTTACTGGTTATCGTTTCCCAAAAATATTTCGTCTGTTTTGGCACTACACAAATTCCGAGCTCTTGAACCACTGAAATAACTCGTACTTCGTATTGTAGATGATTATTTTCATCTAGATTAGACACCGGGTGCTTGACAAATGAGCTTCCTTTGTTCTCTAGTTGCCAAGCTGCCGCATAAGTATTCCAAACCCCAAAATTTCCCTAACCAGTATCTTTGGCACTAAAGCCAATAATTACGAATCTCATTAATTCTATAATGTTGGCTTACTTTCCGCGTATTGCCGCTGCCAAACAATGAGCACCCATCGGATGGGAACAAGCTCGATGGTGATACTGCAGAATAATATATTGATATCTCTCTTTAGTCTCACAACTCAGTTGGTAACTCGGCTTGTCTGGGTATTAATATGTATTATAATAATAATAAGACTAGCCTCATAGCTCAGTTGGTTTTGTGTTCTGCGCTGTAGGTCGAGGGTTCGATCGCCACCCAGGACAAAACATTTATGTGATAATTCTAACATTGATGTTTGTTCTGTGTCTGGGTGTTAATATGTATTATATGTATGTATTTACAAAAGAAAAGTATACAAGTATTATATCAGTTGTCTAGTTCCCATGATACAAGCTATGCTTAGCTTACTTTGGGACTAGATGGCGCTGTGTGAAATGTCCACCGTTATTTATCTATTATTTTATTATAAGACTCACTATGACGATACAGTTAGAGTGCAACAAAACACGCGTATGTAAGATGTAACACAAATGTAATATGGAGCATAAAAGCGCGCGCGAAAGCTCAATTACGCTTGAAAGCTTGACGTATCTCCCGGCAGGGTTAGCTTAAGCGCAAGTCATTTAGTACTCAGTGCCAACGCAATAGGGCTTATTTTTAATGTGTGTTTGAGTGAAATAGACCAACAGTCCAATAGAGCTACAGTATACGACAGTTGTTGATATATACGGGCAGCAGGTGCCCATGTGAACTTGTCACAGCGTCTACGTCGCGGTACGAACGTAAATTTAAAATTAAATGTTTGGCATCTAATAATGTTGAGACACTTTACATTGGTTTGATACGATTGAAAAATAGTTTTGTCTACGCTCTCATCCCGACTGGCTTATATATATTTGATTACAAAGAAAATGTAGTCAATTTATCTCGATATATGACTGAGTTGTTGGCTCAAAAGTTAATTCGTCAAATCAAAATTTGTGACATTGACTTATTTTAAAATTCAAGAACTTTTGCTTTTGACTGTACATATATATTTTGACTATGATTATGTTCCAGATTTTCAATGTTTCAAACAGTAAAGTATTCTAATATAAATAACAAGATATATCGAAATACAAAATGTAGGTAGTAGGACCTACCAAAACACATACCGAAAATAACTTATAATGGCTTCAACCGTAGGTATCATATGATATTAATTAGATAACATGTAAAAAACTTTTCTAAATCAAAATTACAGTCCTGTATTGACTTTGGAAAATAATCGAGTCCCGAAAACTGTCACAAGGTGGCGCGGCAGGTCACGTTAAAATATGGTGAGATGAACTGAGCACTTACATGAAAAACTGGTTTGCCATCTGCGGACAGTGGAGTATGTAAAAAAAGGGATGCCTTCGCAATGGAACAAAATAGTTTGAAAACCATAATATTAAAAACGAGTATCGATAAATAAGATAATAAATTAATTTTAAAATAAAGAGCGTGGTGGTCTATTGGTACTCCCGAGTTTCAATCCGGAGGTCGCCGGTTCATTTCCCGACGTGCACCCATAAGTTTTTCGATTGAAAGATTTATGTGCGCAATATCACGTTCTCGAAACGGTGAAGGAAAACATCGTGAGGAAACCGACATGTCCTAGAACAAAAAATTCGAAGACATGTGTCAAGTGCACGAAAGGAGCCTCTTTGAGGCTCACTTGAAATCCTTTCACCACTGGTTCGAGAGAACCAGTGACTCGAATAGATAGACCAAAATAAACATGTGTTCGACCATTTGAGATGGACTAGCTTAATAAATACTGTGTTCTCTGCTCATCCAACATTTCCCCGGCGACATCGCTCGGCGCGCGGGTAATGACATATTTCGGGCATGCACAGCCAAGGACACTTCACCCGCTCTATTTCAACCTGTGGCTATTCCTGAAAGCTCACATTGTTTTATTTTTGTCCCGCATGGTGTCCGGTATATCCATTAGCTGCCATTATTTTTACTGTTATCTTATCTGTTTTATTTTAAGTGTCAAAACTCTGTCTTTGTGTATATCAAGTATTATTATTTTTTAGACTTATCTATTGTATTGTTGGAGGAGCTTTGAAACGAAGCCTCTCAAATTCAAACGAGCAAACTAGGATGTAGACTCATAAACCTAATTGAAAATATTTAAGTATGTGATGTTTGTTCTTTATTCTTATTGGACATTTGTGTTGAGAATCTGTGTTCATGCGCTATGCCACCTGCGACAGATAATCCTAGTTCAGGAGAAAAATGTGCAAAAGATTTTTGATACTTTATGTAGGCAAAACGAATCGTATCTAATTGCGCCCTTAGAGGTGAGAGGTGGGAATGTATCATGTAATTTATAGTATTATTATTTATTTTATTATATATATTTTAGTAATTTCTCCGGCAACCAGATCTCCTCAAACTAGAACACATTAATGCGTGTGCGTTACTGCTTGCAGGCAGATATAAATACGTCACCGGACGATCTTGGCACGAGTTCTACTGCCTGGGAAAACCTTGACATGCGTTTGCCAACAAGCTTTATTTGATAAGGCATAACAGGAGCTAATCTGGTTTGATAGATTCCTATCTAGACCTAGTAAACCTGTAAAGCGTATTGTCCCCCTGCTGTTTTGCATCGCTTACATTGTCGTAGCAGCTTCTGATTCAAACAGTGACTCTCAGTAAACTTAAACTATTTTTAATAAAGCTCTCTCAAGCAAAAATCTGTGGTTTTAGACGTTTCTAAAAAGCTTAAGTTCACAACATTCTATAGATTTCTATCTGTTATAAATTGAAAGTTAATATTATTATGAAAAAGCGACTCGCCCCGGCTCTGCACGGGTGCTTTAATCAAGGAAAGGTGGATTTTGCGCTTAGCTAGAAAGTATGAAGTAAAAGTTTTTGACAAATCATTGTCATAGTTCAGCCATTTTGAACAAATTATATACATAAACATTCCTCTCCTAGTTAGCTCTTCCTAGTGAAAACCATCTCAAAATCCTTTGCGTGATTTAGAAGTGAGCGGAGTAACATACAGAGAGAGATAGCGATTTTATTTTATACTATTTAGAGATAAGATGGGATCATAATTTAGGTGATCTAGATTACTGTGTCCGGTAGTCAGAATGGTCTCTCACCTAATAGAAAAAACTTGGAAAAACAAGAAGTTTCGCAGAAGCTAACGATATAAATACAATTCTCTTTGATCAATTCACGCGTCACTTTATAGTTTCACTTCACTATCGCGTGTTTATTTAGTGACGTATGCATTGACATCAGCATTCGTGTAGTAGCAAAATTCCCTGAGAGTAAATTCATAAGCTTTTATTATATTTGTTTCCATTTTTTGATCAAAACACCTTATATAATACTATACGATCTGAGTAGGTTATGTTATGTTTAAGCCTTAGCTTAATAATATAGTATGACCAACCAACTCACAGTTCAAAAGCTCTCATATGCCCGGCGGCAGAAATAGTTATGATGGCAGTCATTTCCAAGACGTACAATACAAAAGCTACTTAATATTAACTTAGCTTTTTGTTATTATATTTTCCAGCACCAACCTAAGGCTAACCTTAAGGCTATTCTAATGCTCAGTAAATAACAATAAAATAGAACATTGGACAGTGAGGTGGTCTAGTAATACGGACACTGAATTTCAAACAAAATTCGGTATCATATCATCATCATCATATTATATAAAGCTCGATTACCACTGACTGACTGACTGACTGACAGAATTGTTTGCCCTGTTGCGCTATCGGGGGGTCTGAGGTGGTGGGGGGGATGGATAGAGGGGGTCCGGGTGACCCAGGGAAAAATCTGACATTTGACATTTTCTCCCCCCTTTTCTCCCCCCCATGGCGTATCTCGGAAAGCGTTAGAGGTAGGGGGGTCGCGCTTTAACTAAAGTTGGAGAAGGGGGCATATAATTTGAGATTTTTGAAAAAAAAAGATGGCCGCCGAACAAAAAAAGATGGCCGCCATACAAAAACGAGACGCTCATATCTCGGAAACGGTTGCGTTTAGGTGGGGGGCGGTCGAACAAATGTTATAGCCAGTCGGGGGGGAAACTCGGTGGTGGTATTGAAAATCCAAGATGGCGAATCCAAAATGGCGGCCGAAAAAAAAGTTGCTCGGATCGGGGTGAAATTTTGCATCCGGGGGTTTTTGGGGGTGCAGATTCCAAATCCGGGGTCAATTTTTTTTTATCTCAATTTTAAAAGATGGCCGCCATACAAAAGTTTGTTTTTGCCGATAAGGTCACGTAAGTGGGAGTTGTTTAGTAAAAGGTTAACTTTTTTTATTTGATATGTATATGAATGGCCTTGAGGAATTTCATGAGGGTCAAACGTTCCCCAACCTCCCCTCCTTTTTTACCCCTCCGCGTGTATCTCGGAAACGGTAAGAGAAAGCGGCATACTTTCAAAACTAATGTTGGTCAAGGACTTAAGTCGAGTTGGAATAAAAGAAAAAAAAGATGGCTCCCGAACAAAAAGATGGCCGCCATACAAAATTGAAACGCCTATATCTCGAGAACGGTTGGAGGTAGGTGGAGGGAGGTCGAACAAATGTTATAGCCAGTCGGGGGGGAAACTCGGTGAAGGTATTGAAAATCCAAGATGGCGGATCCAAAATGGCGGCCGAAAAAAAAGTTGCTCGGATCGGGGTGAAATTTTGCATCCGGGGGTTTTTGGGGGTGCAGATTCCAAATCCGGGGTCAGATTTTCTTTATCTCCACTTTTAAAGATGGCCGCCATACAAAAGTTTGTTTTTGCCGATAGAGTCATGAAAGTGGGTGTTGTTTTGAAAAAGTTAAACTTATTACTTTTGTTATGTATTTGCATGGCCTTGAGGAGTTTCATGAGGGTCAAACATTCCCCAACCTCCCCCCCTTTTTTACCCCTCCACGTGTATCTCGGAAACGGTAAGAGGTAGCGGCATACTTCCAAAACTAATGTTGGTCAAGGACTGAAGTCGAGTTGGAATAAAAGAAAAAAAAGATGGCTCCCGAACAAAAAAGATGGCCGCCCACTAGAATTTTGTCGATTTGGCTCAAATTAATAATGTGGGGGCTTTTCGGGACGCCAAATTGGAAAATCGCCCCCGCGCGCTGCTTGCAGCGCGCGCCACGAAATACTAGTCATAATATATAAAGCTCGATTACCACTGACTGACTGACTGACAGAATTGTTTGGGCACTTCCAGGGGGGGTGGGCGAAAACTGAGTATAGGGTCGCGTAGGGGGTGGCCCAGAGGGCCCGGGAAAAATCTGACATTTGACCCCCCTCCCCCCCTTCTCTCCCCCCCACGGCGTATCTCGGAAAGCGTTAGAGGTAGGGGGGTCGCGCTCGAACTAAAGTTGGAGAGGGGGGCATATAATTTGAGATTTTTTTAAAAAAAAGATGGCCGCCGAACAAAAAAAGATGGCCGCCATACAAAAACGAGACGCTCGTATCTCGGAAACGGTCGCAGTTAGGGGGGGGGGCGGTCGAACGAATGTTATAGCCAGTCGGGGGGGAAACTCGGTGGTGGTATTGAAAATCCAAGATGGCGGATCCAAAATGGCGGCCGAAAAAAAAGTTGCTCGGATCGGGGTGAAATTTTGCATCCGGGGGTTTTTGGGGGTGCAGATTCCAAATCCGGGGTCAGATTTTTTTTATCTCTTTTTTTAAAGATGGCCGCCATACAAAAGTTTGTTTTTGCCGATAGTGTCATGAAAGTGGGTGTTGTTTTGAAAAAGTTAAACTTATTATATTTGATATGTATATTAATGGTCTTGAGGAATTTCATGAGGGTCAAACGTTCCCCAACCTCCCCCCCTTTTTTACCCCTCCGCGTGTATCTCGGAAACGGTAAATGATAGCGGCATACTTCCAAAACGAAAGTTAGTCAGGGTTAGAAGCCGAGTTGGAATAAAAGAAAAAAAAGATGGCTCCCATACAAAAAGATGGCCGCCATACAAAATTGAAACGTTTATATCTCGGATTTGGTTGCAGATAGGTAAGGGGTGATTGGACAAATGTTATAGCCAGTCGGGGGGAAACTCGGTGGTGGTATTGAAAATCCAAGATGGCGGATCCAAAATGGCGGCTTAAAAAAAAGTTGCTCGGATCGGGGTGAAATTTTGCATCCGGGGGTTTTTGGGGGTGCAGATTCCAAATCTGGGGTCAATTTTTTTTATCTCACTTTTTAAAGATGGCCGCCATACAAAAGTTTGTTTTTGCCGATAAGGTCACGTAAGTGGGAGTTGTTTAGTAAAAGGTTAACTTTTTTTATTTGATATGTATTAACATAGTCTTGAGGAGTTTCATGAGGGTCAAACATTCCCCAACCTCCCCCCCTTTTGTACCCCTCCGCGTGTATCTCGGAAACGGTAAGAGATAGCGGCATACTTCCAAAACTAATGTTGGTCAAGGACTTAAGTCGAGTTGGAATAAAAGAAAAAAAAGATGGCCGCCGAACAAAAAAGATGGCCGCCATACAAAAACGAGACGCTCGTATCTCGGGAACGGTTGCAGTTAGGGGGGGGCGGTCGAACAAATGTTATAGCCAGTCGGGGGGGAAACTCGGTGGTGGTATTGAAAATCCAAGATGGCGGATCCAAAACGGCGGCCGAAAAAAAAGTTGCTCGGATAGGGGTGAAATTTTGCATCCGGGGGTTTTTGGGAGTGCAGATTCCAAATCCAGGGTCAAATTTTTTTTATCTCAATTTTTAAAGATGGCCACCATACAAAAGTTTGTTTTTGCCGATAAGGTCACGCAAGTGGGTGATGTTTTGAAAAAGTTTAACGTTTTATTTTTGATATGTATTAACATGGTCTTGAGGAGTTTCATGAGGGTCAAACGTTCCCCAACCTCCCCCCCTTTTTTATCCCTCCGCGTGTATCTCGGAAACGGTAAGAGATAGCGGCATACTTCCAAAACTAATGTTGGTCAAGGACTTAAGTCGAGTTGGAATAAAAGAAAAAAAAGATGGCTCCCGAACAAAAAAGATGGCCGCCATACAACATTGAAACGCCTATATCTCGAGAACGGTTGGAGGTAGGTGGGGGGAGGTCGAACAAATGTTATATTGAATCGAGGGGCAAGTGCAAATATGGTTTTGAAAATCCAAGATGGCGGCCGAAAAAAAAGTTGCTAGGATCGGAGTGAAATTCATTATGTGGGGGCTTTTCGGGACGCCAAATTGGAAAATCGCCCCCGCGCGCTGCTTGCAGCGCGCGCCACGAAATACTAGTCTTCAAATATAGACGTAAGACATTGAAGAAAATATTTATGAAATACCACGTTCTCAAATAGGTGAAAGAAAACATCGTAAGGAACCCGACATGTCTTCAAATAACAAAATTTAAAGAATTGTTACCAGTCTGGATTGAGCTCTCGTAGATTAATCCCATTCAACGAGAGATGCTGATATGATACGGGGACAGACGCATCCGCCAAGTACAGTCTTCCATACAAGCGCGTTTGATGTGAAACTTCTTAGTCGGTAATCAGTAAGTAGACAAGAGAAATAAACGTTATTTTAAGGATGCGTCACGTTTAGGCAGATTTTGTTACACGAGAGAGAAGAAGATATACAGAGAATTGGAAAGAGAGACTATATATTCCGACGCCACGGAAGTGGAGCAAAAGAGAACGACGTATACACGATACAAAAAGATAAAATAAGATGTCTTCTAAGATTCAAGCAGACGCGTAGTAATTTTTAAAAAGTTTCACTTCTATTTCTTGTACGATGCTGAAAGCGCAATTCTTTTTTATGTGGGGAAACCTACATAATATGTACCCGTCCGTAATAACTGACGAACGGGTTGTGCCGGACTCCTACCGACAACAACCCAGTCTCCTCCACGCCTGGTACTGGGGCTACGGGTACGCCAAAGCACTCCTCCGCTGCCCCAGCGGCATACAAGCGCTATCTTGAACCAACACAGCATAAAAGTAACCGCAGTACAATATATGAGTACATAAAGTATGTTATTCTTGCAATACTGCTGTAATAACCCAACAGAGGTAATACCGTAATGATGTCTATTAATCCGCCCATTGAACGCACATCAAGTATTAATACTTGTTTATTATTAGTCGTGGCGGTCACCTGGGACCTTGTGCCCAGTGCCAGCTGGCTTTACACACTCCGATTTTTATATGCGTACGACAAATCTAACCATGGATGGTACACCATAAATAATGTATTCAGGCAGCAGTTGGTATAGTGAGGCTATATGATCCACAAACGTGCTTTATAAAAAAATGGATTTCATGTCTAAATTAAATATATTATATTTATATTTATTTAGCAGCTAAACATAATATCACCGCATTATAAAATGGCGCTATATCATAAAGCAGCTAGCCGTTATGTATAACGGCAGATATTTAGTTCGTAATTTTTCAGATCGAAGCGCATCATAAAATATTCATTATCTATTTATCATAAAATTATTTATCTATTCTATTCATAAAAACTTCAAAACAAAGTGTTTACTGTGGAGACGCTATGGTTCCATAACTGTTACTTTGATCTGAGGCAAAGTTTGTTTTCTTACCATGTAACACTTTTATTACCGGTGGCTTGTATATTGATTGACGACGAGAGTTGACTGAAACCAATGATGGCCAAAACCTGGTCTCTGACCCTATGTAAACTTTTGGTGAACTACTAAAACATGTTCACAGCGCTCTTCATAATGAAAAGTCTTCCAGTAGCAGCACTCAGTATTCACTGGTGCCACTTATTGCTCACTTGTCTCACAGCTTAGCTGAGGGAACCTCTGCCTTCTGCGCTGTAGATCGTGGGTTCGATTCCCACCCAGGACCAACATTTGTGTGACGAGAACAGTTGACTTTCTGTGTCTGGGTGTGTATAATGTAGTGTGTAAATGTATGTATTTAAAAAGTACGTGTCGTTATCTATATAGTTCCCTTACCAAGCATTGGTAGTTTGGGGCTAGATGGCGCTGTGTGAAATGTCCACCAATATTTATTTATCTATAAGTCGGTATATCAGCCACGAAGACGAAGATTCGTCGACCTCGTGAAACAAAGAAATCGTACATTGTAAATGGATGTACAATTAATGAGTTTGAATACTGGGACGACATGAGTAAATTCAACGTCATCTTCGGCCTGCTTACCGACGCACGTCTGGTAACATTGTATTATACTATGGTCATAGGTTTATGTTCTGTCAGGGTCTCATATTGTTCATTATTGATCCCATTAATATTATAATTTAAATATGGCCCATCAAACGTTAAGCGGTAACATCCGCGCATAACAATAAGACTTTCCTTTTTTGTTTATTTTTTACTTGGTTTCTACCATACTAGAAGTATTAGAAGACATAATTCCTGTTGTACTGCGCCCATAACTCTGAGTCAGGAAGGTGGAACGACTAAAAGGTAAATTGATAGTAAAGTTAGATAGACCTGTCTGTGTTTCAACGATTAGATTCCAACCGATGGATAGTAACATGATTGACACCCAGCATTAGTTAACAAAGATTGAATCAGTTTATGACTTTAGTAACGTGCAAGTCTATTAAACTAAGCCATCTTAAACATTCAATAACGTATGAGAGAAGTTAAACAAATCGTGGATTTAGTTCATAAACCTCGGTTTAAACCAACATATTTGGTTATTGACTGCAGAAGATAGAGCTAGTGAAAACATAAACGAGACGTGAGTAAAAGGCTAAGGCTTGTTACGACAAAAAATCAATGTCAACTTTCTTAATGTGACTTAAATCATATTTCTATACACATTTTGTTATTAACTATATCGTTACGTTAACAAAAATAACGGAGATGAAGGCGGAACCACAAAGTGTCTCATTTTTCAACCAGACTGCGCAACCGCACCACGCACCATAAAAGCGGTCAATTCAAACAGAAAAATCTTGACTGTACCTTAAACTCAATGTCACTTGTCAACAGCCCGGGTATTGCCCGGGCTTCGAGTAAAAACCTAGAATTATTTTCAGGTCTATAGTTAATTCACTGTAAGACAAACAATTATTCAGTTATTGATGCCAACGGCTGAGCCAATAAATTAAATATGTCTGACTTGCGAGTGAAAGATATGAATGATTCTGATGAAATCGTTACCTGGCAAATTAACACTAACATTTTAAGTCCTAATTCGAAATTTGCAGTAATATAGACGTCTTAAATGGTATTGTATGTATTTGTATGTATCTACTCGATAACGCCATTGCTTGCCCACAAATCATTTCTAAAAGACAAGAAGAAAACAAGAAAATTTAGTGTGAAAGAAAAAAATTAGAAGAAATTACATTATTCTGAACGAAAAAAATAGAAGAAATTACATATATTTATTACACTAACATTTATTTTTATTAATCGTTCTGTACGTATAATTAAATAAATGAAAAACAAAAAAAAAAAAAAAAAAATATATACCACACTGGTTCGACAGAACCGGTGACTCGAAGAAGAAGAAGAAGATTAAAAAAATGTTAGTGAACGGAGCCTATAACATTGTTTGATGTTCAAACTAATTATGGTTCTCTTAATAACGATGCTCGGATTATTTCGGTTATAGGTGAAATAAAAAAGCTTGAGGAGATTTTTACTACAGTTATTTAGTTCGTCCTCAGAACTAGACACGTAAGCTCACAGTTGGATTTGAATAGAGAATAATTTATACATAACAAATTAACACGGCATGATAAAAACTGAAAAGTTTACGCTCTTATAAACATTTCAGTTTTACCATATATACCGTAGAATTATATTTGATGACAGCAATAGTACGGGATGTTCTTTAATTTACCGTCGGTGAAAAAAAAAAAAAAAAAAAAAAACTTAAAAAAAAAAAAAACATAAAACTGCGTTAATTTTTCGGTTAAGACTATATTATACTTATATCTCCAGGCACATTTCCTTCGTTATTTTTACTCTTACTTTAAACTCTCTTTGTTTATAAAAAAATACCTCATAAACTTGAAACAAAGACAATGGAACTCAGTATATAATAAAGTGAAGAATGCAGACAAATATGCTTATAAATATAGAACTGCAGCTTAGCAGATATCCGACCAAAATACACGGAATATTATGCAGAATTACATTATATGTTACCTTGGTTGTAAAATTAGATAGTTTCGCCTGTGAGCTAGTGCTATTCGCTCGTGAGAAATATTTTTAGTACCTTCCTACTTTCATGAAAACTTGGGTGACCGTTCGTGGCTTTTACAAATTATTACTTCTTTGTTTTTATATCCTGGCTATTAAGTTAGGGAAGATCCTTGAAGTCCTGGAAACTGCGTTAACTAGGCTACTGCAATGTTCTTCTATTAAACTTCTCTATGCTTGGAATAAATATAAGGCACTGCTGTTCAAAAATATTTTTTGCTGATTGCTAGATCATTTTTGACTGGCCTCATAGCGCAGTTGGTAGTAACCTGCCTTCTGCGCTGCAGGTCATGGGTTCGATTCTCACCCAGGATGAACATTTGTGTGACGTACATAGATGTTTCTTCTGTGTCTAGGTGTTAATATGTATTATATTGTGTTTACAAAAATGTATATAAGTATTTTATCAGTTGTCTGGTTCCCATGATACAAGCAATGCTTAGCTTACTTTGGGGCTAGATGGCGCTGTGTGAAATGTCCACCATTATTATTATTTAATAACGCTCGCTTGATATCTCTGAAAATATTCTCAAACCTCATAAGATATCAAATAAAATAAATTGATTGATAACATTACTTCATACTTAAAGATCATCGTGTATATGTCTTTCAGGTAATCATTTTCTTAATCTCTTCCTAACTGAGTTTGTATTACTCATCCGCATTTAATGGTACCTACGTTGACGCACGTGAAATTAATTCACTTGCACTGTCTTACCCAGATTTATGTTTGCTTATTCAAATAAATCTTTTGCTGGCAATTGGCTCTATTATTTAAAATATGTCCTGGTAATTATTTTGTGTAATCGTACTTTCTAATAAAAATTTAATATGTATTGTATTAGAATAATGTAGAACGGCAGTATGTCACGTGGTAGGTCACTAGCAATGTTCAAGTCTGATCGTATGGAAAATTTTTACCCTTCGAAACCAAAATCTCACTCTTGCCCAAACCCTCTTACTGCCTCTTCTTGATTATGCTGATGTCTGCTTCCTTGACGGCACGAAGGATCTATTAAATAAACTTGATCGACTTGACACTGGTTCAAATCCCGACGTCCACCAATGGGTTATTTCGCTTGCAAGATTTACGTGCACAATACACGTTATCAAAATGATGAAGGAAAACATCGTGATTAAACCGACGCGACATGTGCTAGAACTCAAATTCGAAGACTTGTGTTAAGTGCACGTAAGGAGCAACTTTGAGGCGCAATTCATCGTTTCACCACACTGGTTCGATAATAATAATAAATATTTTATTCGGTAAATTAAATTAAATTAATTAAATTATTAACTAATAATAATAAATTATTATTTAATTAATAATAATAAATTATTTTTTAAATATTAATTAATAATAATAAATTATTAATTAATTAATTTAATATTAATTATAATAATAACAATAATCATTTATTTCAGACAAATCCCAATAATTAAAATGTCCATAGATAAATCACATAAAATAAAATCAAATCAAATCAAACCAAATCAAATCAAATACAATAAAATCAAAATAAATCAAATTAAATTAAGTTAAACTAAATTAAATTAAGCTTACAAATAATATTATATCTAATACAATAAATAAAAACAATGTCATCAAAACTAAAATTACTATTAATGTCATTATATTTATTTAGTCCAGGAAACCATCATCCGAGTCCTGATAAATCAATGTCACCAAGAATGCTTCATCAGAACTTGGATGATGGATTTTATAATTGGCGAATCATACTTATCAGCTAATACTTTGAGGATGGTGTTGGTGCTACCTCGTATTCTGGTGAGCAGGGATGCGGTTTTCTTGCGGATAATCGCCTAAAACCCGTCCACTCGCGCCTCTGCAAACATGGTCGATGCGCTGCAGAAGCGAGGCTTATAATAGGCTATTAATTATTTCGGTAAATTTAATCTAAGATACATTTTAAGTATTAGTGAACCTCTTGTAAGTATGGAGATACCTGTGTTAGAGAGCAAAATCGTTTTTTTTATTCGAGTCACTGGTCGATAGAATCAGTGACTCGAATAGTAGTAGCGAGCCCCATTTCATTAACAAATACTACCAGCGTTTCTTAACTTGACGAGAAGTAAACGAAAATAAGTGACGTACAGTAGTCGTTGCTTTGAATTTGGCTGATGCAAGAAGAAGTCAAAAATTAATTATTGAAGTATGCAGCAGCATACAGCAGCAGCAAGGAGCACCAGCATGCAGCTCAGCGTTCAGTATCGACCGTTTACTACGGGGAATATCTGTAACGAGGAAATATCTTGCAAATGTCAAGGCCATCTTTATTTTTGAATAACCTGATGAAGTGGGCTAGTAGTTCTAGGACGGACACATTAATAAACATTCGTTGAACGCCCGCAACCGTTTATCATCATTAAGTTTTTTGTTTGAATTATATTATTTTTCTTAGTTTTCACTTGGGTACCAACAATCATGACAAATGGTTTTTAATTCGAAGGCAAAATTTGACCTGCACATTCCACCCGTAAGGAACGGATGAGGTTAAAACTGTGAGTTTGAAATGACAGTGTTTGACGGCGAAATAGTTCGCCGTAAAACGAAACCGGCAGTACAAAAATACAGTAGGTAAGCGGCATCTCCTAATCCCGGTTAAAGAGTTATCAAATATAGGAGCGCGCGGCCGCGACACCGACCAGGAATTTTAAAATGGCCCCTTGCCAGAACTGCTCTTTTTAAATTAATTATTGTTATACCAGACTCTAAAGCATTCTAACATAACAACACTCGAGCGCCTCAGAGTGGGAGTTGAGCACATGAGTAGATATAAAACAGAGATCAAACGAAAAAACATAATTTTGTCTGGGAAACTTATGATGGTTTATTTATTAAAAAAATAATTTTTATCTTCCTTTTATCGCTCTCATATATTAAGTGACGATGCAAACACGCTCGATGCACGAGCGCGGCAGTATGCCCCGGAAGAAAGCCTCAAACTAGTCAGCTTCATTACTGGCGATATCCTGACCCGTAGTCGTTATCTACGGCAACTTTGAGTATTTTTCCGGCAGAAGACGAATCATCTCGCAAATTACTGCTTTAAATCCAGAGCAGGCGTAGCGTCTTTCGTACAAAATTATATAATATTTTAGCTAATGTTTTAGTGTCACATGCTTTGAGTACAGAACCCTAAAAAACGATGAAAAAATAAAAGTTGCCATGTAAGCTTTACTTATGTGTCGGAGAGCGCTGGCGGAAATTTATGAACGTTTGATAAGCCCTCTTAATCTCGGATTTTTCATCAAAAGTCTATGTCAATCTCTTCACGACCTCTTAAATTAATACGTTCTCCCATATAAAAGCCATTATATTAAGACAAAACAAAGCCTATACATACACTTTTAATCACCAATTTTTCTCTGTGCACATGTGATTAAAGAATATAGATTTTGATGACAGTAAACTCGATTGTACTAATATACTTTCCTTTGTGCCCTGTTTATCCTGGACGGTTTGGAAATTAACATAATGTATTCAATTTGAAACCACGCTAATATTAAGATATTGACTTCAGATTCAGTTTTTATTTCTCTCTGCTAAAAACCTATAAAGCTCGAAGGCATCGTATTAGAAGGCCCAAAAATAGATGACGCTTTCAAAAAGATTGTATTCTCTGGCAGAAGATTAAGATAAATGGAGGAATAAAGAAGAGACCTTTGCCTAGACAGTTAAAATTTATTCATAATCGCAACTATATTCAAACTCGATACCTCAGAGAAGTGTAAGAGGATAGCGATAGAGGATAGCGCGATAGAGGATAGGCGACAGACGCATCTTCCCTGTACCTCTGTCACTTTACAGGAGATTACCGAGTTGTCTGGTTTGCTTATAATTTGATATCACCTACTGCTCGTATCATGGTGTCACCTCACCAACAGATATACAATAATTTTAAAAAGAACTAAGTAATAAATGAAACAAAAGAAAGAAAGAAAAATTATCTAGTTTGACACAGACACATAATATCATTTTCAACATTGGACACGTACGTTGATGGAAATTTTTAAATGGACCCAGTTCATCCAATAAAATATTGTGAATACCCAGGTCGTATAAATCATTTTTAATCCATCAATCATCATTTGAAACGTTATAAATAATCGAATATTTTTCGTGTCTTTCATAATTAATCACATTCAACAGAATTAGATAAATAAACATATTTTATTAGACGTCGGATGGGCTGCAGATTGATTCAAACTCCGAATATTTTATGCAGAATAGCCTTGATATATATCTTATCATATTTACGCATACACATACCTACTCCATGGTGATTTTATATACCGATATAAGCTCAAGCCAAATGAAGGATTCGGACTGACGATTGAAAGCTAGTGAACCAACTAGCAGTCATCACTTTTAAATTAAACAAAACGTTCTCAAACCAATCAAAGTTCAAGAAAACCGAAGATTATAAATTCTAAATAATAAGATATACCTATAGAAATAAATTCTCAACGGTTTATTTGTAATTTGTGCGGACTGCATATAACTCGGAACAATTGCTGAACGGACGAAATGTGACCAGTGAATTAGTCATTTGACCAAATGCTGTTAACTTTTCTACACCTCGTGCTTAGATATCTGTTGGTGACAGACTTGTTCAACGAACTGTTGAAAATTGAAAATACCAGGTAAAGACGCACGTTCAGGGATGCTTCTTAAAGATGATTTAGCAGTTTGTACTTGTTTACCGGTTCTCTGAATGCTGTTAGGATTAGGATGAACCAAAATATACCAGAAAGCGTTATTGCATCGGATGAAAGGCTATTCCCAAGGCTCAACGAATCGTGGATTACAAAAAGACCACACCAAATACAATATAATATAATACAATAGACAATTTCTGTAATGCTTATTACAAACGGAGTTAAATATGATTTAAAATAATGCTCCATAATTCGGAAGCCATCATTGTAGAGGATTGCAGTTTATATTGTTGATTTTTTTAAATTAATTACAATCATGGCTTTCTTTTATTCGTTCACGTGAAGAATATGTTTTTTTTTTCCAGCTCATAGTGCAATAAAAATTGCAGAAAAGTACAAAAATCACAGCTGCTTAAATTGACGACTGGCAAAATATGGCAATTCCGTAAAAGAAATGCCTATTAAAAATTCTTGTGACCCACCTCCAAATTATTTTTTCCTATAAGTATTTTTGCGTTTCTAAGTCCATGTAGAAGCTGACTTGAGCGAAGCTACTTTTAAATATAAATTTCATCAACAGACGTTTCCAAAACCCTTTATAAAACTAACACTAATATGATTATTTTAACACATATTTCGTTATCTAAAAATATCAGGTTCAAGACACGATTAACGACGAAAATATCTTGGTCGTTACAATTGAAGGATACTTAAAAATATGCCAACCATGCAGTGAATGTGTGTTATGTGAAATTAATTGGATAATTAACTTATCTAATTACATTCTGAGATGAAAATAGTTTTTTGTAATACTTATTATATACTAAAAATATATGTAGTTTAACTAAATACTCTGATTAGTTGAGCACGATCGTGTTCTAAATAATAAGGAAAATTTTGTCTTTTTACAGACTTTTTCTTTTAAGAATAACTTTAGGATGTCTCTTTAGGTTGTGCTTTTGTCATTTAAATACTATAATCCCTTAGTACATAATAATGTACGTATACCTAATTAAAGTACTCATTTATATATTTTATACCAAAGTCAACACAAAAGCTATTTCAAAAAAAAAAAAATTTATTCAGCCTTTTTTTACGTTTAGAATCCTCATGGATACCCCTTCTTGCTGGGGTTATGCCGGACTCTTAACGGCTAAACGTACACGGTGCCCACAGAACGCATTGCGTGACAAAATTCTGACAAAATTGACAGAACTACGGGATCCTTAACTTCCGCAATTCCGACAGCGTTGACTCGGCCGAGCCCCATCTTCAATTATCCTCATCTGAGGGGTGCACAGCGCCAACCGCCTCGAGGCTTTAGTTAGGATGACGAATTTATTGATCAGCCTAATTCAATTTGTTTATGTTATTTGTGCTGCATTCGCCTGGGTAAGCAGCAACGTTTTCTGTTCTAGATAATAGTATATGAGAACTAGCGAAACCAGAATTTCTCTCTTCATGCGCAGAGTATAAAATGTTTCCGTGAGTCGTTACTGTGTTTATGTATAGAGGACACTGCCTCAAACCAGGAGTTAGCGTTTAGCCCACTTGCTTATACCATCTTACACTTATCAAATTATAAAAAATACTGGGGCACTACATTGACGGAGTATTTCTGTTTGTAACAAATAAGTGTCAAATTGACACCTATCCGTCCCACGCTCCATCTGGCGTACGAGTAATGCGACCTGCTACAGCCCTGAATGACTGATGTATAACTGAAAAAATCATCTCGCAACGTGTAAGAAAATAAACCGACTAAACGCGAGAATGTGACGCGTTCCAGCGGATTGTATCGGCATTAACTGACCGATCCATCCATCTTTCATAACACTCCTTTCAAAGCAATGTCAACACTTCAGTCTCCGTGATTTATTGACGGACGGCTCACGACGCGGTGGCCCTGCGATAAACGCGATAAAATAAAAATACATAGCTCAAGGCAGATGCCACTAGAGATTTGGACATCAATTTCAAGATTTGAAACATTAAATTTGCAAATTAAGCTTTCTTGCACCTGTGTAGGATTGACATTCGAATGTACGCGTTTCGCGCGGTAGGCGAGCGATGTGCGTGGGTTTTGGCTACGGTCCAGGATACACCTGACGACCCTTGTATACCGATAAAGCCAAACATTATTTACAGCAGTATCTAACGCACTTATTGTTGCAGAAGATGCCGTTATTGTACAACTATTCAGCCCGGAGCGATGCTCTGCTGTATAAATAAACATAAGAGTTAATAAATTTCATAATACAAAGCAACCAAATGCCGGTTACACGTGTGGTGTTTATTTTAATGTATGAAACGCTATAAAGACAGTTATTATAATAAATTAAATATTGATCGAACCGCAGTTAAATTAGTTAACTCTGATGATTCCTCATTCATAACACAAATATACAGAGATTTACGATAATTTGCTAAAGGATGGAGTATAGGAATAATTGTACAAACTATTACCGGGCAACCGAATTTATGGATAGATACCATATACATATTAAACATTTTCTACAGATTTTTCAAACAACTTAGCAAAACTGCCCTGTTTCTACATTATATGTGAGAGATGCTTTTCACTAATTACATCAACTTATGCTAAGCGACTGTGTAGACGCTAGCGCCAGGCCTGGACAGGGACTAAAGTCATCCTGCTGAAACACACATTTAATACCTTTATCATTGTTACTCAACCTAATAGCTTCGTTAGTTAATTTGAGGCCTTACAAAGCACCTGCTGCCTCGCAAAAAATACTTTAATAAACCCTGAGTTGTGAAGATTGATAGTAGTCGTGACAGACGTGTGCGCAAGTGTCTGGTGTAGGGGAAAATGATGCCAGCAATGCAGACTGCCCCTGTGCCAAACGAAAGCACAGATCTATGGTCCGATAATCCTGCCAAAAATACCGAAACAAATGGAATTGGCTACAGAAGTACACGGAAACAATTAACCAATGCAATATGTGATAGATAAATATTGGAACTGTGTTCGGTGGCATTGCTGTGAAAATGGTAAACAGATAAAATTACTAGAAAATTATAAACGCCACTCACTGATTGCGTCTTCTGTAGCGTGTTTCACAGGCTACTATTTCTTGGTAATGTCTTAGTGTAATTTGTTTGGGATGTTGCTTTATGCCGTAAAGGAAACTTAAAAAAAAAAACTATTTCATTTAATTGTCGTTCATTCAATGGATTTACGAAGATTTTATAAGTTACGGTCTAACACCCATTTTTCAGACGTTCCCTATTAGTTGTTTTTTTTTTTATGTAGTACAATTACGGAACGAGCCGACGGTCCACCTGGTGTTAAGTGGTAACCTCGGCCCATAACAACTGATGCGACTTCGGTCCTCCCCTACTAGGTACGACAAGAATCAAGTCGCATCTTATGCGCCCGTAACTCTGAGACGTGTAGGTGGAATGTCTCATGTGCCTGTAATTTCACCGGCAACCACACCTTTCAAACCGGAACACACTAATGCGAATGCTTCACTGCTTGGCGGCAGAAATGGGCATGGTGGCAGTACTTCTCCGGACGAACTTGGCGAGAGTTCTACTGCTCTTAAAGTTCTCTTAGTTATGTTATTAAAGCAAAATTTCAGAATTATATGGTAATTAGAGGGCCTAAGAATGTTTCAACTTGGTTATTACAATGAGAAAGAAGTATCATTTGTTCGAGTTGGCAGCTTGGTAGCATTTTCTTTAAATTTTTTTATTAGAAGAGTTTTTTATAGAAGTGTTTTCCCAAAATATCCATTGATCCATTGACTTTTTGCAATCTGAATTGAGACTTTTATATATTTTTATATCTAGTATTAAGATTATGACAAAAATGAAACCTTGGTTTTATTTAAAAAAAAAATTGCTGGGAGGGAGTCGAACTTACGACCTAAAGCGCACAAGGCAGAGCTACTATCAACGGAGCTGTGAGGCCAATCAATTGAACAAATGAACGGGGATCTCATTTCATCTCGTATAGATTTTGACACCGGGCCACCAAGCTCTCACTGGGTATTAGGTACTGTCATCATTGGGATACAAGTGCTTAGTAGAAGATGTGTATATTAAACTGCATAGTTAATAATTTTTTAAGATATGTGGATAATTCACACATCGCCATCTAGCCCCAAACTAAGCAAAGCTTGTACTATGGGAACCAGACAACTGATAATTCTATCAGTTGTCTGGTTCCCATAGTATAATACAACATATTTTATTTTCTGTAAATACATATTTATAATACATATTAACATCAGTTATTCATTATTTGATTATAAGTAGGTACTCGTATGTAGTACACATCGTAGCTGCTACGAATGTTGCTACGGTGTAGAGGAGTTGTGATTTAGTACCGCGTATTTTTAAACATAAACTACAATTATAAGGATAACAGAAGGTATATTATTATATAGCATTTTTCTCATTGAAAAGGTTTTTTGCTCTGAATTAGTCTTAAAGGTAATTTTTTTTTGAAATAAAATTATTACTTTGCGCTGAAAAACGAAAATGCCGACTTAATTGCCAATGAACGATAATTATTCATTGTTGTCTCTTAGGTACTTGGATGACATATTTTTTTCCAGTTATTTTGATTTAAAACCAAGCTACTGAACGATCATTGTTGAAATTAAATGAAAATTTGCTTTTATACGGAAATGCATTTTGGTCAATAGTTCCAATAAACTTGAAATTACCGAAATTATACAACAATATCTGCAGGCTAAATTTACCATATAGTAAATCGGTTGCTCAGGGTCTCCAGTGACCATGAGGAGTAAGTAAGTAGGATACAGATCATCCGTTCATTATATATTAGAACTGGGTCTCTATGTTGTCTAAGCTCAAAGGCTTTTTGTATAGTTCAAAGGTGTTCCTACCCTGAAATTGCACAAAAGATATTTTGTTCTCGTAAGGTATCTCAAGAAAAAACAGACATTAACCTTTTGTTTCATCCTCATAACCGGAATAAAGTGCACCTATCTAATACAATATCCTTCGTTCTTGAGTCTATCTAGCTCGTCTAAGTAGATTAATGTCCCACAACCAAATAGTTTAGACGTTGTTCGGAAGAAATGGCTTGCGGGAATAAGTCCACCCTAAATTACTCATAATACTTTATGGAATAGAATACAAATGATTTCAAATTTCCAAAGGCATTAACTACTTTGAGTTTTAATCAACTGTAAAATTAATTAATTAATTAGCTTTTGTTCGATTGCTGAACACAGAAATCAAGAGCAAGTAATTTGTTAAATTTATCACGCTTAATTAAGAATGCAGGTAAAATACTACAGAACTTTATAGATTTTCAATTTCTTTTTAAATACAACTCGGTTTGAAGTGACAGCAACATTTTGATAGTTCATACTGGCAACACTAAACGGTAGAATGCTTTACGATTTCCTGTTTTAAGGCTTGCACATAAAGTCGTTTCCATCAAATAACCGGGTGCGTCCGAAGAGCGCGTGTGTAAGTAGCCTAGCGGTATCTGGCAAGCGGCCCGCAGCCCACAGCAAAGCTTATAAAAGAGGGCACCGATCTCATCCTCCGCCCGGCGCGCCATTCTCTCGACGCACTCCTCATGGGGCGCGCAAACTTCATTCGATAGTATTCACCAAAAAAAAAATATACGTTTATGTATATTGTTTAATCAGGGACCAAGTGAAATAAGTGATACGGTAAGTTTGGTTTTAGTGAAGGTGCTACCAGCTGGACTGTGTTGTGCAAGTGACAAGTGTTGCCAGATACGGATGGACACGGATTTTCAAAATGTGGAACCTCTTGAGTGATATTATTGTGTGATAATTATTATAGAACTAAACATAGAGCTAAAAGGTAACTTTACAACAGTGACCTGTGTTGCCAGAACCAAAAAATTATACGAAAGTGATAGATAAAAAAACTAGTTAATTAGTATTTGCATCTCACTATAGACTTCCGAAGTATGTTTACAAATTCTTATTCAGTCTAAAGCTGGCTTCTGTTGTAACGTTACGTAATTTTAGTTCATCTGTTTATGAAAACAGCCGCAGGTGTACATAAGAAACTATTTCTGAGACACTAGAATGATAGATAGCATAGCAGCGCCATCTTTACCGTATCAAATTACATTAGCTTTCACAAAATGACGAAAAATATTCTTAGTAGTTAAATACCTAAATACTACTATTTTTATTATAAGTTCTATTTTTTTCTTACAATATTTTTTGATAACATCGTAATGAAATTGAGCTAAACGATAGTGAAACAAACATAATATAATTAACCGCTTCATAAAAACCCGCTGAAATGCGAAAAAAAAGCTGTTTAAAAACATTTTGATTTGTAACTGAAGTCGCTTGTCGATGTATCTCTCTGTGGGTGGAATTGGCATACAGCAACGCCATTTGACTTTGAGCATTTTTATCCACTGTAGGTAGGCATCTGCCTTTTAAATTTAGAAATAGTAGTCGCCAACTATCTAACTGTCACGGCCGTTTTAAATAACAACCACTGAGCACCGGCTAACGACGTCACATAGGGACAGCTGTCGTCACGCACTAAAACATTTACACGAGACAGATAATAAAAAATATTATGTTTCTTATGCCTTTATGTGCAGAAGAAAACATTAAGGGACTTAAAAATGTTGCTTAGCTATTAATTAGCTAACCAGTATGTGACCAGTAGTTTTGAAAAAGATAACATTTTTGATAATTTATTTTAGTATTATTTATGGAAGGAATTTACTTTACATAAGAAATTCGTAAAAGCCAACGCAACGCAACGAAAAAAGCTGTTTATTCCATGCATTAATTGCCAGCTGTAAAACCGTCGTTGCATTGCTTATAAAACCACTAATGAGTAAAGCATCGTTTTTTCATTAAGCTAAACTTTAAAGCTCTCTGTTTTTAAACGGTTTTATTTAGCTCGACCCGTACGGAATTTATTTGGGTCTAAATTAGAAATTGAAATTTAAGCACCTTCCCGTTGTCAGATTGATCTGAAATTTGGTACACACATTTAATTTAGATGACAATACAATATAATAAAATCAATAACATTATAAATCTAAGATGGCCGCCGATACAAAATGGCGGATTACATATTTTTCCTTAACCCCCTCAATATGGGTATCAAATCAAAGGGCTACACTAGTAAAACACGATGATTATGTCAAAATTTAAAATTCAAGATGGACGCCGTTCCTATATGGCGGAGTAGGTACATATTTTTCCACAACCACCACAATATGGGTATCAAATCAAAGGGCTACACTAGTAAAACACGATGATTATGTCAAAATTTAAAATTCAAGATGGACGCCGTTCCAATATGGCGGACTAGGTACATATTTTTCCACAACCACCACAATATGGGTATCAAATCAAAGGGCTACACTAGTAAAACACGATGATTATGTCAAAATTTAAAATTCAAGATTTAAAATTCAAGATGGACGCCGTTCCAATATGGCGGACTAGGTACATATTTTTCCACAACCACCACAATATGGGTATCAAATCAAAGGGCTACACTAGTAAAACACGATGATTATGTCAAAATTTAAAATTCAAAATGGACGCCGTTCCAATATGGCGGACTAGGTACATATTTTTCCACAACCACCACAATATGGGTATCAAATAATAGGACTACACTGCAGAATACTGTCATTATGTCAAAATTTCAAACTCAAGATGGACGCTGTTACAAAATGGCGTATTAGGTGGGGGCATGATTAGTCGTGTCGAGAACAGTTGCCTCCAAGATTGTGTGACGTTAGAGGGGCAGATAAAAAAAAATACGTAATTAGATACCTCGTTAGTAAGCGGTAGCTATACCACCCAAGTTAAGGTAATAGGTTAAAACGTGCCGAGGACTGTATGGCATTAGGGTGGATAAACATGTAATGTCGTAAGCGCTTCCCCCTCAAGATTGGGCGCATCTTGTTGTATATTAAGCCTTGTCCCTTTACTGGACCTCTGGGGAGGGGGGGGGTCGACCGTCAAAATGCCCCTTAATCGTGGGAACAACATGGTAACAATAAATAAAAAAGCAAACAAAAATAAAAACGAAACTGCTACACAACGAAAAAGAAGGCTCGAAAAGGCAAAAGAAAAGTATAGAACGAAACGTGCAAAGGAAAGTGAAAATGAAACCCATAGTCGACTACAGAAACGAAGAGAACGGAAAGAAGAAAAAAAAGAAACACCTGAGCAACATGATACCAGGTTAATAGCACAACGTGAGAGACAAAGGCAGCTGGTAGAGTCAGAAACACCTGAGCGTCATGAGTGCAGGCTCGCATCACAACGTGACAGACGAAGAGAGCTAATAGCGTCAGAAACACCCGAGCGTCATGAGTCCAGGCTAGCATCACAACGTGACAGACAAAGAGAGTTGTTAGCATCAGAAACATCTGAGCGTCATGAGTCTAGGCTAACATCATAACGTGACAGACGAAAAGAGCTAATAGCGTCAGAAACACCTGAGCAACATGAGGCCAGGTTAACAGGATGGCGTGAGAGACGAAAGGAGTTAGAAGCTTCAGAAACACCTGAGCAACGCCACGACAGGTTAAATAACCAACGTGAGCGTGCACAGCAACGCAGAGCTGAAAATCATGTACAAGCGTTTGAAAATGCTATTAACACATCGTGTATACACGTTTGTGACATTTGCACGAAGCATTGTTATCCTAACCAAATTCATACTGTACGTTACAACACAGCTGCATTAGGATATCTACCTGCAGAACTGTCTTCAAAAACAACATTACTTTTATGTTTGCGCTGCCAAACACATGTGACCAGTAATAAAACAATAGCACCATCACAGGCGTACTGGAATAATCTGGATCCATGTTCAATACCAGATGAGATTCAAGCGCTGACGCAAGCAGAGCAGCGATTGCTATGTAGAATCATCCCGTTTGTTAAAATCGTAAAATTTACTGGGCTATACGGGCAGTACCTACGGTTTCCGCGGACAAGCAGTGTTGTTTGCCCAAGATATCTTTGAGGTCAGTGAAAGATTACCTAATATGCTTCCAAGATCTTCCAGCCATGTAATAATGATGCACTGAATGAATTAAATAGAATGAGGAATATTCGGTAGACAATTTCACTAAATACTAAAAACAAGAAAATAAAAATCGGTAAAAAAACTTTTAAGTTAAACAGTTTTATTTTATGTGCACTGAAAACTACAAAATAAATAAATAGTTACTTACCTATCAACCTACGTTGGTGATCTCGGTCATTAATATCTCTGATGGTAGTGGTTGTCATAACATGAACCATGTCAGCGGCCGAAAGGCAGTTCATGAAAGAACACTAACACCAGGGTTTGCTTGGTAGGTAAACTAAGCAGCCCACACTATAACAAGTAGGTATTTTGACCTTCTAGTTCAGAAATATTTTAGTACTAGGCAGAATAGCTTTTAGGCATATTAGACTAAAATAAAAACGTGGGGCCCCTCTGAAATCATACCTATGGCAGAGCATATCTTATACTTTGGTAGATCATGAGCTCGGCGCGGCGTTCGCTGGTGAAGCCGTAACGGCTCGTTATTGATGGTCAAAACCTCCAGTTACGATTATAGTAGTTTTTAGATTATAGTTAGTCGATTCAGCGGACCCTGGACTCCGGAGCTATGAGGTTTCGGATGCGACCGGGATAAACCGCTAGGATGATGATGATGACGATTATAATAAGTCGATGCAATCCACATTTAGTATAGTAGAAAGTAATACAGAAATAGTTAATGGGCCCCACGTTTTTATTTTAGTCTAATATGCCTAAAAGCTATTCTGCCTAGTACTAAAATATTTCTGAACTAGAAGGTCAAAATACCTACTTGTTATAGTGTGGGCTGCTTAGTTTACCTACCAAGCAAACCCTGGTGTTAGTGTTCTTTCATGAACTGCCTTTCGGCCGCTGACATGGTTCATGTTATGACAACCACTACCATCAGAGATATTAATGACCGAGATCACCAACGTAGGTTGATAGGTAAGTAACTATTTATTTATTTTGTAGTTTTCAGTGCACATAAAATAAAACTGTTTAACTTAAAAGTTTTTTTACCGATTTTTATTATTTTGTTAAAATCCACCTCAGTAAAGTTTCAGTTACACAAAATTTAACCTTTTGTCATTTTGACGAATGTTCCTGTATCAATTTGTCGACAGTACCTTAAAATTCGTGCTGAACTGAGACAGTATGTGGACTGAAACTTTTGATCTATTTATATGTTCGACGGCGCGTCGCCGAGTTGGTAGTTAGACCTGCCTGCAAAGAGTGAGGTTTCAGGTTCAATCCCCGGCTGAGAGCACATTTGTGAAGTGAGCACTTAGTTTGTTCTCAGGTTCTCAGGTTTTGGATATTTTTTCCTTGCTACCTGATCCACAGGAAATCTTAATGTAATAGAAGTAATCAAATAATTGATGTATTTTATTAATAATGTTATTAAATAGTTAAAGGAGACTAATTTTAACAGTGTTTTGCCAGTTACGGTAGAAAAAAGTTCGTAACCGCCTGTCACTGACTATTTCCGAAAACCAACAGTTAGCAGCAGTGGTCTACAATACTACTTACAGTAACTTCGAGGGTCTATAATTATTATTTTGACATTATATGGTCGGAATATACCTAGAAATGTTCCGAATCTACGCCAGTGTAAATATAAACTAGACATTTTTTTCCTGTGCCTTGACCTTGTACACTAAACGCTACAGCCGCTAAATAAATCTTTTAATTATTCTTACATATGGATAAAGAAGCTTACAAAAGAGCAAGACATCAGGGGGTCTATTCGTTTTCCATAAAATAAGCCTCTCTCGTATCTCCTTCTAACTTGACTTCTTGATGGTTTGGGAGCTTTCCTCTAATATTATCTATAATTGCAACAGCTCTAGACTACTAAGCACTTAACAAGGGGTGTGAAGAAACTATGAAGTTAAAATGTTGTTTTTCCCCATTTCGGATATCTCTTATCAGAACAGGAGATTGGTAAATGACTGCAACACGCCCAGAAATAAAGCGGACCTTCGATCTATTACCTTGCTGGGATTAGGAGCTGTTTGAACATATCCTTAGTTGCCAACATTAGATCTGGCAGCTTCGATCATTACGCCACGGCCCAGCACAATAATTCTATTTCGATTATTACCTTCGCCCGTTTATTTGTAGATGACGAATAGCGATACTAACATCAAGGTACAGAGAGTACATCGAATACGCGTTACATTATCTGGGAATATTAAAAGCTGTTTCTACGCTTATTCTACTTCTATGGATGGATATTTATGGCATCTTTTTTTTTATTGGTGGACATTTTTGTCCTTTATCCCTTCTTTCTCGATTTTTCCACGACTTTAGCTAAGAAGTTCACAAGTCCTATTTTATAAAATAGACTAACTTCATTTTGAATACAATATCATGTATAACGCAAATAAAAATGTTTTATCAATCTATTGGATGCATTGTTTTTAGAACAATTATCATACTTTTACTAGCCAGAAACAAACACATAATATGGCACAATGAAATTATTTATCTCTGAAGGAGATTGGCGAACAAGGCGATTCTTAAAAAACGACTAATTATCTTTAGAAACATATATTAACACTCCTAATAAGCAATTTTATTTTTCAGACTGAGATATGTGCTCAAATGTCTGTTCTGAAAAACAGATATGTAACAAGTTTGGATTAAATTCACAATAAACCAAAATCAGTTCCAATTGGCATTCAACATTAGCAATAAACATGAGTGAGCATTTAACGAGCCATTAAAACTCACTCCGACTCGGCTAGCGTACTATTTGCGATATTTTATGGATCATTAATTAATACGTTATCCAATATTTTAGACTCGGCGCGTCATTGCGTTTATATAATAATTATTGCTAATAACAATTATCTTCTACTATCTCAGCGATTAAGCTAGGATTCTTCCAATTAAACGTTTATTATGAGAAATTTAATGTTTCCTGCTCCGTATGATATGTATTAATTGTTTATATAGGAGTGGTTTAGATTAATAGTTTATTACGGGATGATTTTAATGCATTTTAATGCACCTACATATATCTTTATGTTCCTCTTTATTATAAATGCAAATCTTAGTGCGTGTCATACATAACATGACAGTGATAATCAATTTTCCCATTAAATTTGATTATTTTATCACAGAAACAATCAAAATACTAATAATTTACGTGATTCCAATAAAAAATAGGTACCTCACCGACCGTAGATTTGTCAAAGTTGATAAAAAACATCCGTAAATTCGAATCTGGGGTTATATTTTCGCTTTGTTTGTACAAAGAAAAAGAAACTTGTAGCGTAGAAAGTCAGATATCAAAATGATGAGTTAATGGGATGCAATAGCAAGACTATAGTGACCTGAAATTTCATTCTAACTCATGTATATAATTATTATTTTACGTCTGCAAGACATTCGAACCTATCTTACCACACCCAAAGTTAGAAAGTAAACATGAAATGAGAATGTCAAATGGATACAGCGAAGGCAAGGGATCTCAGAATCAGAACCCTAACAAATTCCCCTCCTTCCCCCATGTTTATTCATTGAATTTGAAGGACCCTAGCTTCACTTGGGATAAGTGGAGTAGATAATTGGCACAGTGTAGAACGTAGCCTTCGCCAAATATAGTTTGAGTGTGAAAAAATAATGAAATAATAGTGAAGAATATTAATTCAAAAGATACAGGTAGTGATTCAACACAAACACCTTCACCTTCTCAGTAACGAGCGGAATCCAATGTGACTCGTGTCATACAAAATCTAAATAAGGACCCAAGTTGCATTGCTACTCTTATAAAACATCTGTGTTATTACATCATCAAGATATCAATGTTTAAAACTCATTACAGATTATGTAATTGTTTTATTTTCAGTACTGATTGGCGTATCAAACATGTATAAATGTACCATCCATCGATACAAACAATTGTAATTTCACATTTAGATTTTACGTATAGATTTAAAAAAACCCTTTTCAATTTGGCATGCCAAAAGTGGTGGTTTTAAGGGCCCTGGATACTCAAAAGGGGAGTTTCCAAAGCATAATAGGAAATGCTTTGATGCATAAAAAAATATTCTGCAAACATAACGCTTAGTTGACCTTTTCGCCCAAAGCAGTTTTTTGCCCAATACTTAAGTTACATTAAAAATATATACCATACTTTTAAAACTACATACAACTGGGGTAATTATTGTTTGTCAAATTGTAAATATATTTGTATTCAGAGCTAAATTTAGATTTTTTTGAGATGTTTTGATTGATTCATTTCACCTGTTCAGAAGCTAGATCTTCAAGGTCATCGACTACACCCGTTCCCTTAATATGGCGTTCATATAACAAATAAATGTTACAGGTGTTTAAACGATTTAATTTTATTGTATAGTAAGATAATATTTTTCAACTCGCGTAAAATAAATTATACTTCGCCAGCTCCAACAAGCAATATATCTCTCTAACGATCCTATTATAAGACCAGATTAAAGGAACGCTTAAACAAGCTTCAGAGAGATGCTCTAGATATTCTTTTAGCCGCCAAAATAGTTAACATTGGCATTCAGATGTTTCCTCTCATTTTCTATTTTCATTTCTAGAAACATTGGTTTTTTTAAACGTGAGGATGACATTTTGTCAAGCCGTTTGTGGAGCTTACTTCATAAATTAGTCGTTTTAATCGCTGAAGTATCGTGTTTCTTTACACGAATTGATGAGAACGTGTAGAATATTTAAATATCACTGGAGTAGTCTTGATTTTATGCTAATTTAGTGGCCTTGGTCTAAATGAATTACCTCATTACGCTTTAGTTTACGGTATTAACACACAGCGACACGTTCATAAAAATTAATTTACAAGCAATTTATTATACAGTTTCTACTGGAGTTAAAAAGGTATATTCATTTTTTGACCAGAAATGTCTCTAAATGATTATAAACATTTACTTCCTATTTTCATACTCAGCTTAATATCACGTCGTTGAAGTTGTAACTATTTTAGACGTGCCCAATTTCTTCCATGTTTTTATATAATATCTCGTGTAATGATATTTTCCATGGCAATTTAAATAAAAAGCCTCAATTTGTAAATTTTAAATCTTGATCACTAACAACATATAATCACACCATACCACCAAAATATATTATTCCAACGCAACCTGTAGATACAGTGGTAACAAGAGTCAAGAATATCAAATAATCAAAGCCAGATCAAAAATTCTCAGTTGTGTAACGATTTATGTCACTGGACGATGGTGGAGGTCGTAGAACCTCTACGAACTGCTACGAACCATGTTAATAAAAATATAATTTTATCCTCAAACACATTTATTTAAATGTTTATTATTGTAGAAGCTGTACAGTTTATTAATATCTCTATGTACAACTTATCTTAATAAAAGGTATGAATCATATGAACATTTTAAATCAACGTCAGCATTGCAAAATTATTTTATTTTGTGAGTAAATTGACGCGAAAACTCTGCTCTTATTTTATTTCCCACGCATTTGGCTTCTTTTTAATATCTTCTCATCTAGATGATTTATAGCAATTCATATTATGTTAGTGCTTTAGTTTTATTACATTAGGTGAACATCAAATTGCAGGCGCATGAGACGTAACATCCCCGTCTCGGGGTGATGGACGCAACGCAATGCGACTTGAGTCATCTCTTACTTTGGTGGGGAGGACTTGAGTCGTATTGTTGTTGTCTATGGGCGGCGGTTACCACTTAACATCAGGTGGGCCGTCAGCTCGTTCCGTCACTTTAAGTACATAAAAAAGACTAAAATAAATATAGGATAACCTGGGTATAATATATTTTTTGATACCAACATGTCCAGTTTATACTAACCCTGTCTACTAGAACAGAACTATTTTCATTAAAGTTTTGACTTTTTTATAAAAAAGGACTACGTTATTGTTTATGTACATAATTCTTAATCTGTGCCAAATCTTTCGAGTAATGAATATTATCGTTTCGATTTTATCTACATAAAAACATCTGGAGACAAGATCCAATAGTTTAAATTCTGTGTCCTCCTAAACCTTAATTTACTTTTAGAAAGATGTATGTGTATTCCATCACCGTTAATATTATTATATTACTTATCCTTAAATGTTTTAACGTAAAGCATAAAACCTCCTTTTGAAGTTTTAATAATGTTTGTGACCCTTGGTAGTCGTACTCTTATTATTCAAAAAATCTATTTACGGTAGCTATTAGATTCTTATCGTATTTTTGGGACTGGTTTTTTTCTAGTTTAACAAATTAACTTGTTATTAATAACGAAACAAAGGTATGATATGTTAATTTTATTTAGTTCGGAATTAGCCTGAGTTAAAATCTCACTCAGCCGGTTTATATCATTTTTTGCTTTAACCCCAAATTTGCACCATAAGCACACCAAGTTTGGTTTTGAATAAATTATTAACAAGAGAAAAAAACCAAAAGCCGTTTAAAGAACAAGTTTCTGGTATGGGGCCAACTTTAATTATCGACTTCGATTTTCGTTTGTAGGAAATCCGCCAGTATAACGCATGTTCACTGAACATTTTATCCTATTACTATTTTTACAATTTTTTACAAATTAGGTCCATAGACACACATCTTAAAAACTATAATAAAAGTGTCATTACTATTAAAATATATCGCTGATTAAGCGCAGAATCCGCAGACGGCTTAATATGATACCGACATTTGAAACGGAACGTAAAAAAAAAAGGCAGGTTACGTGTATTTAGCAGGTCCACTGAAACGCGCTGACCTACGATGTTTATGTCACATTTCATGTGTTGCTCATTATGTTACAATCAATCTGTTAAATCAAACGAAGGATTTACAAACTAATTCTTCCTTATCTTAGGACTGATAAAGATATAGTCATCGACATCGCTGTCTTCTTCAGCCTCTTCCACTTTAGCTGTTTCCAAGTTCTTCAGTCATCTTTGTCAGAGATTTGTTTCTATTTTGTTTATTTATCTCATTAGTATCAGTTTTTAAACTATTATTCTTCAATATATCAGTAGTTTTAATCTTAACATTAAAATGTAATTGCATGCTGGGTATATAATCTATGGTTTATGCTTCTACCATCGAACTGAAGAGGTTATTTAGGTTGGTAAATTGCAAGTAAAAATACTTAGCCTCGCAATGTTGGGAAGATATTTTGCAAAGAAATATGATTTAGCAATGACATGAAAATAAATAATATGAATTGTTTATGTCGAAAAGGCATTGTGGTTGAAGAAACATAAACACGTAGTCATAAATAATTTAAAATTAGTTTAGTTAGTTGACTTTAGTGGCAATGTTTCCCGGACTGTCGAAAGAAACGTGACACACAGTAAAACATTTATAGATATGAAAACATAAAACGTCATTTACTTACGCATTACATACATAGAATGACGTCTTTTCCCCAGAACGGGTAGGCAGTCTTGCCTGGCCACTTTTCACCTTGTGGATAACACTATAGTAGGAACATAGACGTGATAAGTAGTGAGCTCTTCGCTGCTATTCCCACTAATAACATTCAGTAATTCGTTCCCAAAATAACGCTAACGCTGGGATATTTTTATATATCTGGAGTCAAAGGTATTTAACTAGGATTTTGAACACTAGCTGGTGTTGATAATTCATGATTACGACGCAGAATTAAGGAATTTGCAAGACGTCTCGGCAGAAGGCAGTCGAAGGTGAAGATTTTGGCATTAGTTCCGGTTTCGTCTAATACTATGTGATTTTTCAGCTATGTGCTTGTTTAGCCGCTGAAATGAGAGACTTCACCCTAACAATAGAGTTAAAAATAAAAACCTGGCAAGTGCTGTCTAGACCCACTTTAGGGCTAGGTACGGTAAACAAAGTTAACACACATCAGACATTTTCCCGATACTGTCACGTTCCGTTATAGATAAATTAAAATTCCTAACTAGTTTTGTACGGTACATAAATAATACAGTAGTTTAATTCGATATTCGGTAATGCTTCACCATTCCACTTAAAATAACAATATGTCGAATTATTACTCATTTCATTCACGACCTTAACCCGTGAACTACAGATGACAGACATCATCTCACTTGAAATGTAAACTCCAGTAGCATGTCGGAACTGAAAAGCACATTTTTTTTTAGTAGCCGTGTTAAATAGTTTATATGCATAATTTATAAGAGAGGCAACAACCCAATGGATGTAATATACCAAAATCTTTCGAATCTGTTACTATTTACTTAATAATTAAATATTTTTTTTCGATCTTTACACAAAATACTTCAACATTTATAAATCAGAAATCACGGCAACTTAATCGTATTTTACTTATTTATAAGAGAAAAATAGATAAATACGTACCTAGCGAATTTGAAAGAAAATTTCCAGATGAGCTTGTGACATATAGTAATGAAAAGGTAATAAAAAAAGATCTAATAAGAATCTCTATAAAAGGATACATATTTACCTATAAACCAGATTAAAAAAGGGCCAGTTTTGTTTGTCCTTGACCTAGGCCTCTTCAAACAACAATAAAGAGGAAACGGTACAAGTGCAAACAGGACTATCCAAATCCAAGGTTCTGGGTCTAAATTCAGAAAATTCTTGTGGCAGAAATGAAGAAAAATATTCTAAAACTGGATATTTACTGTATCTAACGTTTTTAAAATACTCGATAAATAATATTACTCAAAGAAAGGACGGTGTCTTTAGACGAAATAGATGACGTTGCGGAGCGGAAACTCAAATGGGTAAAACAAGAAAATAATCACGCAGAAGATTATTGAACCCAATTCCGGTTAATTCAAAATGTAGTAGCAAAAACACAACCTTTTAGATAGTCGTAAACATAAGCGACCGCAAATCAGCGCCGGGAGCTCGAGCCGGGCAGCGCCTGCTATAAAAAGATCATCATAGGACGGCCGGCGACTGCCGCCGCCATGCGACATGCAACCCTGGAAAGCGACTCGGCTGTGCCTTGCCAAAATAATTAAAGAAATCTCCGTCGGTGTCCCTCCACTGCGCCCGCGCTGCTCTAAAATCGTCGCTCTTCGCCCGGGAGTCGAGACTCGGGGCGCGGCGGGAAAACATCTCCCGCGCTACTTTTATTTCTTCTTTACTTCCCGACACTGTCGAAAATTTTTTTCAGTAAGTTCTATATTACCATAAAATGAAACGGCTGCGAGTGTATTATTATCAAGTGAAAATAAAAGTGTCCTAATAGTTTTTCATGGAAATTTTAGTTCATTAATTTTGTGATTATGTGTTACATAACGTGAAGCAGTTTTCTTTATTTTAAAAATACCGCTATTTGTAGGCGCCTTTGGCACTAAAATAGCTTTGCGTCACGTGGTACACTTTCAACCTATAGCGTGGCTCCACATTTATCTATCGCTATTAATTATAATGTAGCCTTATTTCAAAAGAATATCAATGGAAAAGCATTATTTTATAATATGTAGTCATTTAGTGGATATAAATAAATTATTTGTGTTCTCTTAAAGTATACAAAAATTAAGAGATTTTGTTTTGATTAAAATAGTTCTTGACAAGAGGTGGCGCTACTATCGACCTTTCATTCTACTATTTCTACGTCAGTCTATGAAAAAATGACGGCTGCATTGGATACGTGTTCTTATCGTTTATGATATTTACGAGAAAAAGTGTTAATTTAGTAGTAAAATATAGTTTTTAGGTCTCAGATTTTATCAGTTTTAGCGAAAGACCTTAAATAGTTTTATCTCATGTACACAATAAAACTTTTGGTGAGTGGTTGCTCTGTACACTCGGTGACGATGGAAATATGATGGATTTGATCTAGGATACTGCTCATACTGCTTATTCATTTGTGGAAAGATTAAAGGAGATCATAATATTATTGTCTCATTCAACAATACTGATTAAGTCAAATTTACGATGAGGTTCTAATTCAACCATATAAAATTGGGTTACCGACTTAGAACACAATGATTATAGGTAGCTAATTTTCGGATACTAGCTGTTCTAAATGGATAAACACTGTCATAAACTTGAGGAGTTCTCTGATTTTCTTTCAACAAATTGTTAAGGACATTATAACCTCAAAGTTAGGTTGAGAACGATGACTCGTCATTTCTAACCTATATATGTTTTTACTTTTTAGAACTGACGACAACGTAGCAATTCCACCATGGAGGACGCGCACTCGAAATCCGTGGAAGAAGTCTTAGGATATTTTGGCACAGACCAAGACAAAGGTCTCAGTCCAGACCAAATCAAAAGGAACCAGGAAAAATATGGGCCAAATGGTAAGTATTGTTTATTCTTATCAAATACGTTCATTTACACATAATCTATAGCTGTAAACTAGTCAGAGCGGTAGCACACAGATGGCAAGGTCAGCTGATACAGAATAAGTTAAGGACAGACACAAATATATACTAACACACTTGTTAATTATTCATTTTGGAGTGCAGAATACAAGGCAACAATTAGTTATTTGCAACAGGCTGTTCAGATATAATGCCCTTCAAATGTCGTTGGATTATATTTGATGTTAATTCGAGTAAAACTTCATATCTTTCATTGTAATATTAAACCAAGTGTTTGCACCATATTTGCAAATCATTTGGACCAAATTTTTATATATTTTATATAATACGATACAGTGCCTGATTCAGTCACAAAATATTGTTTATAAACATGCACAATAAATCAGAATAATCAGGTTTTATCACAAGGTTAACCTATATTTTTAACACCATCAGGATATTGGCACCTTAATAGACTATTTAATCCTTGATGTATTTTATCTTTCGTAGTCACACAACAGATAGCCATCAATTAATGAGGATGTATAATTATTATTGTGAAACTAAAAAACCAAATAAATTTGACAATTCACTCTTCTTTGAAAGAATTCACCAAGAAACTATTGTCCGCTGTTTGTTACGATGACATTTGTCAGTTTCCGATCAAATTAGAATTTCGCAATTTAAGTAATTATCCCATCTGCATTTCAGCATAGGACATTCAGACATACAGTACATGGTAATCTGAGTCCAATATGCTACAATAGACTAAATTTTTAATTACAAACTACTCAAAAAATGCTAAATATCTACTGATTTTTAATTAAGGCCTATAATATGGTCTTGCTGATACATACAATGTTATAATTAACAAAATCAGAAATCAAATGTGAAGCGACATGCCCTTCATTTAGTATTTTGTTCAGCAAACGAAGTTCTGATCTTATGTAACCATACGTAATTTTGATCAAACAAATGTTCCATAGCTTACCTCAGTCAGGGTTATTTGAAATGTTGCCAGATGATGCCAGTGTGATCACACTTGACCGTGAATCATTCATTGTTGACAAGGAGGAATTAAAAATAAAGAAACCTTGCCAGAATGTTTCTGTACACATCAAATAAATTGAGATTGGATTAGTACAGTGCTCATATTATTGCCTAACTTTACAAAAATTGGCTGTAATGAAAATATACAACAAAATAATATATGTAGGTATTATTAATACTGTCATTTAGTACATTTACAGTTTAAATTCAAATAAACTGTCCACATTAAAACACATTTAACATTGTATTTAAGTAAATAAAAATTTCCACATAATTTCATGTACAGCTTTTAAGAAAAGCGAAGTCAGAAAAGCAAATGTCAATTCTTAAACTCTTCTAGAGAATGCCATCATTTTAATTCTTATTTTTTTTTCTTAAGGTTTTATTTGTTATTTATCAGTCAGTCATCCAACTATAAGTGGAATGCTTTCTTAATACTCCTTCAGACTTACTGTTCAGTAATAAGTCTACTTAACAGCTAATTAGATTTTTCACAAATTAAAACATTTTCGCAGCAAATCTTACAAATATTTCATGCTGGTGATTCTACATAGAAATAACTAGAATCACACTATTATTAGAAAGGCAAAAGTTGGTATGTAATTGTGGTCGTTTTTTACTCCATATCGCTCAAACGATTTGGATAAAATTTGGTACTAGATAGGATCAAAAGGGAAAAGTGCATAGTTCCCATAGGATGAATTATTCAGTAGGTGCTATTAGTATAAAAATATTTATGGAATATTAATAAGATACTTTCTTTGTTAAATTTCTTATTAGTCATGCATGAATTAAATGTTTTCTTTGTTCTCCAAGAGATAATAACGTAGTATCTGAAACATATAGTAACATTAGTAGTAAGCTGTATTGACACAGTTATATATCTAAGCATTTTTATCACATTAGTATGTTTGTGAGTTTGATAAGAACTAAAGAGTACTCAAGGCACCTACATATGTCTTTGTCTACGACCTTATTGCTAGGTTGTTGTAACAAAGAATCATGAATTTATAACTAAAACCCACTTTCCTCGATTTTTAAGTTTCGACATTCAGAAAGTATTTAGCGACACCTGATAAAAACGTAATCCTCCATTAAAACTTATCCTAACGCCGAATAAATATACGTGGTTACTGTATTCAATACAAATTTTCTTTAATTATTTATTTTGTACGCTTTCAAATAGTACCACAACCATGCCCATTTCTGCCGCCAAGCAGTAACGCATTCGCGTTACTGTGTTCCGGTTTGAAAAGTGTGGTTGCCGGTGAAATTACAGGCACATGAGACATTCCACCTACACGTCTCATAGTTACGGGCGTATACGATGCGACTTGGGTCTTAGCATACCTAGTAGGGGAGGACCTAAGTCACATCGGTTGTTATGGACCTAGGTTACCACTTAACACCAGGTGGGTCATCGGCTTGTTCCGTAAGAGAAAGCACACCGCACTCCAATGTAGATCAAAATATTGAATTCGTAAGCTGGTACAAAGCATTTCGACCACGTGCGCGTATCATTAAAATTACGCATTCCTTTCAAGTTGTAATTTTCGGTATTGGTTTAAAGCAGGCGGCGCAAACCGATATGTGTTTGATGTAAATCTTGCGAGATTAATCGCCCCACTCGGAGCTTGGCAGTCGAAGTAGATGTTGGACGTGGAACTGAGACCAGAATCTATGAGGCTGAGAAACTGTGCGAGCTGCTGTTTCTAGCGTTATATTTATAGTCGTATAAGAGTGATGGGTCGTCGTCGATTGGTCAACGGTGCGTGTGCCTGAGCCGATGGGGCGCCTTCAGGCGTGACAACGCGACGTTGCGTAAGAGAGTCGCCCCAGCCTCGGCACAACCCTGATAAATATAGATAATGCGCTCTATGGAAAATGTGCTAAATAATATCCAAGATGACAGACCTCAGCGCAGTTGGTAGTGACTCTGCCTTCTGAGAGGTCGTGGGTTCGATTCCCACCCAGGACAAACATTTGTGTGACGGATATAGATGTTTGTTCTGTGTCTGGTTGTTAATATGTATGTAATTACAAAAAAGTATACATGTATTCTATCCGTTGTCTGGTTCCCATTATACAAGCTATGCTTAGTTTGGGGCTAGATGAGGCGCTGTGAACAGTTAAAAAAAATGGCGTCTGACATAAGATATATGTATTGAAAAGTAATAGAATTCATTCATTATTAAATAGAAACATTCATAGTAATTGTCATGTATACGACAGATAAATCTTTCAAGATTAATCTATTAATTAGTATTTTTACATGTTATTTCAAACAAACATGATTGATAACGTGTGTTTGTTTATTTCGCACGATAAAAACGCACACGACTCGTAATAACAACTCACACTTTGCCTAAATTATATCGGTTGCTGTGATGCATACCGCAACAGAAATAGTGACGGATAAAAAGGTGCAGCTAACTCAGAAACGAGCTAGACTTTGTTTATTTATCCTGCTTCGTGCAAACGATGGATGTTTTACTTCGGAATCACAGCATAAACTACGCGTCACTCCTGCGAACCTTGGTCACAGCACGGAAAAATATCAAACTGGAAATATAATATAAATTCAAGAGCAGTAGAACTCTCGCCAAGTTCGTCCGGGGAAGTACTGCCACCATGCCCATTTCTGCCGCCAAGCAGTAACGCATTCGCGTTCCTGTGTTCCGATATGAAAGGTGTGGTTGCAGGTGAAATTACAGGCACTAGAGACATTCCACCTGCACGTCTCAGAGTTACGGGCGCTGACGATACGACTTGGGTCTTGTCGTGCCTAGTAAGGGAGGACCCAATTCGCATCGGTTGTTATGGGCAGAGGTTACCGCTTAACACCAGGTGGGCCGTCGGCTCGTTCCGTAACTGTATAAAAAATATAAAAAAATTCTATATAGTGTAATATTAACGAGATAGGTGATGTTCACAAGTCAAAAACTTTATTTCCATAAAATTCATAAAAAAATGGCTTGGAAACGTGAATAATATTCAAAACATAAGGTCACGCGTACTTAACGCTAAGTTTGACGCCTCATCAAACCCTATCCGACCCTCCATGGGGTAGAACTAACCAGAAAACCTTAAAGAGGGATTCCTTTTTTTTCGCGAGCACGATACTTGTAACAATCTGAGAACATAGATCTATGTTACATTTATGATATTACAAAATGTTTTGTGTGTCGTTAAGCAGAGCGACATCAGACCATGGGGATTTATCATTAAAATAATCATTTACTGTGTAATAAGCTTTACTTACTAGACCCTTCTTTATATATCACTTCAATTATCAAGTAATTTGCACGTCTCATTTTCATTTCAAATTATAATGGATCGCACTTCTGGATAGAGTCGTGTATCAGTTAGTTTATCAGCACGTTTTGCCTTGTAACCGAGGATGTTTGATGTTTTATAATATTCAAGCTATGTGTACTTGTATTGCCAGGTATCGCTTGTAACCTTATCTATATTGTAAGCGTATTTTACTAAAATCAGATCCCATTATCGTATACCTACCGCTATCATCAGATCACCATTATCAGCTATCTAAACCTATATCAGGTATGCGATATACTATAATTTGAATTCACCTATAAATTCTTAGTTCCTCAAGGCTTTCCACTTATCTCGTGGTTTTCAGCCTACATTCGATACTTCTATAATTGCTCTCATATTTTCATGTGTAATAAAAATAAGCGATTTACTGTCGGTAAAGCATTATACACGTGAGCGTAACCTACCTATCTAAAATTTCGTTCCACTTCGTCCATATACTATAAAACCTACACGGCGGTTGATATTTTGTTATGATAGAGAGATAAAAACATTTATTTCAGCACAAACATAGGAACAACAATTAGATGAAATAGCAATACAATAAAACACACAAAAAAATGAGTCCCTATGCGCCCTGTGCTGAAAAAGGGGTGGCTCAGCATATGCTGAGAATATTCAGCGCTGATTTTCAGCCATTAAAACCTGTACTATTGACGACACGGTATGCTACATATTCCTGATAATACTGCGATATTTGTTGTCTGTATTAGCAACTCAAACACGACACTAAGCGGTACTTCGCCACTGGTACGGGGGAGCTTAAATAACGGATGTGTCTTAATTCTGACGGAATTTGTAGTGGAAAATTGACCGTGTCTATTAGGAGTGAGAGAATTAATATATTTGTATAACTATCGACCGCTACAATACGGTTCGAGTGCCTATAACATTATAGCTAGCTGACTGGATTTATTTTGGATACACGTTGCCGAGTTGCGTTTATGAAAACGGCTGACTCTTTCAGTACATACAAAATACTTCGTTATATCTTTGCTATAGTGATGGTAAAATCTGTAGATAATCAGCACAGTAGAATTTGCGCCCAGTTCGTCCGCGAAAGTATTGCCACCATACCCATTTCTGCCGCCAAGCAGTAACGCATTCGCGGTGTGTTCCGGTTTGGAAGGTGTGGTTGCCGGTGTAATAACAGGCACTTGATATATTTCACGTCTCAGAGTTACGGACGCATAAAAAGTGGCTTGTGTATAAAAAAAGGAAGCATTTTGTTCACTCGTAATGAGGGTACATAGAGGTTTATCTTACTATCATTTCAGCGAGTATATACATCCAATTGTATATAGTGCAACAATTGGGACAAGTGGTTGATTGGTCCCGACAACACATATAATTAAATTGTTCACTAAATAAATCAAATTGACCAATCATTGTGTCGTAGTAATATTTTTAAATCTATTGAAGATGAACTTGAGTCGAATTATAAACGAATCTCTTGATTACATTTGCACGTAGATATACTATCTCGTTCTAGATCTGCATGACAATTTTGTAAATGTTTAATGATTTACTTTTTACTTTCGTGAGTTTTCTCTCGACTTTCACTACAATAAAGTGGAACCAATCTCTTTGAAACCTCATTCAATTCTTATCGTGCTTTCACCTTTACCTCAATATCAACACGGAAGGTGATCGAAATTATAAATTACTTACCTTTTATTTATGGACTACAATATACAACAGTAACGAGTTATATTCCTTCCGATAGTGCCTCTATGATTTGTCTATTAATTGTCTTAAAGCACAAGCGTATTGTAAGCCAAGGTTACCACCATATACCTGTTACTTGAATCCTACTTAAGATCTGAACTATTTGTTTTCAAGTAGGTACCTATATTACAATCGAATTTGTGACAGCGACCGTGGTTATAAATCGATATTTGAGGTATCGGTAGGCACACACTAAAATATAATGTAATAACATTGTCTATTGTTTAATGTTATTAACATTCGCATCATGCGTAGTTGTGACGCGACGCGGGTTTCGGTCGAGGAAGTGAGGCCTTCAGGCCCGTGACCGCTGATCACGTTATGTCTTGCTGGCTTTATTGATATTTTGCGAATGCACGGATTTTAACGGCGTTATCGACGCGTGGACTAATTGATTACATTAGTCTCGACGCGGCTGGCAGGCGGTCCGAATACGCAAATAGAGTCCGTACAACGATTGACTAACCGCACGTTGCCCGATTACACAATTAAGACAAGGGAACGATGAAATCTATCTCGTGTCGAATTATCATTAAGTGCATATTATGCACGGGAGTTGGTTACTATCATTCCGTGCGAAAATACGCTCAATTCGAGAGGAACAAATTCGGAACTCGAAGACATATCTCATAACTAGTCTATTAAATAATTGCAGCAAAGTTTGCTTATGGATTCTATTTCACCAGTTTTTGTAATATATCAAATCATCTTGTATCCAAAAATCGTGAATCAAATCTCTCTCACTTGTAAAAGGAGTTGTAAAAGATTACTAAAACAGCCAACTTTATGAAATTATTGTATCGAGAGAATTAGATCCAATTCTGTTTTCCTTCTACCAGATTCAAGAAATCATTATCAAGTTTTACATTGTAAAGAGTCAAATACACTTGCTTTCCTGTAATTGGACTTCCGCTGAATAGTACGCACCTGATTCTGTATAGGTGACCTTGTAATCTATATGCATTACGGCAATGAAATAGTACGTAGATATTGATTGATTAATCAATACGCGGATAAAAAGTCCATTACATCCTGGCCGTCAGCAAGGTGTGACGTAGGCTTGCGTCGTCAGATGAGGTCAGCGGGCGGGTCACGCCATTGCAGGCCGTGAAGCGTAAGCGAACACTCCTTAACAGCGTTCTATTACAACAATCGTTGTTATCATTACCGCTTAACACCAGGTGGACCATCTGCTCGTTCCGTAACATTCACTAAAAACCCTTTTGATGTCTTGAAAGACAAATTATTATTTCGTCATACGATAAAAGTCTACCGGTGGATGGAATCTTTGTAATAATAGATTTAACCTACGAATACATATTTCAAAGTTCTCTTTAGTATTTCCATGAGCATTAATCTATACAAATAAATAAAATTGGAGTGTCTGTTTGTAATATTAAAATAACCGCTTTTTACTAAGTGCATATGGATATACGGTACATATACCAAAACAACATTTTTTACAATTTTCGTCTATCTAACTGTCTGTTTGTTCCGGCTAATCTCTGAAACGGCTGGACCGATTTTGACGGGACTTTCACTGGCAGATAGCTGATGTAACAATGAGTAACTTAGGCTACTTTTCCGAGGGGTAAAATAGGGGTGTGTCATCAAACCTAATTCCACGCGGACGAAGTCGCGGGCAACAGCTAATTAATAAATAAATACACATCAGCTTCCTCCTAATTTAAATGGTGTTAGCCAGTATTTTCGAATTGTTGGAAGTCTCACCTGCTTTGATAGTAGGTACAACTAAATATTCGTAGATACACATGAAATGACCACAAAAGTGGGTAACATGGCGTAGTGATTAGTCAGATGTAAATACACCACACGTGCTGCTTCATAAGAATTGTTGATATCTGCGTAGTTGCCGAAGTGAACCGGTTTCGACGTCTGTTGATAACGTATGTACGTGGTACAAGAATGATGTCTGTAGAGCCGTCGAAACGCGGCGTCGGCATTCGCGGCTGACGTCACAGTTTGCACGATGCTCTTTATAAACCAACCGTTGCTCTATCTGTAAATCTGCCGTCCTTTAACTAGAAAGCCGTTAGCCCTCAATAGTTCAAATTTAACTTTTTAATAGGAAGCTATACAGTTCAAAATTCTCTATCTTTCTGTTTAAGAAACGTTTGTAAATTAGAATTGGTTCCGGAGATATAAAGAAATTGTACGTGACGGATTTAAAAAGAGTTCTCTGAAGATTTCTTAAAAACAATTTGGGCTTAACGGCCTTTTAGTTAAAGGACGGCAGAACTGTACGACCTACGAAGCATAGCATCCACAGTTAACTAATGTTTAAGCCGTGCCGTTGCGTCGGCGTCGGTTCGAGACTCTTAGGTGCGCCCGTGTCGGACCGTGGTGTATTTATGTACGATCGTAACTGCTGAGATAGATCGCTCGTCTGTTCTGACTAGTTTATCGCTGACTAAATTAACTCCTTTGATGTTTTATTCAAAATTCTTATCGCTGTTCTTCTCTCTTTTCAGAACTGCCTACTGAGGAAGGTAAGTCAACAACGTAGCTGATTTTTGAGGTGTGGTAACCCCTATAGCACCCGAAAAAGCACCATCAAACGAGAGCGAGATGTAAAGGAGATCCGTAATAAAGTCAAGGTCTTAAGTCACATTTTGGCGCTACACGTGCCCACTGTCCACTTACGAATTTTTAATGAGTCGGTATTAGCTCATAATTTGAAAAACAGGTTTCATAAACCTAAATGTGAATTTGAAACCAGTAAAGGGAATGCTTCGGCGCCCAATTTTATTCATGTTTATGTCACGTGTAACTCCTTATTTTGTACTTACATGCTAAGAAATCGTAGCATTGCGTACGTCATCTTTATTTTACTTATTTAGTAAGTAAACAACTAGTTCATGGCTCGTATCTGACGCCTAGAAAAATACTTTTGTCTTCTCTCACAATAACTATTCTCAACCCAGTTTGATTTCACATCTTTTTTTTTCCTTATAAAACTGAAGCCCGCACGCGTGTCCCTTTAGTTACGTGTACCGCGTCTCGTCTTCGATGTATTGTCATGTTAACATATTTTTATTTTAGGTAAAAGCCTATGGCAGTTAGTACTGGAGCAGTTCGATGACCTCTTAGTCAAGATTTTGCTATTAGCCGCTATTATCTCATTCGTAAGTATATAGAAAAATATTTATTCAATGAAATCATGTTATCTAGATAAGGTGGATCGTGGTAAGGATTAACGGTGTTGTTTTGTTTCAGGTTTTAGCTTTATTTGAAGAACACGAAGATGCTTTCTCAGCCTTCGTCGAACCCTTCGTTATTTTACTTATTCTTATCGCTAACGCTATTGTAGGAGTATGGCAGGTAAAACTATATTCATTAAATGGGAAACCCTTTAAAATTAATCCATCATGATTTACCTTTCTAATACATTCCAGGAAAGAAATGCCGAATCCGCCATCGAAGCCCTAAAAGAATACGAACCCGAAATGGGTAAAGTAGTCAGAGGCGACAAATCCGGCGTGCAGAAAATCAGAGCGAAAGAAATCGTACCCGGCGACATCGTCGAGGTCTCCGTCGGTGACAAAATTCCCGCCGACATCCGCCTCGTCAAGATCTTCTCGACCACGATTCGTATCGACCAGTCTATCTTGACTGGTGAATCCGTATCCGTGATCAAACACACCGACGCCATTCCAGACCCCCGCGCCGTCAACCAGGACAAAAAGAACATCCTCTTCTCCGGTACCAACGTTGCCGCCGGCAAGGCCCGCGGTATCGTTATCGGAACCGGCCTCAACACCGCCATCGGCAAGATCCGTACCGAAATGTCCGAGACCGAAGAGATCAAGACTCCCCTCCAGCAGAAACTCGACGAGTTCGGCGAGCAACTGTCTAAGGTCATCTCTGTCATTTGCGTCGCCGTCTGGGCTATCAACATCGGTCACTTCAACGACCCCGCCCACGGAGGCAGCTGGATCAAGGGCGCCGTCTACTACTTCAAGATCGCCGTCGCTCTCGCTGTCGCAGCTATTCCCGAAGGTCTTCCCGCCGTCATCACCACTTGTCTCGCTCTCGGTACCAGGCGTATGGCTAAGAAGAACGCTATCGTCAGGTCTCTGCCCTCCGTAGAGACCCTGGGTTGCACGTCCGTCATCTGCTCTGACAAGACCGGAACTCTCACCACCAACCAGATGTCAGTGTCTCGCATGTTCGTCTTTGAGAAAATCGAGGGCTCAGACAGCAGCTTCCTGGAGTTCGAAATCACCGGCTCGACCTACGAACCCATCGGCGATGTGTACCTGAAGGGACAGAAGGTGAAGACATCCGAGTTCGACACCCTCCACGAGCTGGGAACCATCTGCATCATGTGTAACGACTCCGCCATCGATTTCAACGAGTTCAAGCAGGCGTTCGAGAAGGTCGGTGAGGCCACCGAGACCGCTCTGATCGTCCTCGCCGAGAAGATGAACCCCTTCAACGTCCCTAAGACCGGCTTGGACCGCCGTTCGTCTGCTATCGTCGTCCGCCAGGAGATCGAGACCAAGTGGAAGAAGGAATTCACCCTCGAATTCTCCCGTGACAGGAAGTCCATGTCCTCGTACTGCATACCCCTGAAGCCGTCCCGCCTCGGAACCGGACCCAAGCTGTTCGTGAAGGGCGCGCCCGAAGGTGTCCTGGACCGTTGTACCCACGCCCGCGTCGGTACCAGCAAGGTGCCTCTGACCCCCACCCTCAAGAACCGCATCCTGGAGCTGACCCGCACGTACGGTACCGGCCGCGACACTCTGCGTTGCCTCGCCCTCGCCACCGCCGACAACCCGCTCAAACCTGAAGACATGGACCTCGGAGAATCTAACAAATTCATCACCTACGAAGTGAACCTCACGTTTGTCGGAGTGGTGGGCATGTTGGACCCTCCCCGTAAGGAGGTGTTCGACTCCATCGTCCGCTGCCGCGCCGCCGGTATCCGTGTCATTGTCATCACCGGTGACAACAAGGCCACCGCTGAGGCCATCTGCAGGTACTTATCCGTCAACATTCAAATGTTAACACTTATGCCGAAAATTTAAACATTATATTCACTGAAATAAGTTTACTCTTTTTATGGTTTGATGAACTTCTGTGTCTAATACATAACTATTAAAATAATTAATTAATACATGGTAGTTACGAACCGGCTCTAAGTCAGTTTCAATTTTCGGAATGTCATCCCGAACTACTAAGCAAATCCATTTGATTCGTTAAAGAAGTCCTGTCTAGAGATATCGCTCACGGAATGGGCTCCTAATATCTGGTTTGACGTTCCAGACGCATTGGCGTGTTCACTGAAGAGGAAGACACCACCGGCAAGTCATACTCGGGTCGCGAGTTCGACGACCTGCCCGTCTCGGAGCAGCGCGCCGCCTGCGCCCGCGCCCGTCTCTTCTCGCGTGTCGAGCCCCAGCACAAGTCCAAGATTATTGAGTACCTGCAGAGCATGAACGAAATCTCCGCCATGGTGAGCTTCCATTTTTTTTTTTTTTTATTTGCTACAGTTACGGAACGAGCCAATGGCCCACGTGGTTTTAAGTGGTAACTTTGGCTCGTAACAACCGATGCAACTCGGGTCCTCCCCTACTAGGTACGACAAGACCCAAGTCGCAACGTATGCGCCCGTAACTCTCGAGACGTGTAGGTGGAATGTCTCAATAAAAATTAAATATATTGTTGACTCTTTCCGCTTCTCTTGTATGTAAAAACAAAATACCCCAAGAAGCCAACTGACAACACTTACCACATCTAGTACCATAGCATGATAGGAGCTCTACACACTATAATCTAACAATAAGCTACCCTCAACATACAGAATTGTAACGCAATCTATTCAGCATTAGGACTCTAATTATTAATTTATAACTTTAAATTGGACGCTTTGTCTAATACTGTAACTATTATTTGCCTTTAGAAGTTGCCTGTTAATTCAAATCCTTTCACATTTTCAGTTTCGTATCCGTAATTTGACGCGCGAATACGTTATTTGCGCGCTCCTTTTGCTCCACATATAATCATTTAATATAGCTTGCCGATGAATGAAACACGGACTGCCAAATCGGAAATTACAAACATAGTTTAATAGCGTGCAAACAATGTCTTAATAATTTTAGGCGAATACAGAGTTGTTTTAATGTTTACACTCGCTACATTTGAAGCTCACTGTTTACGTTAGGGCGTTGTTTATAAACTGGAATTGAATATCATCGTAACATCTGTTGCGATTGGCATGTTGTAAACTTAAGTTCATTATCTATATAGGCTGCCGTACGTATTCAAAAAGTTTGGATATTGAAATGGATCTCCTTTTGAAGACGGTGGAACTATCGTTTAGGTTTTGTTGTAGCAGAACTCAATTATGTGCTGTGCCTTATTTACATTACAGGCATGAAACCTACCATCTTTATATGCAACTAGCCATTGCCCGCGACTTCGTCCGCGTGGAATTCGGTTTTAGCATGCACCTCTATTTTACCCCTCGGAAAAGTAGCCTAAGTTACTGCTTTTACGTCAGCTATCTGCCAGTGAAAGTCCCGTCAAAATCGGTCCAGCCGTTTCGGAGATAGGATACCCCAGTCACCTCATAGGTGCTTCGGCGTGGTTTACGAGGACCCAAGTTATCTTTCTTTTAGGCAGATGATTTCTCCTAACATAAGGTCGGATAAAACGAGCAGATAGCTCACCTGTTACAAGCTATCAGGTAGCAAGCTATGCCCATAACAATATATGTCCAGTGGCTTCCAAATTGGTTTATCACAACAAAGTAAGCTCATCCATCTAACGTATCATCAGAGATATAAAATCCAATCAGCTTATGCCCGCAACGTCATCTGCATTATCGTTATATTAGCGAGATAGATACCAGTTTAATAGCTTACAAACACGGTCGAGTAATTCTTGCGTCACGTAAACGACCACAACAGACAGACAGCTTTATAATAAATGCAAATGTATCAACAGACTGGTGATGGTGTGAACGACGCCCCCGCCCTGAAGAAGGCCGAGATCGGTATCGCCATGGGATCCGGAACTGCCGTCGCCAAGTCCGCCGCCGAGATGGTGCTCGCTGACGACAACTTCTCGTCCATCGTCGCCGCCGTTGAGGAAGGTTTGTACACCGATGATCATCATCATCAGCACCAGCATCTTCCTTTTTCATTTTTAAAATCAGTACAATTTGTAAAATTAGTTTTTTATCGTCTGTTAATACTTTGCGCTAAAATACTTCACAATCGTATATCATCCAAGTTACCATAGTCTAAAATACTAATGCCAATTTGACTGGCAACACAGCTCAGTTGGTAATAAATCTTCATTCTGCGCTGAAGCTCGTGGATTTGATTCCCACCCAAGACAAATGTTTGTGCGACGAACATAGATGTTTTGTTTTTTGTATTTGGTTGTTATAATAATAATATGTATTTAATTTATGTATGTATTCACAAAAAACATAAGTATTCTATTAGTTATATAGTTCCCATAGCTACAAGCTATGCTTAGTTTGGGGCTAGATGGCGCCGAGTGAAATATCCGTCAATATATATAATTATTTATTAATTACCGCCAGGTCGTGCCATCTACAACAACATGAAGCAGTTCATCCGTTACCTGATCTCTTCGAACATCGGTGAAGTTGTGTGCATCTTCCTGACCGCCGCCCTGGGGCTGCCCGAGGCGCTGATCCCGGTGCAGCTGCTGTGGGTCAACCTGGTGACTGACGGTCTGCCCGCCACCGCCCTCGGATTCAACTCACCCGACTTGGACATCATGGACAAGCCCCCCCGCAAGGCTGACGAGGGTCTCATCTCTGGATGGCTGTTCTTCAGGTAAACATTTTTATTGACAGGCCTCAAAGCTCAGTTGGTAGTAAGAGCCTGAGCTGTAGGTCGTGACCCAAGATAAACATTTGTGTGATAATATAGATGTTTGTTCTGTGTCTGGGTGTTAGTATACGAAAATAAAAATCAGTTGTCTGGTTCCCATAGTGCAAGCTATGCTTAGTTTGGGGCTAGATGGCGCTGTGTGAATTGTCCACCATTATTATTATTATTCAAACTCAATAACATTTTCTTGGATATCATAAATGGCTTAGATACGTCCCTTAGTTGGTCATTAATAATTACTTTGAGCAGCAAAACAAATAACGAACTTCATTGCCAGTGAACGAGAATCATCGCTATCTTTTTACTGTTACTTGAATTACAGTTTTTTTCCAAGTATATTGATTTAAAAACATAACTATTGAACTACTGAACCGATTTTGATGAAATTTATATGGGTTCAAACTGAAACACAGTCAAATAAAAACTAAAAAAATAAAATAAATTGGTTCATAAACGACAGAGATCTCAGTTAACAAACATAAAATTTCCTAAAAATCGTTTCCTGAAGTCAGTTAAAAATTACTAATACTATTAAACTTTACTTACTAATACTTCCTAAATGAGTAATTGACACAGGGAGTATAATATATAAAGTGTGTATGTGTGTTGTGTACCAGGTACATGGCTATCGGTGGGTACGTGGGCGCCGCGACCGTGGGCGCCGCCTCCTGGTGGTTCATGTACTCTCCGTTCGGGCCGCAGATGACGTACTGGCAGCTCACTCACCACTTGCAGTGCATCGGCGGTGGTGACGAGTTCAAGGTTACATTTCTTTTTATATAAATAATTGTTTTAAAAGTGGAATTACATGCCCATGTCTGTTTTTCCAGTAATAAGAAGATATTTAAAAAAGAGGGAATAGGTAAATGCTGGACCAGTATGTTACATCTTAAGAGCAGTAGAACTCGCCAAGTTCGTCCGGGGAAGTACTGCCACCATGCCCATTTCTGCCGCCAAGCAGTAACGCGTTCGCGTTACTGTGTTCCGGTTTGAAAGGTGTGGTTGCCGGTGAAATTACAGGCACATGAGACATTCCACCTACACGTCTCATAGTTACGGGCGCATACGATGCGACTTGGGTTTTGTCGTACCTAGTAGGGGAGGACCCAAGTCGCATCGGTTGTTATGGGCCGAGGTTACCACTTACCACCAGGTGGGCCGTCGGCTCGTTCCGTAACTACATAACATAAAAAAAAAAACTTTGAATACATTATCACTTCATAGATGAGATAGTGGTCAAGCACTTTCCTTTTAAACTAATATTGTAAAGAGGTAAAGTTGGTAAAAACAATTCCAATTCTGAAATTTCTTACAATAAGAATAATACAATTTTTTTTATTTGTACTAAGATGAGTTCCGGCCGTAAATACTTGACACTTCCACTGCGAAGCCGGTATGGTCCACTAGTTAATAAAAAAAGAATTTAACATATTTTTTTTCGTTCTGACAGGGTTGCTTTTGACTGATAAGTGGTAACGTCTTCCCGTAACAAAAAAGCCCGTAAAAGCAAAATGTCTCGCGTCCTGCTTTACTTAGTTACTATAAGACCCAAGTCGCACTGTTAACACCCTAAACACTGAGACATGTAGTTGTATAATCATTATGAAGTTATAGTATATTATTTTATTGTTTAATGACATGTTTTGTATGGCAGTATTTTTAAGCTATCTTATGTGTTTCTAAACAATACTACAAACAAATAAAACTACCTAATTCACACGATAACATTCTCAATTCCAGGGAATCGACTGCAAGATCTTCACTGACCCCCACCCCATGACAATGGCTCTCTCCGTGCTGGTCACCATTGAGATGTTGAACGCCATGAACAGTCTGTCCGAGAACCAGTCCCTCATCGCCATGCCTCCATGGTCCAACTGGTGGCTCATCGGCTCCATGGCCCTTTCCTTCACCCTCCACTTTGTCATCCTATACGTTGAAGTCCTCTCGGTGAGTAACTTTAGAAAAACTAAATAGAACACCTCCAGGCTGCTCAAAATGTTTTTTAGGAATTCAAATCTTAATGGATTTGTTGGCCTGTAACAAGCAAAAACCTGACAAAGTTACCCATAACTCCAGTGAGATGGCCAAATCTTTCGCTGTAGTTCTGACAACGACTCTTTGCATGTATAAAGTTGGCTACAAAAGCTTTTGTCATCTCCGTCGAGGAGATGAGGAAAATAATATTACATTTAACTAATTTTTCTAACCTAGGATTTTCCAAGTTCAACTCCTAGTACATTGTTAAAATTGACGTGAATGAAGAGTGGCCCCAATTGAATGGCCTCGCAGCTCAGTTGGTTAGTAACCCTACCTTCTGCGCTGTAGGTCGTGGGTTCGATTCCCACCCAGGACGAATATAGATGTTTATTCTGTGTTTGGGTATTTATATGTATGTATTCACAAAAAAAGTATATATGTATTCTATCAGTCATCTGGTTCCCATAGTACAAGCTATGCTTAATTTGGGGCTAGATGGCGCTGTGTGAATTGTCCACCAATATTTATTTATTTATTTATTAATATTTAATTCGCCAAAACCAGGGGCATCTGGAAGGGAGAGAGTTTTGTTGCAATTTCGCTTGGATAACTTTGCCCTGCAGTGGGAAACGTCAGGCTTGTAATAGCCAAATCGGGAGCAGGCTTACTCTACGCCTTCGTTTACATTTCCGTTGGGTACATGTATGTGGCACACATGTTACAGGCCGTGTTCCAAGTGACGCCGCTGTCCATGGACGAATGGATGACGGTGATGAAGTTCTCCATCCCGGTGGTGTTACTGGACGAGGTGCTCAAGTTCGTGGCGCGCAAGATCTCCGACGGTAAACGATCGCCAACACAGTGGTTGGACGGCATGCAGTGGATTGTGCTCATGTGGGCCGTGTTTTTCGGCATCATCATCTACGGCCCGCTATAGGCCCCGTTACCCCGTTTGTGAACCCTAATACCACCCCCACACCCCCCCGAATCGCCACCCGGCCGCTGGTCTGTTTGTGCTCCTGTTTCGAATGGAATTCTGATACGTTACTGCGAGGTGTCTGTCAATTTGGACAGTACACTGTTAAAATATTACTAAGATTTTTGTTACAACTTATAATCATATTCCCAAGTTTCTTAAATTAATATCATGTCTAAGAATAAGGGAGGATTGTCACTACACGGTTATTATATTCTTGATTATGAATACTTGTGTCAATGATGCTTCGGAAATCAGTCTCTTCAATTCAAACTTGGGAATCAAATTTTCTCCATAAGTTTTTTTTTTTAAATATCTTTGCTTATTGAACTATTGAAAGTATCTTAATTGTTTTTATTCAAAAATTTATCAGTTCTATTTAGTTCAGACATTCCATTCAGCAGTAGCATTACCCCATACCATTATTAGATGGCACTAGCACGGGTGGTGGATTCCACTGTGGAACCGGATGGACCATGAGCCGAGCTCACCACAGTGTGTGTCATCTAACCGTTTGGAATGCTAATCTGACGCACTCCGCGCCGTGCCCTTGTGAAGTGAGCTGCGCACCGCCCGGTGATGGACAGTGACCGAGTGACATTCGAGTTTCGACGACATTTCCCCCACGTATGCGTTGACCCTTTTATTAACCCACCGTTTTACCTGAAGGTAACTTTATAAATCTGATGAGCATATGAAATAATATATAGTTACCTTATTATGTTTAGTAAAGGCGTTTTTAAAACGGTCAAGCGTACGGGCGGCGACTGGAAGTCCTAGTGTTAGGTGTAGGTCTGCGGGAACTACCCGCATTTTATTATTATTATGCATTTGATATACATTTACGTGTGCGAGACAATAAATAGTTGGGAGCTCATTTTTTACAGAAGGCGAGAGTTTTATCTTCCTTTACCGATTTATATATCTACTACTTATTATATTCAAGTGAAGTGGCTGTGAAGACCTTCATATTTCTTGAACGAAACACCAAAAATTGGGTTATTTAAAAGGTAATTTATAAGTTAGATTTATTCGCATTCGGTAATTCATTGTATAGTATATTATAAAGCTCCATTTCAGATCTATAGCAAACTCGCACTAGCCAGTACCTTTGTCCTTGTGGACTTCAGACATATAATAACTTACTATATATAGTAATGTGCATTGTTAGCTTAGCGTAGTTTATCGTAAGTGTACGGTTAGGGACGTGGTTGTAGTTAATATCTCTCAGTATAGTTCTAAAAAAGAATATCTTTCTTGTCCTGTCACCTGTGGTCGCTTCCTAACATTCCTATTTTTTGCGTTTCAGTTTTCTCATGTTTTCTGATTTGTGAGCACTTGTGACCTTATTCTAACACATAACAAATGAACGATCCTGCATTATAACCGGTAAATGCGGATGCTTTGCTAATTAGTGTTAAGTCTGTCACATGTGGTAGCCATGTGTCTTAACGGATCAACTCTTCTTACTCACACAAAACATAAAGCACAAGCTTTCTTTCAGTTGCACCGATTGAGACAAGCATTCAACTTGTCTTTAACTGAGATTAGTATATACATTACAGCTGCCATGTGTAACGGGCCTTATTAACAAAGCTACCGCCCGTGCCTTGTTTGACCAGTCCGCAGTGTCAATACAGACATGAAGCAAATTACTTCAAGTTCATATTGAAATGAGCAATAATATTATAATGTATGTACGAGCAGAAGGTAACAATGACTTCAAATATCGGTATTTGGTGTAAACTTTGTTTAATATGTATTTGATACTTTGGATGTAATTTTAAGTTTTAGTCTGTCGTTTGTGGATAAGACATCAAATATTTTATGATTGAGACATAATATTATTTTAAGTTTAATATCTGAATCTAAAATTGGTCCATTGTAATGTAATGGTACTCGTACAACAGGTCCGTACGTACATTAGTTATGAATTTATAGCGTTATGATGAATATTGCATGAGTGCATTGCATGATTCTATTGATGATTATAATGTGTGCTGTTTGATGTGATTTAATAACATAGATTTATTATTATCTAACATTTTACTCAATAACTGCTCTTCTCAGCACCATTTGGATTTATACAACGTAAATAAAATATGAGGTGCTATTTCATATACACGGTATCAAAGTTATTGAGTCAAGTGTTAATAAACTTTATTATGATATAAATGATGTGTTGCCTTGTGGTAGGTATATATTATCTTACGAGGTCGTCAGCATTAGTCCAACCAGATTCAATACACACACTGCACAATATCAGGGCATGCTCAAAACCCGTTGTGTGTGTGTCCCATTTCTACATATTATAACTTGTTTGATTTCAAATAACTTATTTAAAATGTACAGTTGTTTATACATACTATTTTACAGTTAATTAAAATAGTCAACAAAATAATGATTGCATTTCTTTCCATGTTTTTCTTTTTCCACTTATTGTTTTCTACCAATGTGAAACTGCATTCCCTCACATTGCACTTGTGTCCCTGTTTTGTTTCCACCCAAGTTCTGTCTATTCTATCGGCACAATGCTATGTTGTCTGTTTAGATGTATGTGAATCCTACTTACCTACTAAAAAGTTTTGCAACCTGTCAACGCGGTATAGTTTTCGAAGCGGTCAAATAATTTGACAGACTATATTCGTACGTTTCGAGCGTTCCGATGTCGTGTAGATTTGATTAATTGTAAAGATTTTTATATTATTCATTATTGTTTTACGTGATTTCAATATTCAATTTTTTTTACTGACAATTTAAAATGTTGTTGATTTGCAAACTAAAGTCGCGAATTAACTAAAGAACTAATTAATTAAAGCAATGATTATTACAGGTGATAATAAATTTTATGCAACATCAGTTATATTTTATAAGATTGTTTTTCCTATATTTTTTTCTTAGTAGAAACAATTGAAATATACTTTTATCAAACTTTACAATATTCACTTAGAAGCATTGATTAGTTAGTGGCATGATCGTGCGACATCGGAACGTAACGGAATGCGTTGCAAGACTGGAGACCTCGTTACGGTCGGGCCGGCAGTGAACGCCCGCGCCCGCGCCCGCGGCCGGCGCCGGACGCATGCACTAACTCCGTGTCTGTATGTCCCCAGCCCAGCCGTCGTGGCACCTGTAAGCGCCGCCGAGTCGCCACACCCGCCGCACGCACATATTCCATGAACACTCATTGTTTGTTGTGATCCCGCAGTGAAACCACACACACACACATACACTCGCACGTTGTTACTACCGGTTGTGATATCTGCATAAGAGCCAGTAAGTTCGGACGGGCAACCTCCGTTCGGACGCACACGACACTAACTCTCCGGTTGTTTTGCAGTGAACGAGCAAGTCATTGACAAGTGGTAAACGCCATCGATACATAGTTCCTCACCCGCTTCTCTCTGCTACTTGTCTGCCGCTCTCGTCTCCGTCTCCCGATGTTGTAGTCGAATGGCTTTAGATGTGTACGAGTGACGCCCGCCGGTAGGCCACACAATGGGGGGGCGGAGCGGCGGGCGGGACATCTGCTCACCTGCGCCACCATCAGAGAGGACTTAATGTTGTTCATAATGTGTATATATACTACAGTATGCTTAGGAGGTTTAATCGATTTGTTATTATTACGTTGTTCTAATTAAAGACTACATGGTGCCCGTCGACAGCAGTGCGATACACGATGTGTACTTAAGTCGAGAGCACTTTATTTATTGTTATACATTTTATTCTCGTTTAATCTAGTTTGCTTATCTAGAGCCGAGTCTGTTTCTATTAGTGCTGGCGCCTCGACGAGCAATATGGTGTCTGTAAGGGAAGGATAATTAGTTACATGATTGTCCAGTGTTTGGGACCTAAGTCCAAAAATTTAAACATACCTGTACATTTTATGTATTATTGTTTTGTACAATAAATCGTTATAAAACGCCATGTGTTTCATTTGTATCGTTCTTCTGTGGCCACGCTGCTGTAGGTAGCTAGTAAAATGTCTTTTCTTTTGCAATCAACTTGTAGGGAAAGGGGCCAAGTGACATATCAGTTTCATATTATCAACAAGTTTAAGCAGTCACAGGCGGTCCCCTGACAAACATAGGTGATGGTGAGTCGCCTAATAAAACCATGGGAGTGGGAATTAGAAAGAGTAGGAAAGAATTGTTTCTTTTGGAATACAGAAACAAGAAACTTAATAGTGGCAACGATTTAAAAAAAATCAGTAACTGCCCTTTGCTTGTAGGTTCGATTCCTTCCTATTCAAGACGTACCATAGATAATTGTTCTGTCAAGGTGTTAACAAATAATATTCCTATGAATTTTTTGATCATTCCCTTGAATGGAGAAAAACCGAAGGCGGACTATTGTTTTCTTGTGCTATTATTGAGAAATTGCAGCATGCGAAGGCTTGAGTCGATGAAGCTGTGAAGCAGTTCAGAGCTTCCACAAATGATTTTCGGGCCTGAAGTACAATTTGAATAGCTGCTTGGTTTGTCGTTATGATTTGCCATACAATGTTTAGTATTTACTTGCCGGCAGTACCCAGGACATAACTTGTTCATGGAAAAGTGATGACATAGCATTACATACGTTGCTTGTGCCTCTGAGAAAAAATTATATCATTTAGGCCTAGGACGACATTGGTTTTTGCCATGGCCAAACGACAGCAGCTGCAGCACTGTATAGTAAAAGAACACTGCTCAACTGGTAATACTCTACAACAGCAAGCCACCTTTTTTAGGAAGTAGTAGTGTTTTGAAATAGTTTTCCTAAAACCGGAGATGGTCTATGATTCCATAACTAACGCGAAATCTGCACAAGAACTCTAGCTTGTTGATGTCAGTTGTCAATGACAATGTCAAAGTGCCAAACAGCCAGCTGCCGTTTTTTGCATAACAAGCGAACCGAACCGAACAATCGATAGCAACCAACGAAATGTATGTAATGTGAATCAAGTTTTTCAACGGTTTTTATTCTGGTTGTGTTGTAATTTCCTGAATGAATTAATATTAATTATAGTGTTAAAATGGCTAGATAGATCAAGTTTTACCTGAACCATGGAAGTATCAAGGTAGGTATGCTCAGCTAATTGCAGACATTATAGACGTATGAAATTTTAAAAATTAAAAAAATATAAAAAATAACTTGGTATTATTTATTTATAGAGCAGATACGGAGTTACCAATTCAAATGGCACATTTAGACATAATGGAGGTTGAAGTAGCTAATGAACAATCCTCAAAAGAAAGTAAAGATGTCTCCGACATGAATTCACGTATACTAAGGAAGAGGAAATCTGTTGCTCCTGAAATAAGTAAACATACCAATCGTAGGGTGAGTATGAAACCGCGGAAGCATATCATCACAGAAAATGCTAACCCTAAGCAGATAGAGGCATTATACTTGAACAAGAAGGTTAACTCAACATCTCAAACTTTAGAGACTATTTTCGAAGAGCCGAAGACTAGTACCACTGAGACACTTATCGGTGGCAGAAAAATTAAAAGACTGCTAACATTCCCACTGGGTAGCCAGTACACTAAAGAGAAAATAAAGAAACGCAGAGCTAAGATAAAAAAGCTGTTGGGCAACAAATCATTCTTGAATAGAAAGAAAATACCTATGAAAGTGTTCCTGCAGACGATAGAATGTTTGGAGCTGGACGAGCCAGCTATCATTGATAAAGATCATCAAAATAATGAGAATTCTAAATGAGACTCACATGTCAGTTTTACCCAATGTGATATTGCTTGTGTATTGTACTGGCTCTGTGTAATAATAAAACCTTAAGATATTATTTGTTTTATTAATATTAAGTAGTTTTGATTTCTATTACAATAAATTAAGTACCTTATAATAAATTCATAACTTGAAATTATATCTATATGATAATACTAACTTGAGATTCAAACATTTGGAATGCATAAATATACATTTAATGTATATATTAAATACTATTGTGATGCCTTGACAGCCAAGGGGTACTAGGCAAAAGGAACAATAGCAACTAAAGGTTTTGTGGTAACTGTAACCAAAAACCATGTTTAATTATGATAACTGGACATTGTTGAGATAAACTATAACTTGACTGGCCTCATAGCTCAGTTGGTTAGTAACCCTACCTTCTGTGCTGTAGGTTGTGGGTTCGATCCCCACTCAGGACAAACATTTATGTGACATTTGTAACATTGACGTTTGTTCTGTGTCTAGGTGTTAATATGTATTATATGTATGTATTTACAATAAGTATTATATCAGTTGTCTGGTTCCCATGATACAAGCTATGCTTAGCTTACTTTGGGGCTAGATGGCGTTGTGTGAAATGTCCACCATTATTTATTTATTTAAATTCCTGTTCCTCTCCTTTGCCACCGATAGAGACAAAATAAGTAGTCTTGGTAGCACAGTACACATTTTTACATGTATTTAAAGTTAAGAAAACAGCTTGCAAAGAGTGGAATTAAAATTGGTATTTTTACATAAATAACTGATCACTTAGTATCAACAATACAAACAGAAGATGTGGCAGGACAATCATTATATTGCTTGAATTTATTTGGTGATAACTCTCGCTCGATATTGACGCACACACACTGAGCTTCTCGGCCGGGAATGTAGAGTTGACGCGGAACACCGACCCAGTCTCTTGGAATACCACCACTAAAATCATAAAATCATTATTTTATATAAGGTACCTATTGAGTACCAAATGCTGAATGGGGTACGGCGGCGGCGCGGCGTGGCAGGAGACTGCAGATGCCGAAAATTAAAAACCAGGGTGGTGGAGCTTTTTACACAAAAAAGCTAAGTCTCAATAATATAAGTTTCTAGTATCATTATACAAAGCGTATAGGTGTAGCATTTTACTTTCGGGATTTTGAAGGCTAGACACCAATAGTATCAAAATCTTACTATAATATAAATTACAATTTAGTATGAGTAAATGTTTGTTACTCATTCGCGCCAATACGGCTGAACGGATTTGGATGAAATTTGGCATATAGATAGATTTTAGTCTGGAACATCGGCTGCTTTCCACGAAAAATGTACGGTTCCCGTGATATGATTAATCACGTCGGGATGCAGCTAGTAGTAAAATATTTTATTAATCTAACATTTCATATCAATGTATGTAAACCCTCAATACACATTTGTGACCCAGTATATGATGTAACAATTTGTCCTGAATTGAACCTGCGGCCCCAGGTTCTGAGTTGATTGCTCAGCTGATGTGGAAAACTGAGATCATCTCACATAGCAAATTCTGTTGTACTTACTTAAACATCACTATGTGATTTTATGTGCCTGTTTTATTTGCAGACATGCCTCTAGTTAGATCAATCAACAAATTAGGAGCTACACACATTGAATATATAAATAGTCAGGTCAAAGCTCTGAAATGTGACTGTTGTGCAATTTGATAACAAACTCGGCAGCTGCGGTCATCACGCTGGGGTGCACCGCGCTTGGTGTGGTACTTACCTAGTTTTAGTGCACCACACTTTAGAGCCTTCATCAGGATTCCAGGATATGTTGCATGGAGGGTATTTGCGATCATGCTCCTGGTTGGCTTCCTTCTCCTCTTTGCAGCGATCTAGCCTGTGAAGCACCTCAGCCATATAAAGAGTAGCTTCTCCACTCTTGTCATAGTATCTTCCGTCAAGGACACCTATAAAAAGCACCACATTATTCGCTGTCTACATTCCTGCGATGTGATAATTTCAGTTGAAAAGAAACTGAAAAGTGGCCCATTGAAGCCTATCTATGGATCAATAACAGGACAAAAGATTTAACTGTGTTACTTATGGGAAACAATAGCTACAACACAATCTCTCACTTAGCTCAATATAACAAATAATAAAAAAAAATGTATTTGTATTTGTAATGATTAGATTCCAAAAATAGTGTGTAACAGAAGTTTTCTTTTTGTATTAGGCGAAACCTAAATTATTATGTAGTTGTAGAGTCGACTAGTCCCTAGCAATCTCTGCAATCTTAGATAATGTGCTGGAACATATGGCACACCATTCTCCTGTGGGGTCTCAATAAGCGGCAGACTTCACCCTGCGTCTGGACACCCTAGGTCCCCAGAAAGTGATCCTTAGTCTTCTAATAGAAGAATACAACAACTAACAGCAATAATTTTTGAGGATGTGTTTCACTTACCAACAACATCATACTTTTTGACTAAAGTGGTTTGCCAATTAACCAATGTCAAAAGTTCCTTGCAAGTGAGATGAACAATATCATCTTTATCTATACTCTCATCAGCGAAGTCACCTGTTACAAAAGCTTTAGAGCCATCTTTTCCTGGAACATAGGAAAATTGGGCTTACAGAAGATATAGGACCAGGGCATTCTGTTGTTAGGCACCTAGTCCAGGTTAGGTAAATACAAAAATTTTGAAGCAGAGGTGTAAGGATTCTTTATTATTAAATATTTTGTTATAGAGAAGACTCATCAAGGTTGGGTAGGTATTGCAGGAGAGAATAGATAATGTTATTTACCTACAAAATAATGGTATGTTGCGCCTTTCTCATAGTTTCTTGCACCCTTTGTGACATCGAATACAGTCCCCATTAAAGCCAAAAACAACTGTTTTTCTTGAACCCCATCATACTTTGCCAGTTGTTCTGGAGAGATCACTCTAATCGGGTCGTTCTCATTTTCTAATCCTTTAAAATAACGATTGTATATCGTTGGGATAATAAGGCCAACTAGTAACGTCACCAACGTTATTATTACTTCCACTTTAATCATTTTTTCGATGTTAGTGTAAAGATAGAACTTTAATTCAACACCAAAACAAACTGACAGTATACTATATAGTTCTCGACTGTACCATGGTAATGGTAACTGTCGTTTCGAATTGCTAATCCTTTCTCTTAAATTGAATTGATGAATTTATGTTTTATTTTTCTAGCAAAATTCTAATCCCGATTCAGTTTACCACTGATGTGAATGTACTATTGGACTAATGAGTTTGTCTGCCTACAGGTCATTGGCATTTTGACATATTTTTTATTGAAAAGAATGTCCGAATGGACCAGCTGTTTGTGACAGCACTGAGTACTTTTTGCGTTAAATGTCATTGTCATGTTTGTTGATTGTGACCGATGCACTAAAAGGGTTACAAAATAAACCACATTACATTACATACATTTTATATAATATACAACAAATAACATGACCTCCAGCTATATTCGCCACCTCAGGTTCTTTTCGCAATATCCTTCACGTCGACGGGTGGTAGTTACAGGATTGGGAGTTGTTTCCCCTCTAGGAGCAGGCACACAGGTGGTTTGGCAAAACCTCCTCAAAGGTCACAGCGGTATTGTATCTCTGGTCGGTGAAGAATACTCCAAGTTGCCATGCCGAATAGCCGGAGTCGTGCCCCTTGGCAAAGATGAAAATGTTAAAAAAGCTATGTCTAAGTCGAATTTGAAATCGATGGCCCCTGCAACTTGCCTAGCTCTAGTCGCAACATCAGAAGCACTAGCAGACGCAAGCTGGTTGCCAGAAAACGAAGCAGATAAAGAAATCACCGGTGTTGCTATCGGCATGGGTATGATAGATCTTAAGGATGTGTGCGACACCAATGATGCACTGAAACTTGGCTACAATAAAGTTAGTCCTTTTTTTGTACCTAGGATCTTACCTAACATGGCTGCCGGACAAATTAGCATTAAATATGGATTCAGAGGCCCAAATCATGCAGTTTCTACAGCTTGTGCCACCGGTGCACACTCTATTGGAGATGCTTCAAGATTTATCAGAAATGGTGATGCAGATGTTATGGTGTGTGGTGGGGCAGAGTCCTGCATCAGTCCGCTTGCTATCGCTGGCTTCTGCAGGTTACGAGCCCTCAGTACTGCATTCAATGATGACCCAACCAAAGCTTCCAGGCCATTTGATAAGAAGAGAGATGGATTTGTCATGGGTGAAGGGGCAGCTGTACTAGTATTGGAAGAATATGAGCATGCTGTGAGAAGAAAGGCAAGAGTATATGCAGAAATTCTGGGGTATGGCTTATCAGGAGATGCTTCACACATAACTTCACCGAGGGAAGATGGAAGTGGTGCCATTTTATCAATGAGCAGAGCTTTGCGGGACAGTTGCATTGAGAAAGAACAAGTCACCCACATAAATGCTCATGCCACATCAACTCCATTAGGTGATGGAATAGAATCTACTGCGATAAGAACTCTATTTGGTGATCATGTGAGAAATATTTCAATATCTTCAACAAAGGGTGCTCATGGTCATTTATTAGGTGCCGCTGGGAATTTAGAAACTATCTTTACTATTCTGTCTTGCTATCATGGTGTGGTTCCTCCCACACTCAACTTGGAAGATCCTGTAGATGACCTGAATTATGTTGTCAATGAATCAAAATGGGAGACAGACAGGAGAGTTGCACTCAAGAATTCTTTTGGTTTTGGTGGAACTAATGCAACACTTTGTGTAGCTCAGGTTAATATTTAAGGAAAATTATTGTTTTTCACATTTTCGTTACTCTGTTGGCAGTACCAATCAGCCAATGATGAAGTTCAAACAATTTGATAAATAAATATTGTTCTCGCTGTGTCACATAATATATTCAATGTTGAGTTACAAATGTTTTCAATTAACAAAGGAAATACAGCCAAGATACTCCAGACCTTTTAAGCTTTTATAAAACGAGCAACAATTTCATCATTTGAATCACATAAAAGCAATAAAATAATTTAATAAAAAAATTGAAACATTTTAATTAATTGATACTAAGCATTCTAACATTTTAAATAGTATATTTTAAATGCTGGTTTATATCCAGTCAATGACAATACATAAATATTATTTTTGGAATAATTGGAATCATTCAAGCTTGCACTTTTTATATTTTTGTAAATTAAGACTACAAAATAACAGACTGATGCAATACATAATTACTTTTTTTTAAAGGAGTCTGGTTCAATAAGCAATATAAGAATATATTATAAGAAGATCTATTGGTAAATATTCAATGGCTCGTTTATAGTGTACTTCTGAATTTCTTCCAAGAAGACTTCACTATGTACCAAATTTCACACTATTTATACTTCACCAATTGATCTTTCTTGAAATAAGTAATCGTAAAATTTAAGTTTCACAAACATTCTAGCATCCATATCGACTACTGATAATATACTGATTTCTATTGAGTAAATTCAGGTCTAAGACTGAGTATTGTCTAAAAACTTAACCTGGTTACTACTTAACACTTAAGCAAATCTATTGGTTGTAACAGTGTTACTGCACACTGAGCTGTTACTCCATATCAACAGAATAGACTATATGGATTGATAACCTGTTCTACTGATTATACTGATTATTAATAAAGCTGATTAGTAAAAGGATCACTGAGTTGATGTAATGTCGATTTTCCTGCTGACAAAAGCATAAATAAAAGGATATCTGACAAGAGCTTAGTGGGAATCATGCATACATATAAGGTTCAGCTGAGCATCACTATGAATTTATGTATATGATTTCATTTTACCCAAAATAAGTGCTCTCATGTCTCAATAAAGATTCTGAGGAAAAAAAAAGATGAAAAGACAAAGTATATATCTAATAGGTTTTATATTTTCAGTAATTGAATCCTTAAAAAAGAAAAGATCCTAATAAACTTCATTGTGTATGACTGAAGACTGTATGTGTACAAATTATCAAAGTACTGAGGAAGTAAATTTAGGACTACTATGGAAATTCAAGTTGTTTGGAAATTCTACATTACACCAGCCAGTATAGTAAGTTATGGGATCTCTCAGTGCAGTTGAATGATTCACAAACAGCCTATGCTGGTTGCTTTTTATCCTTAGCGGAGGGCACTGGCGTGTTCACACATAACTGAGCAAACTTCTGTCTAAGGTTCTGCCTCAACTCTTCTCGTTTCTCTGTTATGTTCCTCCTCGCTCTGAACTCCAATACATCCTCTAATGGTATATAACTGGTGTCTTGTTCTTCGTCCGATGAACATGTTTCCTGGAAATCATATTAATAGTTGTAGATGTCATTTCAACATCTATTTTTCTGACACAATGTGTATAGAACACTCAAACTATAAATTTAATTTATTCGCAAAATCACAAATCAGGAGAAACAGGTAATAACAACTTTTTGAAATCCTCACTACGAAGTTCTCCTAATGTTGAAAATATGGGAAAGTCTAGAACCAAAATCTAAAGGTCATTAAAATATAATATTGAGTCTCCAAAACTCTAGATTGGGCTCCTTCAAAGATTGAGACTGTCTACGGTACACCAATGACCTACAATGAGTACAATAGAATGATACGTATATAGGACTGATATGTGCCTGCAACTCCTGTCAACAGCAGTGATAGCCCGCTGCTAAATTTATATTCCGAAATTGTTTACTGTACTCACCATTAACATTTCCTGTAGAGAAAGTGTGAAGTCAGTACAGAGTGGTTTGTCTTTGACATCCAGACAGTCCCCCCCTTCGTGGTTGCAGAATCCTTCGGAACAAGCGACTTCGGAGCCCTCGGGGGAGCTCACGAGGCTCGAGGAGCCGGACATGGTTTCGCAGCAGCCGCCGCCGTTGCCCGAGGAGTACCCGCAGTCTTGCGAGTGGACGGGCGACTGGTTTCCGCTTTTGTTTTTGTTGGTTGGCGGCGCGTGGTCGAGGCAGGCGTCGCACGCGCCAGGCGCGCAGCACACGTCACCGGGCGCGCAGCACGCGTCACCGGGCGCGCAGCACGCGTCACCGTCGTGGAAGCCGCGCGGCGACAGCAGCACGGTCGCCTTGTCCCGCTCCTCCTGCGTGCACTCCTCGCACTCGCATTTCTCATCGGGCTCCTCGGAATCCACTTCCTGTGAGCGATGGTTTCGCTTTTATTATACAGAACACACACTATGAACAAGAAAGAATTTTTTTTCTACTGGATTTATTTCACTTTTGATTGTCTTACTGTACTTTTACTTTATTATCAATCCTGTCTTCTGCGCAGTAGGTTGTGGGTTCGATTCCCACCCAGGACAAAAATTTGTGTGACAAACATAGATGTTTGTTCTGCGTTTTTCTTCTATAAAAATTTTGCACTATAATTTGTAAATTACTTTTAATTTTATGTGTTTTTTGTGAGAGAAAATAAATAAATATATTATTTATTTATTTATTATTTATGTTTGTTCTGCGTCTGGGTGTTGATATGTATTATAAGTATGTATTTACAAAAAAAAGTAAACGAGTATTACATCAGTTGTCTGGTTCCCATGATACAAGCCATGCTTACTTTGGGGCAAATGGTTGTTTGAATTAAATGTCCACGATTATTATTATTATAACTTCTATAAAAATGGTTTAGCTATTATAACAAAAATTCAAAGACGTGTGTGTGTCAAGTGCACAAAAGGAGCCTGTTTGAGATGCACTTAAAATCCTTTCACCACACTAGTTCAGCAAACTCGTAGTAGTTAGGAGTCAACAAAGAATAATATGTGAAACATTCTATAGAGGTCCTCCACCTACAAGTATTTCAAGTAAATGAACACCTGTCAACAACGTACGCATCTTGTCACACAATATTACCTTGCACTTCACCTCAACCTGCCTCTCTTTCTTCTTGCGTTTCTTGAGTTTCTTGAGCTCCTTCCTCTGGTGGCGGGTTTGCTCCTCCTGCGTGATCTCGTCGTAGAGCAGCTGCAGTTTGGAGATGCCGCTCTTCTGCTCGACGGCGGTCTCGAACCTGCGGTAGAGCGCCTCCACCGCGACCGCCGCGAGGCTCTGGCACGTGGCCTCTTCCTCGCGCAGCCGGAGGGATATGCGTTGTAGCCGCTCGTGTATGCATATACCGAGGCATATCAGCACCTGGTGGCACAATGCACATATCACATATCACTCGGAACACTATATTTGGAATATGCACAATTGTTTTTTATTTCCTTTTAACGTAACAGTGATGTTTCTATATTTGGGAAGACACTGCTTCCTGTATAACACAGTTTCTGTTAACTAAAACAGGAGGCAGAGCTTCCACAATTATTTGTATCCTTACTTTGTATTAATAAATATTTTTGTTTGTATTTTGTTGCTTCTAACACAGTATTTTACTACTGCATCATATATAATAATGTATATTGTTACTGTTCCAAATAAATAAACTTTATTATATTAAATACTACACGTATAATTACTATATAAGTATTCTTTATTATTAACGTAGTTAATATATATATAATATAATCTAAAACCTTAAAAAAAAAAATTACTACAGTTGATTCACCTGGCCGCACAAAACGGTAATAACCATACCTTCTACTCTGTAGTGGGTATGATTCCTACCCAAGATAAACATTTGTGTGACGAACACATGTTTTTGTTCTGTGACTGGGTGTTAATATGTATGTATACAAAAAGTATATAAGTATTATATATCAGTCGTCTGATTTCCATAATACAAGCTATGGTAAGCTTCCTTTGGAGCTAGATGGCGCTGTTTGAGTTCTCAGAGTTACGGGTGCATATGATGCGACTTGGGTCTTATTGTACCTAAGTAGAAGAAGACTCAGTTGTATTGCTTGTTGGGCAGAGGTTTCCACTTAACACCAGCTGGGCCATCTGCTCGTCCGTAACTTGATCACATAAAAATATGTTTGTGGCCTTGTCGCCCCAATTTATATTCACAGTTCATAGTAGTAGTAAGTGTAAGATCACTCACCTCTTCCTGTGCTATTTCTAGTGTTTTTGCATGCCTTTCCCTAAGGTTGCCCATTAGTTCCGGCTCTGCCTTCCCTATAAGATGTGCAATGTATTCAGTCTTGGCTTGCAGGTGCAGATGTTTGTCCAACAAACACCTCTTAATGCCTCCGTACAATGACCCAACGTAACCTTTTTCCTTCTGCGGTTCTTTTTCTTCCACTAATAGTTGGTACGCTCTCAACACCTGTTTGTACACAAACATATAGATAAGTATTATCAGAGATAAATAAGCGAGTCAGTATAATGTTGATATGGTATCAGATATGACCTTACAAGAGTATTTATATGCTTATTATGCATAGTATACACGTATTTGCTTTGCCTTGGCGTTTTGTGTTGATGTGGTTATTTTCGCAGCATTAAATTTTGATTTTAGTAAACATTATTTTCATTGTCTTGTACATATTATCTACTAGAGCATATAAGCAGGTCGCAAATATATATAGTTAAATATGTACAATATGTAATTGATAAACTTTACGCCCTTCCTAGTAACAATGATCTCATCACATTTCTTAAGCGGTGGGTTCAAAAAAACATGCTCACGTTGCTCACGTTTGGGGGCCCACGTTGCTCGCGTCCATATGTGATTGCCCTTTGAATCCCTACACGTGTCCCCCAGATGGTGCGAAAGGAGCAACTCAAAGTAGCAGTAGAACTTGTGCCAAGTTCGCCAAGAGAATTACTGCCACCACACCTGGTAATCCGCCGCCAAACAGTGACGCACTCGTATTGCTGTGTTCCGGTGGAAGGGAGTGGGTGCCGGTGAAATTGCAGGCGCACGAGACGTAACATCCCCGTTTCGGGGTGATGGACGCACTGCAATGCGACTTAGTCATCTCGTCCTTTGGTGGAGAGGATTTGAGTCGTGTTGCTGTTGACTATGATGGGCAGCAGTTACCACTTAACATCAGGTGGGCCGTTAGCTCGTTCCGCCACATAAAAAAACAAGTGTCTAATATAATCACCTTAGTTTTGCAGTCGGCACAAAACCGGTGCTTCTTGAGATAGTTGTGTAACGTATCATGCAGAGTATTAAAGTGAACAAGGGTGACATGGTCGCGGGCGGAGGCGCGCATGGCGTCCCACGCAGTGCGCCAGGCGGCGCGCCCGACCCAGCCCCACGTGCCCCACCACGCCGGCGGCGCCGCACCCGTCACTGATGTTCCACTAGTACCACTCCAACCTCTGGCCGTGCCAGCTTCTAATGAATGAAGTGTGCACCGCTGTGACTTCTTCCACCGAGGCTGGCTCAATATTAGACAGTCAATGCCGGTACTGAAAATAAACACGTATTTAATTTTGTGATAAAATATGGGGCATTTATTAAGTGTAGTTGGAGGTTACAGTATTAATATAAAACATTATGTACATCAATTCTTGTGCACACAAGTTTAGTGGTAAACTAACGTAGCACTATGGCTTATTCAGGTTAGAAACAGGCAACCTGCTTATTGGATCTGATGTGTGCACTCAGCGCAGGCAGTCTGTACCATCTCCCACACTTCGTGCCAAACCAGCATTGATAATGTCAATTTCCTTTACTTTCACTTCTGCATTAACTGGTTACCCACACTTTCTTCTTACCTGTTTGGTGCATAAGGATATAAATAAATAGGATAAACATACACCAAAAGGAATAGTTTAAACCTACCTGTGTCCATTGAGCAATGTTGCAAGTGACTGTGGGTGTACAATTTTGTCTGGTCTGATAGTCATGGTTTCATCTGGCGCTAGGAGTAATGGGTCCAAAGTGGGGTGACCTGATTTACATAACTGATAAAATAGGCGTTCCACACTGAAACAAGAATATAAATGTTGTAGTTAATAATTGTTTAATATTATAGTAATGGAAATTAGTCAGTGACCTACTATGATTGATACAATCTACTATGTATGCGAATAAATAAAATTGAAATGTTTGTTTGTAAGTCAAACTAACAGCTTTTCACTTAAAGCATACATAGATTCACGCCTTTATTGCCGAAGCAGTAGGCAGAGCCTTAGTGGGCCTAGAATCTTAGGGGTGAGTTCGTCACTGTCATTGTTTTTGACTGGCTTCGCAGCTCAGTTGGTTAGTTACCCTTCCTTCTGCTCTGTAGGTTGTGGGTCCGATTCCCATCCAGGACAAACATTTGTGAATAATATTATACACTTTTTTTCATTTCTGACTGTCTATTATGGCTAATCTCTGAAACAGCTGGGCCGATTCAGACAGGACTTTCAACTGGATAACTGATGTTTTAAAGGAGTAACTAAGGTTATTTCTCCAAGAGGTAAAATAGGGGTGCATGATAAAACTGAATTCCACACAGACAAAGTCAGATGCAACAGCTAGTTCACTTGCATTTCAAGAATCTATACTGTGATTAGAGTAGGGGAAGACCTAAGTCATATTGCTGCTGTTACAGGCAGAGGATAATACTGAACATCAGGCAAGCCATAAGCAATAGCACCATTAATCATATAAAAAAGTAGAGCCTAAGATTGTCACATGACATAATTAACACAATATTAAAATTAATTGGTATGCCTTTCAAATGTTTCTTTAGATTGTAATCACTAGTTAATCAACATTCTGCCTTTATGACTTGATTTGTACTGTTTTATATACAGGGTTACAGGAAAAGTCGTGCTAGATCCGTTAAGGGCGTGGAGTACCCATCATTTCTGACTTATTTCACTATGAAACACCCTACCCTAAACTTAACCCTTTTCGAGATATTCGACTTTTAATTTTTTATTGAATAATGCCGATTTTTAGGCTACGAAATTTATTTTTGTTTATTTTGTGTATCTTATTATTATTATTATTGCATTTTTACATGTGTAATAAGATGCTTTAGGACATCAATCATTAAAATAGTGCATAAGTTAATTGAATAGACCGTAGTAGACAAGTGAAAGTAAAAAAATAAAAAATATATTAGCAAGCTTATTTTTCTCTAAGGGATATCTAAAAAAAATATTATGACACTTGTTCGGCAGATATTTTTTAAAATATCTACGTTTCATCAGCTATCTAACGAGGTATAATAATCTAGGGTTTTATTCAAATGCATTGGAAAAAAATTAGTTTCATAGGCGACAGTGGAGAAGAAAATTTATACTTAGCCCTAAAAAGTAAAATAAAACATTAGGTATGCATGAAATGTCATTTATTAAAGGTTTTCACACAACTTTTTCTTATTCTACAGTTCATGTTCAACATGGCCGCCTCTATTTCTGAAACATTGTCGCATCCTTCTACGGAGACCAGTCTTCACTACTCCAGTGGTCAACGTGGTCCTCATTTTATTTGCTGCATCCACAATCCTTTCTCTTAAGTCTTCCACAGACAAAACTGGATTCGGCTCGCTGTACACAAGACTTTTCATGCACCCCCATACATGAAAATCCATGGGAGTTAGGTCCGGACTTCTTGCTGGCCATGGCAACGGCCCACCTCGTCCTATCCATTTGTTTGGATAATTTGTGTCCAGCCAGTCTCTGACACTTCTCCTGAAATGGGCAGGGCAGCCATCGTGTTGGAACCACATGTCCCTGATCAGGTTGAGTGGCAGATCATCCAGCAAATCACTCAAGTCTGCTCTCAGGAAATTTTCGTAGCTTTCCCCATTTAGATTATCCGGGAGAAAGTAAGGTCCAATCAAATGATTAGAGATAATGCCCATCCACACATTCACGCTGAATCTTCGTTGGGACCCTTTCACTCTTTTCTTATTGGGATTCCTTAGTTCTTTTGGGGCCCAGTAATGGACGTTGTGATAGTTGGTTATGCCATCTTTATCAAATTTGGACTCATCCGTCCACAAGATATTTCTTAGAAAATCTGGGTCTTCTACGTCAGCATTTAGCATAAATCTGCAAAAGTCCAATCTTCTCGCGGGGTCTCCTTCTTCAATAACGTGTACCGGCGTGTAATGGTACGGGTATAGGCCAGCAGTATGCACTGTAAACCACACTCTCCATTGCGAAAGTCCCAGATCACGGGCAACAATATTAGTGGAAGTAGTCGGATCCGCTCGAAAGCGTTGCACTATCTCATTGTCCTGTTCTTCGTCGTCAATTCGTGGTCTTCCCATGTCTGTATTTCGTCTCAAAACAGAGCCAGTTTCTTTAAGTCTTCGATAAACTCTGTCAAAACAGGCCACATCCGGCACTCGACGACCGGGGTAGCGAGTTATGTATTCGTTACGAGCTACCGTTAGAACTGCTACCTGGAGCGTCCCAACTACTTTTTTCCACGAAATGTAATACAAACCCTAGATTGTTAGACCTCGTTAGATAGCTGATGAAACGTAGATATTTTAAAAAATATCTGCCGAACAAGTGTCATAATATTTTTTTTAGATATCCCTTAGAGAAAAATAAGCTTGCTAATATATTTTTTATTTTTTTACTTTCACTTGTCTACTACGGTCTATTCAATTAACTTATGCACTATTTTAATGATTGATGTCCTAAACCATCTTATTACACATGTAAAAATGCAATAATAATAATAATAAGATACACAAAATAAACAAAAATAAATTTCGTAGCCTAAAAATCGGCATTATTCAATAAAAAATTAAAAGTCGAATATCTCGAAAAGGGTTAAGTTTAGGGTAGGGTGTTTCATAGTGAAATAAGTCAGAAATGATGGGTACTCCACGCCCTTAACGGATCTAGCACGACTTTTCCTGTAACCCTGTATACATATATAAATTTGTATGTGTAAAAAAAATATAAACTCAAAGATTATACAGCTGCAATATTATTACTATCACTTGCAACAATATCATGTACTGACCTTGCAGTGAAAATATAATAATTAATATAATAGCAAGTCATTACATGCTTGGCAGAGGAACCAGGAAGAGAAGTTAATTCTCAATAAGCTAATAAACTTGAAAACTTAATTTAAATATGTAAACATACTGTTGGTACATTTTTTTATATGTATAGATAGTGTTGCCAGGTGTCCGGATAAAGCCGGCCATAGTCAGGCTTTTTAGTTGCGTGTGTGGCCAAATTCGATGGTGTCCGGCTTTTTAAATGTATTTTTTTTACATTTGTAATGTATTGTATAAAGAAGACTAATTCATTCAATTTTATTGTTGTTTCATTAGAATTTAAGATGATTTTATGGTAAATGATGAAAAAGCATTGTTTTACTTAAAAATAAAATTTCTTCTTATACTAAGACTTAAAAATTTAAAATGTCCGGCTTTTTTACCCAAATGTCCGGCTAAACTAGCTGGTCTGTCCGGCTTTTAGGTTTTAAGATCTGGCTACCGTATGTATAGATATATATTGTACCTTAAAACTTGTCTGAAATAAAGTTAAGTCATTCAATTGTAAACAAACATAATTTTATGATTTGATGAGTCATTTTTCTTGTTTGACAATTTCTTATACATGACAGAATTTAATGTTGAAAAAAATTCATTGTTAATTGTAATTATAGATATGTGTAGTATTTTGGAGTATGTATATATAATGAGGCAGTCCCCTGTCTCCCCCGTCCATACCTTCTTCGACAGCCAACACATGGAATGCTTTGGTTCAATACATTAAATATATCATTAGCGTCCACCCTAAGCGCCGCTTTCAGTTCGCCAGTCGTAAGAATTCTGTACTTGCGCATAAAATCATCGTATTCGCGGCCTTTCACTTGAGGATTGTCACAGATCAGGCCCATTGTGTTCAAGTCCATAATCATCTGGAAACAAAAACAACATGCGACATCATAACAAAGGAGTAAATCAGAAAATAAGGTCAATCTAAAGTTGTCATTTACATCCCAAGAAATTAATAAACTCGGGAATACCTATGCCGCCGTATTTAGTTTGTATATAGTTTATGGACCATATACAAATTGACTGATCCTAAAATGAGAGGAACGCTAAGCGTAGCCAGCTAAATTACTCGCATTTTCAAAAAACTCAAATTTCTGAGTAATCTACGCTTGTGGTAATGTCAAAGTACAGAGCCACTTACGGTAAGATTTTCGTAGATAGTTAGCGGTAATTGCCGTCTTTTTATCACAGGTTCCTTTTCGCTGTTATATATATCAACCAATTTCGCCATTTTGAAGGATAATTACATAAAATCGCAGACAAAATACACAAAACTAGTAAAATTACGACCAATTCCTTAAGAAATACACGTCGTGAATTACGTTTGACACACAATACAGATAATAATTTGGAATCCACAGATCACTCGAACCATAGGTTAACAACCAACGGACATGACGGTGTCCATCACAGGATAAAAACAAGTGATGTTACAACTTTATTAGACTATTCAATATTTAGCATACGTTTGTCAAACTGAACAATTTGTATGGACTTAGCAAGGCTAAGTCAATCTCTGACAGAGTGAAATCATGTGCTGAATATTGTTTATAGGTGCGTACAGAAGGGCCCAATGAATGCCAGCGAACAACATTCAACAGCATTGGCTGCGCACGTTCGGCTAGCTTTGAGATACATACATACATTTCACGGTTTGAATATACATTCATTGGAACTTGAATACATCATGTACGCAACGTACGTACGGTTCAAGTAGTATTCATGACTAAAAAGAACTCATTTTTTTCACAACGCTTCAAGCGTTCCCCGGTCCATTGCTTTATAATATACAGGAGACAGAAACATTATTAATAATAATAACATAAAACACACACTCACAGTTCAGTAACAGTAGAACTTATGCTGTTCACCCGGGGAAGTACTGCCACCATACCCATTTCTGCTGCCAAGCAGTAATGTATTCACGTTACTGTGTTTCGCTTTGAAAGTTATGGTTGCTGGTGAAATTACATGCATATAGGAAATTTTGCCTTCACGTCTCAGAGTTCCGGGTGCATATGATGCGACTTTGGTCTTGTGCACCTAGGTAGGCGAAGATCCGTCGTATTGCTTGTTGTGGGCAGAGGTAATCAATTATCGCCAGGTGGGCCATCTGCTTGTTCCGTAACTATATCAACTAACGCCAAAAACACACACAGAACTGTGTCCCAGGCCACAGCTCACGCTTCTCCGGGCCACAGGGACTCAACTTTAATTTTGTATAATAACCTGTTTCTCAATATACATTTATTATATTATTATTTATTATTATTATACATCCACAGGGGACAGCGCATGCTAACGATGTATCCGATATATATGAATTGAACTGCTGCACAAAGCTATTTCCGGATAGTTAAATCAAATACATATTGCAAAATATTAGGTTCAAATGGAAATTCAAAAACTACTCAATCAATAACATACGGAATGTTAATTTTAAAGAAAATATAAGTAATCATCTCGTTTAAAAACGTATTAATTAATTACTAGAAATTATTAGATAGATACCAATTCCAAATTGTATCCATAATTTAATTTATTATAAAAAACTAAGTCAACCTTCAAAAAACTAACTGAATTTTATGTAATTGAAGTACCTGTACTTAGTGCGAGTTTTTGTGTACTTTACGAACTCACTAATATGTATAAAATAATTCATGTTTTTGTGGGTGGATTGTGGTGGAATCCCATGTTTGGGAATAAACAATATTATTATTAAGGACGACGATGAAGCAATTACTTCACGTTCACTCGCACACTCACTACAACTGAGCTTCCATTCGATAGCCTTCGGTGACCATCTTCATTGGGCTTGTTCTAACAAATCAATTCCTTTGATGCAACCGCCACGTGGAGTTGCTGAAAAACCTTAACAAACGATTGTTAACCGATAGGGCTAGTGAGAGTCAGAAAATTGAATAGTGTAATAGCACCTTTAGTTTATGATGAAGGTAGAATGTGTAGGTAACGGTTTTGGCTGCCTGATTTGGCAAGCTAGTTCTCAATTCAATTTGTAGTCTGTGTATAGTTCGTTCGTCCGGTTGTCCGGTGGTTAACTGTTATTAATGTTGTTTACTTGTTGTTTTGCGCAGCCTTCTGCTAATTAAAAAACAAACTATTACGAAAAATAAAATTAACACTTGCTAAATATTAGGAATAGGACCTTTTTTTTAACATAAAATCATGTCCAAAATATTCACACCCACTAACCAAATACGCCTGACAAATGTTGCAATCGTAAGGCTAAAAAAAGGTGGAAAAAGGTTCGAAATAGCCTGCTATAAAAATAAAGTAATATCTTGGAGAAACAAAGTGTAAGTATTATCTCAATTCTTTTGGTTTGTTAAGCATTTCAAGATTCACGATATTTATTTCCGTAACGAGTGTACACGTCTAGTACCTATATCAAAATATTATTATGTATTATTCTTGCAGTGAGAAAGACATTGACGAAGTACTGCAAACACACACTGTCTTCACCAATGTTTCAAAAGGGCAAGTGGCTAAAAAAGAGGAGCTTTTAAAAATATTTGGTAAAGAAGACCAAACAGAAATATGCAAGGAGATATTGGAGAAGGGTGAATTGCAAGTCTCAGATAAAGAGAGGCATTCACAAATTGATTCGCTTTTCAAAGACATTGCCACTACAGTGTCTGATAAGTGTGTTAACCCTGAGACAAAGAGACCCTACCCTGTGTCGATCATAGAAAAAGCTATGAAAGACATCCACTTCTCTGTCAATGTAAACAAAAGTGCTAAACAGCAGGCACTGGATGTAATTCAGCTCCTGAAGAATGAAATTCCTTTGGAGCGCGCTCAGATGAGGGTCAGAATATTGCTTACAGGCAAAGATGCTAGAAAAACTAAAGATAAGGTAGTGAAACTGGCAATGAGTGTCGAAGAGGAGAACTGGGACTCTGGAACAGCTAATCTTATATGCCTGATTGATCCCGGAAATTTCAGAGTATTGGATGAACTTGTCCGGACAGAAACCAAAGGCACAGGACAGTTTGAACTGCTTAATCTCAAGGAAATGGTCGAAGGAGAGCAGGCTTTGTAAGAGTATTTATGAAATGAACCTTTGTTATTTTTTATTATATTATTGTAATTGGATTCTTATTACTTTTTTTAACCTAATTCTTCCCTATGAGACAGTGACCATGATCAAGGTAAAGCTTGATCTGCCCACAGAGAAGTTTCAGTCAAAAGGAAGTTAAGGAAGACATTGAAAGTGATGTGTCCTAGAACTAAAAATTCGAAGTTGAGTGCATGAAACATTAAGAGCAGCAGAACTCATGCAAAGTTCGTCCAGGGAAGTACTGCCACCAAGCAGTAACGCATTTGCGTTACTGGGTTCCAGTATGAAAGGTGTGGTTGCCGTTGAAATTACAGGTTACAGTACAAATTACAGGTTGAAACATTCCACCTATACGTCTCAGAGTTATGGGCGCATATGATGCTACTTGGGTCTCGTTGTACCTAGTAGGGGAGGACCCAAGTCGCATGGGTTGTTATGGGCAGACAGAGGTTATCACTTAACACTAGGTGGGCCTTCGGCTCCCGTAACAGTATCACATAAAAAAATAGAATTATTGAGGTGTACTTTAATAATAATAATAATAAATCATTTATTTCAGACCCATACTTGATCCATAGATTAAAACACATTCAACACAATTACAATCAAATTAATCCCTTCACCATTCTGATTCACAGTGACAGGATTAGTATTTGCATAGATGAAATAGATTTTTTTTATCCGAAAATAGCGATTGTAGATGATTTTGACGACATTCATATATCCACTTCTACTTTCACTATATACTTTACTGAATTTTGGTGTAGCACACATTGTATTGGCCCCCAATAAATCATCTCTTCCGAAATTGCTGACTAAGTATATAACTAAAGAGTATTTATAATATAAATACTTTTAATATATAATGCTAACTGCGTGAAATGAAACGAACCTAAAGGTCAATGACTTTTACAATGACATCACAGACGTAGTTTTTTTTTTTATTCATGGCAACATCCAGTTGAATTGTAAAGTAGTGGTAGACGAAATAGAAAACGTAAGATAAAATCAAAATTTTAAATTCATAGGTATTATTGGTTCAATCAAACGCAAAATACCAAGAAAATCTACAAAAAAAAAAGTACCCCGTCAGCCTCGACCAAAGAATATTATATTCTACACAAAAATGACCATCGTAACAAAGAAACCGATACATTCCGGTGCGTGAAATGGAATGTCAAAGTGAATGTACCATCCATCGAATCGAAATGACAAAATAAAAAGTATTTATTTTTCTCATATTGGTACGAGATTTTATTGATTGTTTTCTTTCATACGATTTTCGGCCAGACGGCGACTGAAATTGCAAGTTACTGTGATATATTTATTTTCGTTTTTTAACTATTCTTATCAACCAATTAAATGAGCAGGGATATCGAGTTATGTCTATAAGTAATGGAAGGTACAGAACTGGGTGGCGACCAGCAATTTTGTTTGAGATGGAACAATTTTCAAGCGAATATTACTTCTCAATTCGAGGCACTGCGCGATGATGAGGACTTCGTGGATGTCACCCTGGCATGCGAGGGACACAGGCTGGAGGCCCACAAAGTGGTTCTCTCCGCTTGTAGTCCATATTTCAAGGAGTTATTCAAAGTAAGTCCATCTTTCACTCCCCACACTTTGATGTGTCACCATTACAATGACTGTAGTGAAAGTTGTTATGTATAAAACACTTGATCTACTTACAAATGCCATGTCTCGCGTTCCGGTTAAGTACTCGTGATTTCATTTATTTGTACCTACTTTAAAATTCTGTTTCACATTTCTAATTAACTCATTACCATTGAGGCTATGGATTACATTTATTATGTCTTGAAAGCATTTAGTGATTCTTTTTACGTTATGATTGTATTGCATGCAAATAATGATGCTCCACGTTATATTGTAGTTAGTTTTCAATTTATTCAATTTTGTGACATTTTCTGTGAGAAGTAATATGTAACCATTATCAATGCTAGGTGCTAGGTTTTACCATCACTTTGTCATTTTCAAAGCTGTCTGAAATATTTCTACCTGCATTAGATCGTTTTATGGTGCTGAATTTATAAACAGAGTTATTTATTAACACTAATTACAATAAATTAAAATGACATGTTGACTTTCATTGGTTACATTTCACCTACGGCATGCCATTAATGTGCATGACAATGAATAAAACCACAGTTACTGAAATAAATATTCTGTGTTGGTTTACTAGAAACACTCAAATGTCATACTTTACGCTTCACGCAAGCGCTTCGTTATCTTTTCTTAAACATTATTTTGATAACAAGGTGTAGCTGATAATTGAAAAACAGTTTGAATGTGTCAAATCAAATAGTCCCGTCGATATCCATACGTTCATATAGTTGGATGGTGATTAACTTAATTGCAGTATATATAATAGTCATTTGGTAAACAACATTGATAAAGGTTCACCAATCATCAAACAATGGTTCCTTGTAAAACTTGCTATTGTTGACTCAATGATATTATAAAATGAAAGCAATATCATATTATTCTTATGGAGTTTATGGCCAATTAAATTACAGTGATCTATGCTAAAGTTATCCAAGTGATAACCTACATAATGCGATGGCATTTCAGTTATTATTTATACTTGAAGAATTATTATTAGTTAACTTCAATCAGTAGTATCGGTAGTAAGCCTAAGAATGTAGAATATTTGGTTGTTAATTGTTCCTCGCAATATAGTCTTGTAACTTGTTTTCCTATTTGTGATGACTTGTGTTGTTTTATGGATTCTATGCAACAACATTCTTCCACAACTTAATGTTTATTCTATTTCCTTTGTGCTGTTCTGTATACTACTTGTATTTCAAATAAAGTATCATTTATATTTAAAAATCCAATATTATGTGTTTTAAAATAATCCAATCAGAAAAATAATCCTATATATCAAATTATCAATAGCAAATAACAACATTAAGTAGTATTATTAATGTATTCTTAGAATATTTGTAAATTCTGCAACCATGACCTATTGCAGATGGATAGAATCAACCTAGGACAGTTCTCCTTAGCCTAGATATTTCAATGAATTATCACAAAAAGATTTTTTAATTTTACATTTATTACTAAACATACCCATAAATACTATGTTATTTGTAAAATATCACACAAATGTATAAATTTGAATTAGTGAACAAGAAAAAAGAAAACCTGTAATACATTTTTTAAACTGTACCTCTATTTTCATAATACTGATGAAATTTGAAACAAATTTCTTTTAAAATTTTGATGGATAGTTATTATTTGTTGACATGAGATTTGACCATAGCTTTATAATTTTCTAGATATTTAATACAAAGATCTGCCTTCCAAATTAATGGGTAAGATGCCACTTTAGCTGTGCATCTTGCATTTTTACATCCAACTTCATTACTCAGAGACTATGGCTAAGCATTAAAATATAGAGGTCATTCATGCATGCTCCTTTCACTAACATTGTTAGTTGAGAATTGTTTTAGCCAGTACTGAGTCTGTTCCAAGATTATTAAAAGATTAATACATACATAATAATTGGTTATTCGTTTATTTTTCGATACAAGCTTGTGTATCGAAAAGAGCTGCTTAAGAGTATGCTTTGTAACCAGTACCAAAAATTTGGGCAAAATTTCTGATTGTTGGTGAAACTGGTTTCAAAATCAGTTGCAAGATTTCGATCACATACTAACAAGTTAAGTTAATAACAGTTTGTACTTAATTAGTTTACTCGCCCGCGACTTATTCCGCGTGGACTATGTAAAGGCGTTGCATGGGTTTGTAACCGTTTCAATGAATTGCACAATATTATGCCCCTAAATAATTGTGTCTACATCTCTGTCTGTCCTTTGTCCCTCTTATGACCTTAAATAACAGTTTCACTGTGTCACCACAAAACACCGATTTTGGTTTAAATAATTCCATGAAATTGGTTTGTGATTCCATTGTGCCTAGTTAGTACTGACGTCACAAAGTGATAAGCGGGAATATCTATGTAATAATTGTCGATTTTGAAGAAACAACAATTTTACCTTTCTCGTGTTTTAGAAAGTAATTGGCTTAGTACCAAATTTCAGCATAGTGCTAAAAGGTCGGGGCCTTATTTACCTAGATTGTTGGCGAGAATTGCATTTAGATGCACTTCGAATTTTAGATGTTAAAAATTCACTGAATACACAAACTCGAATTGCGGTCATTCTTTTCCATATTATTTATTTTACTAACAGTTACATTTTAAACTTCCCGCCAACCTCCCTCGTGTACGTTGTAAAATGCGGTCTACGTGTAATAAAAAATTAGCTGGTCATTATTTGAAATAATTACTTACTTCAATAAATTTCGTAACTATATTTTACACCTGCCAGTTACATGTGCATTACAGTGGGACTTGAGACTTCATATACCTAAATATGGGAGGATCCAAGTATTGGTTTTGTTGTGGGCAGAAGCTACTGCTTAGTATCAGGTGGGCCACCTAGTCCGTTCTGTGACCTATTAACAAAAATATGTTGAACTACATATAGCCCCTCCAAGTTTAGGGCACGATAATGAGTAATCGTGAAAGGACAATCAAAAATATATTATTTATATTAGTAATCAATCAGTTTTTATTCTTAGGTATAGTTATTACCCTGAGTATGATTCCCTGGTTCCCTTAATGATAATAATTCTACCAGTTTCCAAAGAAAAGTACGACATATAATACACAGTAATTTTAGTCTCAGTTTTGTATTCGCAGAATAAAAAGCAATTTTTTTATACATTTCAAATAATAAACCTTGTGATCTTGTTGCAATTGAATATTCATTTCTTACTTGACGTAATTGTACCATCACCATCGTCACTACATTGGTAATTACCGTGGAGAAATCCATGGTAAAAACGGTATTACGAAAACTGTAAGTAGATTTCAATATCTTTCAAACTGACACCGAAACGGTCTTATTCAAGGTCAGCTCATACATAGTAGGTCCTAGATATAAATCAAAGCCACCATGATTACACGAGTACTTACTCAGGAGGCCCACATAGTCGTCTCATTCGTGAAAAATTCCCAAACGAAATAATAAATAATATCGGTGGACAATCGCCATCTAGCCCCAAACTAAGCACACCTTATACTATGCGAACCAGACAACTGATAGCATACATATTTTTTGTAAATACATACATATATTACCACCAAGACACAGAACAAACATCTATATTCGTCACACAGTTGTTTGTCCCGGGTGGGAATCGAACCCACGACCTACAACGCATAAGGCAGAGTTACTACCATTTGAGCTGTGAGGCCTGTCAACTAAAAACTGACTTATTGATTAATTCCGGACAATGTGTCTTGCTCTTTCGCATAGTTGTCGGTCGGGACAATATCGGAATATAAACAAGTCCTAGTGTCTAGTCTAGTCCAGTGATATAGTAATTACGAAAGACTCATTTCAAATCGCCAAATATACAAAATTCTTTGTGTACCATATGCCTAGAAATATGTTATTTAACATAATTATGTATTGTATTGCAACAAGCAGCTAATATATACTATTTCATATTTTTATTTAAATAGTTCAGTTAAGTAAATTTTGAGTGATGAGTTTTGGGCACTTTGGAACAAAAAATAAATAGATCGTAACTGAGACCGAAATTACAAGGTTTAAATCTATATATGTGTTCTCTAATCAAAAGATAAGTAAAGAATGCAATCATTTCTTTCTTTTTTATAATGAAATCGCCAGAAACCTATTATGAAAAAATAATTAATAATAATAATTAATAAAATTAATTAAAAAAATTAATTAATTAATTTTATTTTAATTGACTAATTAATTAATTATTAATTAGTTAATAATAATATAATAATTATGAACAGTCGCATCGGCTGTTATGGGCCGAGGTTACCACTTAACACCAGGTGGGCCATCGACTCGTTCCGTAAATGTATTACATAAAAAAAAAAAATGAATCCTTATATCCATTATGAACTCGTCCGGACACTGAAATTGCATGTTTTCAAATAACGACCCTGATAAACACAAACACACACACACACACACAGTAGCATAAACTTAATAAATCGTCACTATCTCAATCTGTCATCCTAATTAAGTTGGTTTGGGTGTGGAAGTTGATGATTTCACAGAATACATCGATTTGATACGATACATGATAAATAAATCCATTACAAAATTCGTCTATTGAAATGAAATGTTTTTTTTTCTTTTTTTATGTGATATAGTGACGGAACGAGTCGACGGCCCACCTGGTAGTAAGTGGTAACCTCTGCCCATAACAACCGATGCGACTTGGGTCCTCCCTTACTAGGTACGACAAGACCCAAGTAAAGAAAGAAAGAAAGAAAGAAAATATTTTTATTTACCTTAATAACTACTACACAATAAATAAAACTACATATGATACATATACAAAAATACGTGAATGATGCAACGTGATTTAAAAAATTTGAGTCCCATGTATGCGCCCGTAACTCTAGAGACGTGTAGGTGGAATGTCTCTTGTGCCTATAATTTCACCGGCAACCACACCTTTCAAACCGCAACACAGTAAAACGAACGCGGCAGAAATTAGCATGGTGGCAGTACTTCCCCGGACGAGAGTTCTACTGTTCTTAAAATTAATATTGATAATTGAGTTTGTTTCGTTCAATATTGTTCACAGGCACTCAAAATAAATAGGACTTCAGACCAGCTGTAAATGAAGAACCTTAAATATCAAGATAATCTAAAAAGGCATTATTTTGAATGTAAAAACGACGAGAAACGAGAATTTTAGATTTCAGAGAATTTATAAGTTCCTTAGAACACACTTTCACCCCCACCCCCCACCCCCTATAGAACATGCTATCCAAATTGTGAAATAGGTGTTTAGGCCGTTGTTTGTCCTTCGGTAAATGAGTCAGGTCAGGTAATTGATTCTTGATATTGGATGGTTTCAACTTTTGTGTCGTGCTGGAATCGAACACACCACTTGCGGGAGTCAGTCACTAGCTAGTCACCGGGGTCGAATTCGGTATTAAACAACAATCACAATATTACAATATATAATAAAACAAGTTTTTGCCCCAAATGTGTACCAAAGAAGCAGTAGCTTAGCACTAATTAATTCAAAAATTTTCGCAAGCCGACCATGGAGTATTATAATAATTGTTGCAGACATCATGGTCAGACAAATAAAATGCAAAGTAATGGCTGTGAATTTAAAACTGCGATTAATATAATTAACTTAGTCGCCAAACTGTATCATTTTCATAATGTGTTTTGTTGCATATTAATGAATGGACTTTGTTCTGTAAATAAAATAACCCATACAGTGATACTCATTGTTGTGAAAATTGTATAACGTTTTAAATTTGACGACCTTTCGGCGTAGTGGCGGCTGTGACAGCAACCAGATGGGCGCAATAGTGTCGTGGGGTCAAATCCACAGCACATGAAATATGTTTAAATCATATTATATCTGTATCTTGAATATGTCTGTGTTGCAAAATCATTCTTGACCCTCACGACTCATAATATCCTAGTATGGGGCTCGGAATTATGAGTATGTGCAGATATATGACGTAATCAAAGATATAGATATTAAGTACTGACTTCGCCTGCGTAGTATCAGCGGGACTTAACGATACCACGTTTCCAAAACGGCGAAGAAAAACGTGAGAAAATAATTACAGTTCTATAATATCACTACGTAGGAACAGTTCATATTAATATTATTATTAACTAGCTGTTGCCCGCGACTTCGTCCGCGTGGAATTCTGTTTTATTACGCACCCCTATTTTATCCCTTGGAAAAGTAGCCTAAGTTAGTCCTTGTTACATCAGCTATCTGCCAGTGAAACACCCGTCAAAATCGGTCCAGCCATTTCAGAGATTAGCCGAAACAAACAGACAGACAGCCAAAAATTTTAAAAATATGTTGTTTTGGTATATACTTTGGTATATATGTATACTTATATATATCCATATGCACTTAGTAAAAAGTGATTATTTTAATATTACAAACAGACACTCCAATTTTATTTATTTGTATAGATAATCGAACACTTTTATTAATAAGCAATTACTATAACGCCTTTCATGCTTTTGACTCTTTGCGATTATGTCAACTATTTTACTTGTTCATGTTATTAACACCATCTATATTACCATAAATGTTTCAGCCTTTATGGACAACATTCAGATAAAATTTATCGAACAAGAATTTTATTCGTTCGTCTCGGTTCAACTTAAAGATCACGACGGCAAACCCCATGAGTCAACAGCGATATTTAGAAAGGAACGGTGTCTTTGGTCGTCGCTTTTTGTAGTTTTAAATTAAAGCAACGCAACTCAGGTTTTATGGACCTCTTAGAATTCTTACTCTATTATGTTTTTTATTGCAAATGCATTCGTCTCTGACTAGGAAATCATTATCTTGGTTTAGAACACAGCACCTTACAAAATACAGAATAGTCGACGGCTCGTAATAAATAATTATGTTATTTATATATTGTGTTGTAGAAATATTTGCTTTTTATTAGAATTCGTTAGGCATTTAGATATTTTTTTTACTGCAAAAACGCTTTGTTTGTCACTAGAAATTGAATTTTAGTTTTGGATGTTTCTTCGAGAAATCTTTCTCGGAAACATAATAATGATGACATGTTCAACTTATGATAACTTATGATTTGATGATTCTACTTATATTTCACGTCTTAACTCTTGGTGACAAATGCATCGAGATTCGCGAACTATCACGCATACGCCACCCATTAGGTCATTTGCATGTACGAAAATATGGACATAACATTCTAGTCCAATTTACAATATTTAATTCTTGAGTATAAAAACAGTACAGTCAGCAGTTTCCCTATTTTCAGTCGTGCATGGTTTAGTTTGAGACATGGTATTTCTTAATGGATCAAAATTGTATGGAGGCGACAAATTGCACTGCAGTCCCGTAATGATGCCACTGTCAATTGTCGTGTCAATCTTCATCCCACCTCTACTTGTAACGAAATCTTTATCCATATTTGTTGTATATAAGTACAAGGACAACACAAAGATCTTAAGTTGCTTAGAAATGTACTCAACAAAATAAGAAATTCAAATAGGCCATTTCAGTTTGTGAACAAATTATTCGTGGACATTCATGCCTGCTCAATCAGTCTACCTGCAATTTCCAGAGGGCGCTACAGATTCTTAAATCACAAATGTTTTCTAACTACTATATAATAAAACTGACAGCGCTACCCTTGGCTGCTATGACATCATCAATATGGGAACGAAATTGGCAAATAATGGAGGAGAGAAGTAAAATTGGAATTAAACGATCGTATTAGTCAGTTTGACCGATGGTCCCCCACACGAGTTACTACGTACATAAATACTGATTCCCGTGCTCAAGTTCATGAGCAGGCTTGCCTGATGTTCACCTGGCTGACAACAGCTGAAGTGATTTTTGTCATTCATGCAATACAATGACGCATTTTTCTGGCCAAACGGTAGGGAATTTTCAAAAATAAAGAGTGGTAGAAGCATTTATATTTTTTCTTTCCAGAATAACCCATGTCCTCATCCAATAATATTCATGCGCGACTGCGAGGTGTCGCACGTGCGCGCCTTGCTCCAGTTCATGTACGTGGGGCAGGTGAACATTGCGCAGGCGCAGCTCAGCGCGTTTCTGCGCACCGCCGATGCGCTGCAGATTCGCGGCCTCACGGACTGTTCGCAACACAACGACAAAGTACGTACATTGTAAAATTCAGGTGAAATATCCGTTTTTGAAGCGTGCAATTCTTAGCTACTAAGCTTAAATTCAAAGCTTATAATGGTGGGGGTAAAATACATTATATAAGAGTTTTTTCATAGGATATCTTACAGCTTCTGACATTTATTTATATGTTTCATTATTGTATATAGAACTAGCGTTTACCTATTTGAGTAGGGTGGTCTCTGGCATGACAGCGTCTCCATTCCTTGCAGAAGACAAACAGAAAATCGCCCCCTTCCCAGCTACGTAATTTGCTCAGCGCCAAGCCGTCTCAGTCACAGTCTACCTCCTCCTCCAAAGCCGCAAGCCAAAACGTCGAGACGACGGCAGTCGACGACCCGGAGCCGAGCGGGAGTCGACGCTCTACGAGGAATTCTCCCGATGTTGCCAGAAACAATCTCAACGACGATGCTCCCTTCCAAACTTCTAGTCAAACGAGGCCTAATAACGACGAATATAGTGAAATATCTAACTACCCGTCACTGAGGGTGAAAACTGATCTCGAAGCGCCGGAGGTGAAAAATGAAGAGAGCGACATTCTAATGGACCCCGGGGACGTAGAAAGAGACAAAATTCAGGATTTTAACGCGTCTGATCTCCTAGAACCAAAAATGGAAGTAATGGAACAAGAAGCGAGCGACGAGGAGCGTTCTAATTTCCCACATATGTACTACAACGAGAACAATGCACTGGCTAATCCTTTCGCCGCCCTGCAAGGTAATATTACTGTTATTATACTGCCCATCTCTACATCCAGTAACAACTCAATTTCACCTTACATTCTTCCTATTCTTCCATACAAATCTCCCTAGTTTAAAGCTACTCTTATCTTACTTCATCCGCTAACGACCTTCCCTTGAGAATTGCACACTATATCCATTTCATATTGACGTTTTAAGAACCTTACAAGCCATATCATTCATATCTCTTCTATCTCCCATATACCTCTCCTCTATTACTGTCATTATACCTATACGAACGTCCATAATGACGCGGTATTAGCTACTACAGCTTGAATATCCTGCAATAATCCAAACATCCATTGAACGAAACATAATTTTCAGGTAACGTGGATCTCATGACCGGGATGACAGCGGAACTCCGCGACGAGAACGCAGATGGTGAGTTGTATTGTCACTTTCACGTCATTTCACACGCACACGTCGACTCGGACAGCCGCGCCCCCGGCGAACCTCTGTTGTACCTCGCCCGGTATCTTACAGCACTAATAGATGATACAGCTTGGCTGGGCCAACCGATTGTGTCAGCCAAATTGGTGTTTACAACAGGTGTGCGGATGGACACTAACCTGGCTGGCGATGCGATGCGCCCAACCGGTAGTTGTTGGTTGGCTCTAGTAGTGTTCGACCAGCCTACTGCAATATGGCTGGATTGGAAGGCAAATCGGTAGTTGGGGACAGCCAAATTGGGTCATCTATTAATGCTTTTATACGGTTTGGCAAGACATTCGGTAGAGCGCGCGGTTTATTGGTATATATGGCTAGGCGCGCGGGTGTCGGGCGACGCGCCTGCGCCGCTTCACGCTACCCCGCCCGCTCCCTCGCACTCACCCGGTGGCTCCTGCTCCGTTTGGGTATTACATGGATCCATTTTAGTGATAATATTCTTCTGAACATCCCCTTAGGAACCTGTTTAGGAATTTCTGTATATTTTGAATTTGATTTAATCAACTTACAACTCTTTAGCCAAACACACAACAAAACTTTGACATAATTCGTTTGTCTATGCAGTCATTTGTCAGCAAAAATAATTCCTGAATCACTTGTTAATTGCCAAACTATGGCTATAAAGAACTGACTGTTAGATGGGAGGTCGAGCCAAAATTCTTTACTATTTTTACTATTTTAATCCTTGAATTTGGCCCCAATTTTATTAAATTCAATTGTTCTATTAACATTGCCGGGACTTATATGATTATGAATAATATGACATACAAATCCTTGGGATTTCTCGCTCTAGCTTTTTATTTATCATAATAACCGCATTTCATTCCTACTAACACTGTCTACGGCATACCCTATTTAACTTCCATTTGCAGGACCATGTTTACATGGCTCGCTCCTGGTAGCACACACGATTTCTACTCTGACTAAATACTTTGATATTATATGTATGCACAAATGACTAGTATTATACTAAAGAGTTCCCATAGAAGCTACAATGAGGTTTTGAAATTTATATCTTCTGTCTTAAACTTCTGTTACAAGACCTTTATCAAGTCTTTACGAAGAATACGCTTAATTAGCTCTTAATTTATCTTACATAAGGGTACAGTCCTTGATCAAGTTTTTAAATGGCCCAACATAACGCAAGACTGATTTTCTAATTAGGTAGATGCCATATATTTTTCCGAACGGTCTACGTAAGGCTTAACTCTCTTGTCTATATGTGTAGTCTACTGCACATTCAGAAGTCCTGTATATTTTGTTCCGAAAGTCCTCGTCACGTAGCTTTTGATTTCTCTTCTGGATAAAAGCCGTTTTTACATTACCATCTTTCTGAGTAGGTGGTAGATTCCTTTATATTTTGTTGGTAACGGGCCACGTAACGATTAGCTTTTGGCTTGTTTCCCCAAGACGGTGGTTAGACGTGTAACGGGAGTATGAGCAATAACGGAGCGGTTAGCATTGTAAGGGAGAGGGTGTTTGCGAGTGGTTCGGTGTGCGGTGTGCGGTGTGCGTGCGGTGTAGCGGGGGCTTGCGTGCGATCGTGGTGTTGTTGGCAGCTGGGGGCGGGGGCTCGCCGGGCGTGGCGGCCGGCGTGCAGTGTGCCGTCTGCGGGCGGCGGTACAGCAACGCGTCCAACCTGCGCCAGCACGTGCGGCTGATCCACGAGGCGCAGCCGGTGGTGTGCGCCACCTGCGGCCGCAGCTTCAAGACGCCGCTGTACCTGCGCCGGCACACGCTGGCCCAGCACGCGCCCCCTCGCCTGCTGATCAAGTCGTCGCCGCCGCTGCCCGCGCTGCGGCCCGCGCCACCCGGCCATTTACACTAGACCGCGCGCGACACGTCATCGCCTCGCTTACTTGCACTTACGGCGAATCGTGCCCACTCCGAAGTTGGCTGCCGGAGGTTTTGTCACTTACCTTCAACAAAGGAGCAACTATATACTATGAACCTTTACAGCTAAATTCGGAGTTGCCAAGATCCACCCCGGAACTGCACTAATTCAATATATTTTTGACAAATACTTTGGCTTGTCTGACACTATGCATGTCATTGGAGCATGTTGGTGAGGGCTACGTGCGTAAGATATGCGGCTCGGACCAGGTACAGTCGATACATTGGACCCCTTGAATTATTGACGTGGTCACAATGCAACTTACCTGCGCAAGTGCATCAACATGAGCGGGTAACATGCATATTATACAAGTGGCATTAGTTAGAGATTCAGATGTCAAAAAGTCATACCTAAGTTACTGTTTGAATGATTTTAGTTTACTGCAGACCAGATAACCACTCATAAAAGAATTCAACCGGATTTGATTCAGACAAAGTGTGTTGGAATCTGCTTAACAATTTGAAACAAAATAGTAAGACAACTTATTCGGTTAAAATTCAGACAACTATAATGATATCCACCGTTAGAGCTGAAATCATAAAATCCTAAGTCTGCTTTGCGTTGTGCTGCAGCTGTGCCATAAGTAAAATAAAATTTTTGGCGCCATCAAAAAATCTAAGCCATGATTCATGTTTATTTATGATGCTTTCACTTATTAATCCTATTTATAGTAACCCAATATCGGTCACTGAATAATTTTACGACTTTAGACAAGTCTTTTGGCTAGCCCGATATGAGATTTGAAATGTTGATGCAACTCTTGTTTTTCTGTCTTTCCTCAAAACTTGGTGGATATACCAGAAGGTTGTAAACGTTCTGGTTATCTCCTAAACGTTATCATGAAACTTAATATAGGCAAATAACCCTTATTCTTGGGGGCGGAACTTTCAACGACTTCGAGAAACTTGAACTTTGTTTAATTAGATTACCGTAAATATTGTCATAGAACAAGTAGTGAGGTAAGCGAGGCGATAACGGTTCGATTCATGGGTATGTCGGACAGTGTCGCATCGGCCGGCGAAGACGTATGGATGTGGCTTATAAAGTCGTACTGAAGACTGTCAATAGATGTATCTAGTCTGTGATCGGATTCTCGCCGGGGGCCTAATAGTCACACCTCTCCGCTTATTGCGTGCCTTTCTACGATAGACCGAGTGCTAGCTGTTTGTCGATTCAACGCACTCCCATTAACTCCAGTTTACATATTTACCTTTATTGTTTTTTACCCTGACCTACGGACTGATAGTATATCACTAGAATGTAATTTTACATTCAAGTACATTAATTGTACTGTCTTATCTGCGTCAGCATGGGGAAAACAAAGACGTGAAATACCTACTTCTTGAGTGCAATATTATGCGGTCGGGTCGTTTAGTATAAGATTTCGCAATTGCTAATGGGAGTTCGTCGACGACGCGCAGTACCTTCCTTTCTGACAATAGACTGATCGTTGTTAAAGCATTTGTTGCGACCGGTGCTGACTTTTTACATAAGCATATAATAGGTTATTTACTGGTTACATATTTATACACAACACATTATACACGTTTCGTGGGCGTCGCTTTCCATCGCCGTCGTAAAAATGTAATATAAGGTGTATTTTCTTAATAGAGTTATAATATTTTGTACTGGTAATGCGAGAGAAAGCGTCGCCCACCTCATTTTATTTGTCCGATACACGTACTTGTGCCGTTCTAGATGGAAATGCACGAGTTCGTTGTGAAATGCAATAGTGATATTTTTATACACAATAGTTTTATCTTTACACGGTGTTATTGTTGAGTGATCGATGGCTCCCGGTCAATAGTTTGTACAAAATCTCAGATGTAACGAAGATTAACACGTCTTCTTTAATGTATTGAAATACGATATTAGAATTATGGATAACTGTGGCTTATATATGCTCGGTTTTTTTACTATGCTTTAAACTTTGTCATCGGCTGTTAGAATGAATGCCACGCGCATTCCTAGGTACATTGCATCTCCGAACGGTATATTTATATTAAAGAATGGTAGGAATCGATGCGGTGACAATTTATTTGATAACTATGATATAACTAAAACATTCTATTCACTTTGATATTACGGTGATAAAATACTTGCCATTATTTTCGCGAGTGATTTTACTGGATCACTGTTTTAGTTTTTAACTCTTAAGAGAAAGTGTATTTCTATTGTGTATAATTTTGAATTGATATTTTGATCGGTTTATTTGGTGTAGTTTTAAAAAAGTTTGCCATGATAATAAGGAACGTCTAGTCATTTTGTAAAAAAAAAACAGGAAAGGACTTTTTTATGAAGGTACGATTAGGGTTGTGAATTACAATATTTCGTCATATGAAAAATTGTTGTTAAAACGTATCGGAGTGAAGCACGATCTCAAGAAACAACCTTTCCATGATCTCTAAATTTTGACTTTGCATTTATTTGAATATGGTATTTAATCTTAATATGATTACTAAAATTAATTGCAATAATAAATTAATTATAAATCGTAAAAAATAATCGCTTATACGTACATTAGGAATTGTAATTTAATGGCACTTTCTTACAATAATTTTAATCCCAGTTAATAAGTTAAGGCGCAGCTTATACGTTTGCCATAAATGATTAAAAAACGTATTGTAAAAAAGAATCTCTTGACACGGCTAAAATTAGAAACTTTAGATAGAACGTACGTAAATGTTTGTGACGTAATTCAATATCCAAAATTATATAGGAAGAAAGAAATTAATTATAAATATCCAAGGTTTATTTTGAAATCAGCCCAAACAACATTATTTAATTAATATCGATATTACACATGCAATATGATAAATATTTATTTATTTCACTGTTAAAGTTTAACTACCAGATATTCAATGTTAAAACAGTATAAAATATATTACACAGTTGCTGTTACAGTAAAATATATAATAATAGCCAGACACTTCGAAAAGCGCCTGGTTGTTGATAAACATATAAGCACCTTTCACACTGAGTAAAATATAATTTAAGTAATACTGTTTCGATTTTTAATGATAAAAGGTTTAAGTTTTATTGTCTCTTAAGTATAATTTTTGAAAGCTTTTTTACTGACATATATTATTTTCTGTTTTATTATTCAGCCGGCGGAGTCGATCTTATTATATTTTTTAATATTGCTCATTTTAGTAATTTTTCCGCCACATGTTTATGTTTTAACAAAACAAATGACATTTTACCTACTATGTTTATGTTTTAACAATTAACCACTGTTTATGTTTTAACAACAATCACGCCGTTTTCGGTGGTGACCTTACGGGTGTTGACAGGTTTTCTATTACTGTTTTGTTTATTATGTCCGTTAACAGTACATACATTGGTTATAATCACGTTTCACAAGTGCAAAGCTTGTACAGTTTATCTTTGTAGTTGCGTTCTTCGAACAAATAAATGGGTAGGAAAGACAATAGCTTCTGGATTCATCTTGTGTAAATACCATCCAACCAAACTCACAAAATCATAGGAAAAAACGTAATCACTAAAACAAATTTATCTCTCTTGGTATATTAATATTCAAAAAATAAATGTATATGTGACATAAGTATTAAATATTACAGTTTTCTGTTCGATTGTTAAATTATTAAATGTCCTTTCCACCGAAAATCACAAATTTTTCATGAAGATCTCAAAAGGCTGTGCAGTTATTTAACTGTGAAACAAGCATTGGTACGAAAAGTAAATATTTTAAAATAAGCAAACGATGAATGAAAACATTTTGCACGTTACCATTATTTGATCGAAGAATACATCTAATGTATTTTTTTCTAATTAATGAAAATAAAGTATTGCATTCAAGTGTGATTTTTAATTGTTTGTCTTTTTTTATTTTTTTTATTGAAGTCAAATTATAAGAAAGCTGTTGTTATGAAAAATTGGATTATATTATCTTAAATCCGGTAAATGGAGATCACCAATGGATAAAATCTCAATGGAATAATTGGACTTTGCCTTTGATCCATATATTTTACACACAAGGAGAGATTTTTTTTCATGAAGGCACAGACTCTTACCATATAGATTATAAAACGTATTGTAAAAAAGAATCTCTTGACAAAGCTAAAATTAGAAACTTAAGGTCTTAACTTAGATTTTTCAATTATTCCACGCTGAAACACATTGCAACTTTTAGAAAAGTTTATATGATGATTGGTTTCGAACGTCGAATCCGACCTCGCATCTCACTATTTGGTCAGGGTGATAGTGACCAGTAGGTATTCATGCATAGGTAGGCTCATACATAAAACGCTTAAGAATGGGTTCAAATGCCATAAAGGTGTATTATTGATAAGAACTTATAGAGCATCGCAATTAAAAACAAAAGAACTGCAATTAGAAATTATTAAATGGTCTGCAAAATTAATCGTCATTTATCCTCAAAATGAAAACGAGCACACTGAGAATAATGATTTCGTTGGGTTTTTGTAATCCTAATTATGAATAGCTCATTTAACATAATTAATTTTAATGGCTATTTATATCATTTTGTTGCGTTCTATGAGACCATGAGAATGATTAAAAAGGTGTGAACAAAATTTAATTTCGTGGCTTTTTTTAATCAGGCAAAGAAATAAGGTCCGTTTGTCGGTAATTATCATAAAAATAGCGACGGCACTTACTGATCATTTGCAATCTTGTAGTTCAAATGATTGCTTATGATCAGTAAGTTCTGCGAAGCAATGGGTAACGATCAAAATTGCAGTTGATCAAACGTTTTTGGGATTAAAACTACAGTATTAAGCCACTAGGACAAAAATATTAAGATCTTAAAGTTCTCATTTGACTTAAGAATGTCTTATTACAAAAATACCATAGCTTATATATCAACCAGTAAACTGCCACAGTGTAGGCCTATTCTCTAGCGCGCCACTGTTTCTGTTCTTGTGCAAGTCTTGTGCAAGTCTCAAAGGCAGTAGGATATCAGTGGATACTGTTATCCTACTGCCTTTGCTATGTCGTCCGACCATCGCATCGAGCTGATATAGCTACTCAAATGTGGATTAACTAGTGACTGATTGATAAGTTTGTTGAGCCTTCATACTACACATTTAGGGGGCCCAATTTGCTCGTGGTGATGGACGCAACGCAATGAGACTTAGGTCATCTCATACTTTGGTGAAGAGGACCTGAGTCGTATTGTTGTTGTCTATGGGTAGCGGTTACCATTTAACATCAGGTGGGCTGTCAGCTCGTTCCGCGACCCGAATCACATCTATACAAATAAATAAAATTGGAGTGTCTAAAATAACTTTTTACTAAGTGCATATGGATGTATACATGGTACATATACCAAAACAACATTTTTTTGAATTTTTGTCTGTCTGTTTGTTCAGGCTAATCTCTGGAATGGCTGGGCCGATTTTGACGGGACCTTCACTGGCAGATAGCTGATGTAACAAGTAGTAACTTAGGCTACTTTTCCGAGGGGTAAAATAGGGGCGCGTGATAAAACCGAATTCCACGCGGACGAAGTCGCGGGCAACAGCTAGTTAAAAAGTAAAAAATAAAATACTAATAATGGTTTGGGCAGCCGTGGGCAGGTGGGACGGCCGCCGCAACCGGCCGGTGCCGGACGCCGTCTGGTTGGAGCAACACCGACGCGCGCTGCCGTTTGTACTGAAGCGGGAGAACGAAAGGGGCGGCGCCGCTGCACCTAGACTTGTGAGTACATAGCATTTTTTTTTATTAATGGACTATGTTACTTTTGGAGAGCTTGAGATGGCCTTGACCACGTTTACACGGGCTTTTGGTGAGACCCGACGGCTCTCAACTGGTAAAACTTAAAATTATACACAACGTCACCAAGGGCACCACTTAGGTACGAACCTCGGCTTGGGGCGTTGCGAGTCGGGAGGAATAGGAGAAAAAAAAAATGCAGTAGAACTTATAACTCCTTTATCCTCCTTAACAAAAAATGCTATTAGGATACAATTGTCGCTTAAGATAAGTCTGCGGTCAAGGGTCGATATTTTGTTGTATGTATTACACTCACGGTGGTCCCATTAACCCTCTATAATCTATCATAGCGAGCTCATGTATCGATATATACGTCATTACAGCGTTTGTAAATAAACACGACACGTGGATGTTATCACTTCCTTGAATTTAGGGCACTTGAACTCATTTGAACCATATCCTCACACAAAATTAAATACTACTTTATATTAGTGAAACATTATTGTAATTGTTTTACAACTTTTGACCTATTTACTGCAACCAGAAGTATGAATATTGTTTTTTTTTTTTAGAAGTTTCAAACAGAATATTCTTAACAGTATAGTTATAACAAAATATCATTAAGTAAGTAGTTTCTCAAAATCGTAGAATGATACATTTGAAATATACCCTATGTTTCATAAAAAAATGTTTTTTTGAGCAGTTCATAATTTTAAACATTATCTGAACTAAACAGACGATGTTTAGAAAACCAAAAACTGCTATTTGTGACTGAGACAGTACAATTTCTATCGTTATTTTATATCAAAGAAGCTATCAAGACAGCTTGCTTAGGGTGTTAGGGGGTCAATATTTTAACTTGAAATATTGTGTACATTATTGATATATTTAATCACCATAAAATATACATGATCCTACCAACTGAGCGGTTCATTTAATCAGTTCTTATATCAGCGAGTAATAGGAAACTTTTGTTTCCTCCGATGTATAATTGAGACGTCGTAAATTAAATGGACAGGTAGTGTTTGCAACCTAACATTTATTTTCCTTACTAGTCAACCGCAAAATAGCGCTCAGCTTTGTATAGTTTGCGTATATTTTTCTTCTAAACCAGTTAAAACCTATGGTTTGCGGTTAAAAAACCTTGCATTTGTATTTGGGGTTTTCCAAAGGTAACAAAGTACAACGTACCTGCTGGAGATTATTAAAAACCAAAGTTACAAAGAATTTAATTATGAAAAACATATTAGCTCATTTTTTTTTTAAAAAAGACCACTAGTAATCTAATTTACAAACCATTATGTGGTAAATAAAAAAAGAAGTATTCTCCGACTCTCCTACAACTTCAAATCCGTTATTGTAGATAAAACTGGGTGAAGGTGTGGAGATACGCGAGGAGCTGCTCCGCGGTGTGAAGTGGGGCGACTACCGGAAGGTGACACGGGGTTTGGCGGCCGCCCTCTTCTCCCCCATCGAGCTGGCGACGTGCTCGGTGACGGGGCAGCGGTGGTCGCGCGCGGGGCAGGAGTCGCGCCCCACGAAGCCGCCGCTCGACCGGCGCAGGGTGCACGCGCTCATATCATACGTCAGCCGGCACTTCCCCGACGTCGAGGTCAGCCGGATCAAGCAGGTGCTTGCCTACAAGTGCAAGGAGAACTGCGCCGCGCTCAGGATGAGGACGGCCAGGTGACAAATATATCATATTATTATTATAAGGTTTCACTGGCCTCCCAGCTCAGTTGGTGTAACCCTGCCTTCTGTGCTGTAGCTCGTCGGTTCGATTCCCACCCATGACAAACATTTGTGTGACATTTGTAACATTGATGTGCTGTTCTTTGTCTGGGTGTTAATATGTATTATATTATGTATTTACAAAATAAAAGTATATAAGTATGTATATCAGTTGTCTGGTTCCCATGATAGGTACAAGCTATGCTTAGCTTACTTTGGGGCAAGATGGCGCTGTGTGAAATGTCCCATGCATGTCACAGAACAAACATCTATATTCGTCAAACAAATGTTTGTCGTGGGTGGGAATCGAACCCACGACCGACAACGCAGAAGGTAGGGTTACTACCAACTGAGCTGTAAGACCAGTCATTTCCTTTCTTCCAACCTTCGTGGTTCAAATTTGACGGATTTGAAATTCTGGATCAATTGTTATCAACTCTATGATTGTCTCATGTGACTATGAGTTGATTCCTTCAAATGGGTAGAGAAGGAATCTTCTGGGTTCAAATTCTAGTGATTTCAAGTTATGGATCAATTTGTTATCAACTTTATGATTGTCTTGCTCGTATCATCGCTTACTAAGTACATCTTACAACTAATCAGTCTCGCGCAGTCATTACTATTTAGGAATATTGTAACGGATACATAGTCAATCTTTTGCACTCGGCTAAAATTACGTAAAGATAACATTATATGCCTACTATTGATTACAAGCCATTCGGAGAGCTATGATTAGCTTTGAAAATATGTTAAATTTTGATCGGAGTTTGTAATACATCTTTAATTACCACATCTGTGTTACTTATTATTTGGCGTCACTTGATTTTTTTAATTGAGTAGTTTATCATAAATTCTATGTTCTATGTAGTCTATGTGAGTAGCAAATATCCATAAAGGAAAAAAATACTGTTGGCTCAAGATTAGAATTTATTGATAATACTATTATTGTAAACAATACTGCAGTATAATACTGATATCGATCGGTTTATCTTGGGGATAGCGTGAAGATTCATAACAAAAAAATGGTAGTGGTCGCCGATGTGTGCGATTTGATATGAATATTTGGGTGGAAATCGAGCTGCGTATCGAAGCTAAACTTACAGAGCTGCACACTGTGCTGTGTTTACCCCACTCTACCTCTCTGCCCTCCCCACCTCACCCCCTCCACCTCTCTCCGATTGAAAAACATGTTCTAGATGAATTTATTTCCGATTCCAATTGAGTCGTGGAGCAGCTTTTCTTGGAAAACGTACTGTTTGTGGGCGATTTCAATTTAGGTACATTTGAATGGAGTTTTTCGTGTGATCAAAATTTAACTGCTTATACAACCTGGTACTCTCAGATGCTGCTCGATGAGGTTTTAGTGAACGACTTCAAAAAAATTAACTATGTCCTTAACAGTAAGAGTAGATCACGAGCTCCAGGTACATTGGATCTCGTGTTGAGTAATCTTAATATTAAAAATCCTTGTCATGGATCTGATGTCGTTTCTTTTTATCACAAAAATAGTGGCCCAGACAAACTGAATTTCAATCCGGTGGTCGCTGGATCAAATCCCTACGCGTCCCAATGAGTCGTTTCGCTTGATAAATTTATGTGCACAGTAGCACGTTCTTAAAACGGTGAAAGAAAACATCGTGAGAAAAATGACATGTTCTAGAACCAACAATTCGAAGACGTGTCAAGTACGCGACAGGAGCCTCTTTGAGGTGCACTTTACGACACTGATTCGGGATAGAGACGAGTGGTAGTATCATAGTATCTATCACACCTAAAGTCCTCCTCCATCCTCCTAACGGCTGAATTCCCATTATCTTCGTAATTTTAGAAGTTTCATGTTAAATATACAATGTTCAATTTTATCAGCGCTCATCAACAATTATCATTATCAGCATTGATTAACGTGCAATATGCTAAAATGCCATAATACATACGGTAACGTTTCTTACCAGGATATCAGTATATTATATCATTGGGATTTTGAAATATACGTCATGGGCAAATCTGACTTGTAATCTGATGATCCATGAAATTTTAGCCAAGATTTCTCACAGAAAATAAAAAATAAACGAATATGAGATTTTTAGAAAAAAAAAATCGTTGAAATAAGATGCCTGATGATTTCTCTCGCAAGATAAAATATTGATGTTTCTAAGCATATGTTGAAATATTCCTTTAAAGCTGAAGTTCGTGAGGTGAATTAAGTGCGCCTCAAAGAGGCTCCTTTCGTGCACTTGACACGTGTCTCCGAATTTTTGGTTCAAGGAAATTTGGGTATCTTCACGATGTTTTCCTTCACCGTTTTGAGAACATAATTCTTGGGATTTGTACCAGCGACCTCCGGAGTGAAAGTCATGATCTATACCACGCTACCATGCTCTCAGGGTCTAGTACCCTGAGAGCATGGTAGCGTGGTATAGATGATACTATTTTCAAGTTCATTGACACCAAAAGCTATCTCAAATCTAAAAAAATTTACAATGGAGTTTTTGTTGCAATAGGCCTTGACGACCGACGGCGACGCCGACGCGACGTCTTGTGTTTGAGCTCTTCTTTGTTACTCCATAGCATAGTAACACTGTTTGTTCGATAACAGCATGGATAAGTTATCTTATCGTCCATAGTACCACCTGTAGCTGTAGTGGCCCCCAGAACCATGAAAACGTACAATAATAATATAACTTTGAACAACGGGAAACTAAACACGAAAAGATTATCTCCCTGATTATGTATTGTTGGACAGAGCGAAGCGAGTGAGTCTCTTGGTCTAGTTGGATGGATTCGCATTGTTTACAAATTGCATTGTGAATCTAAACCAACTACTGTTTATTGATTCTGTGCTTAAGTAGTATATGATATCAGCTCAGTGCGTCTTCACCCTGAACATAAAATTATCAGTTTTATTACAATGCACCGGTAATTCCATTGGCTTCCACAATCTTTGGAATACTCACTGATATAATTATATAGAAGATCAGGTCCACTAGGAAAAAACCAAGGAATTCCAAAAATTTACGCAAGCCATTTTTTATCTAAGCCAATGCGATAAACCTCTTTTAACCTCTTTTAATAAATTATGGAAGATAATTCCCTGATGTGAAGTGGTAAACAGTACTACTTGGGTATCTCCCATACTTAGATTATGAGATCCAAGTAGCTGTGAGACGTGAAGGTGGAGTCTCACGTATCTGTAATTTCACCGGCAACCTCGCCTTTCTGACCGTAACTCGTAATGCGAGTGCATTACAGTTTGGCGGCAGACAAAGGTATTGTTGGAATACTCCCGAGACAATAATACTTTTGTATAAATAGGTTTATCAGCCTGTTGAGACGTAAATGTCATACGCCATAAGGTAAACAACATAACAAGGTCAATTTGATTGTAGGACACTATTAAAGGTTAGATATATGTGTCTTTAGTGAGGTCACGTGTTCATTTAGGGTTACGTGGGTTTTTTTATCACCCACCTGGTGTTAACTGGTAAACTCTGCCCATAACAAACAATACTTGGGTCCTCCCCTACCTAGGTACAACAAGAACCGAGTCGCATCGTTATTTTATAACGTCCTGAAATTCAAATACCACCCGACATTAGTGGCTACTGAGGCAGAGGTGTTCTTCGTGGAATAAATTTTATAGTATATTACGATCTTAGGCCCGAAAGTTGGATTTCCTGGCCGCTATATCACACACGCCAGGGCATCCAGCATTCGGGCCGTGGGTCGTATACTATTTTTCTTGATCCCGTAGCCGAAAGTACGTTCACTAATTGATTTTTCACTATTTGATTGCAAGGGGGCGACGGGGGGGGGGGGGGAATGAAAGCTTTCAATGGCTATCAGATATTTCAGTGTTCCACGAGTAGGAAAGATAATAATTCTATTTTCAATATGGCTTGAGACTATCTACCTCAAGTCAGTTTCTCCTTGCGGTAAAGACAATAGTTATATAATAGAAAACAATTAAATGTTTTAGGGTTTATAAGGTTTTCCAATTTGTAATAACAATACGGAACCCTATAAAACATTGCCGTTAACGCTGTTTGCACATTAAAAAAGAAAGATAAACTTTATGAGCAACTATTATAAATACTAGTCAATTGTTTTTGTGAAATATAAAAATATTACATAAGTTTGGTGTGTGCGATGACATCGCTAAGTATGCTTTGAAGTTATCTCACTCACAAAACATGAATCAGGGGTTATCAACGAAATAATACCATGTTTTAGAGTTGCCATCTCAGACAACAATTACAAACCGAAACTCTTTTAAAAAAAAATGTATTATGTATATACTATACAAAATAATGAGATACCTATGCGTTTTTGTACAAACTTTTATTTAACTTGCAATGTATGTGTGTTTAGTTCCAAACTTGCAACAAAATTTTTGAGTGGTTCCCTCCAACCGATTTAGCTGAAATTTAAAACACATGTAACTCAATGACAGTGTAATAATATATTGACATGGAGGTGGTCTCATGATGGAGCTCATGATGGGAGGTGCGCACAGGAACTCCTCAACTTCCCGTCATAACTGACGTGTTTGGCCTCGTAAGACTAGTATATAGCCCTCGGTGGTGTCCAGGGCCCGAGACTAAAACCTTATTTTGAAAAATGAATTTTTCTACGGATACTTCTCTTCATATGTTATTTGTCTTTGTATCTTGATCTTTTATTTTTCAACAATTATTAAATTCATTTTATATTTCAGTCATTAAAGCTAACGGTCCCGTATTAGCATCACTCATAACAATTTGCGCATTCGCGGTTTTTCGCAAATTCTAACAATGGTTTTTTGTGGCTTTACTATATGCAGGTGCAACAAACAAGCATTCGTCAGTGACTGTATTTAATTGGGTTGTAATCGAAATGAATTGAGAACCTGAGCGCAACCAAATAAGGAATCAAATCGAGAAATACAACATCCTCCCATGATTTTCAGTGTTCCTCATGTAAAGATATCATACTGTCTAATCTATTTTATCATCATATTATTATTTTGCGATGTTGAAATGAAATAAGTTGCATGGAAACTTTTTTGTATAAACATACATATAATGCATTTTTAGTTAGTATAATATAGTTTGTGAGTTGAAGACTAATCAAGCATTTCTAGCGTTTTAATTTGTAAATTAACTTAAATCTTTTTGATATCGTAATTCCAGCCAGTTGAAACCACAATTTATTCTTCCTGGTTCGTAATCACTACATACGATCTGGACCTGGAACTGGACACGTTAATCCAGGGCGCGGTCTGCGGAACACCCTTATCATTCTGACAGACTAAAGTTGGGTAGTAGTTACATCTTCACTGGACCGCACTGAACCGCAAACGCTCGTTTTCTCTGAATGTAATATATACGAACTTATACAAGAAGTAATTAGGAAGTTCACAAACATTTCTGGGCCTTTTATCTTCCAACATATAATTTAGCATCATTTTAAAATTTTCAGCAGTGTGTTTTTATAAATGATATGTTGATAGTTTAGGGGCGCCTGATCTCACCATTCTCATATATCTGTAATAGGATATTTAAAATAGACATTTTTAACAATAACAGTTAGGTACTTCTTATATAACTTTGTATATATTTTTATTGGTAGTTAAAATATTAAATCAAATATCTTAAGTCATACAACATTAATCCGCATACTTTTATATAAATATGCTCTCATTAAAAACATATTAGCGGTTTGTGTTAAAACATCTTGAAACGGAATTAACGTAGAAGAAAAGTAAAGTAAAAAAGTAAGTAAAGTAGTAGAAAATAAACTGAAACAAAATTGACATCACGAAGAAAGTGGCGCCCTCATAGCTTGGGATTTCCAAGCTACTAAGATATTTTAACATTATGGTAGTGACATGATGGCAACCCTTTGTGCCATGTTTATCACCATAAATAGTTCATTGCAGCATTGATAGCGATTCAGCGGCACGGCCCATGACCACACAATTACTGATATCGGCTGATTCATGTTATTGACCAGACGTTATATCTATGTTTACCATACCATTCTCGTATGGGTGATTATAGTCTAGGGGTTCTATCAACGGCGCACCCACTCTTGCGTCATTGATAACATTCTTTTAAATAAGTTTTTTTTTTAATAAAAACGTCACCCATGTTATAAATTTGTTGCGCACTTAATTTTTTTTGTAATATACTTTCGGCAATAAAATTCTGAAATGAAAAGTTTAACCTTTGAAAACCTGGATTAATCGTGAAAAGCTATCTGAGAACGAAAATGTGATGACATTTCTATACAGTGTACATAACACTAGAAAATCCGTTGGTAACTCTACAAATCCCACGAAACTGAGAATCTTCGTAATAATCTTTCAGTCCATTTTAGTTCATAGTTCTCTTAGCAATAAGCGCCAAGTATTCCAATCTGTGACACTCCGCATCTCCACGCTACTAATCCTCTTACTAGAACCAGCCAAACATTGCCACTATCCCATCGTGATTCAAGTGTGTGTTAGCGTCATCTCAAACAATATCTATTCCCATCTCTCAACCAGAGGGTCCTTAAGTTCAACACGTAACGTCCTAATCGCGGACAAAGTCACGAGCGGGTCATCTAGTACCAAATAAGATGTAGAATTTGGGAAAATCTATGAAATTCATTGAGCTAACATTTACGAATAAATTTAATATAATTATTGTTTATTATATTTTTATTTTCTAATTTTATTACTTCTTTTTCCATAGTACATCTTGTTATCTGTATACTTAGCGGGTGGTTTTTGAAAAAATAATGTGAAAGAAAGAAAGAAAAATATTTTATTTGCGGAACTAAGCACTACTACACAGAAAATAAAAAACAAAAGACAACTACCTAACTACATATTAATCATTTACAATATTTTAAAGAATTTGCAAAAAGCCTAGTGACATACTTACTTTTACTTACTATGTGACTTATCACAATATCAACGTATGCCTATTCACCATAAGGCTCTGATAAAAGTCTGGGAGTTTTGTCACATGCCGCTTCCACTATTGCGCCATTCGATAACACATTGTTTATGGTTGAAAATTATCATAATTAATGGACCACACGCGATTGGCTAAAACATCATGACTGATTGATAACATTGTGATCTATTTGCTGTTTGGAGCGACCGCAAGCCGGCTGCTTCAAGCAGTCATATTGCAGAAACATTTGCATACCGCTAACACAAGAAACAAAAAAAATATATCGTGATGACTAGTGTACCTATTAATGCGCTATATTTTGCTGTATGAATTCGGTGACAATGACAAATGAAATTGATGAACGACGAAAAACAACGCTGAGAATGCAATATTTGTCGACTTCCGAACGAATGGAATCACGTTGACCCTTCATCCAATGCTCTAAAACTAGATTTCGAGAAGCATTTCATTGGAATATACATATTAATTATAGGACAAGCTGAAAACTACGCCTTAAGAATATTTCCAAACAACTTCTTATGTACGCCATTTTTTACCTTTAAGGTTGACTAGCAGAAAATTCAATAGCATTAATTCCTCCTATTGTATATTATATGTTTTTTTATTTATGTGTGCAATAAGGAATTAAATAATAAATAAATATGTGCCATAAACCGTGTTGTCCGAGACGGTTATACAATTTGAAGCAGACTGTCTAACTGTTTCAGTGACTCGACGAATTATCTGCTGAGCGCGGCTGCGCGGCCGCCGCCCTGCGACGACGCGCCGGGGGGCAGCGCGCGCGCACCGTACACCAATTTGTAAGTTATTATCTAGGTGCCTTTTATCTATACAAATAAATAAAATTGGAGTGTCTGTTTGTTCCGGCTAATCTCTGAAATGGCTGGATCGATTTTGGCGGGACTTTCACTGGCAGATAGCTGATGTAACAAGGAGTAACTTAGGCTACTTTTCCGAGGGGTAAAATAGGGGTGCGTGATAAAACCGAATTCCACGCGGACGAAGTCACGGGCAACAGCTAGTCTGAAATAAAGGTCGACCCAATATCGACCGTTTTACTCTATGGTTTTGCTGCGTCGATGTAGCGTGGTGGCCCAGTGGACAGACTCAGAGTTTCAATGCGAAGGCCGCTGGTTCACATCCCTGACGTGCACAAATGAGTTTTCTCGTCGTTTGATAAATTTATATTCCCAGACGATGAAGGAAAACATCGTGAGGAAACCGACATGTCCAAGAGCAAAAAAAAAACGAATACATGCCCAAAATAGCCTTGAGGCGCACTTAAAATTCTTCCTCCACATTGTTTCGATAGAAAAACGGACTCTACTATTAGTAGTGATGGTACTCGTAGCGTCGACGTGCCAGCAGTGCAGCTTAAAACTTCTATGAAAGTTGTTTCACTGTAGGTGTCACTACCGTACACCATTAATCGCCCTTGTTCCGGAGCTTGTATAGGACTTGATTCATTGATTGTTACAATACGTCTAGCTTCAATATGCCTTTCTTCAACGTCGCACAGTCATGTAGCCTCGATGGACCTTCGTACTATTTGTCTTAAATAGTTTAGGACAAATTGTATTGTATGGTCCCTTCATTATAACTACTGTCGACAGCCTCGATAGACCTTTTTTCACTATGGGTTACACTACCGTCCTGGCTCAAAGATACTTGGTTCATTATGTTACACTATATACACGGTTGCGCTTGTGTCTTGTCACTAAGTGACGGAACGAGCAGCTCGCCAATCTGATTGTCACGTAACATCCAGCTGTCACTTGCGATTTGAACATCGAACGTGTCTCATGTGACTGAGACAGAGACTGACAGCAGAGATTGATCTAAGACTGCATAGGACAGGAAACGTTAACTAAAAGTGACTTTTTTTGTTATCCACAGCGACACACCGAAGGGCGGCTGCGAGGGTCCGCGCGACGAAGAGGGCGAGGCGCCGTGAGTCGCACATATCAAATACATAATCTGTTATTTTACCAAAAACATATCTAACGCTCAAACTTGAATACTTTTGCGATTATAAACTTCTACTTCTATATGCGTTTTCGAAAAATGTAGCGGTCAGTTGACACTACAGTTCTGATACCATATGTCAGGATAGCTGAAGCAACAAGGCAAGTTGACCAGTCGAGGAAAAGTCATCTTGAATTGAGATTATCTATGAGACTCAATCCAAACTGGTCATTTTTAATTTTATTTCTTTGTTTTACTGTTAATTCCATCGCCTTATTACGTGAAATCTTGCTGACAACGATGTTGGTGGCAAAGTAGAAGGCATCAAAGCGCCCCACACGCCAAAATATAAAGAAGATGTTGACCAGTCGGATTTCATTGGCGGTGCTGGCGCCATCTGTCGATATATTTGACATCCTTTTATTAAATTGACCCTTACAAGCCAACTTCCGTAAGGTAAGTTGAAATTCTCCATTCGGTGACGTTAATGAAGAAAATATTACAGTAAATGATACAGTTAATAAAAACACTCCCATATTTCAATTTTCTGTCAGAAACCAGTGTAAAAAAAATTTGTAAATCAAGGGACAATGACCAATGATAAATCAAAGGACGCTCATGGCACATCGCCATTGCTACTTTTGTCCGAAAAGCATTGGAGGTAGATGCAGTAATCGACTCAGCGCGCGTGACGTGGGGGCGAATAGTTAAGTTTTTGTAGGTGTATACGTCAGCGCGACTAGTCGATGCGCGAGCCTCGATACGTGATTCAGAGTATACAGTGACGTCAAAGCTCGGATGAAATCGTGGAAGTTACTTTACATCGCCAAACGAACCTTTTCTGTATGTTTTGTATTTGCAAAAGTATTCAACGTTTGCGCTTAAAACGACGTAATCGGGCGACTGTGCCCGATGACATATTGAGGACTGGCTCTGCTCAGTCGCTCGCATCGATGTCCGACACGCTCTTGTGTTCCGCTGTTTTGCGAGCAGTTAGAGAGGCGAGATCGGCGGTCGCGACTCAGCAGCGGCCAACCCTCGCGCGTTCGGTCCGCGCCTGTAATATATTCATATTTATTTAGGTGATATTTTTCTATTGGCTACTGATAAGATTTTATCTCGTTATGCGTCGGCGGACGCATTGTCGTTTGTAAGTAAGGGTCGATTCGGCCGGAGCTCTAGCAATAATTTATCAGGTTCCTAAGACATGTTTCGTAGTAAGAGTTCTATTTGCACGAATATTTCGCGAACACTGCCGCTTAATTTTCCAAATTATAATTTTCCACTGATATACGGACGTTATCGCTTCCTTACTTTTTTTTTATGTGTTAGTATATCGAGTCATTTTCATCGTTACGTTTAAAATTTGTATATGAGGCATTTAAGTGCTGTACGAGGGACCGTTGCAATTGCAAAGTAATAATTATCAAAATGGCATAATTTTAGAGCTAAAGTTTAGACGTATATCGTAGTCATTTCGTTTTATAGGTGTAATGATAAAGAATTTATTTTGGAGCGTCAGGTTTGGATATTGTAAAGTCTTCGGAGAGCTGTGATCATGATGGATATAAAGCAGTCATATTTTTAAAATATATATTTAAGAGTTATTACGTAATTATGTGAATAGTGCGGACTAATAGGTAAAGAGACGTGAGCGCCGTTAGCCCTCGCTCGCGGCCCGTCAGTCGGCGCCCGCGCCCGCGCACGCGGTCCGGTCCTACCGCGTCTGCGCACAGATGTAATTATCATATCAGAAACAAAGCAATAACTATTATTTGATATAATAACGATATTTCATTTTTAAAAAATAACTATATTAACCATGTTGTTGTAAAATATGTAGTTAGTAAATCGGAAAGGTCTTGAGAAGTCCACGTTTCTATAGTTCTTTTGAACGGTAACGAAATCCTCTTATCGTAAAGTCACGTATGTCATATCAGTATAATGTACTAGTTTTTCACATACAATTTTGTACGTAAAGTACTAGATACTGTTTCCAACAGGTTGCATCGACAGTAGGTGTTTTGTAAAGAGGCTAGGCTAGCTACGCGTAATTTTAACAATAAAAAAACTGAAAATTCACTATTTCCCGTTATGTTTTAGTGAACATGCAACACTGAGCGTGTACACAGTGTAAATACAGAAGATCAGTATGTCATCGTACTCATAAATAATGATACGTAAAGGTCAAGGTATAGATAGAACGCCACATTTCGCGCACAGCCACAGCGGCAATTTCAGCGGATTGGTTCGTGAGAAGCAATCGTGGTCGATACACGAATGTAGGAGGCGCCCGAGAGCCGACCCACTCATGGTGAGGTGATAACACGAGCTCCCTGATCAGGGGCGTGTCGTGACCCCTGTGATATCCATGCTTGTATTCATTCACATGAGTTATAATCTGAATGACACGCGCCCACAGCTGACCCGTGTTTAGGGGTCCAAAGTCTTACTACTACTACTACTACTACTATTACAAGCATTTTCCTATCAGAACCATTTATTTGCATAAATTATGGTAGTATGTACAAGATCTTGTAGTTACATAAAGAAGCATCACAAACTTTGGCCTGACGTGGCATTCATAATTATTAAAAAAAAATGCAAAAAAAGTAATTGACCAGTTTCTTACACTTCAGCTCTCAAACCTGTTGTATTATGGACTGGTGTAGCTGACATACTGATTTGTATATTGTATTGTGGTGTACCGCGTTAGGAGAACTGTAAAGTCAGGATGAATAGAAGCGACTTCATTGCCTGTCACTCTCACACATATGTCGGTATGAAGAGTGCGATCGTCTGTTTATTCGGCCATGAGAGATCGTTGTACCTATGAATAAGATACAGTTACCAGAATTAGGATATATTAAGTAGTCACGCAGTGCTACGTTGTAAAAACTCACTAATTGTAATTTTACGATGCCAATTGAAAGTCTTAATGCTCAATTTTGCCAAATTTTAACTTGCCGAAAGCAATGCGCGTCTTGTCTATTATTTTAATTCGATAACGGACATTCTGTCGCTCGCCTTTTAAGACGAGGGAATGGCCGGATTGCTCAATCTAACAAAATAATGTGTATATCATTTTATGAAACACACCAAACAGAATCGTGGTGAACGAACGTTTCGGCCAAACAAATTTAATATATTATCATTAGTAAAATTATTGTATGAAAAAAAATATAATTATAAAATTAGGAAAATAAAATTGAGAGTTTAAAGAATTTGCAAGTATAAATACTTTGTGACGAATGCTCGAGATGCAATATGTTAATTTAGTGCCAAATGATAAGTTAACTGGTAGCAATATGTATATCGTATCCTAATGCTCTTGTGTAATTTCTCACGTAGTGTTTAATGACCTATGAGGTTTCGAAATGTTTCTTTTACAAGACTCGTAATATATTTATATACAGGGAATGTGTTAGGTGTGTATTGTTGTTGGAATTAGGAGTGTCGTTGAGGTAAAATACTCATTGCGGCAGGGTGTAAAAATGAACGCAGCCTGGGGGAGGGCCTTGTGAAGGCGCTGCATCCCAAACGAGCTGAAAGCAATTTTATAACCTAGAATAGTTTTAAAACCTTCCAGATTACCATATCGATTCTTCCGTAATGCCAAAATACTCGCTGGGACGTGAACCGCGCGTACCTACAGCGCTCGTAACGGATGTCACGTTTTATTTTTACACTCTGTTTTGTAAAGCACTGAATGAGCAATGGAACAAGAGAATTTATTTACTCAAATAAGTTTTTTTTATTATTTACTTTTATTTTTACATTAAAATTTAATACTATTATTTTGCATTTTATCATTGTAATGGCAGCTGTCCATGTGTTACTGTGAACGATACGATCGGTCACTAGTTTTAGGGTTTCATACATAAATTAAAAACGATACATCGAACATGACATATTGGGCACAAATATGTATTTATTGATAATAAAAATTGTACGCTTTCCTTCTTTGCTTGCTAATTTTTCTGTATATGTGTGTTCCTGAACGAAATAGGCTTTTTGAAACCCTAATTGTGATGAGGGGGAGTGAAGTAGACGCGGTACGAAACGAAACTCATGTTACCAAACCTGTCACATGTCTTCCATTGCGATACCCCCAAATATACACTGAATAGCTATTATATAAACCAAATCCTAACTGCAACGAAATATCTTACCTCGTAATAGTGACTTTGGTAAAAATTTTGAAAACCCCGAGAAAGAGTTTTTTCGAGTGGCAACACGCCTTGATTACTATTGAAAGTAAAACATATTGGTTTGCGAAAAATAAATTTAGTAAATGAAACGACATGATTGTGCCAAAGCTAATCGGTGTTTATTTGGCAAGGGGCCGTCCTAGTGTCCGCTTGTCTCCTCCTTACTGATTCACACAGGATTATAACAAAATTGTGTATAAAATGAACAACATCGATGCCACTGTGCTCCGAGAGGACACAGCGTAGTGCCAAAATTACGTACTAGTCTTAAAACAAAATGTTGTTATCATTTTCCAGATTTTATTTAGTCCGGAATGTGTTTGTTCCCGCGCTGTGACGTAATTGTATTCTGACAGACAGACACCCCGTACGTACGGGTGGCACAATGTGGTTGTTGTGTTTTATTATTGTTTAGTAAAAGAGTTTAAATACATTTTTATAGATGGTAATTAAAATAACATATCAAAATTTCTAATTAATGTTGCAGCTCTGTCTGGTTTTCCACTGTTTAAATTAAATTAATCTTTATTTATGATATATTAAAATATATATTTGAATCGTTGTACCTTAGTCCCATGTTATTATATTGTAAGTGAAGTCAGTCGTAGCGCGGTAGTCAAGTCAGCCGCGAGTCAGCCACATTGTGTTGAATTAAGATTGACAACTACGATACAAGCTGTCCCCGATCTCAATGCTACTAATAATATAAATGTAATTAATACAAGACTATATACCTAATATACTTTAAATTTAAAAGTTTAAACCATTTTTCGATGAGGATTTTATATGGAATGCTTACAGTTGTCGATTTACTAAATTATGTATGTCTAATATAATTTAACTCATTCTGTCCCAGAAAATAAGTCATATTAGCTATGTGCTTCGCTTTATAAGAATTCTGTGTTGGGTTTGTTTTTATAATTATAGTTTTTTTTTCTTTATACAAATTCACATTAATTTAGCTTATAGCTTGTGCAATATCTATTATTCCAAATTGTTTTATAGGAGTGAAAAAAATGTTATACTTATTTCTAAATTTTTATACAAATATTTTTATAAACTTAAAAGACAAAGGCAACTTAAATTATATTTTTGTTGTGCATTTATTATAAAATGTTATCAAATACCTAATGGGCCGCAAACATTTCTGGAAGGCAATTTCTGCGTCTGTCTACTACTAATTATGTAAAGTAGATTTTTTTGAAATATATATATATATATATATGTATTTGAATTTCTATTATCGTGAGTCAATTCAAGTAATGTTAATGTTCCCTTTATTTAGAATAATTTACGTTAGTAAACAAATTAATCTAAGATTGCTCAACTGAGATGCAATGCTAACTGCAATGTAGACATAATGAAGATTATTTTATATTTTGTCCTTTTATAATGATTTATTTATCTGGTGTATTCAGTTATATTCATTTTGTGAGTAATGGCAGCGCATGTTAGTCTTATTTTTATTTTAAAGCCAAATGTTGACTTGCTTATGTGAGACTGTTTTGCCAAGAATCAGAAAGTATATTACCTACATTGTTTTAAAATAAATGCTTTTATAAAAAATAAATGTTGTTTTCGTTAGTATATTTTCCTGTCAGTTACAAGCAAATGGTGACAATCAGTACAGCAAAGAATAAACCACATATTTTATGTAACTATATACTTGTTGTACGCATTTAATACACAATAAGTATATCCTTTGATAATAACCCATAGACATAAATGATCTTAAATATCTATACAAATATATAATCTACTGCTGCGCTCCGCGGTGTTACCCGCGGTGAATAAGTCAACTCAGGAACCGTACATTTTTCCGGGATAAAAAGTAGCCAATGTGCTATTCTAGACTAATCTATCTCTGTGCCAAATTTCATCCAGATCCATTCATAGCGTGATTGAATTACAAACGTCCGTCCAAACTTTCGCATTTATAATAGTAGTAAGATTAGTATAGTGTCCCGCGGGGCCGCAAGTGTGTAACCGAATTTCTGAAATTCCTTGACAAGCTAGAATAAAAAGTAGTCGTATTGTGTTTTCTATAAGGAGAATGGACTCTAATAAAAGGGATTGATTTTCCGCTAGGAGTTGCTTTGGGGAAAAGTCATTAAGTGCCCAGCAAAAACACGCTAGACCTAAGTAACTCCGAAAGGGCTAAGGTATTTTGTAATATGGACTTGTTCCGAAATAAAAATTTATTATTATTATTATTATTATTATAAGGTGGCAATCATACGCTCAACCAAGCCGATAAATTAGACATAGTATAAAAAAAACAAGTAACAAGGCTTAAATATAAAAATAAACCTAAGCTTTCTGTTTTTTATCGTACAGTAAAGTGTGAAATTTTTGTGTGTAAAAAAAAATATTTACAGCTGAATCATTGCTACCAACTTGATGAAACAGAAACCGTGAATTCAGATAACGTGGCAAAGCGGGCACATCACTATGGTGATCATTGACCCCTTGAATTACGTTCCATTTCATGCATTTCGATAAGACGAATATAAGAATGAGGCGAAACTCGAAAGGTGTGGATATTTCCTCTAATAAAAAAAAATGTATATACATCGTAGAGTATAAATTCTTATTATTCATAATTATAAATACTGTGAATAACATTCGTTTATATAAGAAAAAATATTTGTTATAATATATTATGCCCAACTCACATGATCCAATTATTTTGTTTATTAACCGTTATTTTTGTGTTCTTTTCCCCAATTTTTATTACCAGTTAACAATTGACACACATCGAACGCCTTTGGCCAAGGCAATAGTCGTATGAAAACAGAACAAAAAAGTTAAAAATGTGCGATTGACAGTTGTTATTTTTTGTTTTTATGTCAAATAAGTATGTAAATTAGAAATTGGTTTTGTTTTCATTGCAAATTATTAAAAGGGCATTATTATCTACTTTTGGTGGTGTACCTTTATGAATCCTACGGTTTTGTAAGATAATAGATGGCTTTTCCTCAGCCCAACGCACAAAGAGGTTAGAAATTACTGGGACTATTTTCTTCTTTATTTCTGACGTCCAATAAGGCAAAGAATTAAACTAAGTACTTCATTAAACTACAACTGAAAAGCCTGATCCGCGACAGAATAATCAGGAAGGTTCAGGGCTGGAACTGAACCTTGGCAAATTTTGTATTGTTTAATTACTAGCTGCAGTGCCCGCGGTGAATAAGTCATGCCACGGGAACACTTCACTTTTCCGGGATTAAAAGAGCCTATGTGCTATTCAAGACTACATTATAATCTAACTCTGTGCCAAATTCTTTTCCAGATGCATTCAGCTGTTCTGGCGAGATTCAGTAACAAACATCCAACCATCCAAGCTTCTGGATGTATAAGAGTAGTAAGATTTTTAAATTTCTATGTAATCTTGTTTCAGAATTGACAAACAGAAAGATTTTAGAAGAGCTTCAGTTGAAGAAACAGATGCTTCTTAAGCAGGGTGCTGTTGCCCCTCTCACCGCTACTTCCTTGTCCCTCACGCAGCCCAACCCGGTCAGCCAGCTGCCTATGTGTTCCATTCCACCGGTCTCTGCTACTGCTGTAAGTTAATTTGTCATTATAAAGTTTGCTGATGAGATTTGTTTACTTAAACTTATTTACACATAAATAATCAGGTTATGTGTAAATAAGTTTAAGTAAACAGGATTGCTGTTAGCATATTCATTCATGCTCATGAATAATAAATTATTACAATGAATGTGTGAGTGTGTGCAACATCCTTCTAAATAATGAAGTGCATACTTAATTAGAATTGTAGTATCTGAGTTTTTAATACTTTATAACCTCTTGAACTTGCCAATAGAAATTTTGATCTTATTTATTAAACTCTTGTTTAGTCCTTACATTTTTTGAAAACAATTATTATGGTTATTGCACACACAATTGTGACTGTTGAAATATTTAGCACTTTCCTTTTATACTGTATTTCCTGGATGTAAGTGTCTTATAAAATCTTTATTCTAATAGTGCTAACAGCCAAAGACCTACAGAGAAAGATTAAGAAGAATTTGCTTTAATAGAAGAAGAAAAATTACTGACCTAGTTATGTTTTACAAATGTTACAGGGCTTTCCTCAACTACCTGAAGCAAACATAATAAACACAAGTCACAGGGCAGCCCTACAGCACGCAAACGCCACATCCTGTGGATTCTTTGTATCGCAAGATTCATCATTTGGCAACCAAATCCTCCCCGTATTGCCACGGTTTGATAACAAATAGTACAATATGTCAGCAGTTATGAAGTTGAAGACCCTGCAGGGGCATTTGAACCAACTAAGTGGCTTCAGTAATCCAAAAATTCAACTTGAACAGTATGAGACGCCGCCACATATTGCTGCAAGCGTTCTCTGGACTATTCAGGTAAGTTTGAAATATGTAATGGAATGAACAATGAGCAATGAGTGACCTGATGTTAAGCTGTAACATAGGCAATACGTCTTGGATCCTCCCCTACTTAGCTTTAGAACTTAAGATGCAGTTTGAATTGATTATGTAATATGCATCGGAAGAGATACATACAGAAAAATAACCTTTCTCAGTGACCTTTCTAACCTTTCTAACAGACATCTAATTATTATACTAAAACTATTTATTGTACTATTTTACAAAGATCTTAAAATTAATAGGATTCAACACAAACACTGTTTGGGCACAGGCGAGACACTGATAAAAGTGTAATTTCTTGTAAACACGTGTTTAAAATTGTAACAGATAAATGTTTGTACGACAATGTTTGCAGACGCAGTTCGAGGACATAGAGGGTAGGTCGGTGTTGGACGCGGGGTGCGGGCCGGGCGCGCTGGGCGGTGCGGCGGCGCTGCTCGGCGCGGCGCGCGTGCTCTGCCTCGACGTGGACGCGGAGGCGCTGCGCGTGCTGCGCGAGAACGTGCGCGCGGCGGAACTCACCAGCGTGGACGCGGTGCAGGCGGACTTCCTGCGCTGCGATCTCGATAGGTCATTTGGGTTTTTGTCCTCGTGTACCGTGTTTCAATATTCTTACTAATGTGAAGTTACTAGCTGCGCCCCGCGGTGAACAAGTAATCCCACGGGAACACTGCACTTTTCCGGGATCAAAGTAGTCTACGTGTTGACTGGCCTCGCAGCTCAGTTGGTTAGTAACTCTGCCTTCTGAGCTGTAGGTCGTGGGTTCGATTTCCACCCAGGACAAACATTTGTGTGACGATCATTGATGTTTGTTCCGTGTCTGGGTTCTGGGACCGGTTGAGAGCCGTCTGCTTTCACCAAAAGCCCGTGTAAACTGTCCAGGCCATCTGCGGCCAACAGAAAATTAATTGTTGTATTAATATATTAATTGTACATTCAAAAAAAATATACAATTTCAAACAAAATACCTTTTTAATCCGTCTACATCTTTTCCATCTTGAAAGAGTCAAATTAAAAAAGCCGTTACTGAGTAACTGGCTAAAAAGTATACTATCGAAGTTAGTTTAAAATATTCTGATGGTTATTTTATTTTAACAAGGATGTAATATATTTTACCTGCAGATATAGTAAATAATGATTAGTGGTTGCGCACGCTTCGTATATACAAAAACGCACTGGCTTCGCATTATCGTATGTGTGCATACGCTCTAATACACAATTCCATTATTTTCAGATAGAAAGATAAACTCTTTATTGTGCATAACACCTTAACTAAACAACTACATTTTAAACTAAATTAATCTAATAAAAAAAAAAACAGAAATGCACATAGGGCGGTCTTATCGCCTAAAGCGATTTCTTCCAGACAACCATTAGACCTTTTCAACCTTTCAGATGGGGTAACTACTTCGACACGGTGATAATGAACCCGCCCTTCGGCACCAAGAACAACGCCGGGATGGACATGAAGTTCCTCCGGATGGGCACGCATATAACCTCCAATGCAGTGTACTCACTACACAAGACCTCTACTCGGTAAGCTATTTATTATATAGTTTAGGTACAAAATCAGTTAGCAAACCATATCCATACAAATAAATAATATTGGAGTGTCTGTTTGTAATATTAAAATAAACTCTTTTTACTAAGTGCCTATAGATACACGGTACATATGCCAAAACATTTTTTTACATTTTTGTCTGTCTCTCTGTTTGTTCCGGCTAATCTCTGAAATGGCTGGACCGATTTTGACGAGACTTTCACTGGCAGTAACTGATGTAACAAGGAGTAACTTAGGCTAGTTTTCCGAGCGGTAAAATAGGGGTGCGTGATAAAACCGAATTCCACGCGGACGAAGTTGCGGGCAACAGCTAGTATTAAATAAAATAGGTAGTTAATAACTTATTTACTAAGTCTGCTAACCCTAATATTGTACACATTCTATGCTCTCACTGTCTATATTTTAACTAACTTCTGTCCGCTACTTCGTTCCCGTGGTATCGGTGTAAATGCCAGCATACTTAGTTTCTGATCATAGATTTCATCAGAAATACCAGTCATGGGGCTTTTTGTTCTTTTGTTGCTAACCGTACCCCGCGGCTATTCTGAATCCTTGAAGGAAATGGAGTGTTGTTGGCAACGCTACCTCAGAGTCTGCTGTGGAGATAACCAGCATTCGAAGGAATGTATTTGCCCTCGCTTCTTTTTAGAATAAAATGGCTAAAAGGCTAGAAAAATCCATAACTTCTTAGTAGCGCCTCTGAGAGGCTCCTTTCATGCACGTGACATGTGTCTTCGGATATTTGATTCCAGGAAATTTAATTCTATGTTCATGAGAACGTGGAATTGCGTATTTTAATGTTTCGAAAGGAAAACTCATTAGTGCACGTCTGAATTTGAACTGGCGACCTTTCAATTCAAAACTCGGGGTCTGTATCACTTAGCAACGAGCCCTCAAATGATGACCCCCGTGCCCTTTGCATTGCGGTTCTCGTAATTTGTACCACATTTTCATGAACGATGTTTCTGTTAATTACAGGGCCCATATTAAATCGAAAGTGAAAGAGTGGGGAATGAAGGGGGATGTATTGGCGCAGTTGAGGTACGACCTGTCGGCGACATACAAGTTCCATAAGAAGAATTCACGGGACATTGATGTGGATTTATGGAGGGTGTCACATATACACTGACATTTTTCTTTTCTATGTGATGAAGACGGAACGAGCCGTTGGCCCATCTGTTAAGATACCTCTGCCCATAACAATACAACTTGGGTCCGTACTTAGGTACGACAATACCCAAGTAGCATTATATGCGCCCGTAACTCTGACACGTGGAGGAACTTCTCGTGTGCCAGGGCGCTGGTTCAAATGTCAAGGTCAAATGTGTGCCAATTAAATAATTGACTCCAGACTCCGGGATTTTCTGTTAAATATATACAATTAATATTTAACTATAAGTAATCAGGTCTTTGGTCTTACTGGAAAATTTAAATTATTGCAGTTATTTCGATTCATTCGCCATCAGTCTTTATATTGGATCATCGATGTTTGGTATTTAGACAACGATTCTATTTAAAATTGATACAAAATTATCTGAGATTCGTGAGAAATACTACTAAAACTATTACTACTAGTCTCGACTGGTTACTAGTGACTCGTCACTAGTTCTCTCGAACCAGTGTGGTGAAAGGATTTAAGTGCGCCTCAAAGAGGCTCCTTTCGTGCAAAAGTACGGCGAGATCCAAGTAACATCCTATGGGCACCGTAACACTGAGATGTGAAGGTGGAATGCCTCATGTGCCTGTAATTTCACCAGTAACCACAACTAACGGGGACAGTGAAGCGAATGCATTACTGCTTGCGGGAGAAATATTGATAGTTCCTTCAGTGTGGGTATAAGATTCGGAATAATAACAGAACAAACTACTGGTTAACGACGATTTACGCTATAACATAGATTGTTGATTGCGGCGTTCACACAATACAATAGAAAAAACAACAATAATACAAATTTAGGTACAACTTTTATTTTACATTGATACATTTCACATTTCAGTCTTGGACAATAAACAACAATTTGTCAATTGGGTCTAGTTATGCAGAAAGCAGCCATGTGGCATTTTTTCCATAAATGAGTTATAAACGCGGCCATACTAATTTCGACTTGACAGATTTTTTGCAAAGACAGCCATGTCGATATCTCTATTTTTCACGGAGATATGAGCCAATACAATATATAAATCAATACGTAACCGTCGACAGAAAAATGCTTAACTCCGTTTGTACTTTTCCCCACATGGCTGTTTTCTGCATAACACGGTCCAATTAAGCAAGTTGAAAAAACATGTGAGTGGGGCTAGACAAGTATCGTGCAAAGTGACGTTCCATTGTCCCTGGCTATCCCACCCAAGAGTGAGGCGTGTGCATGTTAAGTAAATGCGTTAGTTTACTCGTCGCCAAACCGTATGTTCTGTGCGAGCGTGATGTTCGAGGAGTAGTTGATTGTGACTGTGGAGCGGCGCATGTACGCGCGCCACGAGTCGGAGCCGCACTCGCGGCCGCCGCCCGTCGCCTTCTCCCCGCCGAACGCGCCGCCCACCTCCGCGCCGTTAGTCGGGATGTTGATGTTCACGATGCCGCAGTCCGAGCCGTGCGGACCCATCCACTGCACACACACACACACACACACATACATTTACATGTAACACAGTTCAGTTAGTACTTCGCCATCTGCGCCGTAGGTCGTTCGATACCCACCCAGGACATACATTTGTGTGACGAACATAAATGTTTGTTCTGTCCGGGTGTTAATATGTATGTATTAACAAAAAAGTATACAAGAATAAGAATTCTATCAGTCATCTGGTTCTCATGATACAAGCTATGCTTAGCTTACTTTGGGGCTAGATGGCGCTGTGTGAAATGTCCACCAATATTTATTTATTTATGTATCTACGAATATTTAGTTGTACTATCAAAAACAATATTATTATTCAACACTGCAGGCTATAATGACAGTAATAGTCGACGCGACAGGGCCGCGCTCGATGTCTTTTAGTCCTTATTAGCCTTTTTCATGTTAATATGTTACGGAACAACCAAGACGGCCCACCTGATGACACGAGGTAACCTCTACCCATAACATAATATATAGTAACCCATAACATAATACGTCTTGGGGTCCTCTCGATGTATTGCGCCCGTAACGTTGAGACGTGAAAGTGGAATGTCCTGTGCCTGCACCTATAGCCACGCCTTTCAATGTGTATGGTGGAAGTAGTTTCCCGAATGAGCTTAGCACAAGTTCTACTGTCTGTTAGAGTGTTGAGAGTGGAATGCCGGATCCTGAGTCATGCATTCAGATGCTGAGCAAAATCTATTCGTGGAATCTTTTAATTTGCCTTCTGTATTTGTTTGTGAATGTTTCGTACTAGCTGTTAGTTTCCCCAAGAGTAAAATAAAATAAAAATAATATAATACCTTGAAGATATCGGCCAAATTTTCTGTGAACAAGCTAGATGAGAGGCCTTGTTCGACCTCGTTGTTGTACTGAATGCCGGTGTCCAGGTCTGGGATCTCGACGCAGTACACGATGGGGGCGAAGCACTCGGACTTGACGAGCGGCGAGTCGTGCGCCAGCCCCGTGATGATGGTCGGCTCCACGAAGTAACCCTCACGTTCGATCACCTTAAAAGAAAGAAAGAAATATAAAAATGATAATAAAAAAAGAAAATATTGAAAGAAATAAATATTGGTGGACATTTCATACGGCGCCATCTAGCCCCAAAATAGGTAAGTTTAGTTTGCCCCCTTCCTTCCGGATCTCCGGATCACACTATTAGGATTCCACACATATAAAAAAGAGGATGTGTGCGTTTGCTTGACCGCATAATGAAAGAGTAAAGTTATATGATTTTATTATTTTAAAATATGCTATAACGACTGGAGCCGAGTGAGTATACACGGTTCAGCGTCACCGACCCGAGCATGACAGTTCAGTTGCATTCACTGAAAGAGCGCAAAGTACGCCTAAAAAAGTTCCCACTTCAAAGTACTTGTTTTGGTCTTAGCTTTTAAATAAGGATCTTATACCTTTCCACCAAATTCGATCTTCCCTCCTTGTTTCACAGCCTCGGCTACCGTTTTCTTGTAAGCCTCAACCGCGGCCGGGGTGTGAAGGGGTCCAATTAACGTCTCCCCAAGTAGGGGGTCACCTATCTTGCTGATGACTCCCGCGTAGGCCTTCTTCAGTCGCGATACTACTTCGCTGTAAACCTGTGATAAAAATGATGTTTTAAAATATTAACAAAAAACTTCGTAGGTTTTTGCGATTCTAGTGATTCTTAGGTACTAGCAGATGTCCAGACCGATAGTAAGCAGTTTCTTCTGCCCATAATCGCGGAGGCAAGTCAAGGTTTGCGTCCGCGTTCACTACGATGGCGTTGTGAAGAGTTACCTTCTTGTGAATGATCAGACGCCTAGTGGTGGTGCACCGCTGTCCAGCCGTGCCGGCGCAAGGGAACAGAGCCGCGGACAGCAGCAAGTCAAGGTTTGCGTCCGCGTTCACTACGATGGCGTTGTGAAGAGTTACCTTCTTGTGAATGAGCAGACGCCTAGTGGTGGTGCACCGCTGTCCAGCCGTGCCGGTGCAAGCGAACAGAGCCGCGGACATGAGCAAGTCAAGGTTTGCGTCCGCGTTCACTACGATGGCGTTGTGAAGAGTTACCTTCTTGTGAATGAGCAGACGCCTAGTGGTGGTGCACCGCTGTCCAGCCGTGCCGGCGCAAGCGAACAGAGCCGCGGACATGAGCAAGTCAAGGTTTGCGTCCGCGTTCACTACGATGGCGTTGTGAAGAGTTACCTTCTTGTGAATGAGCAGACGCCTAGTGGTGGTGCACCGCTGTCCAGCCGTGCCGGCGCAAGCGAACAGAGCCGCGGACATGAGCAAGTCAAGGTTTGCGTCCGCGTTCACTACGATGGCGTTGTTGCCGCCGAGCTCCAGCAGGTGGCGCCCGAAACGCTTTTGGACTTCCACTCCCACCTGAGAAAAGTTTGTGATGTATATTAAAATGTTTAAAAGGAAATTGCGGCGTTTTAAAAGGGTATGTATACATACTGTCACTGAAGAATATGTCATTGTTTTAGATATTTTAATACATTATAATCACAGAAGAACCGAAAATACAGAAAAAAAGGAGCAGAGTCCAATAATTTGTAGTCTGTATAGCTTTATTAAGCTTTGTAAGCACAATTTCGACTAATCAGTAACCAAAGATATCAATTTTTGGCTATTATCCAATCTATGTATTTCATAATTATCCTTCATGCGAGGTAAACATATATAATTGAATGTAACGAAATAATTGTTCGTAGTCTTTGTTTGCGGAATAATATGTATTTGGAAATTGATATCGCGTAATAGTATCAGATAAATATTGAGTTTCATAACGATAATGTAGCAGTGATTATACAATGATATTTACACTACGATAAAGTTGAAGGGGGGTAATGGGTGATAGCAAACATTCATGCAATCAACCAAACATAACTAAAGTTTAAATGAGGGCATAAAACGCACACCCTAAGCATTTTTCAAACACGACATTGACGGTTGGGATATACCTTACTCAGCTTGCAAGGAATACCAGGTTGGATACTCAGCCGCAGCGATAAGCGTGAGTTTTTTTTTGGATTGCAAAAAAGTAGCACCTAGGCGACGGATTAATAAGCTAGGAATCTGTCTGCAAATGCCTCCACAGCCAGAACTGTAGTAGGCTTTGCGAAAATAAAGAAATTCTACGGGAAATTTCAGTCTTGAGCGACAAGATCTCTACTATCTTGTGATAATCTTTGTCTCTTTACCAGCTACTTCAGAGTTCTAAGAGAATTCTACGGGAAATTAGACAGTATTGCCAGACAAGATCTCTACTATCTTGTGATAATCTTTGTCTCTTTACCAGCTACTTCAGAGTTCTAAGAGAATTCTACGGGAAATTAGACAGTATTGACCGACAAGATCCCTACTATCTTGTGATAATCTTTGTCTCTTTACCAGCTAACTTCATTGTTCTACGAGAATTCTACGGGCAATTAGACAGTGTTGACCAACAAGATCCCTACTGTAACTTGTGATATAGTCACCTGGTGTCCCACGGCGGTGCTGCCCGTGAAGGAGACCAGTTTCACCCTCTCGTCCTTCACCAGCTGTTGCCCGATGTCCTTCCCCCCGACACACAGCGCGGCGACAGCTCCGGGAATGTTGTTCTTCTCCAGTACGCTCGCGACTATCTTGGTGACCGCCACGGCGACCAGCGGGGTCGTGTCTGACGGCTTCCACACGCTGACATCACCGCACACCTGGAGCACCAAGTGTTTTTTTATGTGATTCCGGTGGCGGAACGAGCTGACGGCCCACCTGATGTCAAGTGGTAACCGCTACCCATAGAGAACAACAATACGACTCAAATATAATGTATTATGATCAATTTAACTGCATGTAGTATTTAGTGTTCACTTCGAGAAGGTCGTTCTCTCTCGCATGTTACAATTTACAGAAAATTTTGAATATTTTCACAAGCAAAAAATTGTGCCAAGTCCGACCGGGGAAGTGCTGCCTATACATGTGCAACTAGATTCTTGCACACGGGGGATGACCCAAGTCGTATTGCTTTGTTATGGTCAGAGATTACCACTTAACACCAGGTCACCATCTGTTCGTTCCATAACTTTTTCAAATTAAACTATCAAAGACATTACATGTGACAGCGCTCCGTGAAAGCCCTTTATTATACCTTCAACTGGCTCTTGCTAGCCTCGGTCCGGTATTTACCACAAAAGAACACTCACCATAGCAATAGCACTGTTCCATCCGAACACAGCGACGGGGAAGTTGAAGGCGGTGATGATGCCGACCAGCCCCAGTGGGTTCCACTTCTCGATGAGCACGTGGCCGGGCCGCTCCGAGGGGAAGATGGTCCCCGGCAGCGTGCGCGACAGACCCAGGGCGAGGTCGCACACGTGGATGTACTCCACCACCTCACCGATTGCTTCAGGTAAGATTTTACCTGGGGACAAGTTTGTTGGCAGTTGGCGATTGTGGTGAACCTAATGGACAGCGCTAACATATATATCTTTATCTATCTTTTATCGGAGAGCCAAAAATCGGGTTCAGAGGCGCTTACTGGAGAGCCTATGTCCAGCGGTAGACTAAGATAGGTCGATGATGTAATTTGTTGTTCAGTATTGTACGTATTTCGGGGGCGAATATGAGGCGGCTTGGGTATTATCTGAGTAGCGGAGGACTCAGTTCGTATTACTTGTTATGAGTTGATGTTACCACTTAATACCAGGTGTGCCATCTGATCCTCCCGTAACATAATCTCATGAAAAAAGTCAAAGGTCACAACACTTGCTCACATCCACAGAAGCTAGCAGCTAGGTAACATTTTTATGACAACTTCAACAGACCATAAAAAATATCACCAGTAGTGAACCACTTGTCACAAAGACAACCTTTTTAATATTGATTAGTTAAGTATTCCATCGGTCGTCTGTTTTTTTTTTTTTTTTTTATGTTATTTAGTTACGGAACGAGCCGACGGCCCACCTGGTGGTAAGTGGTAACCTCGGCCCATAACAACCGATGCGACTTGGGTCCTCCCCTACTAGGTACGACAATACCCAAGTCGCATCGTATGCGCCCGTAACTATGAGACGTGTAGATGGAATGTCTCATGTGCCTGTAATTTCACCGGCAACCACACCTTTCAAACCGGAACACAGTAACGCGAACGCGTTACTGCTTGGCGGCAGAAATGGGCATGGTGGCAGTACTTCCCCGGACGAACTTGGCGAGTTCTACTGCTCTTAAACGCTTAAAAGCTGGTTCCCATAGCACCTACAGGCGATGCTAGTTTGTGGCTAGATGTCGCTGTGTGAAATGTCCACCAATATAAATGGAACTACTCACCCATCTCCAAGGAGACGAGCCGCCCCAGCGGCTGCAGACTCTCCCTGAGGGCGTCACCGATCTGTCGCACGACGTCCCCGCGCGCCGGCGCCGGCATCTCGGCCCAGTGGCGCCACGCGCGCTGCGCGCCCGCCGCGCAACACTCGTAGTCCGCCGCGCTCGCGCCCTGCACCTCCGCAATCACCTTGCCGTTTGCCGGACTGTACGACTTGATAATCTGACATATTAAACATATATTTTTAAACATTGTTAGTGTTTTTATTGCATTTTTATTATCACATTCTTATTTCTTTATTAATGAGCTCATTTGGCTATATGAATTACACCAACAACCCCTTCTATTAATATTACATATCTGCTCCATCCAAAGGTTGCCTGGAAGAAATATCAGATGTACAGTGCTGCAGGCGCAATTTTTTTTTTATATATTTATTACATGTATTATATATTAATACCCAAACATATACACATAACATAGTTCAAACATCTCAAAAACACAACTGTCCTGGGTGGGAATCGAACCCACGATATAAAGCGTAGAAGGCAGAGTTACTACCAAGTGAACTGTGAGGCCAGTAATGACATTAAATTTGGTGAAACCTTCGCCTATCAGAGGGTTAAGGTCGCGGTTATCATTGCTGAGATGGATTTAAAACAATATGCTGTGATATTAATAATTATTATAGATTGTGCTCAGATACAGGATATTGGGTAGGTAGTGTAACTGACAAGTCCAATAACGTAAAAATAATAATCTTGTAACTAAATTAACCAAAACAAAAGTACTTGATGAAAAGCATGTGTTTTTAAATGAAATTGTATTTAAATTTATAATAACTATTTATTTGTCATTTGCTGTTATCTGTAAAGTTTTTAGTCTAAACAAAGAACCTACTACAAATGTGGAATACATTAAATACAGCATGGACGGGACTTGAACCCGCTCCCCCGGCACGGCATCACCGTTGCATGTCTTAGCCGTGCACTAAACATTACATTATAAAATACGTAAGATAATAATTAATAATGATTAATACGTAATTTACCACAAGGCTGTAAATTGAGTAACAAAATAACTAATTATATTGATTATATTGAGTTTCAATCGTTCATAATATATATATATTAATAAGTTACCAAAATGTACCAAATAGTTAAAATGTTCGCAAGTACGTTTATATCTACTTGTAAACATACAGGAACATTATTATTTAAAAACTTCCCTGTGTGAATACATCACACTAATATTAGGCGCTATAAAGGCGAAAGTTTGCATGTAAGTGCATATCTGTTACTCCTTTACATTTGGTACCAGGATAGCTTATATCCTGGATTAACACATAGGCTTCTAAATATCCCGAAAAAGTGAAGCGTGATGTGAAGTGATGACTCATTAACCGCGGGGCGCATGTAGTTAATAATAAACGAGTATAACCCACCTCTCCATTAGCGTGCCATTTTCCGTCGAAAACGCCAACATTCCTCTCCTCCAGACCCAACTCCTTCAAGAAGGAGTACTTGGGGTCAGCGATAAGGTATCCAGACGCGTTCCTCGCCATCGGTACTCTCAGACGCAACGAGTGGACGGCACTGAACAATAGCCTACTCATGAGTGACGGTAGCGACTACACAGCACTAAAACACGACGGCCAGTGAACGTGGCACATAGCGTTATCTTGTGAACAATTATACACAGTTTGTTATCAGTGAGATAACTAATAATGTCGGTTGTCGGGTCGGGATTATATCTCTGTTGGTTGAAATGCCGGTTCAATTGTAATTATTTACGATCGTGTTATAATATTGACGTGTGTCACAGCTCAGTTGATAGTGACTTCCTTCTGCGCTGTAGGTCGTGGCTTCGATTCCTACGCGGACAAATATTTTTGTGACGATAGTTGTTTGTTGCCCAGACATACTGGGCGTTAATATGTATTATTTATTTATATATTTATTAAAAACTTATATCCATAGTCTGAACTTGAACTGTAGGTCGTGGGTTCGATTCCCACTCAGGACAAACATTTGTGTGACGTATATAGATGTTTCTTCTGTGTCTGGGTGTTAATATGTATTATATGTAAGTATTTAAGTATTATATCAGTTGTCTGGTTCCCATAACACAAGCTATGCTTAGCTTACTTTGGGTCTAGATGGCGCTGTTTTTTTTTTTTTTTTTTTATATGTATGTAATACAGTTACGGAACGAGCTGACGGCCCACCTGGTGTTAAGTGGTAACCTCGGCCCATAACAACTGATGCGACTTCGGTCCTCCCCTACTAGGTACAAGACCCAAGTCGCATCGTATGCGTCCGTAACTCTGAGACGTGAAGGTGGAATGTCTCATGTGCCTGTAATTTCACCGGAAACCACACCTTTCAAACCGGAACACAGTAATGCAAATGCTTCACTGCTTGGCGGCAGAAATGGGCATGGTGGCAGTACTTCCCCGGACGAACTTGGCGAGAGTCCTACTGCTCTTAAAAATGTGTGAAATGTCCAGCAATATTTATTTATTATTTAATGTCTAGTTCTCGCTATGCTTAGGGCCAAGTGGCGCTATGTGAATGTCCACCAAATAAGTTTGGAATCCAGCAGTACGCTGCTGCCTGTCCACTCTCGCTCGTTAAGATGCCCTTGTCCCAGCAGTGGGAACATTGAGTGGGACTTATGGGAAGATCTAAGTTGCGTTGCGCCCGTTGTAAAAATGGAACGCATCATGTGCCTTTGTACTTCTCAGGACGATTGTGCATTCGTATTTCACCATGGATATTAACAGTATATTTGAAGGGAATCATTAAAAAAATGTGAGACAGCGAACCGCCCTGTCTTCGCACGGCATATGTGGTGCTTAATTGGCTCCAAGAGGAATTATTGCAAATTATTTGTTTCATAAAACATTTTCCTGTCTTTCACATTTTTTAATGATAGCCTTCAAATATATCTTATTATTATCCATGGTGAAATACGAATGCACAATCGTCCTGAGAAGTGCAAGTTTACTAATAAAGCAAAAGAAGAGTGCGCTTAGAAGATACAGCATACTGTTACTGTTGTACAGATACTTCCAAGTAAAAAAAAAATATGTAATAAATCAACAATATTATTATACATTTCCTACTTATCTATTTGCACCTACAATTCTGTAATACTAAGGTCACATTATAGCACAAAAACTTTTGTCCTTCTCTACTTTCCCTTCTCGCAGTTCTTTCGCTTTGAATGCAAGGTAAGTGTTTTCATCTCGCTTCACTATCCACTCAGGTAAGGGCTTGTTCCAGTCTTCAGGTGGTGCGTCCCGCTTCTGCCAGATGTCGTTTCTATAGTGTGCTCTTAGCCTTTCGAATCGACGTGCTTTTTCACTTTTGAGTACAGCCCACTGTGGGAAAAATTCATACAGTAAGTTGCAAACTCGACTGATTTTATGAATTCTTGAATTATTTCTTGAACTCTTGATGAACTGATTTTTGAATTGCCTACATTTAGTTTGAGTTGTGAGGGCTTTCTAATGATTTTTTGGCTTAATATTAATTAACTTTGAAGTTTGACACAACTCACATGGCTGATAAGACTTAGTCTGCGGAAATACAATGAGCAGCACCAAATCAAGATAGCCAGTTCCATATCAATAAAATATATAGCTTTCATACTTATATTGTGAATATGGTTAAAGTTTGTATTTAATATTTATTTAATTCTTTAAGTGTGAACTTTGTAAATATATTGTTATATATTATCTTTTATTTAACAGCAACATCCCATATCATTCTTTTAATCCAATCCATCCCATGATTGCCTTGAAGCAATTGCTTTAAGCAATAAGGCCGCCTAATATATGTAACATGTAACTTTAGACCTTATTTATTCTTACCTATGTATTTGTGTGGTGACAATAGAGTTTTCTGTCTTTATATAAAATGCATTAAAATATTACATCAGTAAAGGTTTTGAATGATTCAATAGCGGCTGATAGAGGAGTGTGGAAGCAAAGAACTGCACCAACCCTAAATAAATTGAGAAAAGGGCAAGAAGATTGCATTTATTAAGGTTAGGTTTTGTTTGAATGTAGAGACACAAACCAATTATATGGTAGAGGGTAATCTCAATATATACAGGAGCAATTTTAAAAATTAACTTACCTTTACTTTATATTTATTGATCCTGAGCAATAAAGGATTTATTTAATTTTAGAAGTAGATATTAGGTAATCTATATAGTTGATGCTATTCTGGCAGAAGCTATTAGCTAATATATTAGTTGAGAAACAGATTATTTTCAAGTACTAGTTAAGTAAAAAAACTTACCCCTGCTTTACAATCTTTGTCTGCTTCCCATTTGGAACAATTGTTATAATCTTTCTTCCACTGGTTACAATCTAATGATTCGCCAAATACAAAATACTGATGAAATCTTCCACGGAAGCTTGTACAATCTTTGTATTCTTCATAATATGTGTCACAATCTCTTATCTGAAAAATAACAGAAGAACTTGGCAATGACTCTTAGGCGTCTATATATTTGATCTAGCAGGGAATGTTGCTGAATCCCGGGACCAGGAGTAATTAATTTCGGCAGCTCCAGACCCTGAGCCCTTTAACAAAGATGAGTTGCCAAAGGCTTTATTTATTAAGAAAAAGTTATGGATCAAGTCGATAGCCCACCTGGTGTTAAGTGGTAACCTATTCCCACACCAAAGCAGTAAGACTTGGGTCCTCCCTACTCAGGTACAGGAAAACAAGTCACATCATATGCGACCCTAAAGGGACTACTAAAGACTAAGACTAAGACGTGCGTGCTACGTAAACTGCTACGCAAAGGTGCAATGTCTCAATTGCTAGTAATTTCACCAACAACCAGACCTTTGAGATGGGAAGACAGTAACGCAAGTGCATTACTGCTTTTGGCGGCAGTAACGGGCATAACGGGAGTATTTTCCAAGAAGAACTTGGCACAGGTTATATTGCTTGTTAAAGGCTATTATATACTATACTATGGGGCTTAGGCTTCTGAAATGCAATAAAAAAAGGGCAAAATATTATAGTAACCAATATTTTAGTCAAGTACTAATATGAATATAAATACTTAGAATTCTTCCCAAATTTTCAAAGTTGAATTCGCAGAGGTTAATATTTTCGTATACTTTATTTTTCTGATTTATATGTAACCTGTCATAGTTATTTCATTTCAAGAAAGGGAGGTTAGGTTTAAAATCGTAAATATTCATATTTACCATCCACTTTTCATCAGCAGGTATTTCTGTTTGTTCCTCGGAACTTGTAACTTCTTCTTGAGTCGTTTCAGACTGCACTTCCGTCATTTTTAATCGGGATTCTTGTAAAGTTAAAACCGGGTTCAGCTTTGCTTACTTTTCTAACCTCATGAATATTCATAAATTTGTTGTTATTTTTAACAATTTTCTACACATACATAAGAACTTATGATTTATAAAGAATGGTGTAGTCCTATTATTGTTGTTATTACAACTGAATTTTATAAAAAAATACTTTCAGGGAAGTAAATATTACGATCAGCTGAGCTTTGATTTGACAGCTGGGGGTGACATAAGGGGTGCACTGCACGCACTGGTTGGCCGACGGATACGCAGTTGTGGCGAAATAGCAAATAGCAGTGCGTGCATCAAGTGGAGTTATCTGCTTATTTTGTCTCACTTCATTAGGGTGACCACAATTTTGGCTTCTACCCGCTCATACATATTATCATAATTATAATCACTATTATTCTCGCAGAAGGGAAAAAGGCGTAACTTAAGAAATTAGAGAAAAGGGCTTCTTCTTGCACTCCTTTCATCTTTCACGGGAGTACTAATTTGTGATTGTTAGATGTCGCCTGTCTCCGAATTTTTATAGCTCAAACATGTCACAATGTCTTAGGACCACACCTATTTCTCACATTTTCAAGAATAATTGTAATAGTTACCGTAGACCCTACTGACAAACATCAAAACAGTTTGCTCAGAATGTGTAATAGAATGGAATGCAATAAATACATTGAATTTATTTTTTATATATTGTCTCATTAATGATTTGTGTATTATTATGACTTTGATAATATAAAATGTATTCTATTGCATGCTATACATATACAAGAATCTATAGGAGAAATTGAGGGCTTATGTAGGAAAAAATTAACATTAAAAAAAACATAGATTTTGGCATCTCTTTATCGCGCAAATGTAGGAAATTAGGCATATAGACAAATTTTAATAACACGTCGAAGATTCGCTTGAATATTTTTTCATTTTAAATCTTTTCTTATATCTTTACATAAGAGTAGGTACTGTCCACAAGAAACTATCAACGCGTGTTGTAGAGAATTTTCCCACCATTATTGTTCAAAATGAGGCCGTGCAATATTTGATTGTACGTGCAGAATAATTATATCTCCTACGGTATAACTTGTCATATATGTCAACGTAGGTAGTAGTTATGTTGTCATTTACTTAGTTTGAGGTTTGAGTTTGTTTGTAGATTCATTCTCGAACAAAATTGTGAATTTATCTCGCCAGCTAGTTAGTATCTACTCATATTATTAATATCCAGTTTAGCAAATTACGTATATAGTCAGATAAAAAGGTACTCTGATAGTCAGCTTGATTGCAAGAGTGCTATCTTATTATATAGCTATCACGATAGTGCTCAGAACAGAAATCAGTGGTATCGCTTAATTATTATTGACCTTTGACCCGAAAAACAGTTAAAAACATTGATAGTGTTAGTTCAACAACGGCCCAAAATGTCGCTGAATAAACTCGTAGGTGGTGACTGTGGTGGAAACAACTCTCTTGTTCAGCTGTCAAACATTGTAAGTCGCGACGCAGTTATCTCGAAACCTCCGACCCTAGCCGAGGCCTATGTTGGCGAGTTCCTCGCGCAAAACAATGCACAGTTGCCGCAGACATTCAACATGAACAGCTTACTCAACAGCGTGCCCCAAGCTCAGCCTCTCAGTAATGCACAAATGCGACCTATGCAAGCGCACAATAGTCTGCATATGAATAATAAATGGATGCCGGGACCATCTACATCGTTCTTACCACAACAACCAATGATGCGGAATTTCTTCATGCCCCCACAACCTGTAGTACGCCCAATGTCTAATGTTCCAATACAGTACCTGAGCCAATCTGAAGCACAAAACGACACTGTCCGTGACAAAGCTCAGGAATATGTAGACAGTGTGAAAGATAATGAGAATCTTGCATACAACCAGTTTATGTCTTTCATGAAAAAGGTCAGTGCTGGGGAGTTGAATTTGGGAGAAGCAACAGAAGGGCCTCAGAAATCCAGAGAAACATTGCTGGATGAGATCTCTGAGAAGTACAAAGAAGAATGGGAGAAATTAAGTGATATTACAGATATCTATGATTCCCCTTCTGCCAATGGAATACCAAAAGATTATGAATTCACTGAAGGTAATGTGATGTTGGAAAACAAGAATGCTCTTGAATTAGGCAAAGAAAAATTGAAAATGGGGGATATTCCTGGAGCAGTGTTGTGTTTTGAAGCTGCAGCCAAGCAACAACCTGAAAGTGCAGAAGCATGGTTCTTATTAGGTACAACCCAGGCTGAAAATGAACAGGATCCTAGAGCTATCACAGCACTCTTAAAAACCCTAGAAATCAACCCAAGACAGCTTGAAGCTTATTTAACTCTAGCAGCTGCTTATGCTAATGAAAGCTTGCCCAAACGTGCACTACTCTCCCTCCTGGATTGGCTTAAAGCCAGCCCCAAATACAGTGACCTGATCCCTCAGGATGTGGACCCTAAAAAGCTAGTTTTGCCAACTTTACAGGATCATGTAAAGTCATTGTACCTGAGAGCGGCTCAAATGAGTCCAGATAAAATTGATGCAGATGTTCAAAATGCTCTAGGAGTAGCGTTCAATATTACCCAAGAGTATGACAAGGCCGTAGATTGTTTCAAAACAGCATTAATGGTATCGAGCGACAACGCTAAACTGTGGAACAGACTTGGTGCCACTCTGGCCAACAGTAACAGATGTGAAGAAGCAGTCGAAGCTTACCATGAAGCTTTGAATCTGGAGCCTGGATTTGTCAGGGCCCGATACAATGTTGGCATCACATGTATGAACTTGGGTGCACACAGGCAAGCTGCTGAACATTTCCTGGTAGCTCTCAATCAGCAAAATAAGGCAGAAAGCATGTCTACCAATGAAACAAGTAACACCACTTCTCCAGTTATCTGGATGACCTTGAGAATGGTCTGCTCCTACATGGGGGAGCATAAAGTTGCTGAACTTGTGGATCAGAAGAATTTGCTTGAGCTCAACAAGTTCTTTGAAATAGAATAATAAGTGCTATAAATATAGAAAGTTGCATTTATATTTTAAGTTCAATGGTAATTCTGAAATAATGTCTGTTTATCGGTACTGAAAATATAATAACTGATTGAGTCAGATGTCTCATTCCTAGAATAATTTTATTACAAATAACCATGTTTTTGAGTTTGATGGCCTAGCGGTGTAGACCCCAACATTCTTCTTCTTCTTAGTTGATGGCTACAGAGGCTATGTGAGTCCACCAGTCTGCCAATGACCACTAGTGATAGTGACATATACAACACAGGAGATCAGCTTGAAATTTTTATAGTAAATATTTCGAAACAATACATAGTAATTAATTTAAAAAAAAAAACAAGGTGAATCTCTGTACTGAGGAATAACATATATGTTTGTTATGTTAAATATTTATTACTACAACAGATATTAGTAGGAATTATAAAAAAAATATAGAAATCTGCAGAGTATATAATTAATTGGGTGAGAAGGAAAGGCAATATAAGGCTTGTATAGAGGAGGCATTTCATGGGATGCCAACATTCATTCTGGAGGTCTTAAGTTCAAATACATACATGCATTAAGAGTCTTTCATCTTTCATGAATTGAATTTGAATTTGAATTCAACTTAAGATTGGAAAAAGTAATATGTGCCCACCACATTCCATACATTCCACATAAACTGTATCAAAATAATTATGTATTGATAATAATTGTAGCTGAGATTTTCATGCTGCACACAAAGACAGTATGTCTACCTACAGGATTGTGCCATGAAAAACTGCATGCTGTGGGTTGGTTATTTCTTTAATGTAAGTAACAATTATGTAAATATGTATCCAAAATAAATATTTTATACGTAGTAAACTTGATTGTTGTGGTTTTATAGTTAAGATAATACTATCACGTAAATGGGGCCTGATATATAAATATTTTTATTATTTTTATACCTTTATATTTTATTTCCTGTTATTTAAATAAATCATATAACAAACAGTATGATCACAATTATTACAATCAACTTTTAACATGCAAAAAACTACAGTTACTGTCTAGTAAGGGACAACCCTGTGGATGGTTTGTATAAAACCAGCAAGGTTTCTGTCTAATCTTAAGGTTTCCCGACTTGCTTTTACTGTAAACCTCATCTACAGTTTGCGGATACCTCAACTGTACCTTTCCATCCTGCACTTTGAAGATATTATGATTATTTTTTAAAAGAGTTTGGATACCACCACATTCTGCTTTGAGTTGTTTCAGCTCAACTTGAGGTATAAGCGCTATGACATCACTCAGTTCTACTACTTTCCCACTGTACCAGGATTCACCACGTGATCCTTCCAGTAGATAATTAGCAATACAGTTCACTATAGACCCTATGAGATTTTTATCAATTTTGGTACAATTTCTTACTTTTTCTACTGGATCTCTTGCCTTAAAATCTTTAAGCCATGTCTCATTACCATTATTAGATGCACCATTTATGATGCCTAGTATTTTATTACAATAAACTCCATACTGATTTTTTGAGTATAACCTGCCTTTACTGACAAGGCATATTCTCTTAGTGCTTGGTATTTTTAGTCTGTCTGCATCCACATTGAAACCACATTCTTGAATTAATTCCTTTATGTGCTCTAAGAAATCTGTGTACTGGCTTTTGAATGAGTTTTTCCTCTGATACTTGGTGCCGTCAAAATTATAAGCACAGCATGGGAGTAAGAAGAAGTTGCATTCGTAGGAGCTCTTGGCTGCTATGACTGGTATCCAAGGAGTTAGCTCATCAGAATGGTTGCCAATGAGCCAGTCTGTATCTGGGAACAATGAAGCATCTGATGGGACTATAGTCTTCTCCTGAAAATTAACACAGATTTATTATTTTTAAGAAGAGATAATGAACAAAGATCTTTGTTCTTTGGTATGACATTTATTTAATCTGTACAACAGATTTAAATGTATATATTACACTGCCAATAAAAAGCCAACCAGTACCAGTCATGCCAGCTTAAACTTAATTGTTCTTCCCCATGGGGGATTACATAGGGTTTGAACAGGTGTCAAACTTAGCAATAAATATGCGTGACCTTATGGTTTGAATATTACTTATCGATGTTGACAAGCCATTTCTTTATTCATGGAAATAAAGTTTTTTGACTTTGATAATGATGATATATTTAAAATATTTTGACCATACACTTACTTCTAAAACAACATCCTTGGAATATGTATCCCAAATATTTCTCTTTCTTACATCAATGCCTACTCCGGTGTGGCCCTCTTTAGTTAGAATATAAACTAGTAGACCATTTCCACACCCAAGGTCTACAAATTTTTGCTTTCTGCTGTTGCATCTCTCCTCGTCTTCCCATAGGAGTAATAAGTAAGTAGCAATTGCTATGTCTTCATACACAAACTTTGATGGGTCTGTACATTCTGGCCAAATCTGTAACAGATTTGAAACTAAGGTTTTTTTTCAGTTATATGGTAAATAAAGTTTAATTTTCCATGACTGTTACTAAAATTAAATACTTGTAACAGTTTTATAATTATGTATATAGTAGTCATTAAAAATGTACCTTCACCATTTCTTTTCCATACTTTTCTTTCAGCTCATTATATTTTGTATAATATTTATTCTGATTAATCAGGGTGAGGGATTCCTTACAAAGGCTTTGACTATTAGTAACGCATGATGTTTCCTCACACCATTTCACTACTTGAGAAAGAAGTGTGTTTCTTAGCCATGTGTATGATGTATCATCTTCATCTGTAAGTTTAATTATGAAAATTCAGAGACTAAAAAACTAAATAACATATACTTTTAATGTAGGTACATCCGATACAAACCACAACAAACAGAAAGTTTTATAGATGTGTTTTCTAGGAGTAATGAGAATGGGAAACTCGGACACAACTTTTGACTATATATTAGTTGTGATACATCATAGAACGTTATTGAAAGATTTTCTTTATCAATAACTATTAGCTGGAACACTTGATTATGACTGAATTTTTTTGGATACAGTTCTATGAGAATAATAGATATTTTGGTCTCTTGTGATCCACATATTTGTAAAGCTGCATGACGAAGCACTTGGTCCATATAGTCTTCCACGGTTTCAGCTGTTACAATATATTCCAGTGGGCCAAATTGACCCGGTAACTCCCATTCTGTTGAGTCGATAGGTTTGCAGTTTAACCTCAACCATATTTTGCAGCCCCACAATCTTTTGTTCACGACATGTGGCTTAGTAATTAAAATATTAATAGCATGCCAGAATAGCGCCGGGGTAAGTGTAGTTCGCGGACTTTTAGAAATTGAATATATCATTTTATTTACACAAAAATTACGAACTGCTCAGTCTCGTATCCCCAAATCTACCTACCTACAGACAGACCTATTCCCTGTTGCTATGCTATACCTACCTACCGTAAACAAATGATACGTCCTAAGCAGCTGTGATATGACATACGTCATAGATGACACTAACGTGATAGTCAATCTTAGACGTAAAAGAAAGCATGCTGCGGAAAATGTTTCGTAGCCCATATCTTTTATCTTCGTCACCCATATGCGCTGTTTGGTAGTCTGTCCTGCTGTCAGTAAACAATATTTGATCTGAATACCCAGTCCAATATATGTTTGGCGTGGAACACACCGAGATTTTAGGAAAAAATAGAATTTATGATTCTGTTTGATTTTGTATTATTTGTATTTAAGCTTAATTTTATGAAAATAACTAAGTAGCTCGCTCGAATGTAATGTCGTACACCGAGCTAGAACACGGCTATCAAGGGTTACGGCAAGCTGCACAACCACAGTTCTACGTCGGCGAGGATGGAAATCTCGTACCTATAAGATCTTCTGTAAGTTTGATTTGTGATGATTTTGCTTTGTCTTCATACATTATAATTTAACACAACTATGTATGATAACATATCGAGGCCATCATCTAGATTCTGCGTCATGGTGACCCTTTATGTCAATAGTTAATGTCTGTGGATTTTGCTATAATATTTCACATTGTGCCCACATAAGGCCAGTTATCCTTATCAAACTAAGTCTCGACAAATATGTGCACTGTTACTTTCTATGGATAAGATGATAGCGATGAGGTAGAGCAGGTCTGATTATAACACAAGCTACTATTGAACTGTATACATTATTTTATGGGCTAATTGTGTTAGAAGCTTGAATATTATTTATAGCAACACAAATGTTGTGTGCGGTGTCTTGTGAGGTAATGTAGTATGTTAATTTATGTCAAGTATATCTTACTTATCATATTGCTCGGTGACCAATCAGTGGCAAGGTTACCTGTTATTCTTATCGTGGGAGATATTATCACAAGTGATAGATTGATAGTGCACAGTGATGGAGTGGCAATGGTTAAAGGATTGGTGGCGGTTAAAAAGATGGAGGAAAGAGAAGAAGGAACAGAGTGATGATGAGTTTTGTTATTGTGATGACTGTTTACCTGATGTAAGACTTGTTGTTTGTTTTGATCTGTCAGCCATTGTATATTCATGTTATGAAAACATTCCCTAAATATTGTTATCAATATCTTATACTAAAAAAAATAGCGAATCACAAATGGGATAAATCACTAATGCCACAAAAATTCAATTATTTTTAGTTTTGGTATTAACATCATTTTGTTTAGATAAATACAAATGAAATAGAGTGCAATGCACAATAACCATTCACCAAAACAAACAAGTATAGGAGCACAATGGAAATATGCCAAATAGTACAAAACACAAGCATAGATAACCAAGCGAAGTGTGTGTCACTATTTGTTTTGATGTACTGAGTATGTCATTAATGCTCTGATCCTATTTGTTGTTAACCACTGAGCGCTGGACAATCACAATTGTTCAGGGAATAATTATTATTATGTGGAATTATGAGACATCCATTTTGAAAATGTTAACTCTGTTGAATCAATAGTGTACGAATGTTTCTTTCACAGATGTGGAGTGGGCTAAATATATGAAATTAATAATGTGGTACATCATCTTTTATCTTTTACATTGTGAAAAATTATATCCAAATGTGCCCAAGCAATTTATTCACCAAAAAATTTTGTTTGTTTATATAATTTTTGTCAGTTGTTTTAATTTGTAGGCTATTTCTTGTTTTTTATTGGGGTCCAATACGAAATGTCCATTGTGCTTGGTAAGTATATTTTTACATGTGATTTAAGTGATGGAACAAGCTGAGGCCCCGCTTATGTTAAGTGGTAACTACTGCCCGTAGACAACAGTAATAAGACTAAGTTCATCTCCACCAAAGTATGAGATGACTCAAGTCACATTGCATTGCGTCTGTCACCCTGAGATGGGTATGTTACCTCAACAAATAAAATGATTTTTTTTAGTATTCAGTCAGGGACTGTTTTTATTTTATGATTACACACCACCATGAAAAGCTTTACAAAATGTCCATACAGCAGTAGCAGTAGTGCAGTTAGGTATACATTGTTTCAGGGTGAGTTGGACCTCTGCGAGTCTCTGGATCCGCACTGCGATGGCGGCGGCAAGAAGGTGGTGGTCGGTGTTTGCGCCATGGCCAAGAAGTCGCAGTCCAAACCCATGAAGGAAATCCTCACCAGACTCGATGAGTTTGAGTACATCAAGATGCTAGTCTTCCCTGAGGAGGTTATCCTCAAGGTTCTCGTCTCTATCTAACATTATTGTGGAACAAAATATTTACAAATGAAAGATCCTTAAATTCGAATATATTTTGCCTTTGTGACGTCCATGAAACTGGCTACAAATAATGCTTTTAGTTTCTGTAGTTACTTTACCTTACCTTGTTTTGTATTTAATTACCGATATTTTTTTTAGAAACTATATAGTAAACTATGTTAGTATCACGGTAGTTCATGAAAGTTACTATTAGTCACATTATATTTTGTTTCACATGTTTTAATGTAGACATTTTTCCATTTCAAAGACTAACCATCGTTGGAATTTCTATCTGTAATCTGATCTTAATTATCTACATAAATTATCATCATGTAGATACATCCGTCCTATAAAGTAGTAAGTAACCTTTGTGGATGGCAAGTTTCTTTTGAATGGCTTCAGTATACACTATACATATACACGCATGGTTGGTATCGGTTTCGAGTTTCAAGTTCGCTAGTATCCATTATGCTTTCTGCTTATTACATTATTACAAACATGCTCACTGTTCATGTAATAATATGTATATAGTAGAACGCCTAGTACTGTGCCTTGTGTGACACCAGTCGCTACTAATATAAAAACCGGGTCATTTTGCAAATTTATTTGGAGAAATGAACAGTGAATTGACGTTATAACCTTTTTGGTTGGTATCGATTGCAGAATCCAGTAGAAGAGTGGCCGATCTGTGATTGTTTGATCTCATTTCATTCAAAAGGCTTCCCGTTAGACAAAGCCATTCAGTACGAGAAATTACGAAAGCCGTATGTGATAAATAATCTTCATATGCAATATGATATTCAGGTATGTTTTGTTCACATAATCTTTTTAATTTTGAGAGAATATTAAATAAAAAATCGTTTATGCTAATTTCAGGATCGAAGAAGAGTTTATGCAATATTAGAAAGTGAAGGTATAGAAATTCCTAGGTATGCCGTTTTAGATAGAGATTCGCCAGACCCAAAACGTAAGTATCGTTCATAAGGAAGGTACATTCAGTATGAGATATAACTATTTAAGTTGAATGCTTTTAGAAATGTTTATAATTATAAATCAATTCAATTGGTCCATTTCTTGAGATGAGAACATTTTGTAGTCCGTTTATTTTTATTTTTTAAGCATGTCCTGATTATAATGTCCTTACAGATCATGAGTTAGTTGAATCAGAGGATCACGTGGAAGTGAATGGAGTAGTTTTTAATAAACCATTCGTAGAAAAGCCAGTGTCGGCTGAGGATCATAATATTTACATTTACTACCCGACCTCCGCGGGCGGAGGTAGTCAAAGACTTTTTAGAAAGGTGAGTTATTGCGATGTATAATTCATATAAATTCTTCTTTAACGCTTCAAACTAGAGATAATGTGGTCCCAAGTCAGTGGTGTTGACGCGCTTTCCCGGCGCTGTTCGTCTCCTGTCTTCTAGTGTCAAAAACTTAATTTCCAAGCCATTTCTTTATGAATTCAATAATTAATAAAGAAATGGCTTGGAAATTTGACTATATTAATATGGTGTCAAAAATTTGATATGAGATTATTCAACTTAAAAAAATAAAAAACTTATGGGAGACGCTGTGTCCTATAGAGTACTTGTAGTAGGGCCTGATGTTTGCGAAATGGGGTCTCTGATAACTGAATGTTATAAACGTGTAGAAGTAGAGTAAAGTGAGAAACGTAGGACAAAACATTTAAAGAAAAAATACATTAAAAATGAGATGTGCCTCTTGTGCCAAAAAAGAGGATGGCTTAGCATATGATAGCATTGCTTGATTATTCCTCTGTAGTTTCTCTGAGCAGTCTGAAAAGCAGAAAAATCTTTGGGAAACAGTCACCAACCTAAAGCGCAGAAGCTGCAGATAACTGATTGGTTGATATCACATGAATTTTTTGATATGGTTCTACCACATATTCTTGTTTGTCCACTCCTATCTCGTGTAAAACTACTGATGACGACCCAATATTTTTCAGATTGGAAGTCGCAGTAGTATTTATTCGCCTGAATCACGAGTAAGAAAAACTGGATCGTTTATTTATGAAGATTTTATGCCCACTGATGGTAAGAAAGGTTTTAAGGCATTTGACATTAAAAACTGCCAACAGATAAACGATTAAATAACTTGAGTGTTGAAAAACTCGTGTTCAACAAAGGAGTTTCTTCGCTCTCTATTTAACATACCCATTTCTCCAGCCATGTAGTAATGCATTCGCATTACTGTGTTCCTGTTTGAAAGGTGTAGTTGCCGGTGTAATTACCTACAGGCAAATGAGACATTCCATCTTATCGACTCAAGAGTTACGGCGTATACGAGGCGACTTGCGTCTTGTCTTTCCTAAGTAGGGGAGGACCCAATTCGTATTGCTTTATTATGGACCGAGGCTACCACTTAAAACCAGGTGGACCATCCGCTCGTTTTTTAAAATTTTCACACAAAAAAGGGGTTGGAGCGCAATATCGCGATGCCCTTGAACATTTCTAAGCTTTTCGATTCTGTTTCGTAACTTAATCCTTCATCTTCTGAGTTTATGAACTTAGTTTTTATTCTAGGGACAGACGTTAAAGTATACACAGTAGGACCGGACTACGCTCACGCGGAAGCGCGGAAGAGCCCCGCGCTCGATGGCAAAGTAGAACGGGACTCTGAAGGAAAAGAGATTCGATATCCCGTTATATTGTCCAACCAGGAGAAGCTTATATCAAGGAAGGTTTGCTTGGCTTTCAAGCAGACTGTGTGCGGTTTTGATTTGTTAAGGTAAATTCAGTTGATTGTTACAAATTGTAAGCTAAGCTGATACAGGACCGGTCTGCGAAACGGTGACTTCTGCGCAATAACTGCTTTTAAGAGCAGTAGAACTCACGTCAAGTTTGTCCGGGGAAGTACTGCCACCATGCCCATTTCTGCCGCCAAGCAGTAACGAGTGCGTTACTGTGTTCGGGTTTGAAAGGGTTTGGTTGCCGGTGAAATTACAGGCACCTGAGACATAAGACCTACATGTCTCAAGAGTTATGGGCGCATACTACGTGACTTGGGTCTTGTCGTACATAGTAGGAGAGAACCCAAGTCGCATCGTTTGTTATGAGCCGAGGTTACCACTTAACACCAGGTGGGCAGTCGGCTCGTTCCGTAACTATCACAAAAAAATATATGAGCAGTCTTGATGTAGGGCTAAGGTATAAACGTTTGGCTGGTCATTGAATTTATTTACCGTGGTATATACAAATGCCCGATTCGCCCCCGTTTGTGTGAAGTCAAAGTCAAAAACTATATCCTTAGAATTCATAAAGAAATGGGTTGGAAACGTCAATAATATTTAAAACATAACGTCACGCGTACTTATCGCTAAGTTTGACGCCTGTTCAACCCCTATCCGACCCTCCATGGGGAAGAACAAGAAACCCCTAAAGGAGGGCTTCCTTTTTTCGCGAGCACGATGGTTGTAACGATCTGACCAAGTGTATGCGAGCATCACTTGTTCCAGAGCGAACGGCAAGTCCTTCGTTTGCGACGTGAACGGCTTCTCATTCGTGAAGAACTCAAACAAGTACTATGACGACTGCGCCAAGATCCTCGGCAATATGATCCTGCGGGAGCTGGCTCCCACTCTGCACATACCCTGGTCGGTGCCGTTCCAGTTGGACGACCCGCCGATCGTCCCCACTACATTCGGCAAGATGATGGAGCTGAGGTGCGTTGTGGCTGTCATCAGGCACGGAGACAGGACTCCGAAGCAGAAGATGAAGGTCGAAGTCAGACATCCCAGGTAAGTCAAAAATTATAGAAAAAAAAAATGCGCCCATGTTATTAGCAAACTTTTGCGCATCGCAGCTGTTTAATGCGACAGCATATTATAACGACTGAAGAGATATTAAGAAGGAAAAAAGGGTAAAGAAATAACCAAGGTCCTGCCAACCCAAAAATGTTTACTGCGATTGATCACTCATCATCGATTCCGTCCAATTATCAGCGTAATTACTGAGGAACCATTCCACACCATAAAAGCTTCTTTTTTGAATGGCCATTATGTCCGCAGTTGGCCTTCATAGCGATTGCGCGGTCTTTTGGTGAGAGTGTAGGACTCACAACCGGTCAAAAATATATTTAAGCACAGCTAGACTATGAGCACGTTGGTACGGACCACCTCGGCTTGGGTCGTTGCGAACGGAACCACTTGCAAACCTTCTCGGCTTGGGTCTTTGCGAATAATGTGGATCTCGCTGACTGTAGTCACATTTTTAGATTCTTCGAGATATTCGAGAAGTACGACGGGTACAAGCGCGGCCACGTGAAACTGAAGAAACCAAAACAACTGCAGGAGATATTGGACATCGCGCGCGCCCTGCTCTCCGACATACACACGCGACACGCAGACCCGGAGATCGAAGAGAAACAGGGCAAGCTCGAGCAGCTGAAGAGTGTTCTAGAAATGTAAGTATCAAACATCGTGTTACAAACATCGTGCTCGCGAAAACAAAAGGAAGCCCTCCTTTAGGGGTTTCTTACCTATTCTTCCCCATTGAGGGTCGGATAAATAATAATAATAAAAATAAAAATAAATTTATTAAAATAAAACATAGTAAATGTAACAAATCGTAAAACTTATTTAGACATAGATATATAACACGAGAGCCTGAACTAGGTAATCCTGTGTTTCAGGCTAGGGTTTAACAGGCGTCAAACTAAGCGATATATATATTTTTTTGAATATTATTGACGTTTCAAAGCCTTTATGAATTCTATGGAAATAAAGTTTTTAACATTGATTTTAACATTTTTGAAATTTGTTGCTTAATAACACTTTATGTGTTGTGTAGGTACGGCCACTTTTCCGGCATCAACCGTAAAGTGCAGATGAAGTACCAGCCGCGCGGAAGACCGCGAGGCTCCAGCTCTGATGACGGTATACTTTCTTTCATATTTTTAGTTAGTAAACTTTTCTTATGATAAAAGCTATCAGACGAGCTTACGGGTCACCTGATGGAAAGTGGTAACAGTTAGTTATATAAATATATTGACTGGCATCACAGCTCAGTTGGTGGTAACTCTCCCTTCTGCATTGTAGGTCGTGGGTTCGATTGCCACCCGGGACAAACATTTGTGTTATTTGTATTCGGCTTTCTGAGAGGTATTTCCATTTTTTAAACCAGTTTTATTCTAACCCCATGACAGATTTGTATGTTGATTGAGTATAGTATCGGAACGAGCATTAAATAAAATTTAGGGAAAAAGCTGAGTCGTATTGTAATGCGCACATTACCATGAAACTCGCAGATTAAGTCTTCATGTGCCCGTTTTGTTAACGTGTCCTTACATTTTTATCTGTCAGCCATTGAGTAAGTGGACATTGTAATGTTGGATTCTACCTATGAACCCTCTATGTCATATCTCATTTCTGTTTGTGAATTACTTAACTATTCAAAAACATAAAAAATTTTGTTTTAAATAATCAAAAACGGACTTTTCAATATTTTTAAATTAATTAATTATTGCCTTATTAAAAATGATAACGAGATAGCGCTGCTAATTTTATAGATATTTAGCAATTTATATGTCATCTATATTCATATTTCATTGATACCAGTTCCATAATACATAATCGTGAGTTGTCAGTTCGGGGCGAACCGTAGGAACGTTTATACACCACATCTAAAGTGTGACTTGTCTTCACAGTGGGTATCGTTACAGTAGGCGCGGAGGGGGACCCCTCCCTGGTGCTGATACTGAAGTGGGGCGGGGAGCTGACGCCGGCGGGACGCATCCAGGCGGAGGAGCTGGGCAGGATGTTCCGGTGCATGTACCCGGGCGGGCAAGGACGACACATTCCCGGTAACTCGATACCTTGCCAACTGTCTCATCTCAACCTTGGATTTATTCATTATCTGTGGGAAATATTCATTGTCTGTGGGAAATATTCATTATCTGTGGAAAATATTCATTAACTTTGTAATAACTGCTCTGGCGTTGGATCTCAGCAACTCGGAAGTTAGATACTAAATGCCAGAATATTTTTTTGTAAATATATTCTTTAGACAAATACCACTTTACTTGTCTAATGAATGTTTTTTAAGTGAATAAGTTACTGAACGAGCAAATTGTCCCAACTGGTTCACCGGTAACCTCTGCCCCTAACAAAATTATGCCTTGGGGTCCTCCCCCTAGTTAGTTATGAGAAGAACGCGTTGCGTTGTATTGCGACCGTTACTTTGAGATGTGAAGGTACAATGTCTCATCGGCAGCCATACCTTTCAAACCGGAACACAGTAATGCCAATGCGATAAAAAGCCCTCCTTTAGGGGTTTCTTGTTTCTTCTTGCCCATAGAGGGTCGGATAGGGTTTGAACAGGCGTCAAACTTAGCGATAAATACGCGTGACCTTATGTTTTGAATATTATTGACGTTTCCAAGCCATTTATGAATTCTATGGAAATAAAGTTTTTAACTTTGAATACTTGACCGTTGAATTAGGTCGCAGTTCTTTCCGGTCGAACTTGACGACTTACAACGTTTCACGGCCAAAGCAGATACTGACACATCATGATAGGTAGACCTGTAATACGTAACGTACGTAACACGGCCTGTGAAACGTATTAAGGTTAATCAAGTCGGTCAATCAAGCTGGTTAATCAAACTGTTATTTGGTCAGGTGAAGGTGGCACCCAGGGTCTGGGTCTGCTCCGGCTGCACTCCACATTCCGCCACGACCTCAAGATCTACGCGTCAGATGAGGGCCGCGTGCAGATGACTGCTGCCGCCTTCGCCAAGGGTCTGCTGGCACTCGAAGGGGAACTGACGCCGATACTGGTGCAAATGGTCAAGTCTGCCAACACAAACGGATTGCTTGACAACGATTGTGATTCGTCCAAAGTTCAGAATATGTAAGGATTTTATTATTTTTGTTCCACCGGTTACAACATGGGCGTGAATTATGTTTTGAATATAACTTATTGAAGATTCCATTTTTTTTAATGTAATTATAGATAGATAGATAGATAGATAATACTTTATTGACCACCATACATGGAAATTTCGTAAAGATTAATACTTAAGCTAAGGTAATACAATGGGTGGCCTTATCGCTAACAGCGATTTCTTCCAGGCAACCTTTAATGCAGTACGGAACGAGCCGACGGCTCACCTGGTTATTAAGTGGTAATCTCTGCCCATAACAACCGAGGCGAATTGGGTCCTCCTCTACGTACTAGGTTCGACAAGACCCAAGTCGTGTCGTATGCGCCCGTAACTCTCGAGACGTGTAGGTGGAATGTCTCAGGTGCCTGTAATTTCACCGGCAACCACGCCTTTCAAACTGGAACATAGTAACGCGAATGTGTTATTGCTTGGCCGCAGAAATGGGCATGGTGGCACTACTTTCCCGGACTAACTTGGCGTGAGTGCTACTGCTCTTAAAAGCAGTTATTGCACAGAAGTCACCGTTTCGCAGACAGACAGACAGAAGTCGCATCGTATGCATGGAATGTCTCATGTGCCTGTAATATCACCGGCAATCACGCCTTTCAAACCGGAACACAGTTACACAAACGCGTTATTGCTTGGCGGCAGAAATGGGCATGGTGGCAATACTTCCCCGGCCGAACTTGGCGTGAGTTCTACTGCTCTTTCTTTATTAATTTTATGAAAATAAAGATTTTCGACTTGGAATTGACTTATTAACTTCTTGATTGTAAAACAACTTATTCAATAATGTTTACAGGGCAAAAGCGCGTCTCCACGAAGCCATGCAGGTGGATCGAGACTTTACCGAAGAGGACCGAGCTCGGATCAATCCTTGCGCGTCGCTCAGTATAGCGGCCGCTATGGACTACGTGAAAAACCCGGTCAGATGTTGTGCGCATGTGCACACTTTAATACAGCAGCTAGTGCACATTGTGATCACGAAGAAGGATGACCCTAAGACTAAAGGTAAACAGTATTTTTAGATTTATTTAAATAAATAATCTATATAGCGGCCGCTACGCTATAGACTTCGCGAGAACCCAATAAGTCGGTTTACGCTAAGTTCAGTTTGCTCTATGATTATAATATATTGTACATTTATACGTTGTGCAATTTTTGGTCCTTTGCAAGCCGTATACTACTGGCACGAAGAAAAATTTGTGCTACGGCTACAGCACAAACCGATGCTAAAGCATATTCAAGAAGGCTGGAGTATACGTAGCTTTAAATATAAATACTGGTGGACATTTCACACAGCGCCATCTAGCCCCAAAGTAAGCTAAGCGTAGCTTGTAACTTGTGTCACGGGAACCATACAACTGATATAACACTTACATACTTTTTTGTAAATACATACATATAATACATATTAACACCCAGACACAGAACAAACATCAATGTTACAAATATCACATAAATGTTTTCCTCCTGGATGGGAATCGAGCCCATGACCTACAAATGAAGGCAGGATTGTTACCAACTGAGCTATTAGGCCAGTCGCTGTGAAAAGAAACAATATGTCGTATAAGTAAACTTATTTAATCCTCAGATACAATACTGTATCACGGCGAGACGTGGGAGCTGATGGGGCGGCGTTGGGGCAAGATCGAGAAAGATTTTTGTACAAAAAATAAAACGTACGACATTTCCAAAATCCCGGACATATACGATTGCATAAAGTACGATTTACAACACAACCAACATACGCTGCAATTCGACTTGGCGGAAGAACTGTACATATATGCGAAATACTTGGCCGATATTGTGATACCTCAAGTGAGTGACATATTATTAACTTCATGATAATAAAAGGCCTTTTACAGACAGTAAGACTTAGGTCAAGTTCTTCCAGGTAACTACTGCCGCCACGCAGTAATTCGCGTTACTGTCTTCCGATTTGAAAGGTGTAGTTGTCGGTGTAATTACAAGCAAGAGACATTCCAGAGTTACATTACAGCATACGATGTGACTTGGGTCTTGATGTACCTAAATAGAGGAGGACGCAAATCTATTTGCTTGTTTTAGGCAGAGACTACCACTTGGTGGACCATCTGCTCGTTTCGTACTTATCACATAAAAACAACACTTTTAAACTTATACTCTTAATCCTCTTAGTTTCACCCTTGTCACATTTGCATAGCGCGGACCAAAGCCGGCCTCCGTATAATACGTTTAATTTTGTAGGAATACGGTCTGACAATGCAAGAGAAGCTAACCATCGGCCAAGGCATCTGCACACCGCTCCTCAAAAAGATACGAGCGGACCTCCAGAGGAACATAGAGGAATCCGGAGAGGAGACTGTCAATAGACTGAATCCGAGGTAGGTCCGAATCTTGCCAACTTGCTGGATTCATGGAGACTAACAACAATGATCTTTTTGGCAGTAGATCTGGTGCCAAGTTCATTTCGGGAAGTTCTGACACCATACCTATTTCTACCGCCAAGCAGTCGCATACTGTGTTCCGGGTTGAATGGTGTCATTGCCGGTGAGATAACACGCTTTTGGAACATTCCTCCATCACGTCGCAGTAAAGGGCGCAATGCGATAATACTTGGATTTTGTCTAAATAGAGAAGGACCTAAGTCGTATCTTTTTGTGTAGATGTTAACACTTGACATTAGGTGGACCATGAGCATGTCCCGAAAATTTTACAGTAGAAAACCGTTTTTGCGCCTTCAAATTTAGATATGCCAAGATTCATAATCAGAACTTTGAAACTGTAATCATTATTTTATGAACTGTATTTTGAGTTTGAGAGAGGATTTTGAAGAGGAATTTTTATTTAATTTCATCTTGAAATGTAGTGCTGATAATCATTTTTTCCCCAATATATAACTAAGATTTTATTTTTAAAATATATTTTGTGGGATGAGGAACTTATCTATCTTTTTACATGAATTTCATGCTAAAATATGTTTTTTTTCGTCTAAACATATTAGTTTTGTAAGTCTACATATATGCCGTTAAAGATCGATTGGCAAGCTTTTTTATTCCACAAAATAGTTTATATGACTACAGGTACAGTCACGGCGTGAGCAGCCCGGGGCGGCATGTGCGCACGCGCCTCTACTTCACCAGCGAGAGCCACGTGCACTCGCTGCTCACCGTGTTGAGGTTCGGCGGGTTGCTGGACGTGAGTCTGCTCATACTTAGTTTATACCACTACAGGTACAGTCACGGCGTGAGCAGCCCGGGGCGGCATGTGCGCACGCGCCTCTACTTCACCAGCGAGAGCCACGTGCACTCGCTGCTCACCGTGCTGAGGTTCGGCGGGTTGCTGGACGTGAGTCTGCTCATACTTAGTTTATACCACTACAGGTACAGTCACGGCGTGAGCAGCCCGGGGCGGCATGTGCGCACGCGCCTCTACTTCACCAGCGAGAGCCACGTGCACTCGCTGCTCACCGTGCTGAGGTTCGGCGGGTTGCTGGACGTGAGTCTGCTCATACTTAGTTTATACCACTACCGGTACAGTCACGGCGTGAGCAGCCCGGGGCGGCATGTGCGCACGCGCCTCTACTTCACCAGCGAGAGCCACGTGCACTCGCTGCTCACCGTGTTGAGGTTCGGCGGGTTGCTGGACGTGAGTCTGCTCATACTTAGTTTATACCACTACAGGTACAGTCACGGCGTGAGCAGCCCGGGGCGGCATGTGCGCATGCGCCTCTACTTCACCAGCGAGAGCCACGTGCACTCGCTGCTCACCGTGTTGAGGTTCGGCGGGTTGCTGGACGTGAGTCTGCTCATACTTAGTTTATACCACTACAGGTACAGTCACCGCAATAAAGAAGGCAATAAAATAAAGAGAAAAATATATCTGTGCCGTTCCTACTCGATATAATTGATCGATATACAGTTCGATATCTTTCATTGACTACAAAATTCAGTTTTAATTGTCCTTTTTATAATGTACTTTTATTCATGATTGGTTGCAGGTGATAAAAGATGAGCAATGGCGCCGCGCGATGGAATACGTGTCAATGGTGTCGGAGTTAAACTACATGTCGCAGATCGTGGTTATGTTGTACGAAGATCCCACGAAAGACCCGTGTTCCGAAGAAAGGTAACTACATACAGGCATAGGACTACTGTCAGGCGCAGGAAGAGTACTGTAACATCATTAACATAGCAGTAGTACTGCCAAGTTCGTCCGGGGAAGTGCCGCCAAGCAGTAATGCATTCGCGTTAACAGTTCCGGTTTGAAAGGTGTGGTTGCCGGTGAAATTATAGACACATGAGACAATCCAGAGTTACGGGCGCATACGATGTGACTTGGGTTTTGTACCTAAATAGAGGAGGACGAGAGTTGTATTGCTTGTTATTTCCTATTCCTATAAATCTGGCAGAAATAGAACCAAAATTTGTATTCCTCTCGATGCCCCTCTTTTAAGTAAAATTTAAAGTTTCCTTTTCCTTTTGTTTAGGTTCCACGTGGAGTTGCATTTCAGTCCGGGAGTAAACTGCTGCGTGCAAAAGAATCTCCCACCCGGGCCAGGCTTCCGGCCGCACAGCCGCAACCATTCTACCACTAACAACTCGGTAAGTTAGAAGCACAGTTCTGTCGGTGGATCTGGAATATACGTAAAGGACCAGCAGAATAATCTGCCGCCTGAGCTCCGATTCAAACAACCACCGGTAAAAACCTCTGGTGAGATTCAGTGTTGCATAATGTGTTTCAAGAGGTGGTTCCTTAAGTATGGGAAGACCCAGTTTGAAATGAGAATAGTAGTACTGCTACAATAATTCCGAATTGGGTCTTACCGTACTTAGAAAATGCCATTTGAAAATTAGGTGCGCATGGTTTAGTTAGTTTAATTGAAATGAAAGTCAAATTTTATGGTAGGAATTGTTGGTTTAAATTGTCAAATTTTTGACTATATAATATTTAATCATATTATCTTGAATCTGTAACAGGATAACACGATAACACGATTTCATAAAAAAATCTTAATAGAATACTTGCCAAAGTTTCGATTTCTGTAAATATTCAGTTCGCAACTCAAAATGGCAGCAATTTGACCCACAAGTCAAAATACATTTCAGAATCCTATAACTTCGCCGCAGTCAATTTTTTGTCAAATTAATCTAGTTTTATTGTCAGCAGAGTTCGCCTGAAGAAGTGAAATGCATAGAGGAAGAGGTAGAAGACGATAATATGGCCAGTCAGGAGACATTGCAAGCTAGCGTAAGAATATTGAATTATATTTTGATTTTAGATTTACCACTAAGCGTTTTTTTTTCTTTTTATGTGATTTGGGTGGCGGAACGCGCTGACGGTCCACCTGATGTTAAGTGGTAACCGCTACTCATAGAAAACAACATACGACTCAAGTCCTCTCCGCCAAAGTATGAGATGACCTAAGTCGCATTGTGTTGCGTCCATCACCCCGAGACGGGGTGATGGACGCATGACTTCTCATGCGCCTGCAATTTCACCGGCACCCACTCCCTTCCACCGGAACACAGCAGCACGAGTGCATGACTGCTTGGCGGCGGATTACCAGGTGTGGTGGCAGTACTTCTCTGGGTGAACTTGGCACAAGTTCTACTGCTCCTTTGGGTTGCTCCTTTCGCACCACCTGGGAGACACGTGTAGGGATTCAAAGGGTTATCACGGACGCGGGCAACTTGGGCGCTTTACCTTAAGAAAGTTTACGTACATATAATATTGAAGCAGGATCCTCACATACATGTCTAGCTTCACTCACATCCTCACACGTATCCTTTTAATAATTGTTCTTTATGTTTTCAGTACTTTCGGTTTCATAAAGGCAGAAGTTAGTAAGAAGCGTAGAGTAACGTGTGAGAGCGCTGTAGACTTCTTTGTGGTTTATTCATTTTTCTGGTTTTCATGTTTGGCATAAATTCAACATAATATTCGAGATGATACTAAAAAACCACTAAAATTCATGTTTATTAGAGCCGTTTATCAATTTTCTTAAGACTAAACTACATTTCATAAATGTTTTATTGTTCCATTAGGTGATGTTTGATACATTACAGGAGACAGACGAAATGGATACGTTCTCACCCAAACGGTCTGCTAAAGCCAAACTGAGGCCATCGGATCCTATACCTATATGGTAAGTGTAATTTGCGACAGATTATTTATTACACACAATTTAACACAGCGCCATCTGGCCCCAAAGTAAGCTAAGCATAGCTTGTATCATGGGAACCAGACAACTGATATAATACTTATATGCTTTTTTTATACATACATATTGACCACCCAGATACAGAACGAACACATACCGTGGGTTCGATTCCCACCCAGGAAAAATATTTGTATGACGAATATAAATGTTGTTCTGTGGCAGTATGTAGTATATAAAAGTATATAAGTATTATATAAGTTAACTGGGTTCCCACGGTACAAGCTATGCTTTGCTTACTTTGGGATTAGATGGTGCCGTGTGAAATGTTTACCAATATATATTTTATTTTCATGTGATACTTGCAGCAATCTCCACTACACCGTGAGCGGACACGAAGCGTCGACGCTGGCGGCGCGACTCAACGAGGAACTCCGCGCCAGGAGTCACGCTGACGGCGAGATCATCAGAGAGAGAGCACAGGTATACATATTTTTAATGTGATACAGTTACGGAACGAGCCGACGGCCCACCTGGTGTTCAGTGGTAATTTCTGCCCATAACAACCGATTCGAAGAGCAGTAGAAGTCACGCCAAGTTCGTCTGAGTTAGTACTGCCACTGCCATTTCTGCAGCCAAGCAGTAAGTCATTCGCGTTACTGTGTTCCGGTTGAAAGGTGTGGTTGCCGGTGAAATTACAGACACATGAGACATTCCACCTCCAAGTCTCAGACTTACGGGCGCATACGATGCGACTTGGGTCTTGTCGTACCTTATAGGGGAGGACGCAAGTCGCGTCGGTTGTTATGGGTAGAAGTTACCACTTAACACCAGGTGAGCCGTCTGCTCGTTCCGTAACTGTATGAAAAAAAAAATGTGATGAAAAATGAAAAAGATCGTATGTTTTGTTTACCGAGTCCATCTATAGGGTGCTCTCCCTCTCCCGACTGTTTGGAAGTGAAACGGATGCACTATCACCGTAATGGACCATGGTGACTGGTGATAGATTGATTTATATTATTGTTTTCACAAAAAAACAATACAAAATAACTTGTGTCTAACATAGAATTGCATGGACGTGTTTTCAGAGCGACGAGAAGGAACCCAAGGAGCCGGAAGAGACTGCCCCGCGGGCCAGGAGCTACGACCAGCACAAACAGAGCCACGACAGCGGTAAGTCCAGACGGCTGCGCCTGCGCATGATACCTGCTGCCTGATTCTCTGACTAACCTATCAATTCTAGATGTAGTTTGTCGTAAAATTTGCAAGATAAAACGCTGAATATACTATTATTGCATTGGTTTATCCTAATTTTTGATCAGCTTTGAAAGATTACGTGAAATCTTTGTCAAAATAACTGTTATGAAACCGAAGCCGGTTGTTTCGTTACGTGGTGCCCTTTCCCAGTTATTTTATTTAATTGAGTTTATAGTTTTGTTTCAATCACTGTTCTGTGTTACATATTTTCGTTAACATGATGTTTTGCATGAGTTAGCTTTTATTGAAATTTCGTTGCAGTAACATACACATAGATGTGTAATATAGATTGATAAGAGATACATATTTATATGTGTGCCTAGTCAATCGATACCGGCTTTCAAAATACTAAAAGCTGATATAGCCATTTTTATGATTTTATGTATATCTAAGTTGTTCCACTGCACTAAGTATATTACTGCAACACCAGACGTGTGTTTTATAACTAACCGAATGCGCTGACATAATACATTGTGGGCCGGCACCAGTGGCTCAGACTGGGCAGTTAACGGACGCCGCTCTGCGCTACACTAGCTTGCAGGCCGTGGATAAGCAAGGTCAGTGTGCCGCTACACACACTACACAACGCACACTCGTATACTATACACTCACAAGCAGTGCGCTGACATAATACATTGTGGGCCGGCACCAGTGGCTCAGACTGGGCAGCTAACGGACGCCGCTCTGCGCTACACTAGCTTGCAGGCCGTGGATAAGCAAGGTCAGTGTGCCGCTACACACACTACACAACGCACACTCGTATACTATACACTCACACGCAGTGCGCTGACATAATACATTGTGGGCCGGCACCAGTGGCTCAGACTGGGCAGCTAACGGACGCCGCTCTGCGCTACACTAGCTTGCAGGCCGTGGATAAGCAAGGTCAGTGTGCCGCTACACACACTACACAACGCACACTCGTATACTATACACTCACACGCAGTGCGCTGACATAATACATTGTGGGCCGGCACCAGTGGCTCAGACTGGGCAGCTAACGGACGCCGCTCTGCGCTACACTAGCTTGCAGGCCGTGGATAAGCAAGGTCAGTGTGCCGCTACACACACTACACAACGCACACTCGTATACTATACACTCACACGCAGTGCGCTGACATAATACATTGCACAGAGCCTGTGTTTCGGACTGGGCATACATCGAACCCTACTCCATAACACTACATAGACAGGTCAAATTCAGCAAGCCAATACCCAACAACTTTGCACGTAACGAATTTGAATGAGCGACCGAAGCGATTGTAGTTCTTCGAATTGACTTGGACAAACCGACATTGTGGGTATGTGTGTATGACAGCGAGTTCTCAGTTGTTCGCGAACAACTAGTACATTATGAAAGTCGCATGAGTGTGTTAAACACTCAGGTAACCTGATACCTCAAGCATGTGAATAATTGATAACTCTACACCGATACATTGTTGAAACAGTCCGTGAAAAGGCCTTACAGTGCGCCGCCTTTCCAACCACACACTACGCACAATGCAAACTCGTAACATTCACACGCTGCTTGACGTCATGTAATGAAATGGCGTCCGTATCGGTAGACAGAGTTAGACAATACCACCAACCTAATGCACATAAGTGTAAAGTAAAACGCTTTGTTACACCGAACCATTTAAGAAGCAATATTTCTAATTTTTAACCGACATATATTATAATAACAGTATTCTTTGCAATAAAAAAAATGCAGTTTTATGTTCAAAAAGTGCAAATTCCCTCTTGCCTCACAGTTTCTATGTTGGTGATTGGATTATTGTTATAAGTAATATTTTCTGCGTGTAATATCTTATCCGTTCTGTTTTGCCTCGGTGGAAGCCTTCGTATTGTGCATCCGTGACAGTATATGTATGTATAAGCACTTAGATACACCCTATAATGTACTCGGTACGCTAGCCACGTGCCGCGCACTAATTCATTTGCCGTTCACGGATCATTCTCAACACAAAAATCATAGTGAAGCTTCTAGAATGCAATTATTGTGCCATTGTTGAAAGTATAATCAAAATCGAAATGAATATCATCGCTTTGTAGGCCGCGAATTGTAGTACCATCGTACTCCCTGATCCTAGTTTAGGCATATTTTGTTACTGTGTTTTGTGTGCGTCGTTTATTTGACATTATTACTGAGTCCGTAGTGAAGCGAGCCGCCGCGGGAGATCGGCCGTGGTTGAGCTCATTCTGGTCGGCGATGCTGTGTGTGTTGTTGCATCCTCGCTCCTCACCTGTGTTGTGCGTTTCACTGGCGTTCTCAAGCATGGTTTGAACTAATCGAGTTTAGTTTAAGTTGTGCGGTCGGGACGCCTCCTTCAGTGGTACCTTTCTCCGCGGATCACGTGTGTGCACCGCGGAGTGAGCCCACCACGTCGAGGGTGGCGTCGCGACGGAACGGTCAAACCGCCGTCATTCGGGCTACGGCTAGCGCATCGTGATGTTATCACGATACGTATCGCTCCACGATCACGCTTCGACTCTTTATTTATTTATATTATTTATTTATGATATTAATTTATTTTATTTATCCCCCCATCCGCCCTAATAACACTCGCACATCACATAACACCCGCGTAACCCACTAAACTCGATCCGCCATTCGCGCGGTGGTCGGTTCAGGCCTTGCGCCGCGCGGCCCGCCCCCGCCCTCACCCGCTCTAACAGTGACGGCGCCGTCCGGGCGGCGCGCGAGCGTCGACCCCCTAACCCCCCTCATTAACGTGGACGGCGTCGAGTCCTCGACTAACGAGCTTCCGCTGTCGGCGATAACGTTCGGCTCGAGGGGTGGCGAGACGGCGGAGACGGCGGGGGGGGCCGAGGGTGGGGGGAGGGTCGCGTCGTGGCCGCGACTGGCCGCCGGCTGTAGCGTGTCGGGCGCAGGGCGGCGGCAACGGCACAGCATCGCCGGCCAGATGAGCTACCTCAAGATGCTGGGGCTCGGGGCGCGCGGCAAGCTCTCCGCCGCCGGACTGTTCTCCACCGCCGTCATCTCCGGCTCCAGCTCAGCGCCGAACCTGCGCGTCATGATACCGACCTCCTCCTCTACCAACGGTGAGTTTGTGAACGGCACGCGCAGCGAGTGCCGATCGAGGACGGTACAAATCACCCTTTCCAGACACAATAACACTCATTATCTTCTCGAGATACAAAATATTCACTTGATCGCGTTACTGAATGAAATATACTCTAAATACAAATTAGCCCTGTAACATTAACGACATAATCATTTCGAATAAAAAAATGAGTTTTTTTATATCTTGCTGTTCCAATTTGTCACACACAAAGAAAGCATAATCGATGACGTTCATTGCTATAAAAGCAATTCATTTAGATTCACAGCCTTGTAGCATTCTGTGGTTAAGCCAATATGAATGTTTCCCTGAACATTTCTCACAGTTGTTATCGTTTGCAGCGGCTTTAGAGGGATTCGGCGGTGTGCCCGCGATACGTCCTTTAGAGACGCTTCACAACGCGCTCTCGCTGCGACAATTGGACGCGTTTCTGGAACGCGTGGTCGCGCCGGTGCTGCTGGGCACTCCGCCGCAGAACAACGCGCCGCTGCCGCCCAACAAGCAGCCCTCGCCCACCAGTAGTAAGTATACAACATGCTCTAATACATTGAACCGATAGCAGGTGTTAGGCGCGTTACGCAGGCGCCGGTCACACATTCAATAATAATCTATACATATAATTGTGGACATTTCACACAACGCCATCTAGCCCCAAACTAAGCTAAATATTTGTATCATGAACATAGATGTTTGTTCTGTGCCTGGGTGTTGATATGTATTTAAGAAAAAATAAGTATTATATAATTTGCCTGGTTCCCATGATACAAGCTATGCTTTGGGGCTAGATAGCAATCCATCAATATTTATTTCTTTAATGTTTTCCCAGGCGTGGGTTGGAGTGGTCCATCATCCCTCATGTCATCATCTGGCGAGTTGCCAAGCGGCCTCTCGTCCGCGGGGCCGTCTTCACCCAACTCTTACTATGCTAACTGCGACAACAAAAATAATTCAGAAAGGTAAAACTTGTGGATTTGATAGTGTAGATATAACCCTTTCTGGAATGTATCCGTTTTTTTTTATTTAATGCAGTTACGGAACGAGCTGACGGCCCACTTGGTGTTAAGTGGTAACCTCGGCCCATAACAACCGATGCGACTTGGGTCCTCCCTTACTAGGTACGACAAGACCCAAGTCGCATAGTATGCGCCCGTAACTCTGAGACATGTAGGTAGAATGTCTCATGTGCCTGTAACTTCACCGGCAACCACACATTTCAAACCGGAACACAGTTATGCGAATGTGTTACTGCTTGGCGGCAGAAATAGGCATGGTGGCAGTACTTCCCCGGACGAACTTGGCGAGAGTTTAAAATTACAGGCACATGAGACATTCCACCTACAAGTCTCAGAGTTACAGGCGCATACGATGCTACTTGGGTCTTGTCGTACCTAGTAGGGGAGGATCCAAGTCGCATCGGTTGTTTGGGCCGAGGTTACCACTTAAAACCAGGTGGGTCTTTGGCTCGTTAAAGTAGAGAAAAAAAATAGCATCCTACGATTCGTTTCATATAGAAACAAATTGAAAGGCCTTCAATCATCTGCATGTTTTACTTCTTTTTTGAAGGGTAAGCTCCAATGTCGTGCAAATCGCTCCTTGTACAGTAAACATTTGTTTTTACTTCAGTTTCAGTGTAATATTACCCACATTAAGTAAACTTATCTGTAACAGAACATGGTTTCAGCATTGCAAAATTCTGTTTTATCTGGGTATCCATTTAATCACTTTGTCACTGTACTTCATAAAAACTAATCCCGCTTGTATATTTATCCGTGTTCCGACTTTTACACACAACGCACTCACAAAATACTTGTGAAATTTCCTTGGAAAATAAATGACAAAAAACAAATGACTTGAACGACACGACAAAGAAAGTCATTCGCGATTACAATGCTGTCGGCAAGTAACTAATATAAGATCATGAATTAATTTGCAGTCGTTGTGTACAGCGCTAAGTTCCAGAAAACAAAACTGTGATGGCGCTGCCGCTAGCAAAGATCCTTCCTCATGAACTTTACAAGTTAGCTTCGGCTCGTTCATTTTTTATTCTCGCAATAATGATACTGTTACTTCTGGAGCGGGCTGTTATACATCAAAACTTTGGAGGGCAGTTTCTGAGGACACACACACACCCCCGCGCGCACACCTACACACACCCCCCCGCGCGCACACCTACACACAGCCCCGAGTGCACACCCACACACACGCCTGTGCGTACAGTACAGAGTAATGATAGTAAAACAAGCCTGCCCAAAACGTGCCAGAGCTAGTATATGAGACGCGACCGCGGCCCACGTTGGTTCCAGTAGCCACTGGAGGGGGGTCCCCCGGTGGGACGGGGAGCCGGCCACGCTGTGCGAGTCCACTCTGCACCCGCTCATGCCGCACTGCAGCGTAGCACCAGGTATACACACACACTCCTTACATCCCCATACTCCTACTCCGCGGTACCTTGCCATCGGCAGCCAGTTGGCTGCGCAAGGTTTATGTCTCCTACCACGTGCAAGGGAGATGGATAGAGATAACAACGTTTTGGTTTACAACAAACAGAGCTGTCATTATCCATTCTGGATGATCAAAGTCAAAAACTTTATTTCCATAGAATTCAATAAATGGCTTGGAAACGTCAATAATATTCAAAACATAATGTCACGCGTACTTGTCGCTAAGTTTGACGCCTCTATCCGACACTCCATGGAAGAACAGGCCAGAAACCCATAAAGGAGGGCTTCCTTTTTTTTCGCGAGCACGATCCTTGTAACAATATGAGTATTTAGATCTATGTTACATTTATGATCAGTAAGCATGCACTTCGAATGCACCATGGTACTGTAAGATAACATCCCACTCGACAATAATGGTTATACCTACTCATTAACTAAATCGTGCGCTGCATGAATAGTAACGTTGCTTGCTTATTCTGCTGTCCTTTAACTAAAAGGCCGTTAAGCCCAAATTGTTGTTTTTGAGATATGTTCAGAGACCTCTTTTTAATTCCTTATAAATCCGTCACTTAGAGCCTACTATTTTTTTTATATTTCTCGGAACTGATTATAATTTGAAAACGTTTCTTAGACAGAAAGATGGAGAATTTTGAACTGTATCGCTTCCTATTAATAGTCAAAATTGTCATTTTGAGGGTTTTAACGGCTTTCTAGTTAAAGGACGGCAGTATTATTTCTATTGTCCACATAGTACCTAAGGATCGATCAGTTTGAGAGCATAACTAGTTACGTGTGTTTTGTTGATAAAACGCATGCCTGTGCTCTTGAAATTTTCTACGAAGGCAAGAGATATTGTTAGCTCTAAAAGCTGTTTGCATATATGACATAGACGAAACAGTCTAGTCATCGAGTTGGACATCGCCAGCGAGCCGTTATTATAAATTACTGCCAATTTATTTTATTTATTTTTATATAATTTAGGTTATAGAACTGACGTCCCACCTGATGTTAAGTGGTAACCGCCACCCATGGACAACAGCAATACGACTCAAGTCCTCTCCACTAAAGTACGAGATGACTCAAGTCGCATTGCGTTGCGTCTATCACCCCGAGACGGGGATGTTACGTCTCATGCGCCTGCAATTTCACCGGCACCCACTCCCTTCCACCGTAACACAGCAACACGACTGCATCACTGATCGGCGGCAGATTACTAGGTATGGTGGCAGTACTTCTCCGGGCGAACTTGACAAGTTCTACTGCTACTTTGGGTTGCTCCTTTCGCACCACCCGGGGGACACGTGTAGGGATTCAAAGGGCTATCACATACGAACGCGAGAAACGTGGGCCCCCCAAAGTAATTATATATCTGGCTGAGGCTGCTGGCGGATTTTTGCCTTACGGCTATCCAGCTACATTACTAACCACCTACTCATTTATGGGTATGTTGTTTGTTATTGCAATAACAAGAATTGAGGTGACACAGGTTCATCTATTAGCGGCGACGTGACTCCGGTGTCGCTCGCGTCGGAGCTCGACTGCAACAGCAACGAGGCCACCGCCGGATCCATCACCGACCACGATCTACTCGTATGTACCTACTTCACTATATCCAACAAGTTTAACCAAAGAGGCTTTTTTTTTGGTGGACTATTCGTACTTCGCCATCATAGCTTTTACTATGGGAACAGACAAAAGATAGAATACATACATATTTTTTTTTTTTTTTGTTGAGTAGTTTGCATATGCTATTGTACCTCAAAAGTCAAAAACTTTATTTCCATAGAATTCATAAAGAAATGGCTTGGAAACTACCTTGCCACACAGACAAAAGATAGAATACATACATATTTTTTTTGTTTTTTTGTTGAGTTGTTTGCATATGCTATTGTACCTCGAAAGTCAAAAACTTTATTTCCATAGAATTCATAAAGAAATGGCTTGGAAACTACTTTGCCTGTAGCTTGGACCTAAATAACTAGTCATGTTATGGTGCCAATCAAACAATAGACCCCTATTAATTGAACTGTAGCATTCAATGTAGGTTTTACATTGCAATTTCATCACATTTCAGAGCGGAGAAGGCGAAGACGACGAAGAAACCCTATCAGCCGACCCGTGCGGATCTCCAATGAGAATGATCCGCAACGACCTCAGCCCCCAAACCCACGCGTCCGCCCTCCTCCCCCCGCTCGACTTCCTGCAGCCGTCCACTAGCGCCACCCCCGACTTCTACGGGCTAAACTTGCAACAGACAAAGGAAACTTTCCACAAAGACATACCTTCGAGCAGCAAAAACTTCAACCTAGAAAGTGAAATCGTGAAATGCACGAAAGACGACACCCAAATAATAACAGAAATCGGCTCACTGAGTAAAGAGAAGAATAAAAACAAACAACTTGAACTATTAAATAATGGAAGTAGAAGATATAGCGACAGTAGTGCGCAAAAGAGTAATAACGCGCAGGCTAACGTAGCGGGTAGTAGGTTCAAAACCACGCCGGTCGCTGATGACTTGCGCAGACCCAGCACGTCTAGCGAGACCGCGGGGAACAATAACGTTGGCGACGCACCACCTTCCGTCACTAAAGCTAAGAACTCCGCTATCAAACCTGGGTTTACTATTTCAGAAACCTAGCTAGCAGGTAGGTTAGTGCAGAGTAGTGAATATGAGCTGTGACAATTTCACGTCCGAGCTAGACCCATCGCACTAATGACAGTGGTATTCAACTGTTATGTATGTAACTGGGCGTAACTGGGTAACTGTTATTTTGGCAAGTGTTGCACTGAGTTGGTTAGGTAGGTGTTGTTGTATTTTTTTTAAGGAATTGTTAGTTGTGTAGCATTTTATTGCAATAGTGCATTATTCTTGTTTCAACGTACAAGTAGGTTATAATGTCTGACTATTGTAACCATCAACTAGAACAATGATGAACAGTTTTTTTCCAATTATGTCATCATATGCACTTAGAGATTTTGAAAGTATTCTATTCAAATATCATTATTAATAAAAAAAAATGCATTAATATTATAATTTTGAATAAAGTTGAAGGTTTAACTTTTAAATTTAAATATTCCTCATGGTTTTTAATTGAGAAATGTTTGATAAATGCAAAACAATAATCAAGTTTACATATTTTTGTCAAGCTTTTTTCTATCTGTTGCGTTAAAACGCTTTATTTCTCATGAAATGATAAATCATGTAGCCTAAATATTAGAAAATATACATATATTTCATACAATACTGTACAGCATGTTTTATTTTTAAATTACCAAGGCAATATTCAAGTGAACATTCAAGATTCTTGGGGAGACAAGAACACTAAAATTATGGATAATAAGGGGCTGTCAGCCCCAAACAAACAACTTTAAATAATTTTCAAGTAACAAGGATACTTTTTATCAAAATCTATCATTGTAAAACTATGAGCACTAAATACTAGTTGCAGGAAGATTAAAAAAAACATCTTTAAAATCAAACAGCTTAAAGCTTTGGCTCTTTATTAATATCACGCAAACAATAATTTATCAGCATACTCTAATTAAACTTAAAACTTATGACCAGACCATCACAGAATAAAAAGCTAATGCAACTGAGAGTTTACTCAGATTTGAGGAAAGGAATTTTAGGTGCCATGTTGACAAGAGAGAGCATGGAATTGAAGACTCCGGTGCGTACGAGGCCCGGCCACAGCAGCATCACAGATGTCAGAATATAAAGCAAGAAGGTGTTGTTGATCGATGAGGCGATCCAGGACAGTGTGCATAGCATGCTGATGGATATTATGTAGTACTGAAACAAAAAATGGATGTTAGTCGCGTGGTCCCCGCTATATAACTCAGTAATGTCTAGATTCCAGATGCAAAGCTGGTAGCATCAACCTCAAGTTATTTGCAAAGTTTCATATCTATTTTTTTCCATGTTAGTCTTTTTCTGGCATGCCACAGTTTGGTCCTCTTTAGTATAGTAATGAAATTATCTTCATACTTACAATAGTAGGGCTTGTTTCCCGCAGAGAATAGAATGTACGGATTCTTTGGAATGTTTTGTTATAGGTCACAACAATATTATTGCAAATATCAATGAACATCTTCTCATGCTGGCCTGTCCAAGCGCTGGGACCATAGATCAGGTTGCTCACAACTGGTACAATAAAGTCAACAAAATTGAGAAGCAAGCCGACCACTGCAAATGTTGCCAGAGAATTTAAATCCATAATCCAAATGAGAAAGTATAGTAATGAAACTGTGCCGAATATGGCACATGGATGCCATTGCTGTTCCCATAATATGACGGATTTCAGGGTTAGCAGAGCCATTCGCCATCCTTCTAGCAGTCTCTTCAGTTTCTTGACTTGCTCTTCCTAAAAAATTCAATTATTTATGATTATAATTTTCTTCAATTGATGACCATGTTTTGTGTTTGGAATGCTGCAGCACTCTGATATGGAATATTGTTTTATTCAGCATGCAATTCAACAACAAATTCAATACAAATTTGCTCAAAATTGCAAATTTTCAGTCGAATAATATGACTGAAATTCCTATAAAGTTAAAAAAACTCATTTATAGAGAGCATAGCTTTAATATTGGGATATGAAGAAAATTTTATTATGAACTAATGATTACCTACCTACCGTACATTTAAAAATGTTCAACAAAGAACAAAAAAGGCTATATGAATTTACAAACTTACCTGATCTTGGGGTGTAATGTAATTCGTCATTTCTCTAAACGAATTTACAAGAAATAAGTACAGCGAGAAGCTCAAATCGAAGATTTTGGTTTTACGACGGAAAACTCTCCCGTCAATCACAAAATCAATCAAACTAGCGTTTTTCTGCGCCTCTACTGAAGTTCGATGACCGCTTTACTTGACGTTGGCATAAATGTCGTTATTTAAAATAATATTAGTTTTTGAGCCGGCAATGGCATTTTCGACTTTGTTTGTAATTCAACTGTTCGATATCCAGAACCAATTTTACATAATGAATGTGAGTTAATATAAGAAAAACTTAAACTCAGTGGTATAACGTTTAAATAATTACTAATTGAACAAAATATCAATCGCCCGGACTTCTTGGTAATTTATTTGGTACTAGAACCCGCCCCGGCTTCGCACGGGTGCAACGTAAGTAGTGATGTGGTGTCAGTGTGGGGTGAAATAATATGAATATTGTGATTAACAGCATAAGTACTTACAAAGAGAAGAAAATAATAAGATAGCATTTACGATGAAAGCTCTCAGTCGGCTTAATTTCTTTCGACATCTTGAACATACATTGACATCGTCATATTTCAACAAATGATCACAAAATAATATTAAATTACACGTAGCATAAACCTTCATCACTCTATCTATTGATGAAAACTGCATTAAAATACGTTGCGAAGTTTAAAAAATCTAAACGTACACGTACAGAGGGACAGACGGCGGGAAGGGACTTGGTTTGGAATTTTTTATGCTACGTAGGTATAAATAAGATTGTTCTGGCTATTATGAATAAATTGCTGGAGGAACATGTTAGCTAAGATAGTTCGAGGGAAAACAATAGCAGCGTTGAGCTCGCCACTTGGCACGTCGACGGTTCCCACGAAAGTTGGAACCCACGAGACGAACAGTGACCTGTTTAGGCTCTACCTACATCTTCGGGGATAAAGCTTGATTACGTATGAAAGTTGCAACTGTGATGACGTTCCAGCTCCATTTTAAGTCTTATTTAATAAATATTCCTTTGTAACAGTTGAACGTATTACACACCTGTAGATCCGTCCATTAGACGTGTTGTAAGTAATTAGGTATGTAGGTGTCCTGGATGTTTATAAGTTTAGATTTATAAAACCTGTTACTAAACCACTTGTAATCCTACTAATACTATAAACGTGAAAGTTTGTTGTATGCATGTTTGTTACTCTTTCACGCTCAAACGGCCGAATGGATTTGGATGAAATTTGGTATCAAGATAGCTTATATCCTGGATTATCACATAGGCTACTTCGATCCCGGAAAAGTGCAGTGTTCCCGTGGGTTGACTTACGTACCGCAGGGCGCAGCTAGTTTTAAAATAAACTTACATGTACTTACATAGTGATATCCTCAATTGATTTTGTACACAATAAAAACGAAATTTCAACGATAAACCATTTATGTATATTTTTCCAACATAGACTTGTATAAAAATATTATAGTGATACAAAAATAAATCACATTTATTTATTATTAGTCTTGAAATATAAAAGCATTGTCCACAGATACAAACAATTATGAATAGATATAAAAATTGTTTATTAAAATCTAAAAATAAGTAGGTACTCATATTTTAATGCTGCATCTGCTTGTTCGATCTAGGTGTTAATATGTATTTACGAAAAAGTATATATGTATTCTATCAGGCATCGGGTTCCCATAGTACAAGCTACGCTTAGTTTGGGGCTAGATGGCGATGTGTGAAATGTCCACCAATATTTATTTATCTATTTAGTGTATGTTTGTTTGTCCAGTATTCATTACTTATACCATTCATCATATTGCAATGAAACTTTGCTAGGCTGCTGTGCAACACCCACGAAAATTCCTCAATTTGCAAAAGGATAGGTGGCATTGCAATGCATGCTGGGTACATACGTGCTAGTATTACATAAATGCTACGATAAGGAGAGATGTGCCCAGATAATAAATTACTATACAGAACACTAGCTATATCAACGTTTTGTATTTTAGGCTCTTCGTTATACTTATTTCGAGTAAGGTCGGCAAGTGTAAGTCAGTATTTTATTTAATTAGTTTTAAGCTGTCCTATGGAATGTGACAGGATTAAGATTTATTAAAGTTAAGTGAGTTGTTATTACTCCACTCGACGGAAGTAACGTTTGGCGGGTTTAGAGGCTTTATCGTGGCTGAGCGTCTGAAAAAATAAAAAGTATTATATAGGTATAGATGATAACATTATCTTTGACCTCTGGTCCTATCAAAAAATATGGATGTACTTATTTATGTTATAATTAATTTGTGATCTGGAGCTTGTGGTCTCGGTGTAAGCTCATGATTTGTGGTCTCCTACATACATAATTAAAACTGGAAGAAATAAATCATAATCAAAAAAACACTTCAAATTGCCATGTCGCCAGGGAATGAGGGAGACTGACCATAGACATGAGACTATGCTAAGTCTCTGATCTGACTCATCAAGAGTGTGGCGTGTGTTAATATGTACACAATTATATAATACATAAGTATTCTATTAGTAATCTGATTACCCTAGTACAAGCTATGCTTAATTTCGGACGAGATGGCGTTATATGAAATATCCACTGATATTTATTATTTATATTATTTGACTCAAACCACACTGTTATAAATATTAAAACAATAATATTCATGATCCCTAGAGTAGGTTCAGAAATATACTTGTCTAGTTTTAATAGGTACTTACCACCACAACTCCTTCATCACTAAACTGGTACAGGCGGCCACACTTAGCTCCATTATCTGGTAACACCGATGTTGTTTCTAATACTGTGTCACTAATTTTTTTGGTGACACTCTGTAAGATGATAAAAACTTGTTTAAAATAGATATGTAGGTATTAAGTAGTTTTAGGAGAGTAGGTAGAATTTGAGGAGTTAATCAGTCTCTTGAGGTTATCAGGGGTACACATGTTAAACCCTAAAGTAAAAGATTTGTTCCCAAACACCTCACAGTGTCACTTGAGAACCAGTTCCCCGGTCAGGCGTTGCATGGCACCACATTGGCTACATAGCCACATAACATCAGGTGATATGCAGTCAAAAACAAAGTCAGAAATTAAAATAAAATGAAAAGCTGGTAAAGTCTTAAACAGCATCAAAATATAATCAAGTCCAGGTGATATATATTGATAAAGAATGTTCTAAGGAAACATAATAAAAGTTAGGTTTCCTTAGCTAATTTGCTTGTCAAGACTACAGCATATTAATTGTATCTGTTGAGTATGCCTAGTTAAATCTAGTAACGCTTACTTTAATTGTGTTGGTAGGCATTTTCTCATCATATTCTTCTCCAAGTTTGAATTTGTTCTCCGCTGTTCTTAGCAGAGACACATTTTTTATAACCAAGTTGTCACCATCCTCAGTTATCTCCATCAGGGGTGAAGACATATTCATCATTTTACGGGCCACGTATGGCACTCCTGTGACAAAAGTACATAACTTCTATTATTAGCAGTAGGTCTGTCTGTCTGAGATAGCAGCGATGTAATATAATCACATTATAGTTAACTGATGTTAATAAAATTAAAACTAGGATGTTGGCCAAAGTAGCGGAAGACTTAGTTGTACCACTGTGCTGAGGGAGGTCAGGAAGCGCTGAGTAACACAGATCAGACAGCAATCAAATGGCACTGTAATAAGATCAAGTCTAGGTGGTTGGATGGTATGTGATTCCCACATTTCACTTACCTTTCAAATTTGAACCTTGAATCTTTATGAGTAGCAATCATAATGAAAAACTTACTTGCATTAGGGACATCCATTTCCGATAATCAGGCTTAACTTATACTTTACGAAATACATTAATTATAATTGTTACTCACCAACCGCTGCAAAGTAGTCATCAATGTCTTCATTCTTGTAGTGCTGATATTTCCCTGCGATTGACGGCATTGTAACTGGATTTACACTAAGTATTGCACTCCACTGGATACCTGTTGCACAAATAGAGCGCGTTAAACCGGATAACCGGTAATGCAGTAATCTAATCAAATTAATTTATCAATCACGTACAGATGATATGTTACCGATTAATTAGCTCAGAGCCGAATAAGCTGATCGCTACGCGGGCAGCGGCAGTGACAGTTTTTTGCAAGCTTGACCCGTCTCGTCTATCTAATATTGATAAGCGCGCAATGTAATACATAACAATACCTACCAAGTGTTCAACGGATAAGAGTAACTCGAAGAAAATAACAGTTCCCTCTATTCAATGTTCTATCAGATTTCTTTGTAATTTACTTGTCTTTACATAGTATTATGAATCACATAGCCGTGACCGCAAAAACATTCCAATTATCTTCGCTATACTATAAGTTCCCGGGTCGGTTAGATTACTTACTACTACTATGTTTTAATAAGGATCGGATGACAGACGATGACACTGGAATTTTGTTTGTTTACCATTACCGCACTGGGTCAAGTCATGTGCGTCTTGACGTATTTCGTCTCGAACGTCACAGCTAAGTTGGCAATAACGCTCTAAGGCCCTATACTATTTATTAGACTTCAATATTCAGCACGCGAAACTTTCAGTCCATCCATAGATATAAATTTCGGTACGCTACGCTCGCAAATTCAATGGCTAAGTTCATTCTGCATGAATGATGTTTAACAAACAAAGTAAAGGCACCTATGAACATCCTGTGGTTAAAGTAGTAGCTAGAACTTTTAGTGCTTTTTTTAACATCGTCAATCCCATAGAGATAATCCATGGTCAAACCATTTTGACAGCTGCTGCGAATTGGTGGTTCAAACGAGACATTGACATTTATATCAACATTTAATAAAAAAAAAACAACAGTGAACTCACGAGCCAACGGGCAACACTAATTATGTTCAGTGGATGTTTGTAAGGTGTGCTGTTTCAGTTTTTGTTTTGATTTTCTAAAAACTCGTACGTTCACGTACAAATGAAGTGTTATTGTAAATATTACGCGATGTTTTTTATGTAGCTACTTAAAAGTGATTAATTTCTATACAAAGTAGTTAATATATTATTAAGTGTAATCTTTGTGCTAGTTTGGTGAATCTCGTGAAGTGTTTTCTCATCGATTTCCCTGAATTTAAGTGTAAAGGTTGAAAATGGGTGATAAAGAGGATTATTTGACGCCGTATCGTGTGTTCTTTGAGAATTTCGCTGCTACCGTCAACCCGAAAGACCAGCTTCCAGTGAAAATAGCTGGTTACACTATCACAGAATCTGAGTTGACTGGCGAAGTGCTTTACTGGATTACCCTGTACCTAACCGAAAAGTGAGTTAATGATCTTTACTTCTATGTTTCTTTTTAAAACACTAGACATGGTTGTCTATCCCATTCATACATTATTGCTTGATCAAATCATAATACAGATAAGACAAGCCCTACATGACTAAGGCAGTGATATGATAGTGATAGTAGGTCATATCGAAAGAAACTTCTAAATCCTGCCTTTTCATAACAAGAAAACCCTAGTATTACTAAAATTTAATATAACATTGCTCACCATTGAATTTTCCTGACTAAAATGCTCATAACATTATTAATCAATGATTATCTACCACTATGAATTGTGATAAAACATAGTACATAAAATTCCCCCCACAAGAGGTCTCTAAGTGTGTTAGTGTTTAATAATAATGTACAAATGCTGATTTTTGTGTAGTCTGCAGATTGTCACATGATTAATTTCAGTACATTTTGTACAATCGTGAAATTAAAATCTCATTAATTTGATAAAATTTTATAAATTAGATAATCTTTGTCTTTGATAAATCAAAAATATATTCATAGAAGTACTTTTATGGTAATTTTTCTACATGTAATTCACTTATAAGGATTTACTACATCATTAACCGGGTACTTTTTAAAATTATTTCTTACGGAACAGCATGAATTCATGCACAATAAACATTGAAATAAATAATGTCAATAAATAACTTTTCAAAAATTTATGCTTATTGTAATTAGTAAGGAAGTAATATATAGGTACTTTTGCCAACATATAAAAATGTGGAATATGTTTGGAAGAGGTAAGGAAATTGAACCTACAAATCTATTTAAACATAGAAACTTGAATCTTACTGATCGTTAAGATCAAATTTATTAATATATTCATTGAAATGCCTGCCGGATAAACTACATACCTTAGCTCCAGGGGTCAAGGTCACGCACACACACAGGACTGGTCCCAGATACTGTGAACCTGTATTTTACATTATGAATTAAACAGTATTGCTTGACATTTTTAGTATGGTAAAAGAATTACTTAACGTAAATTTAAAGTGTAAGAGGTCCTTGTCATTTTTCAAAATAATATTGTTACGTAGATATGTTAAAAAGTATCAGAATTGTTAAAAAATGTTACTTATCTATACAAATAAATAAAATTGGAGTGTCTGTTTGTAATATTAAAATAACCGCTTTTTACTAAGTGCATATAGATGTATACACGGTACATATACCAAAACAACATTTTTCACAAATTTTTGTCTGTATGTCTGTCTGTTTGTTCCGGCTAATCTGTGAAATGGCTGGACCGATTTTGACGGAACTTTCACTGGCAGATAGCTGATGTAACAAGGAGTAACTTAGGCTACTTTTCCAGGGGGGTAAATAGAGGTGCGTGATAAAACCAAATTTCACACGGATGAAGTCGCGGGCAACAGCTAGTTTAAATATACATTCGAAGAGAATTTACAAATAAAATATGTACATTTCTACACTATCAACGATCTCTACAGGGCATTGACCCAGGGGTTTCTGAGGGCCATAGCAGGCATTTGTTCAAACAAATTATAAAATTAAACACTTGAACAGGTGTGTACAATTTTTGTGCATCCTTTGTTGTGTTGGTGTTTTTTAAATGAAAGAATTTGTTATGATCATAGTCAAGCTGAACTTAGCTACTATGTTTAATTGCATGTTATTATGTAAATGGTGTGGTACAGTCAATACCAAAAGTTATTTGATATTGCTGTTCAGCTGGTATTGCCTTATGCTAAATTAATTAACTATCTAACTAAAGGGTCAATTCATACATAGTCGAGATTAGTATAGCAACCTATTTGTACACATATCAGTTCCCCTCATCCTCACATGTATACATTATTAGGTTATATTTTGATCCTATTTACTTAAGAGTACTCTGGCCTCACGGCTCAGATGATAGTAACTCGGCCTTCTGTGCTGTAGGTTGTGGGTTTGTTTCCTACCCAGGACAAAAATCTAGTTATCTAGTTCCCATAGTACAAGCTATGCTTAGTTTGGGGCTAGACAGCACTGTGTGTGATGTCGGCCGTTAATTATTTATTATTTACAGTAGGAAATCGGTATTTTTATCCTAAGGCGGGTAACCTACCGCCGCCAGCGTCGAGGATTAGCGAGGAGTTAAGCTAGGAACTAGTATCAAGTCGGCTATAAAAAAAGTTTGGGCGTCTAACTTGCAACCACGAAGCTTAAGTCTAGTGGTATTTATGTATAAGAGTATCTCTTAGGGGTTGTTTTGTGGTCGACAGATAGAAGCTGAAAGATTTCTTAATATCACTGGGATACAAATAGTGAATAGAGAATTCTCACCGGCAATGTGAAATTGCATCTCTTCATCAATCCTACAATGTTGAGCGAGAAAAGATTTGATAGCTGTCGCTTACTCGAAGCAAGAGAGGCTATAAAGCGTAACGCGTTGGTCTAATGTCTAGGTAGAAGTATGGGTCAACAATATTTGTACTAGACTGTACTATAGTAAGTGACCATACATTTACGTAACAAACGATTCATGGTTGGCGGGACAATCGGGGCGTTACTCATCCCGCGATAGAACCTCAACCATGGAATACATAAATATTGTATGCTACGCTCACTGAAGGCTCATTTCACTCATAGTATCTATGTCATCATCTTCTAGCCAATATCCTAAATTATTTGGGGTCGATGCACTTTGTTTTTCGCTTCCACACTTTTATCAGTCGATATCGAAGCATTCTCTCTCCTATCATCCCTTACACAATCCATCCATCTATTTATTCTTTGTCTCCCTCTTCCCTTCCGTCCAACAGTATTCATATTCTTCACTCTTTTTGTTACATTTGTTTCATCTTATACGTAATCTGACCAAAACGATTCCCTTTAAACTTTTCTGTCAGAGGCTACTTCCAAATTTCCTCTTATATTCTCATTCTTTTGTACATCCATTTGCGTTACATTCCCATCTCCGTATGTTGTGTTATATGTGTGTTATTTAATTCTTATGTCATAAAATATTTTTAATAAATGTTCATATTTAAGTAGTGAAATCTAAAGCGCTATTTAGTACCAACTAATATGTTCGCCGAATAATATATAGGGTCAATTTTCATTTAGTGTAGAAAGATTTGCTATGCAGCATGCAGCAGTTGCTACCATGGTGAAGGAAAACATCATAAGAAAACCGACACATCCTAGAACCAAAAATTCGAAGTAATGTGTCAACTGCACAAATGGAGCCTCTTTGAGGTGCACTTCAATTCTGTTACCACACTGGTTTGAGTCAGTGACCTGATTAGTAGTAGTACCGCGGTACGTTCGCTACGGTCGCTCGCCTCCCGCTTTTCAATAGCTATACGAGTTAGCCGCATTTATTTGTACATACGTATTTCAGTACAAAATCGACGCGATAATAGGATCCCTCACAACTTGTGTACTACTCGTGTATGGGTCTGCCGAGAATCAACATGGGAATGGCGGTTTTGTGACACGGAATACTACGAGCTAACCGCATGACGCATACTATGGTCACATGGTCACCACAGTTTACCTAAAATAAGTTTCATGTGAGTAATCGCGATAGTGACTGTTGGGTGAGCTGTGGACCTACCTATGACAGGTGACAGGATATTCGTGCGGTCGTGTGTCATTTGCGTATTTTTTTTAGTTAAAGTTGTAATGTACTGTTGTGAAAGAAGAGCAGTAGAACTCTCGCCATGTTCGCCCGGGGAAGTACTGCCACCATACCCATTTCTGCCGCCAAGCAGTAACGCCTTCGCGTTACTGTGTTCCGGTTTGAAAGGTGTGGTTGCCGGTGAAATTACAGGCACATGAGACATTCCACCTACACGTCTCAGAGTTACGGGCGCATACGATGCGACTTGGGTTCTCCTCTACTAGATATGATAAGACCCAATTGGCATCGTATGCGCCCGTAACTCTGAGACGTGTAGGTGGACTATCTCATGTGCCTGAAATGTCACCGGCATTCACACCTTACGAACCGGAACATAGTAACGCGAATGCGTTAGTGCTTGGCGGCAGAAATGGGCATGGTGGCAGTACGTCCCCGGGCGAACTTGGCTAGTTCTACTGCTCTTAAAAGTTTGTTGTCTTGTCACCGTGTTTTTATTTTTATTTTTATTTATCGGATTCTAAAACTTGAATTCAACACTTGTAACCTGAATGCTCTATTTATCTAACTAATGCTGTAAGCATTGCTAGTCTTGCATATTATAGTATCCATGCTCATTGGCCATACCAGAACTTGATTATATTGTTCGTCTTCATTGCGTAACACTACACAATTCTGATATTTACTCATTTTTTATTTAGTATCGTTTTCACATCGTTGACTGGCTTGACAGCTCAATTGGTAGTAACTATGCCTTCTGCGCTGTAGGTCGTGGGTTCGATTCCCACTCAGGACCAAAATTTGTGTGACGAACATAGGTGTTTGTTCTGTGTCTGGGTGTTAATATTATGTATTACATACAAACATCTATGTTCGTCACACAAATGTTTGTACTGGGTGGGAATCGAACCCACGACCTACAGCGCAGAAGGCAGCGTTACTACCAACTGAACTGTGAGGCTAGTCAACGATGTGAAAACGATACTAAATAAAAAATGAGTAAATATCAGAATTGTGTAGTGTTACGCAATGAAGACGAACAATATAATATAATATACATATACTAAGTACTTAATATTTTAATATTAATATACTAAGTACTTAATATTTTTCGAGTACGTGGAGTGATAGTACTTTATATTTACATTTCGGATTCAATATTTTGCATCGTCCGTCGTTGCGATGTTTTGCGGCGAGGAGATAAGTCATCGAGCTCTTAAGTACAAGTTATATAACTTAAGAGCTTATTATGCAGAATCAAGATCCTTGAAATACGGCTGCATGTAATACGGCCGTCATAATGAAAGCCAGACAGCGAGATACAAATTAATTAAGATCTAGACGTGGGAGTAGCCTTTTGTTAGATAACCTTTATTATTATATACGTTGAAGAAATTCTTTCGAAGCTAGACTATGATGTAAATTTACATCTCGCAATATCCTGTTATTAGTTCCCGGAACATGGACGAGGTCTGTTTTTTTAAATAGCCCCAAAGTTAGCTAAGTAAATAGCTTGTATCATGGGACCAGACAATTTATATAATACTTAAATAGGTACTTATTTTTTGTAAATATATACATATAATACATATATCAACACCCAGACACAGAATAAACACCTTTGTTCGTTACACAAATGTTTGTCCTGGTTGGGAATCGAACCCACGACCTACAGCGCAGTAGGCAGGGTTACTACCAACTGAGCAACGTGTATTGCGCATATAAATCTCTTTCAATTGAAAAACTCATGGGTGCACGTCGGAATTTGAACCGGCGACCTCCGGATTGAAACTCGGGGTCAGTACCACTAGACCACCACGCTCTGATATGATCATTAACATTACTGAACTAGGCGTCGACTAGGTACGAATGTATTTACTTGCAGTATTTCAAAATAGAATGTGCCACTTGCCAATCCGTTGAGATCATCATCAAGATGATACAGAAATTGCATAAAGCCGCGAGTGGGAATGACAAAACCAACTAGACAGAGGTCGAGTTGAGACAACGTAAATGATTACTGCTAAACAACTAGGTATATAGATGGTGTTTTTAATTGCATCCATCCGAAAAGACACGATGCGAGTAAAACTTCGATTATATGTGGGTTGGGTTAGGACAAGATTCTGTTTAATTTTTTAAATCTGCGAGCTTACAATAATAAAAATAATAATATTGGTGGACATTTCACACAGCGCCATCTAGCCTCAAAGTAAGCTAAGCCTAGCTTGTATCATGGGAACCAGACAACTGATATAATACTTACATACATTTTTTTTTTGTTAAGACAAATATTATACACATTCAAACCCAGACACAGAACAAACATCTATGTTCGTCACGTGTTTGTCCTGGGTGGGAATCGAATCCACGACCTACAGCGCAGATGGCAGGGTTACTACCAACTGAGCTATGAGACCAGTCAACAATGCTGTAAGTACAAGTTTATGGTATAACGCTCGACTCCGAGACTACACGCTGCAATCTGCTCCGGTGTGCTCATGTTTTATTGAATAGAGGCCTGTGAGTGGGTTTGTAACACAAAATTGATCTCGATTCAATTATTCATCAATACGATCGCCGTCTCTGTGCGTCATATTGATTTTAATGCAGTCTTCAGGACCAGATAGAGTGATTCAAGAGGAAGGTTTATACGTAAAGTTTAATATTGTTTTTTTATGAATATATAAATTAATAATGATTCTATAAATTAATGTCTACCTATGTCTAATTTGTATTTAATTTGAATTTGAAATATGACGATAATTGTTTAATTGTCAGAAGAAATAAAGCTTTACTGGCTTACAACGCGTACACTGGCGTAAACCAATAGATTTGTATATCCTTATTCAATTATATTAGACCGTTGTCTTCTATTTTAGGCTTATAATGTTCTGCTACCCGTGCGAAGCCCGGGCGGATCGCTAGTACCTCATAAAGTAAGTCACTAATAGAAAACATAGCTTGCCTTGATCAAACTTTCTAAGGATTCGCTCCTCGACCCGTGGAAGGTCGAAGAATAGTGCCCTCTGAGTATTAAATTGGCGCGAGAGACGTGTGGGACGATATAAAAGTAGCAGAATATAAACCAGGTCTTTGAAAGTAAATCCAAGAGCTGTCCATAATTCCCAGGGATTTACTTCTAGGGCCTGTGGGAGTACGTAGGATGGTGCCCTCTGTGTATAAATTGGTGCGAGAGACGCGTGGGATGAGGCGGATGCTCTTGATAGTAACGCGGATCGGTGTCAATGTACTGGTTATGTACTCTCTGCTCGGAGATCCATTTCGCCTGATTACGCAGATAAGATGCAAATAGACCGGCTACTTTGCTACGGTACACATACTACACACATACAACGACTGGCCTCACAGCTCAGTTGGTAGCAACCCTGCCTTCTGCGCTGTAGGTCGTGGGTTGGATTCCCTCCCAGTACAAACATTTATGTCACATGTTGAACTTGATGTTTGTTCTGTGGCTGGGGTTAATATGTATGTATATGCAAAAAAGTATATAAGTATTATATCAGTCGTCTGGTTCCCATGATACGAACTATGCTTAGCTTACCTTGGGGCTAGATGGCGCTGTGTGAAATGTCCATCAATATTTATTATTGTTATTATATAGGTACATATCTACACATCCATAGAAATCAGAGAGAACTCACTACCTTATTGATGTTTTGTTTTATTGATCAGTAAATCTTACTGCTAGGTGCACCAAATGAAGCAATAATAAATTATTCATACCTGCCTCCCTTGGGCCAGGCGGTAAGTTTTACCTGTACATAAATCAATCATCGCATTACCAAACAGGTTATTGGCCCGTCGCGATAATGTTTGTCCATTAGCAGACTGTATCTTTCAAGTGCTTTTCCACTGGCCTCGTTTCTTATTTTTGCTGGTTCTGCGTCTGGAAGGATAGACTAGCGTAAACGCACATTAAACGTCAGCCTACATTTTTTAAGCAAAGGAATCGCTTAGGAATTATTTCTTAAAAAATGATGATGGTACTTAGTATGTGGCAACAGCCCTATATCTTTGGAACTTGGAAGTCAAAGTCACCACATTTGTGTCAATATCCCTGAGAGTAAGGTATCTAAGTAGTGTCTAAGGTATATATCTCAGGATTATTAGGCTTTTCTCAGGATTGCGGCCGGATTTTGGATATCAGAAAAGTCAGGATGTTTAGAATTTTCAATAAAATTGAATAGAATTAGCAAATCTTTTTTTTAAAAGTATACAAAAACAAAAAATAATTGTTTTATACTAATCATAAAAATCAACTCAAATTAAATGAGCACTTAGTAATCTATTAAACCTTCATCTACTACTTATCGTATTTACTTTAAGAAGATACCTATTTACTTTGCGAAGATAACTTTTCAGTATGTTTTTTTTTTTAATCACTGTGTTGACTTTTTTCCCACAAAGTTGTAAATTACGTTTACGAGAAAAATCTCAGGACTTTTCAACGGAAATAAGGCTTTTCCTTCGTACTTTCAAATTTTCCATCTGGTAACCCTACATGAGAATGAGTTGGTGTACCTTTGGAGGGGCAATGAACTCTAATTGTACGGACAGACGTACGTCCACATTTGTTTTATAACTACGTGTCTACGAAATCTGACGGAACTAACACATGTTAGGCGTCGGGGAACAGTGAATGTTCGTTTGTATATTTATTGTTAACATTCATTGATTTGATTTGAATAGTCGGAGCAAACTTTATTCTTATGTTACTGACTGGTATTATACCTGGCGACGGAGATTTATTGAGATCAATCTTTTTATATTATATATTCGTATTCGGAGCAGGTATGTCAGTGAGACATCGGTACCACGTTAAGGAAAATAATAAAATATTGGTGGACATTTCACATTGCGCCATCTAGTAAGCTAAGCATAGCTTGTATCATGGGGACTAGACAAAAAATATAATACATATAAACTCGTGTTTTGTAAATACATTATAATACATATTAACACCCAGACACGGAACCAACATCTTTGTTCGTCTGACAAATGTTTGTTCTGGGTGGGAATCGAATCCACTTCTTATAGCGCAAAAGGCAAAGTTACTACCAACTGAGCTTTGAGGAAAACGGCACGTCCCGAATAGTTGTTAAACTTAGTAATAACTTAATACATAAATACGCATATCTTCTATGTGTCATTACATTTTCATATCCAAATAAATGTATCTTCTTTCTTTCTATATCCATTTATTTAAAAAATCAATGGAATTAAATTATGTTTTTGTCTATATTACGAAATATATTTTTATATTATAATAATATTTTGTCAGAATAATAAACTATCGAGGTTATAGAAGATCTCGTATATTATCCGGATTGGGCTCTAGATCAATAACATTCTACTTTTTTGCCAAAAATATTGGTCGCCATGTTATCTTCACCTAATGAAAGTTATCCACTTTGAATAACAGAAGATACACTAATTTTTGAGTTGAAACCGTGAAGAAAAACATCGTGAGGAAACCTGTATGACCTAGAAACAAAATATCTTGTGTCTAGTGCACGAAAGGAGCCTCTCTGAGTAGTCGTTAATCAAGATAATTTCATAAATTTCGTAAAGCAGTGCGCATAAAATACTGAGACTGGTGGCGAACTATTATAGTGAGCATATTCAATGATAATGGTTTGAAGGACCACCTCACATGTTTGATTTGTATGGAGAGGTTGGGGCGGACATAAGTACAGTTGTCTGTTCGAAGTAATTTTTTTTTATTTTATGTAATACATTTACGTAACGAGCCGACGGCCCACCTGGTGTTAAGTGGTAACCTGGGCCCATAACAGCCGATGCGACTTGGGTCCTCCCATACTAGGTATGACAAGACCCAAGTCGCATCGTATGCGCCCGTAAATGTGAGACGTGAAGGTGGAATGTCTCATGTGCCTGTAATTTCACCGGTAAATAACATATTACCATAGAATTCGTAATGAAATGGCTTTGAAACGTCATTAAGTGGATGTCTCTTCAGTGACCTGATCATGGGGAAAATCATCATAGCCATGAAACTTTAGTATACCCGTTGCAAATCACAAATGACGAAAATCAATCCAAATTCTTCCAAGTTTTTCTGGTTCTTCTAAGGAATTTGCTGGTATTATGGGTAATCCATGAATATTTCTCTCTAATGCTGAACGAACACTCCTGCAAAGATTATTATACCACATAGTATTTTTTAAGTTGTAAATCTTCGTTGATTACTTCAGAAATTCTAGGAACGAAATGTACATTCATTGTGTAATAGGATAGTGTAGCTCGCATATTGCATTACAATGTGATTGCGTAAATATGTAGGGTATCTTGGACAGATCTGCAGCCCTGACGGACGATAATGAACTTTCTGCGTGATTTGTATCGCTTGGTTACGCCTATATTAGTTAGAAAATAAAGGCTAATAGTACGCTTTATAAAATTGTTAAGTGAAATATTAATCATTGTTCATATTTACTTACATAACTAGGTAAAACTAGGTGTTTACGAGCGTAGAACTTATTAAAATCTACATCTGTACAGTCTTGATTTTTTCAAAATATCTAAAGACCAATGTTTCCAATCAGTGATTTCACCGGAATTTTTACAAAGCAAATAAACAAAAACACTCCTCAAACGAAGTCAAAGTCAAAAATTTTTTTCCCTACAATTCATACAGAAATGGGTTGGAATCGTCAATAATATTCAAAACATAAGGTCACGTGTACTTATCGCTAAGTTTGACGCCTTTTCAAACCCCATCCGACCCTCCATGGGTGAATAGCCAAGAAACCCCTAAAGGAAGGCTTCCTTTTTTTTCGCGAGCACGATCCTTGTAACAATCTGGTTTACAATCAGGTTCACAATCAGGTTTTGGAAATAAAGAAAGTTTTACTGTCATATAACGCCGATCAATATTCGTTAGGGCTGATGAAAAGTATTTACCATCCCAAAGGACTTCAGGAAACAACACGCAATTGCACGGCGCAATTATTATGTAAAAGGTAGTTTATAATTTCATTATTTCGCGATAAACTCGTTCCATTATTTGTGTTCAGTCCACAGTACCTAGCGATGGTTTTCCCGTTTGAACGCCGCCATTGATCGGGATACGAACAACGAACCCGCTGTGTTCGTAATCTGTCGCGACGTATAATTATTTTTTATTGCTCTCCGGCACGGTATTGTCAATATTTCCTGTTTAATTCAATGCTCCAATTGCGGTATGTAAATAATGTTTTGGTTTGTTGTTTTCAGACAATGCCCGCTCACACTGATGACGCCGCTGCGGCGGATAATACTCGACGAGGTGCGAGTCGCATCGAAGAGAAACCCAATCGAGTTTGGGTTCAAATCCGATGAAGGAGGTGGGAAACAGATAGATAGATAGATTAACTCTTTATTGTATACAGCACAAAAGTATTTTACAAAAAATAAATAAAAAATACATTAAAATATTAGGCACACAATGGGCGGTACAGTATATTTTTTTGTATGCCATAGAGTTACGGAACGGCCAATATGGCCCGGCCCACCTGATGTTAAGCGGTTAACTCTGCCCATAACAAAATCAAAACGTCTTGTGTCTTACCGTATTTAGGTATGGGAAGAATTGTATTTTTTTTTAATGTTTATTACTTGTTTTATTTTAATATTTGTATTTAAACCTCGTCTCATAAGATAAGATTTCATAAGTGTATCATCTAAGTCCTGCTGGAGTGATTATGACTTCTCATTAAGGATACTACAAATCATTTGACTCAGATCTCGCAGAAATCGTGCCGACGTTTTCCGTTATACCCTCGCCAACGCCTTATTTTAGATTATATAATTATGAAAATAAATCTGAATATTATAAATGGGCTAATCGTACGATTTTGTGTGACTGATGTAGAATCGATAATGATATCTCTGGCTTAAAGGATAGAGTTCAAATTTATTCACGGCATAAGCTCAGTGTGTGAACTCTGGGTAGCCTTTGCATTATACGCCGGTCGTCTGAATGGTCACTCGCTCTTTATAGATCGTTGAATGTGAAACACTCAGTGATATAACCAATCAAAACATTTATATTGACACATTGCGGTTCGCGCGCAATTGAAATACTGACGCAAACGGTTTTATGAATTTTATCTTTGAACTAGCTGCCCGCGACTTCGTCCGCGTGGAATTCGGTTTTATCACGCACCCCTATTTTACCCCTCGGAAAAGTAGCCTAAGTTACTCCTTGTTACATCAGCTATCTGCCAGTGAAAGTCCCGTCAAAATCCGTCCAGCCATTTCAGAGATTAGCCGGAACAAACAGACAGACATACAAAAATTGTAAAAATGTTGTTTTGGTATATGTATCTTGTATACATCCATATGCACTAAGTAAAAAGCGGTTTTACTATTACAAACAGACACTCCAATTTTATTTATTTATATAGATTGATCTTGTATTTAGTTACTATCTAGGGCGTAGAAACGAAGATGTTATGATATCACACATTCTCGGTCTGTTTGCGACGTTACATCATCGGGCGCTGGCCGTTACTTTTGTCTATTTAGAAGTTTTTCTATTTGATACACTTACGGGACGAGCCGACGGCCCACCTATGTTAAGTGGTAACCACGGCCCATAACAACCGATGCGACTTGAATCCTCCCCACTGGGTACGACAAGGCCCAAGTCGCATCGTATGCGCCCGTAACTCTGAGACGAGAAGGTGGAATGTCTCATGTGCCTATAATTACACCGAATGAAAAAATTTCGTGAATGCATTACTGCTTGGTGGCAGAAATGGGTATGGTGGTAGTACTTCCCCTGATGAACTTGGCGAGAGTTGCACTGCTGTTAAAATGCAGTTTCATTTATACCGCCTACTAACTCCGTTTTCAATGTCCCGTTTGTATGTTTCCAGTGTACATAGCCCTCCGGCTGATGCAAGCTGTGACCGCGCAAGTGAACGACGTATGTCTCCGTTACTTGGACAACTCCAGGCTGGACTCGCTGCCGCCCCCGCCTCCGCCCGCCCAGCGGGAGCTCAAGACTGTTTCGTGTGCGACGAAGAATTCTCGCCGGGCGATGGAGGACAGGCATGTCGAAATCGGAAATTTGGAAGCGCTATTTGACATTGAGGTAATTTGTATTTTCACTTCGTGTAAAGTCGTTGTTAGAGTAATAGCTTAAAGTGTAGCGTAGTTCGTATTTCGTCGTGATTTTTGATGGAAATTTTCTATAATTATTATTGATTTATCTTCCTGTTTTTTAAAGTTTTAGACTGTAGGGTTTTCGCATACAACAAAATGTAACCAAAATGTACATAATGTTAACTGGTTATATTCTGAAACTAGAACTATTGAAAACTACAACGATAATGCAATGAAGACTAAATTATTATCCTTTTGGCCGAAACTCAGCATCATAAACGCGAAAAATTACATAAATAAATAAATATTGGTATTGGTAAGCAAATAATCCTTATCCAATTAAGTACCTTAAATACATTGTGCATTTATTTTTATATGGCCCTTTACAGCATGTAATTGTATATAAAGACATTCTGTAGTATATTTAGTATCAGCATTGTACCCGTGCGAAGCCGGGGCGGGTCGCTAGTATGTATTATATGTATATATTTACAAAAAAAGTATTATATCAGTTGTCTGGTACCTGGTACCCATGATACAAGCTATTCGTAGCTTACTTTGGGGTTAGATGGCGCTATTTGAAATGTCCACTAATATAATTTTAATTAGTCATTTTTTATTTATGCTTTCCAGACGACGGAACCCACTAGTTTCTACGCAGTGTACGACGGACACGCGGGGTCAGCAGCGGCCACGTACTGCGCAGCACATCTACACCAGTATTTAGTGGAGAGCCCTCACTTCAGTACGGACCTCCCGACAGCCCTGCAAGACGCCTTCCTCAGAACAGATGCGGAGTTCATACGGAAGAGCAATCAAGACGTAAGCATCGCATTACATGTAACCGGCAATGTACTACTTTTCGAATTGATACTACCCTCGAAATTTTTCCATCGTACCTCTCGGAATCGGAATTATCCCATCCACACATTATAGAACCATGACAGGCTCGGACAACTCGTTTCACGATGACTTTTCTACCTCATACTTGTAGGCTGTGGAATGGGCTACCTCCTGAGGTCTTCCCGGCAAGGTATGACATGGGTAGCTTCAAGAGAAATATAAAAATAAATCTCGAGGGTAGGCAACGCATCAATAATGCTCCCGGTGTTGCTGACGTCATAGGCTGCGGTGACCGCGCTACATCAGGCGGGCCTGTTTGCCTAAACTTTACATAAAAAAAAAGTATGAAACGCCTAGAGATTCTATAGAATGCCTAGGCGTTTCATGAAATATGTTATGGACCAAGAGATTGTATTGTGTATTAATGTGATATTAACTATCGAAATAACTGCTCTGCTGCGCCTCGGCGGACGTTGCCGCGGCACGCTCGCTCGCCCTCACCACTGTGCATGGACACATTTCAAGCCTATTTAATCAAGTGATTTCGATTTGTGTAGACCAGAAACTTTCATTTTGACTTGACATGATTCATATACATATCGTACAAATCCTGGAATAAATTGAGTAGTATTTATATAGGTTTATGTATATTTATTTATTGTACGACGGCCCAACTGATGTTAAGTGGTAACCGCTGCCCATAGACAATAGCAATACCTAATACAAACTTATCGATAAGTACGCGTGACCTTATGTTTTGAATATTGACGTTTCCAAGCCATTTCTTTATGAATTCTATGGAAATAAAGTTTTTGACTTTGACCACTCAAGTCCTCTCCATAGCACAAGATGACTCAAGTCGCACTGCGTTGTTACGTCTCAAGCGCCTGCAATTTCGTCGAATTTTATGTGAAACAGTTACGGAACGAGCCGACGACACCCACACTTAATTAAAGTAAACCATTTCTTACTAATCCAACAGTTAGTGTAAAATTTATTCCTAATTCACTACGATTCAGGTCGAGGGCGAAATAAACATAATGCGTGATGTTGCATGTGGTGCTAAGCGCGCGTGCGGCGGCAGCACGGCGGTCGTGGTAGTGGTCCGGGGCAAGCGGTTGATATCCGCGTGGGCGGGCGACTCCCTCGCGCTCTTAGTGAAGCGCATGCAACTGTTGCAGTTGGTGCGCCCGCATAAACCTAGTCGAGAGGTCAGTCACTCAACAATATCACACACACACACACACACACACACACACACACACAGGGTGTCCTAGTGTGGGAACTTTTATCGTAAACATCTATAATGTGACTTAATTAAATAATAAATAAATATTGGTGGAAATTTCACACAGCGCCATCTAGCCCCAAAATTAGTTAAGTTTAGCTTGTATCATGGGAAGCAGACAACTGATATGCATACTTATATAATATAATACGTAAATATAATATATATTAACACCCAGACACAGAACAAACATTGTCCTGGGTGGGAATCGAACCCACGACCACGCGCAGAAGACAGAGTTGCTACCAACTGAGCTGTGAGGCCAGTCGAAAATCGACTGCTCAATAATGTATTCACACATATGTAATACATAAATTATTCTCTCGCTATATATATTTGTACGCTTGTATCTTGACAGTATAATTGTACCTTTATGGTAACAAATAAAAAAGAATTATTAATAATGTTTATATTGGTAGACATTTCACACAGCTCTATCTAGCTTCAAATTAAGAATAGCTTGTAATATGGGAACCATACAACTAAAATTGTATGTTTTTTATTGTTAATACGTGGCACACATTCAGAACCAACGTCTATGTACGACACACAAATGTTTGTTTTGTGTGGGAATCGAACCCACGTCCTTCAGCGCAGAAGGCAGAGTTACTACCAACTGAGCTGTGAGGCCTGTGAGGTCGTGGCAATGCCACAAACAGTAATATTAATTGTTTTTTTTAAATATCACTTAATCACATACAAATAAATAAAATTGGAGTGTCTGTTTTTAATACTAAAATAACCGCTTTTTACTAAGTGCATATGGTTGTATACACGGTACATATACCAAAACAACATTTATTATAATTTTTGTCTGTCTGTTTGTTCCGGCTAATCTCCGAAACGGCTGGACCGATTTCGACGGGACTTTCACTGGCAGATAGCTGATGTAACAAGGAGTAACTTAGGCTACTTTTCCGAGGGGGTAAAATAGGGGTGCGTGATAAAACCGAATTCCACGCGGACGAAGTCGCGGGCAACAGCTAGTTTTAAATAAATACGCTGATGTTCCTCTTACAAGAGATACGTCATGAAAAAAAGTATAAATTTACAGCCTTATTTCATACGGAAAGTTAGCTCAATAACTGTAGATAGCGTTTAAACGAAATTACAAACGTTGATAAACAAATTGATGTGTGTACTTTAATTTCAGGATGAAAAAGAACGAATAGAGAAGTGTGGGGGCACAGTTATATACTGGGGCACGTGGCGGGTCAACGGACAGTTAGCTGTGTCGCGAGCTATTGGTGAGTACTTACTGTGTAGCAGGTTTATTCTTACTTTTGTGGACAATTCACACTGCGCCATCTAGCCCCAAACTAAGCATAAATATAATATATAAATAATATAATAATGGTGGACATTTCACACAGCGCCATCTAGCCCCAAAGTAAGTGGGAACCAGACAACTAATATAATACTTATATACTTTTTTTTTTTTGTAAATTCGTACATATTATACATATTAACACCCAGACACAGAACAAACATCAATGTTACAAATGTCACATAAATGTTTGTTCTGAGTGGGGATCGAACCCACGACCTACAGCGCAGAAGGTAGGGTTACTAACCAACTGAGCTATGAGGCCAGTCATCAGCATAGCTTGTACTACGGGAACCTGATATTATACATATATACTTTTTTGTAAATACATACATATAATACATACTAGCGACCTGCCCCGGCTTCGCACGGGTGCAATGCTGATGCTATATTGCTTAGAATTGCTTCGTAAATAAGCCATTATTTCTCGTAAAAAGTGAAGGATAAAAAATGGTTATTGTGGGTAATCCCTAAGAGGTAGACATATACCATCGAGGACTTTTTTGTAGGCCTTTTTAAGGTGTACAATACTGTAGTACATTATTTTGATCTATCTCATAGGAATCAGCCAGCTTTTGCAATGCAAGCGCAAAAAATGTGTTTATTTACGACATCACATTAGAAACCTCTAAAATTATCAGTGTTTCTCTACCATATTATGCATGTATTATACATATAAACACTCTTGAATCACTCTATCTATTAAGAAAACCGCATCAAAATCCGTTGCGTAGTTTTAAAGATCTAAGCATACATAGAGACAGACAGACAGCGGGAAGCGACTTCGTTTTATACTATGTAGTGATTAACAACCAGACACAGAACAAACATCTCTAATATTTTTAACGCATACATACAATACTGACTGTGGATTTCAATAAAAGTTGAAGTACAATTTTGACCAATACCGTAAGTGAAAATATAAAAGTGAACTTTTGGAGGAATGAAACAGAGGAATATGATTTTAATGATTTTATTTTGATATGATATGCCGGGATTAAGTTGCCAGTTGTTTTTCGCAGTATGGAATATACTTAGTAGAACTTATGCCAAGCTAAATACTCATTGTTGGACTCTTGGATTCGAACTATCGAGCTTCGGATATAGTCAAGTCACCACTTAGCCATCAAACTCTCATTTTGAATTATTTCTGATGTTGGTTTGAGATTAAAATGCCCTATAAATCAGATTCTATATATAAATTGTTCCGTTAGTTAACTTTAAATAACATTTTCACGAGTACTCATATGGAATATAACTTTTTATGGACACTCGTTAAATTTTACTGCTGTTTGCATGCTGACGCTCTTTTTTCAGAACCAGTTTGGGATTTATGCCCTAGTGTATTTTCATTTTGGTGATAGTTTGAATATATTTTATTTGATGGGAAAATTTTGTCTTTAAAACTGATTATTTGTATATAACGTAGGTCACTAGATTGTCCTGATTTATTGATCATCTAGAAAATTATCAGTCTGATTTGAAACAAGTACTCATTCCCAGTTTGAAATGATTTCGAGTCTACTAAACAGCGTCTTAAGTTTTAATTTCTGCGAATAATTAGAAAAGAACTGTAATTATATGTGATGCAAAGGTATCGTCTTATTCTGAAATCAAAGTCTTAAACTTCTGTCCATAGATTTCATAAAGAAATGACTCGGAAACGTCAGTTAGTAGGTAAATTAAAAATACAAGATCACTAACTGAATGCTAAGTTTGACGTCTGTTAGTGTTTTGTCACAAAATAATGTATTAATTTAATATATTAAACAATTGACTTTAGTAAATATATATATATCAAAATGTAATTGCGAAACATAATTATGCTATCTAATAACTCCCTGCATAGTATTTTAGAAAACCTCGGCCTCTGTCTCCAGTATTAGCATTGCAATACCCTCACAAGGCTCCATAATGTGTAACTTAACATGTAAACAAAACCTGTACAACCATTATGTATAACAATGAATGAATTGAGTATTGAGTATTTATAATTTCTGAATTGTCTTTATGTCCAATGTCACCACTAGCATTAACAAAATTTATTTTATAAACGGTCCGTCATAAATAAAACATCCCCGAAAGTTAACAAAGGGTTGAGTTGAGTGGGCCTCATCAACCCATGGGGCGTGAAGTGATGCTAAATCGCTTGTTTTATTATTATTGCTTGATGTTCGGTCATCGTGCACAATGAGCCATCGGCGTGTGCCAGCGACTTGTTGAGGGGAATGCAACAAATGAAAAATGGATCTCTTTTTTTTTCTTCCGTAAACTCGAGTATTTTGAGTATCTATTTCAAGAAACAATTTCACTGGACACCACTCATAGTTAAAAGTCTTTAATTGCATAGAATTCAGAAAGAAATGACTTGGAAACGTCAATAAGAAATATTCGATACAAGGTCACGCTTACTTATCGCTACGTTTGACGCCTGTTGAAATCATATCTGACCTCCATGTCAGAACAGGCAAGAAACCTCTAAAGGGCACACTGAAATAGCTTAAATACACGAATCGACAAATACACTAATATTTTTGCGTGAGAGAGGGAATGATAAGCGCAGTCAAGTAAGTGAAGGGCTGAGTCAAGTGGTTATATCGTCAATAGCTCGATAAACGCCAAATTCATCCGGGGAAGTACTGCCACCATACCTTTTTCTGCCTTCAAGTAGTGATACAAACGCATACTCATACCTATGTTTAAGATATGTAGTTGCCGGTGAAATTACAGGCACATCAGTCTGAAAGTTATGGACGCAATATAAAGTGACTTAGGTCTCCATATACCCAAATAGGGGAGAACTATTGTATGTATATTGCTTTTATTATGGACAGAGGTTACCGCTTAACGTGAGGTTGGCCTTCTGTCTTTTTTTGTGACAGTTATGGAACGAGCTGACCAGCTGGTGGGCCCACCTGGTGTTAAGTTCTAACCTCTGCCCATTACAATCGATGCGACTTGGGTCCTCCCCTACTAGGTACGACAAGACCCAAGTCGCATCGTATGCGCCCGTAACTCTGAGACGTGTAGGTGGAATGTCTCATGTGCCTGTAATTTCACCGGCAATAACACCTTACAAACCGGAACACATGCAAATGTGTTACTGCTTGGCGGCAGAAATGGGCATAGTGGCAGTACTTCCCCGGAGGAACTTGGCGTGAGTTCTACTCCTCTAGCGTAATTTATTCAGATAAAAAACTGTTCGCTTTGCCTCCATCGTTACTGGCGTGTGCCAACCATTATTCAGTTGGTTTCCCGCGACCCTGACTAATGGCTTTTATACAACTCGAGCACGGCGCTTGTTAATAAACGACCTGTTGTAATATTTTGTCCCCTGGATTTGAGAATACAAAGGCCGACATGGAAATCCAACAACATATTTCATATATTTCATATTTACTTGTTCACACAATAGAGATATTACATTTGGATGATTACTGGTGGACCCCGGACTAGGCCTAAACAACGCAATAACCTTTCGAACTGAAACCAAACAGGAGTTCTTCCAATTAGCGTTTTTTGATTGGCCGACGTCTGCAGTCAAAGCGTAAATTCGGCAAATGTAAGTCTAGATGTCAAAGTCAAAGTCAAAAACTTAATTTACACAGAATTCATAAAGAAATGGCTTGGTAACGTCAATAATATTCAAAACGTACTCGTAAGCGCGTACTTATCGCTAAGTTTGACGCCTGTTCAAACCCTATCCGACCCTCCATGGGGAAGTATATAGTAGATGTATATAGTAAATATAAATTTTACGTGTGCTACGCGAATCTCTAAATAATGGAAAACGAAGTCGCTATCTGCCTCTGACTCTGTCTGTGTTTCCGCTTACTTCTTCTAAACGAAACAACGTATTTTGATACTGTTATCACTAATAGAAAGAGCGATAAACAAGGAAAGTTTGTCTATGATTGTTAACTGTTTCTTGGCAAATGGCTTAACTATGAAAGTGTTTTGTCAAAATAATATTCATGAATACTCTCTTGCTAAACGCATTCCTCATTTTATTCACAAAATGAATTGTATTAAAAAAAATGAAGCGCCAAGTGAGAATAAGCTTGAAACAATGGAGCTGCAACGATTTGTGAGTCAATTATAGTGCGCGCGTCGGGCGCCTATGTGTCGTTGGTCACCCTTCGACCAGCCCTCAACCCCTGCACGCACTGCTATCGATTTTGCCGGTGCACTCTAGTGATGGGGTTGTAATAACTACCTAAGTGTTACATAGATATATGAATGAGTCATTGACCAAGCGAGACATATACTGCGCGTCTTTACGAAACAGTTCTCCGAGATGGAAAAAGAAGCACGGCCAAAAAAAACGATCACATTTGAATTAAATAAATTACTTCTTTCACTTGTCCGTATCGAACTCTGCGAATCCCCAGAAGCATTCCTTCGTTTGTCTGGCGCGTGTTGTGAAATTAGGAGTTTCATATCTCAGTATTATGAGCATTATTGGCTATTAGTGGCATGACACTGAAGTTTACGCTACCAAGTTTATTATTCTTTATTAGTTTCTAGCATAAAAGTTGGAGATCCCGACATGCACTTATGAGTTTTTCGCTTGAAAGATATATGTGCGCAATACAACGTTCTCAAAACGTTGAAGGAAAACATCGTGAGGGAACCGACATGTCCTATAACTCAAATTTCGCAGACATGTGTCAAGTGCATTAAAGGAGCCTCTTTGAGGCGCAATTTAAATCCTTTCGCCACACTGGTTCGAGGGAACCAGTGACTCGAATAGAATGGAACTTACATGAAACATACAGAAAGAAAAGAGACACTCAAAATATGACTTTGGCTGTCCTTACGATGAAGTGGAATGGTATGCCGTTACCATCCCACCCCTATGCGTTAATTTACTCACCACACAAATCCATAAAATAGTTGTGTATCACAGCGAGCGTTCGTCATATCAACAATTACCACCCAATGTTGACATTTTCCCCGCAGCGGCAGCGTCCGTTCTCCCCTTGATACGTATATTCTAAAGGGGCCGAAACTCATCGATAACACATTCTACGGGAAATTAAGTTCTGAAACTCCCCTAAGAAGAAAGTTTTCGCGCAAGATGTGTGTTTGGTACGATCGAGTTTATCTGTAGATGGAATTTATGGCATTTTTCGTTGTTTGACACTGTTTGGCGCACCAATATTGGTCAATGAAACAATTTTTATAATACTTTTTAATAACTGATTCACAATAATAAATAAATATTGGTGGACATTTCACACAGCGCCATCTAGCCCCAAAGTAAGCTAATCATAGCTTGTGGCATGGGAACCAGACAACTGATATAGTACTTATATACTTTTCTTTTGTAAATACATACATATAATACATATTAATACCCAGACACAGAACAAACATCATTGTTACTATAAATGTTTGTCCTGGGTGGGAAGCGAACCCACGACCTACAGCGCAGAAGACAGGGTTACTACCAAATGAGCTGTGAGGCCAGTCAATAGGCCAGTCAAAATACGAAATAATGTTGCTTCGTATCCACAAAATCATAGTTTGTTACGGAGCTCAGTAAAGTTATAATATATACCTCTTATGTATATTTTCATGAAGTCTTGCAGTGTTTGCGACATGACTGCACTTTATCATTTATTGTAGTGATTAACCTACATGTAGATTATGAAAACATTTCACTTTATTAACACCGACTTGTTATCCTCGCCCCAAGTATGTCAAGAATCATTGTTAAATGTTAGGGCTGTTAAGTAATCTAGAAATCCCAACCAGCTCAATTGATTTTAATGTAAATTCTAGAATATTCGTTTAAATTTTATATTTATAGCGCCATCTAGCCTGCGGGAACCAGATAACTGATAGAATACATATATACTTTTTGTAAATACATATTTATTAATGCCCTGCCACAAAACAAGTGTTTTAAGTGCGCCTCAAAGAGGAGGAGCCTCTTTGAGGCGCACTTAAAATCCTTTCACCACAATGTTTCGAGAGAACCAGTGACTCGAACAGAATAGAAAAACCAATCATATTGCCAAGTAAATATAAGTGATTTGCTCTTTGCAAATTTTCTACTGAACTTTGAAATCTTTTTCAGTCACTCCTCTTCGCTCAAGAATTCACTGTCTTCCCTTTCACGTGATGCGCATACACAAAATAAATATCCGAGAAGAAACTTTATGCTCATCATACAAACGTTTGCCCTTGCCAGGTTCGAACCCTATACTCATGCGAGCAGAACAGTACCAATCACGATTGCGCGTGAAATATTATTATGGCAAGATAAAGGACAGTTCGGAGCCATGATCGCATATATACATACTGTAGGCCTATGTTTCGTATCGGTTAAATCATGCATTTCTTTCAGGTGACGCACAATACAAGCCATATGTGATAGCGAAGCCAGATATAGCTACCGTAGACTTGGATGGCACTGAAGACTTCGTGGTGGTCGCCAGCGACGGTCTGTGGGACTTCGTCTTCGAAGACGTGGTCGGGCTGGCTGTCTACAGGCAGCTCATAACAGATCCAGGTAAGTGCCTAATAACATGTCTATTCCCATTTGGTAATATGACAGCGGAGCCAGAGATAGCAACGGTAGGTTTGGACGGCGATGAAGGCTTTGTCGAGGTGGCCTGTGACGGTCTATGGGACTTTGTCTCCGAAGACGTGGTCGCGCTGGCTGTCTACAGACTTATTTGGACGGCGATGAATACTTCGTGGTGGTGGCCTGCGACGGTCCTTGGGACTTTATCTGTGGAAATGCAGTTGCGCTCGCCGGTTAGGGTCGTAGCTCGTGGCTGAATCAGTTTTCCAAACTGATTTCCTTTTGGCTATACTACGGCTGCGGACAGGTAGAAACAACGAATAATGCTGTATTATAAGTTTGTATCTTAACGTTTCTGCGACGAAACGTAATAATACTCGATATTATTAATAATTACGCGTTGGCACTCGACTCCATTAAGCATATCGATTTGAATCAGCACAACGCGCTTTTCATTGTCCGTAAATAATGCGAAAAGATCTCGATCACGGAAGCTTTCTAAAATTGCCTTGATTTATAAAAATTGGTATGGACGTGTTAATAGGCGTGAGATTTCAACTCACTCGTTAGTTTACCTTTTGTTGAACTTTGCATATGATTGTTAACATAGTTTTTACTTGAGTCGACCAGCCGTACATTTTACGCGTATCCCATATATCAATGTCACGTCCTATAGTGCCGTTGTTATGGAAAGTAATACCGATTAACATCAGTTACTTGTTCGTTCCGACGCTTAGTCCCAAAAAAACCACGTCATCATGGCACACTACGAAAATTAGTGGGTTTATCCCTTTCTCGACTCTAATCTACAGACGAAATAAATTAAAATGAAAAAACTTTTTTAAAACAATCTTTTTCGAAGTTCGCCATATTGGATTTAGAGTGACGTCACTTTATTTTTCGAGCTATTCTCAGCAAGCCCTTTCATTTTATACCCATATTGTAGGAGTGCATTGTAAATAACTAGTCCGCTATCTTGGGTATTCCGCCATGTTGGATTTAGAATGACGTCACACAGCTAACCATGCATTGTCATCCAAATTAAACGTGTATACAAAATTTCAGCTCAGTTGGTTGAAGATATCTGCTTCAAAATTGAGTTGCAAGATTCCACCCGAACAAATTACATACATTGCAAGTTAAATAGAAGCTTGTAAAAAGAGCAAATTGCATAAACATCATCAAATGCACTTAACGTTTAGTGCTGCCGTCACACGCCTCTGGTATATTTACCAACACTGTGATGTCCTTGAAAATGTCCAATCCACACTCTACAGTCTACATGAGTCATGGTAGAGGTTGCAAAATAACTAAACGCCGTCAAAACAAGGTAAACAGCCAGACTGCGCGGTGACAATACCCAGTCACCTGGACGCAGCCTTGGCTTGTGAAATAGTAATTAAATTGTACGGAAATGCTTCGAAAGCAAAGTTGACGCAGCGAACCTGTGTCTAGTAATATGATCGGTCAAGTGTCACTGTTCTGTGATTCATGTTTCTGTAGTCTATACCGTATTCTATACTGTAAATATTATATCTGAGTTCTTAATATTTCGAGATGGCGAATAAGAGAGATTGTAGAGCGCTCTAATGGAATTTACCTCTACAGCTACACGTACTCTGAAAAAGCATGCTTGTGAGCTTGAAACAAGCATATTATCTAAATGTTTATATTGCTTGAGACAACAATGCTCCATAATAGTCGTGCTCAAACTAGACCCTATACATGTTACGAGCAGCCAGTGTAGTGGAAAACATGGTAAACTAAGTGGCCATTCGCAGAAAACATAACTGAACAAAATCAATCATCTTTCTTTTATGTATGTATATATGATATTATATTTTGTGTATCGTGTAAATATATTTATGTAGTATATTCTCTCTTATCTAACACCACCGTCCAATATCATTCTTTTAATCTAGCTAGTCCATACAAAGTTTGCCTGGAACAGTTGCTTTAAGCAGTAAGGCCGCACATTGTATGTCAAATTTATTATTATTTATTTTTACCTTATTATTTGCAATTGTGTCGTGTACAATAAAGAGTTTTCTATCTATCTATCTGTCGTGCTACTGTTTATCTGTAGCTTAAGACGGACCACACTTGCTCACTTGCGTCCGAACTGGATTTAAGCTGCAGTCACAGAATATCTAAGTGTGTACTGTCGTAAAGAACCTAGCACTCTGATTTATTTATTACAGAAACATTTATTACAGAAATTGAAACGTTGATAAACGCTTATTGAAACGCTGTTACAATTATTTGTTGCACACAGCAAAATATGAATGAACTTGTTTCACAAAACATAAGTACACTTAAAGTTATTTCGAAACTTTTGACACATATCCGTCCCCATTCCAGCCCTCAAATGGAACACTGGCAGCCCTTTGTGTTTTGGTTAAAACAGTAACTGTGCCGCCCTCGAATCTCTGTAAAGTGTCTTTAATGGAACGCCCGCCAGTGCCCGGGGCGATAAGAGCTTTCACGAAGTTCTAAAATTTTTTCCTGTTTTACAAATATTTGCATTATACTTCTTGTAGCCTCAGGTAAGGGCTGTATATAGCAGATTAAATGTGTTTACGTGTGACCGCGTGATGTTCTAGTGGTACTGACCCGGTCGCCAGTTCAAATCCCGACGTGCCCCTATGAGTTTTTCGATTGAAAGATATAATTATGTGCGCAATACCACTTTCTCAAAATGGTGAAGAAAAACATCGTGAGGAAACCGACATGTCCTAAAACTAAAAATTCGAAGACACGTGTCAAGTTCACGAAAGGAACCTCTTTTAGGCGCACTTATAAATAAACTTTTAACTTATAAATAAATCCTTTCACCGGTTCGAGAGAACCAGTGACTCGAATAGAAGAAGAAGAATGTGTTTACAAACGTTGCAGGATTCAAGGGTAGATTTTAATTTGTATAACAATTTAAAGTGGGGTGAATTGTAATTAAGTCGTAGATGTTGTAATCTCGAATGTTGACACTTCGCATAAAGGGAGACACCCCTAATCTCGGACATTTGCGGATCCATCACACCACACTCTTTTCCCATTGTTGCCATTTGATAGCACAGTATAGCCGAATTAGTTTTACTTATAATATGCGGATATCCAATTTTCCTGTCATATTGTAAGTAGTAAATGGTTACAGTAATTACTGTGAGCTCCATACTTAATTGTTAATTTACTCTACGATAACGGAGAAAGTAGAAACGGCCGTGGAAAATAAGACCGCAGTGCATTTGGCGTATATATATTTTCTAAAGCTGAAGCCATAGTAAATCTATCGAGACGGAGCTACAAGCTATCGTCGTGATTTCGACTCGGTCCCATTGAAACAAGCACCTGCAGATTTACGTTCGGGCCGGTGTCTGCGCACCAGAACAGGTCTCTTTGTTCCAACAGGTCTTGCGAAAAAACCTAACAATGTAATATTTTATGTTCCGTAACGAGATTGTTTTGCGGTGGGTAGATTTGAACGCTGCGGTCGGCCGCGGCCGCGGGGATGGCCGGTCGTACTGCGTCGTTATTGACATGGAAGTGAGGAAGTGGAGAAATTGGATACTCTGTTTAGCCCCCCGTTGCAGCCCCGCCGTGTCGACGAAGCCTTTCTAATTTATCATTATTGTGAACTCCAAGTGCACACGTCAACCGACTTCAAAAAAAAGAGGACGTTCTTAATTATTTATTCTTTATTGTACAGAAATTAATACAAATGAGTGAAAGGAATAACATGTACAAAGGCGAACTTAACCCTAAAAAGAGCTCTCTTCCAGCAAATCTTTGAGGCCTTGAGACCTTGTAGGACATGTACATACTAAAGATAAATGAAGACTAAATTTTAAAGGGCTTAAAAACCTACATGCTTTAAACATATTAAACAAGATTACTGAGAGAGGCGACATGTATAAGGAATCAGAAATTGAATCCTCCACTTAAAACGTAATCCATTTTTTACCTATTCAAATGGAGCCATAAAAGTTACGCTACGCCGCGCCGGGCGAGCAAATTTTACAACCTCGACAGTTTAACCACACATGGCTTGATCTTTTCAAAGTTCATAATTTAATATTCATTTTGTTAATCCATTTGATGTATTAAAACTGTTAGCTCTGGACACTGGACCCCCTTTAGTTGCATTGGGCTATTTGAAAGTTTAAACAGCCGTGAGTTTCGAGTCCAAACAGGGGCTGACTTTGATACGTCCGGGAATTCTGTGATGTAAGTACATAATATTGGTGGACATTTCACACAGCGCCATCTACCCCCAAAGTAAGCTTATATTTTGTATTATGGGAACCAGACAACTGATATAATACTTATATACTTTTTCGTAAATACACATATGAACACCCAGACACAGACAAACATGTATGTTCGTTACACAAATATTTGTCCCGGGTGGGAATCGAACCCACGACCTGCAGCGCCGAAGGCAGGTTACTACCAACTGAGCTGTGAGGCTAATAGTATCGAAAAATAAATTGTCACATTAATTCACGTGTCGCACATTCAGGTAAATAAATATAGTGACATAGCTCAGGTGAACCCTCTCGTATTACACTTTCTCCGTTAGTATGCGGCGGCGATTGTCGCGTTGTTCTGGCCTATGTTTGATTCATATGCAATTTTGACTTTCGCTGTTACTATTATTATTAAATCCACATTAAAATGCAATTAAAATTGATTTCCACTTAGATATTTTCAATTTGGATTGTTGAAAAACGTGTGAGAGACTGTTTGTTATTTCTGAATCCAAAATTAAAAAACGAAACAAGTATCTCTCCTATTTTGAAACGTTTTACTGCTGTTTGTATTAGGCTAAAATAGATCAGTTTATGGAGATGCGATTGCTCCAACAAAGAATACTATGGCTATTTACGGTAATAGTAAAAGCTGTAGTGTCGCTTGGCGGCAATCGATAGCATTGTTAGTTGGTACACTGATAGAGCGATAAACTATTGAAATGCTGTTGTGTGGTCACGCTTGAGTTCTTGCATACAATTTATTAAGCAAAAAAACTGAGATGTACATGACTTGCATTCCAATTAAAGTGAGTTGTTGGCGCAACTTGGGACATAGAACATAAACTACACATCACATTAGAATAGATAAGAATAAAAGCAAAAGAAAATTTAAAGTGCTCCTGATATAGGCATAACATTATTTGTGTGGTTGCCGGTGAAATTACAGGCACATGAGACCACCGACGCGTCTCAGAGGCGCATACGGGCGCATACGGTGCGACTTGGGTCATGTCGTACCTAGTAGGGGAGGACCGAAGTCTCATCGGTTGTTATGGGCCGAGGTTACCACTTAACACCAGGTGGGCCGTCGGCTCGTTCCGTAACTGTATTATATAAAAGAAAAAATTGATTGATATGCTTTAGTTTTGGTTTCAAAATATATACTTTACAAAAAGTTGGCATTGCAGATGCTTGTTTATTTATTTTATAAATAGACTAGTGAAAAATGCTGGCAAATTTAAAGGTAAAATTTGTATATTTATGTTGCTGCGAAAGGTTTTACAACTTACTTTGTTCACATTGAAAAGGACAGCTACATGTTGTCTTTTTAAAGCTAACTTCATAGATAGAGAGATGATCCAGTCTGTGCCCAGTCTTCTTCTGTGATTGATTCGATTGATGGCAGAAACACCCAATTCGGCCTCATGCAATACAAATGTCGAATCAGTTTTGAGACAGCGACAAATTAGAGTCGATTAACTTGTTCAAATATCTCGTTATCGTCGCATTATATCAAGCCTTCTGCTAAATACTTTATACCATCTACGAGACAATATGACGACTTGGCAGTGCGTGCATCAACACGCGCCGGCCTTGACACTGCTATGCCAGCGCTTCTGCCAACTTTCATTCACTGCTTATCATTATCGAGAAGGCGAACATCTTATTTACTAACTAGCTGTTGCCCGCGACCTCGTCCGCGTGGAATTCACTTTTATCTTTGCGTTCATTGCTATTTTGTGTATTTGTGTCCTGTGTGCTGAATAAATGTTTTATCTATCTTTCTAAAACTCTATTTTAAATACGATCACAATTTCCTCATCATTTCCTATCAAATTCTTCATCTCAGTCTGGTCTTTGTATCTGTGTCTTTTGTACGGACGATTATCGTCGGAACAAAAGGTATCGTCGATACCCAGATTGTCTCATCAATTTTGCGCTTAGGTCTTTTCGTGCACGAAAGAAGCCTCTTTGAGGCGCACTTAAAATCCTTTCACCACACTGGTTCGAGAGAACTGGTGACTCGAATAGAATAGAATAGCTCTGAACTATTAGTACCGTCACACTACATGCGCCTACTCCAGCAAAGACCACATAAGCGTTTCCAAACGGCTTCGCTTGCCGCCTCGCTTACTTAATGACGCTTTTGCCTATTAAGTAGCCGCTTTACAGAGACGGGCTAAGAACATAAATGCACCGTTTAAGTGAGAATGAAGAGAATGTATCGATTAACCTGAGCAGCGCTAGTTGGGCAACAAGCCGTGGACTATTCAGAGGTCATTAAAATGCGAAAATTTCTGCCCTTCACATGTTTATTTAAGCTCTAAAATAATTGACTCGCTTTTAATTGTTTTCATCTCGTTTCCGTTGAACTTCACAGTAACTTTGTTATCTATACAAATAAATAAAATTGGAGCGTTTGTTTGTAATATTAAAATAACCGCTTTTTACTAAGTGCATATGGATGTATACACGGTACTTATACCAAAAAACATTTTTTTAAATTTTTGTCTGTCTGGCTGTCTGTTTGTTCCGGCTAATCTCTGAAATGGCTGGGCCGATTTTGACGGGACTTTCACTGGCAGATAGCTGATGTAACAAGAAATAACTTAGGCTACTTTTCCGAGGGGTAAAATAGAGGTGCGTGATAAAACCGAATTCCACGCGGACGAAGTCGCGGGCAACAGCTAGTTTTGTAATATAGCAATTATTAGAAAGAGAATAATATGTGAGGTGGACATATCAACTGAAGTTTTAATCTATTAGGCAGTATTATGTGTATTTTAAAAATAAGTAAATACATTATTTCTTAAATTTTATTTGAGCCGGCTAATTATTAGCGTAAAATATAACAAAATTATCATTCGAATTCGAATTCTAAACTACTGTTGCCATGTCGATTTCAGCCGCCTAGCAGTAATGCGTTCGGATAAGTGATTTCCGTTTTGAAAGATGTTCGTGCCGGTGAAATTACATGCACATGAAATTAATGTCAATCCTACTACTAACTACAGGTGTCAGAGTTTCGGCGTAATGCAGTGCGCTTTGGTTATTTCAATACCTAAGTGAAGGAGGTTCAGCGTAAGAGAAATCGAATTGTAAGATAAATGCATAGAATGAATGTGGACAGAGCAAGCGATTTGATTACTTAGGTATACATAAAATACGATCTTTGAAGAACGACCATTAATTGGATTAGACGAATTTGCGTTTTTTCAGTTTCGTCGTGCTCTTTGCATTGACAATAACCATCCTATTTTTTTATATTTTGTTTGCTTTATTTGGGAAACAAACAGTACATCAATCATGTTACACATTATAAACATGGTAACAAAATCATTAAAACTAAAACATAATAACAGAAAATAAGTGCCCTTTAAAATGAATATTATTGCCATTGAATGCGGTCAAATAGGTCGCTGCCTCAGCATAATGCCGTTCTCAGCCACTCTACGTCGTGCCTAAATTTAATACATACTAATAAATAATACAGAAACCATTGTAGTTACCACCATAAGGTTCCACCATAAGATATAATATCCAAAGCCTTCAGTGCTGTTTGTTTTTATAATTTTGCTTCAGCTGAGTGCACGAAAGGAGCCTCTTTGAGGCGCACTTACAATCCTTTCACCACACTGGTTCGACAGAACCGGTGACTCGAAGAAGAAGAAGAAGTGCTGTTTGCACTGTTCGGTAACAAGCGACTAGTTTGTTTAAAATCTGTATGTTTACTGGGTGTAAAGCTTCCATCTTATTGCTTTTAGTGGAACGTTTTTGAAATTCGATACGTTTTGTTCGCATGCCTTCTATAGCCATTTGTTTAAGATAATAATCGATGCACTCCCGGAGTTATTTAGTGCCACTTGAGTTTAACGGTACAAATAAATTAATCAGATAGAATAAATATAACACTTTAGATATAACTTTAGATAAGATACAAGCTTACTCGGACAGTATCTGCATAGAGGAGATATAGACATCTTGTTTGTCTCTTGATCATTAGATTAATAATCATGCTTTATGTAATTTGAGAGAAATTTACATAAGCCGATAGTTAAAATCTGTACTTAATAATAAAATGGTGCAACACGACCTATAAAATAATTACCATCACATCAACGATCCGAACCTTCAGATTTTGTATTAAGGTTCATTTGCGGTATGGTTTAGTATACTTGTGGGCGGGCCAGATGGTTAAAAGTAAACATAAACAATTGGAATAAAGAAGTGACAGGTTGATGTCCAAGGCAAATGTAGATAGAGTCAAAGAAAGGAGTACGATATTCGGAAAATGGCTGATTAGTCCGAAAATGGTCAATAGGAAAAGAAGGACGCAGAATCGAAAATTATGGAAAGTTTTAGGGGAGGCTTATGGCAGAAGGAAATACAGTCTCGGTGTCCATTAAATACTTATTTAATTAGCACAAGTAACTAGTTTGTAAGATTGTGAAATATAGGCTAATTATTCTTGTATCAAGCTTCATAAACCATGAGAATGCCCCACATAAAACACGAAAGTCTATACAGCATTTCTAAAGAGATTAAGCGCCAAATAAAAACAAATGAGATTGTCGAAAGTGTTCTATTATTTCCTTAGGAAAGTACACGGTGCGGCGCGGCGGTCTCGCTCCACATGACATATCGGTCGAATCGACTCGCGCGGTGGCTGATGAATTTGCATTGTAAACACCCGATGACCGACGCGACGCCTCCACCCGGGCGTGCATCGCCTCACTAATATCTCCCATTCATCTTGTATTCCAGCCGGTACTCTTTCTATTTCCAATACCACGTCATTTACACCAACTATAAATACACTTCCAAATGGGTTTGTTTTCTTTCCTGTTCGAACACACCAACTTGATTTTCCACGAAACATCGTCCATTAACGAATTAAACTGAAACTTTTCACCACCTCTGTTTACATTTAGTAGCATCATAAAGTGCTCCTCATTTCACGTGTCAAAAACACAATACATTTTTGTCTATACATTTGTGTTTACACAAAGATCTGGCATGTAGATAATCGTGCAGTGATTATGCATTTTGTAGTCGAGTGATCTCTCAACCGCTGCAAGCGAGGGGGTGCATTGAAATAAAAATGTAGGGTTGTCGCTGGAGGGTAGAGCTCGTTACCGCGCCTCCCGAGTTCCGACCGACGAAGTATTCTCTTTGACATCATTACATTTATTGCTCCGCCCCTGTCTCCGTACACCCGTGAAACCCCGGGATATTCTGCGCTCTTCAACATGTCAAAGTTATTCCTCAAAGAAACTAGCTGGCTGTATTTCGTTTGCCTTTTTATTTCCAGCGTGGGCAACTTGAGCTTGTTAGTTATTAGGGGCGGAACTTATGACAATATCCTCAGACTTATCGCCAAAGTTAATATAAATGATGTTACAAATTATTGTGATTTTATTCAGTCGCCTTATTTATGATATTAGTACATATTTTATACAGGAATATAAACGTTTTACTATCTACAAAATTATAGATGTATTCCTTAGTTGGTATTAGGTATTAAATTGAAACAGGACACATTCTCAACACATATGTTCCTGTCGAAACCGCAAGATTACTTCAATTTGTATGTTCAGTCCCCTCTTCAAGAGGGCTGATAAGAGACGAAGTAATCCTTTCAATCGAATAACGGGGGATCATGATGATTTATTCGAGATTTGTTCAACCGTAGAGGTAGATTTTGTTCAACGGCAATATCTGTATTGAAATGCATAATCCGAACACGATCTTCGTTGAGGACGAGATTTGCACATTTTAATTTTGTCTCATCGTAAATTGTTGGAGCGCGTCCAGATGTACCGTGTCTGCGGTTCCGGGACGTGGGTGGGCGCTCGCTTATCTCATAATAACAAAGACAAGATTGCATATTACGATAGGCCTAAACTGATACTGTGACGCGTTTACTTGCTGTGTTACGTGTCCGCGATTACATTGTCGTTTCAGCTTGTTATCGCCTGCGGGTAGTCCGAGGTAAATGCGGTATTTCCTTTATTATAACGGGTCCACGAGATTATTTGTCTTCTTGCCGGCGATTATCTTGTCGTGTTTCAATTTAAATTGTTTACCATTCCATTCCATACCATTGTTTTTTCATTCAATGTTTTATATTTAGAAACAATTCGTAGTTTCATACATATATTATGATATATTCATTATTATAGACATCATAAAGATGACTATAATAATGAAGTATTTCTGAGAGCTAAACACAACTACGCTTTTTTGATTAAACAAAAACTAATTATAAGGAACAAAAAATAATTGCCTAGGCGTATAAATTATTTGTACTAGAATACATTATTAAATACAAATGCTTTTGCTATTTTTCTTTTGATGTTTTGTTGTAATATCTCCGTCAAAATTGTAAATAGGGGATTGTTTTGGCTAACTTGTCACCAAAAGATATATGAGTGTATTTTACAAGTCAGTAGGCGGAAAACTTTGAAATTTACATTCGATATTAAAATTGTTTCTATTCGTGGATTTCCATAGAACCCCTCATGAGTTTTTGTATACGGGATTGATGTTTTATCGAAATATGACCACAAAATTGTAAATAGTACATTAATTTGCCTACAAAAAATACACAAAAATATATCAAGTAAGGTGTATTTTAAAGGACATTGGGCAGAAACCTTTGAAATCATTCAGAATTGAAATGTTTCGAAATCATGGGTTTAATATAACCCCTCCATTGGACCCCATTCGTCCAGTGGTTGAAGCTGTGCTCTGTCAAGATATTTCCCTTTATTACATAGACTGACTGATTGATTTATCATTATATTGATAGACATATCAATGTCAACCGAATGACATCATTTTTTATTTCACTCTGTGTATACGCAGTCTCATTCGCTTATGAATCATATGCAAACATGCAAAATGTACGCGACTTGAATTTTCGAGTATGAAATTTGTATCGCATAAAATTTCACGGCCGAGGTATTTATAGTAGTATGATGCCGCGGTGAATCCTTTCAGTGTGAATACTAACACACATAGGTAGTTCGACTCGTACCGCAGATTGTCCAACAGTTGTTATGCCCGAGGGTCGATCAGGTTCCGGTAATACGAGCTTTTATCCGGAGTTCCCCATCCGATGTCAGGTGGGGTGACCGGTGACCCCAATTTATATTTATCCGACGCTTTGTGATATTCAAAAGCAATTATAACTTTGATCGGAGCTAGTCTCCTATGCTCTGAACTCATTGTAGAGTCTAATTCGCCGGCTTGTTAATTATAATTAGATAGTATGATGAACCTCTATTGTATTGCAGTTAAATTAACATATTTGTTGTATGTAGTGATCTTTACTTTCTGCCGGTCGATTTAATATATCGTGTTTGTCGCGAAAAATTAAAAATGAATGTATCCACTTTATATGAAAGTGTATTATAGTAGGTGTGAAGTGTTAATTGTGGCACCATTTTGTATTCACGGATTATTTTAATCCGATGATGGGAAACTCACTTAGTAAAATTAAATATGTATAGTGTATATGTTATGATTTAATGTAATTAAGAAAGCACACTCAACTCTTGGCGATCAAAACTCGAGTCAGGTCATATTGGTGCCAGCTAAGAATTATGGACAAGTATGTCATGGGCAATGCAATGTAAGATAAATAAATATTGGTGGATATTTCACACCATCTAACCCCAAAGTAAGCTAAGCATAGCTTGTATCATAGTAACCAGACAACTGATATAATACTTATAAATGTACTTTATTTTTGTGAATATAATACATATAATATAAATAAATATTGTGACATATAATATAAATTGACACCCAGACACAGAATAAACATCTTTTTTCGTCATACAAATATTTGTCCTGGGTGGGAATCGAACCCACGACCTAGAGCGCAGAATGCAGGGACCAACTGAGCTTTGAAGCCAATCAAACTAATTTTTTTAAACGCTATTTGGCTAACTTTAATGACTTAATTGTACTGTAAGTAAATGTAAATTACTCCAAATCTGATAATCTGCCGCGGTGCCGCGTCTTCAACACGGGAGAAAGTGGGCGTTCGCTACCGGGCTTACCGCATCCAGCCCGACGTTATCGGCAGGCATCGGGAACAAATTGCGGATACGCCGCGCCGTCCGTCAGTCACGATATCGCCGAAACTAGCTTATTGAGTTAACACATGAACACTGCAGAATGCAACGCCAGCCCAGCCACGATCCGATGAGCCACTGTTGCCAACCCTACCCACGATGATGGGAAGGAAATATTGATTGTTGATAATTATTAATTCAGCTGTAGACTCGTAAATATTAACCATAATAGCATAGAAATAGATAAGGATAAATGACTAGTACTTGTAAACATTTTGGGTAAAGATCCAAAAATGACAATACAACGAAACAAAATTGAAACGTCAATTTGTAATGTCAAAATAACGCATATCGAAGTCCTTGGACTTAGATAACTTTTAAGACGAAAAATATCTAAGTTATAGCGTATAAAGAATAATCACATATTTGACTCGAAAAGGCGGTTTTCCAAGAATTTAACACACATTATTTACCTAATCTGTCTGGTGATTTTAAATATACTATGTTTGTTGTGTAATAATACCTGCTTTATCTTGCTGTTACAACATTCTATTGTTGTACGAGCGCAACAATCTTCTTAGAGTGACATATTGTCACAAAATTGTTGCAGCATTCAGCCCGCCCTACATGTTTCGTCCGAAAGCTCTCGTGCGTCACTGTCTTCGTATTTCTGAATATTCTGGACGCAGTTAAATAATTTCACTTCCGAAACAAATGATCAATGTTCGAACAATGTCTGAAAATAAAATGTTGAAAAGGCCTTGGAGCCTTGTCATAGAAGTTAATAATATATTATTTTCGTCGTAATTATACACTTGTTTATTTTCTTGTATTATTAATTTGACACATCGTCTGAGATAGTCCCAAAATTTTTTCATATGGAGAATACCACTTTTGGATTTTCTTTCTTTATTCTTTATTGTACACAGGTTTTAATCAGGCATTCAATATATTTTTGTCGAATAATCTGCATACGGTGTATGGCAGGCGTTTAATGTTTGTCATGCTATGTTTGGTTTGATCCGTGTTTGATCAGCGCCGCCATTGTCCTGCCAGATCACTGTGACGAGACGTGCAATATACATTGACAGCTGTTTACAATCGTGATGAAATTTTGTCTTCAGCCTTTTAATGTCGTATTTATAAGCGACTAGCTGCGCCCCGCGGTATTCCCCACGTTGAGTAAGTCAACCCACGGGAACACTGCACTTTTCCGGGATCAAAGTAGCCTATGTATTAAGCCAGGATATAAGCTATCTTGATACCAAATTTCATCCAAATTCATTCATCCGTTTGAGCATGAAAGAGTAACAAACATCCATACATTCACGTTTATAATATTAGTAGGATATTTTAGTTGCATTTTTTTTTTGTAATAACAACGAAACATATATATATTTATATTATTATTTATACAAACGTTTTTTTTTTAAATGCGACACTTTTCCTTTTGCGTACATGTCTTCGGTTAGCTACTGTGAGGAGCCGATTGTCGATTGAAAACTGGCTCACAGTGAGGTTGCTGGAAAAATTTTTTATGTCCGGTAGATTCTTATCTTGAGGGTTTCTAACCAGACGAGCGTTAGAAAGTGCCCTAACGTCATGCAATTACATTACAATGAACGATTCATACGAAGCATTTCGTAACATTTGTTTTCATTTGCGTAAAACGTTTTTTAAAAAGCAGGTGGTGTAGTTCGGGTTCCATCTGGTTTCATGCGACTCGCCACAATAGACTGTTTTTTGCCACCACAGTTCATTGCCCTCGCAATTTACGTACACGCGCACTACAAATTAATTTTGGAGGATAACTATTTTTTAGTTCATTTTTCTCCTATAAATATTAGAGTTCATTGTGAGTGTTTAGACTGGCTATCGAGAGGTGTACGTTTAGAATATTAGATGCAGAGACTGTCCCAAATAGTGTCACTTATCGATTTCAATAGATAGATTTCATAATAAATTTTGATAAAATTGGTAAATTTTTAAAGTCCATTTTTAAACCTATTAAGCTATTGCATAGCTTCTATCGCGGGCCTTGAGCGTGGAGACCGAATCCAGAAATTCCGTAACGAAAAAAACCTAACACCCCCCACTCCGACCGGCACAGCGGTGATACTTTTTAGTTTTTCCATCTATCGATAAATACCAGAACTTTTAATGACTTTTTGAAATATCACGCGCAATAGCTTTACCGCGGCAGTCTCCGAGTGCCACACGTCTTTTTTTTTAAACAATTTACCTCCGTGGCAGGCATTGAAAGGTAACATTTTCATTAAAAAAATAAAATATATATATTACCTAACAACAAATTTGTATTTAAGCTTGTGGTGTGGTTAGCGCAGCCCGGCTTTGGGTATGCCTCTGCATACCGAAATAATTTATCGTATCTATAGCTTTAGACGAGAAGATTTGTTAAGCTTTACCTCTGAAGCATGTTTGCACTTAAGAGTTATTAAAAACATATTAAATACTTTTTTAAAGAAACCTTTATCCTTTCTTGAAGTAAATATTAAGTTTGATTATTAAAACAATTCAGTTTTCCGAATTTCTCTAAACATCTATCTAAATGTCCGCAGTGCACTTTGCTTACCAAATCCATATTAGGTATCTGTACGCTTCAGTTTTAAATAAATCTCTATAGATATGGATATTATCATATAATTACTTAAATAATTAATACAAAACAAATCATACACTAATAGGTATGAATTGAAATCCGTTTTTGAAGCTTGTTCTGTGAAAGTCTGAAGACCGAAAACGAAGACAGTGTGGATAAAATGCTTAAACTAATTAATAAATATCACACGCATGAGTAATGGCCCTTAATTGGCAACAGAGGCTATCGCCTTTAAATGAAGACATCGTGACATCCGCTGGCTAACTGTAAATGTTATCAAATAAATACATACTTAGAATCACGCCTGCCCTGAAGGGGACTCAGCGTAAAATGACATCTTCTCACCTTGTGTGTCAGACTAGAGACTATCATGAGAGCATGGATGTGTCAAGGGGTGAGCTCATCCCCGTGTCTCCCACGAATAACTCAGCTATCACTCCTTCAGTGTTTCCCTCCCAGTATATTCCAACAGCCATTACAAATCTTATACCAACAAGTGCAGGGGATGATATCTAAGGGCACACTTATAATCTGCTCAGCTTTTACGTAATGATCAAAACATAAAAACATCTTGACTTTAGCTCGATTGTTCCAACGATACTCGGTGGCAAGCTTTTGTTAAATCAGCGTAATGAGTTTTGCAAAATGGTTTATCATTCCGGCGCGCAAAGCTGTTGAAAGAGCGCTTAGGTGTGACGATAAACATTGATTATGGCAACCGTGTGAGTCACGCTGAACAATACTTCAACTAGCTAGACGTTTATGCCGCCGGCGATTCAGCCTCATTGGGATTCAGCACGACGCGACGTGGACCAAACTTCACCTTATCCGGTCACTATGTAATGTCTCCATTGTTCACTTTGTAAGCGCAAACATTTTGCATCGCGCATCTTAAAATGAATTAATCAGCGATACATTTTCTATTCCTCCTGTTGTTTTCAAATATTTCCATTTGAGCAGAACTCACGCCAAGTTCGGGGAAGTACTGCCACCATGCCTATTTCTTCGGCCAAGCAGTAACGCATTCGCGTTACTGTGTTCCGGTTTGAAAGGTGTGGTTGCCAGTGAAATTACTGGCATATGAGACATTCCATCTACACGTCTCAGAGTTACGGGCGCATACGATGCGACTTGGGTCTTGTCGTACCTAGTAGGGGAGGACAAGTCACATCGGTTGTTATGGGCCGACGTTACCACTTACACCAGGTGGGCCGTTGGCTCGATCTGTAACTGTAAACATAAAAAAAAGAATCGTGAATTTTCTTAGCCGTGTCAAAATGATTAATACCTGTGCAATTTTAAACAATAAAATTATTCTACATTTGGCGAAAGCAAGGCTGTGCTTGAATGGCTAATTGGTCAACGAGAGTCTGCTGCATGATAATGTAGGCTACACACGACAGTCTCATTTGAAACGGTTCGCCGTTTAAGATGGACCTGAATTGAATGTAATATCTCCAACCAGTGAAGAAAGTGATAATGACTAAGCATTGTCTTCGCAAACTCGCAGACACTTTAGAATACACTTCATTTTAGAGAGATGACTCGACGCGACGCCACAGTAAGATACTGAAATGGATAACATTAACGGTGAGAACCTGTAAAGCCTCATGTGTCCACCAGTAGTCACCAGATATTGCTCAGGTTTCGGATTAGTTTGAAACAGCTTGTGTTACGTCAGTTTTGCGGTGATTTCACGGCTTGCGCGCCTTCGATCTGTTAGTGGTGGAAAAGTGAAGTGCGAAGTTTCGGCGAGGCGGTGCAGGCGGACGCGGCGGAGCGTGGCCGGCGCGGCGGGGTCGTCGCCTCTCGTCCACATTTACCATCCGTGGTATACCTACTACGTTTTGCAACAAATTCGTACCAACAAAACTGATGTCACCGGTATTAACATTATGCGTCTGTCTCTTGCTGTGAAACGTTTCAATAAAGGCGATCACCTAAGATTTTCCACTTTACACAAGGCTGTTAGGCTGGGATGACGAAAAATAGGCTCGGATCGAATTTTCGGATAGCGGTAAGGGGTATGGCGGGAGTGCGCGGGTAACATCTGGAGGGCGCAGCGCGGGCGGCGCACGGAGGGGCCGCGGGGTGCGCTCCGGCTGCACCGGGCCGCGCTCGCTCGCCAGTCCCCGAGACACCGGCCGCGCGATCGGCCACACGCGAATCCGTGCAGTGAGTGACTCTTGACTCCCCGGCACCGGCGGCGGCTCGCACCCCTGCGCTTTGCACTTATGTGAGTCCTATAGCCAACTGACACACCGACCCCACCTGACTAACACCCACCAGCTACCACCGGCACCGAGTGGCAAGAAGAAAGTGGCGGCTTACCGGCTCGCGAAGCCGGCCGGCGTTTCACATAACCTGTCTATGTATGATTGCGTTGGATTGAAATTGTAGTGTTGTGATTATGATCAGATTGATTGGTAGGATGCGGGAGATCTGGTGAGATTGTAGGTAGACTGATTTTGATCCTGAAATTTTTACATTTATTTACATAATTCAGTTATTATAATTAATTATATCGTCAATTATACGTTTGTTTAAGTATAGTGCTTTTATGAATTTTAATTTCATTATTTTTATATGTATGTAAGTGTCCCGTCCCTGCCCGTCGACAGCACGGCGCGGGCGGTCACGCGAACCGCAAGGCGGACTTTCCGTCGGGGTCTACGAACCCACCGTGAAAATGGGATTATTGCACGATGCTCTTAATGCTATTTCGCGCTTGTTTATGTCTAGGTAATAAAAGTCCGAGCTACAACACGAACTCCTAAATCGATGTACAGATATACATAGCGTGTTGGTAGGACCTTACTGGCTAGCGATCGCCTTGTTGAAATTCTACAGCCAAGCAAGTAAAGCTGTGTACCGGTAGCCTCACTTGAGAGTCAGTCCACAATTCAGGCGTTGCGTGGTGCTTATTGATGTTTCCAAGGCATTTCTTTAGGAATTCTATGGAAATAAAGTTTTTGACTTTGACTACATAATTACATAGTCACTTAACATTAGGTCATATGTACTGAAACGCAGCCCTGTTAGTAGTGAATACCCTAAAATTTTATACTATGATTTCTTTCTTTTATTTTTACTTCATTATGAAAGCACTTAAGATTTAGGCTGAGCAGGATCATCAGCGTAACTCAAACCAATACAATACATATATGCAAAACGTTTTCCACTGAATTTTTATATGAAATTTCTCTACTTATAAATTACAAGGCCACGCTAATATATATATTACTATAGCTAAGAGTGGCGCCTGTTTTAACCCAATCCGACCCTCCATTAGGAAGGTGCATATAAGAAGAAAGCTCTAAAAGTATTAATATATTGATTATGTATTACCAACGGCACGGTTTCCAATAGTATCAATTAGAACAAAAGATTTAAGATGGTCAATTATTTTTCTAAACAATCACTATTTTCGCGTTCCCGTACTTCTCTGTATTTTTCTGGTTTGCCGTCGCTTTTATATGAATTGCTATTATTAAAGGACATTCTTCGAAAGGAGTTACTATTTGTAGATAGAATATCCGTTTAAATTCCCTATATCTTTTGTGTTACATAGCCCAAAGATTGGTTAGAATTGAAATAGCGAACGTCAAACCAATCATTACCTATCGAACATTTATATGTAACCAAAGTACATTTGCTTTTGCTCCCTAGATATTTGTCTTGTTTCTCTTAGGCATGTTAAAATTATCTATCACTTGAATATATTTGCGAGACTATGATGCTCTGCAAATTTACACTTCTGACAAGAATGAGACACAAATAACTGGTGCATTATGTACGATTCCATAGCCCACACTTTTCTCTAAAGTTGTCCATTCTCCATTAGTTTTGTCTTTATTTATTACACTTTACCTGTAAGTACTTCTCACAGCGTACTGTGTAATAATATACTACCTGTCCGTCTGTCGGTAGGTTGACGCAATAGCCTCCGTTGGACAACAGACGTCGAGACAAGACAGATGTATGTTCTATTGAACTGTCGCTACACAAAGGGCCTCATGAGCGATCGCCCTGTTGATTTTATCGTTAGGCACCGAAATGTTCTAAGACACGAATCTTCTGAGAGCATTTTATCTAATGGAATCTAATAAGATTCAATTACTTGTGACGGTTTATTGTGAGTTATATCCATTTAGATTTCGACAGATGCAGTATGCATTGGAATTTGTGCAACTCTTATAATGGCTGCTGCCGGTGGCGACTGTGGCTAGTCGTTAGGGAGAAGGGCATATGTTGTTAATTACTTTATCAATAAGTAGCAATAATCTTTGCTGGATCTTGTTTATTATGGCGAATTAAATTTAATAGAACCAGGCATCAAAAATAACCAAATTTATCGTCAATTTCAAAACAAGGTTACGATAAAGTAATTACATGAGACCTCCCATGTAATAAAAATAATTACAGTAAACTTGCTATCTACTATTGCCATTTTTTGCGCGCGGCTCGTAATAGCGTAAGCTCATAGTTTAGCTTACTCATCGTTTAAAGCGTTCCACAAAAACAGCATTAGTCATATGAATCCCTCTGACTCCAATTTTATTTATGAGAGGGGAAGGAGCGAATATCTCGAACATAAAACACGCGAACGTTTCACGGAGCGCAAAGGTTTTTGCAACACGGCGCTCTATTTGCATATAAGTATCGTTGCAACCATTGTTTGGACTATCTCTCTTCTAATCTCATGCATAAGATACTATTGCGTGGATTCCCAGACTATTACCTTACCTTCGGTACCGTCATTATATACAGTTGCACGTGAAATATTCTCGGTGTATTCAAGATCACAATTTGGCGTGTTGTTAGCCGCGGCTCGGGCTCGGGCTCGGGCTTAGCTGTTATGATGAGAAATCACTGCGATCCCGCTACTCACTGCTACGGTACTTTCTATGGCTCTCTAGCTAGCTTTTCTTGATGCGTTTTGTCTCACCAATGCGGTCAGTTAATCACTGTTGGCCATTTGTGATGCCGCGTTTTGCTCAGCTCTGACAGGCAGCCTATAAATTGTGACAATTTGTTAATGTTGTCAGTTGAGCTGCATTGTTTTGCCATTAGGTTCGAATTGTGTATTTGTTTTTTTTTTTTTCGTTTTTACGGGTGCTTCTAGAAGTATCAACTTTTTTAGGCTTTGGTCGGTTGCATCGACAAGCTAGATCTTGTTTTATTTAACACACATTATATCGTCTGTTTTTAGGATCAACATAACAAATATATGATGTAGGTTCTATTATTTCAGCTGCTGATATTAGCAACATTAATTAAGTTCCCAGCGAGTCTATACACACAAGTATTGTCTTGCGGTTAGACGATATAAAATGTTAATATCCACAGCGACGACATGTGGTGCCCATATTCTGGTGTTTGGGTTGAGATTCAGCTTTGTGGATTAGTGTTACTTGCTGAGCGTGTAGGTAGTGACGTCATAGACAGCTGTAGGGCGGATGACGTCACGTCTCGACGCGGACGTTGACCCCCTCCAACCCTCGCAGCTCGGTGCTCACCGCGCCTCCAGTGCTGCAATCATGAATAACTTATTGTATTATGGCTCGAATGCCGTCCGACCTGGGGCAACCTGCTACTGAAATGCTGACTGTATTCGCTATATAATATATACTACCATTCGGACCTTTCTCACACGGGTCAGATGTACCAATCATATGTACGTTTCACATATATAATAGGCGTTTTTTTATCTATCCTCTTAACTTCATATTTCTACGGTTGTACAAACGTGACTCAAAATTGCCATTATCTTGTTAGATTTTAACACGTTTCAAACGGCATAATCGTTCGTGCCTGCCAACTTCCCCCCTATTTTTATTGCAATTTATGTAATAACCCGGAATCGACTGCGTTATTGTCTTGGCGGTGTAATGTCACCCCTGCCTCGCTCCACCCTACCTGATTTCGAAATTTCTCGTGGGAGTTGTACACTACTGTTAATAAGTGTGAAAATGTTATTTTACCTGCCTTGCGTGAGTTTGGGGAAGTGCGCAGGTTTTTTTTTGTTTATTTAAGTTTGTATTCAAATTGTCGTGACATTATACTAAACTATCTATCTAAGAAACAGTTAGATATACAGGAAATCGGAGAATACTAACTTATATCATGTCGTTTATTTAATAATAATTAATAAATAATTTAAAATCATTGTTAGTTTCTGCTTTAAAATGCTACAATTAAGCTTTCATCCATAACACAATCTCTATCTTGTTAACAAATGTGGCTGCAATTATTAAGTCGCAATCATTGCTCGCAATAATGAAACACTTAGATTCCATAGCCGCGACAAACTTGTGGTTAAGTATCACATTTTTCATTTTTTCTCTATCTTGGCAACTATTATAGTCAATAGATTTAATCGCGTACTTTGTTCGCAATTATGTAAACTAGAAAGTAGAGAATTTTGTAATATATTTATCGTATAATTTCAGTTAAACTATAATTTGAAACACTTTCCGTAAGACACTACTAAGTGTGAACCTCCATGTAAGAATTCTAATAACATAATTATTAGAATTGTTACTGTCTTGAACGAAACAATTTAAAGTACTTACGAGTCTCATTAGAATGTTGATGTTTTAATTTACTAACATTATGTGATAGACAAAAACTTTCTCTCAACAATCTCTTTACACGGAAGGAAAATGACAAAAATCTGTTTTTATTCTATTTTTGAATAGTTAAAATTAATTCACGGTACATTTATAACTACATATCAATTCCCTAATAATATACTCTGTTGTAAACAATTTGATAATTTCAAATTAATATAGCTGGAGGTTTATTGATTCCGTCTAAATTATACACTTAGCCTAATACGATGAATCGAAATCATAAGTAATCTTCGCACAAAATCAAGTTTCCTCGTATTGGCATTGGAGTGCTTATTTGTCTACGATAGAGCTTTGTCTATTTCAAGCACGTATCAGTATCAGTTCCCTCAATGAGGGCTAGCCTGCCTCGGCGCGTGAGGAAATGTCCCTCCGTGGTGTTTCTATCGATTTAGGGCACAATCGGAATTGCATTCCACAATTTTTATGTAGCAGTCAAGCACCTTCAAAAAAGCCCTTTAATATTTGGAAAAACTACGTAATGTAATGGTTAGTTGATAATGGTTTTATGCGTCCTATCTAGGTGTGGTTTTTTCAGTAATTAATCGCTTAAAAAACAGGGCTGATTATAGAACAATTTCATTTTTTTACTGAACTTAGACTTTGGTTAAAAAAAAATACGAAACTAAATGAATATGTCTACATTATCCGTAACAACATCATTTTAATTATTTATGTTTAACCAGATTGAATCACTTGTTGTCAAAGTAGAGCACATTTGTACGATTCTGTAACGGAACGGTCTACATTCTGCGTATCTCTCGGTTATTAAAACGAAGAGAAGTGTGTAAAGTTTTCACAGTGAGCCAACTTCAAAAATGTTACCGTATCTTGCTTAATTGAATTTGCTTAACGCCTCACTTTGCCAGCAAAGAAAGTTTGACCTGGCGACTAATTAGTGCCCTGAAGTGGACCGCGTAAATTTTAATTGCTGCACTTTACATGCCTCAACATAAACTCGAAGGGCGATCCGACTCCGGCAAATATTCCCCTAGAAGACTTTAATAGTCTCTTTATAAAATAAACATCAATCCATTAATCCTGTCCATTAATAAAACAAACGTTTCCGCCGGTCGGCGTAGTCATGTCGAGATGGGAAGATGACGAGGACGTTACTCCTTAGATTAGACCAGCATCTCATATTTCAACGTTGTTGAATGAATTGCAAAATAATTATATTCTCGAAGCTCTTGACTTCCTCGTGTAGAGACAGTAGGTACGCGTGTGAGTAATGATCTCCCAAACCGGATCGTGACCGCCACGGCTCCAGAATAACAGACAATAACTTTGATTTACTGTATTTGCACATTATTCTCGTTTTACGTTTTGTCCGCTGTATAAGCCGGCAGCCTGCAAATGTCTCTTTTCGTCTGTTATAATCATACGACTTTATCCTGGGTCTAAAATGGTAATGTCAGTTTTATTGTCTAAAGTAGATTTTCGTGATATATATCAGCCACGAATGCTAGTTAATTATCTATCTTTGCAGTCTTCTATTCGCATTCTGTTTTCTTTCGGCTTATGTTTGTTTCATTTTATTTTATCAATAGGTGATTATGATGCATTTTCCTAACATATCCAAGTTCTAGCGAGTAACATCAAAAGTAACGTTTTAAGCACACCCATTACGATGGAAGGTGAGGTTACAGACGGCCGATGGGCGTGATTGGTATCTTGTAAAAATAGTCCACACGTGCCTTCACGCAATCTGTTTTGATGAAGAACCTTTCTCGGCGCGCCTCTGTACTCAGTGTAATGGCCTAGGTGTGGATTGAACGTTACACACATTCGTCATTTCTTAAACATGTTAGAATAAACGTGCTCGTGGAAGCTTATCTTCAGTAGGTAAGACTTGGTACAGCACTATTATCTCTTGGATAAATAAGTCCTGGTTACATGGACGCGCCTTCTAGATATTCGCTTGCTAGGACACGGTCTGAGTGAAAGTTGTGTTGCATATGTTCTTTTTGTAAACGCATTTCTCTAATGTCACCGAGTGTAATGCAGGCTGCTGACTTATGTATTACTTAACTAGAAAAAGTTAGTTTTGTCACTTACGCGATCGACCGTCCCGTCGTCTGCATCTTAGATCACTGACCGCCAAGTATCGTCATAAGTTACAAATAGCGCAGCTTGGGACAAAACTAATGTAAAAATATTTAGTCAAGTTCTATTAGATATTGCGAGAATACTACATCAGTACAATAGACCATAATTTCTCGTTTTTTTTCTCCCTAGACACAGAGTGTTATGCTAACGGCCGGCGAAATTATGAATATTAATATTCATGTGTCGGGTTTATTAACATCATCAGGAGGTGTCGTTGCATGTTGGGCGTGCTCGCTCATACACGTATTTACATGTCGTGCACGGGAGCGGCTTGATTTACCGCCGCCGCGACTTCAGGCGCGGGGGACTTAAATTAGTGCTCTGTCATATGTCACACGATATTTTATTTTATTTCTCTCGTCCCGAGCGCCCGCGGACTTGTACCCTTCGAAATATCCATTCTTACTCCGTCACGGGATATTTATAAACGCTCCTTATTTAGAACGGTTTCGACGCTCGCTGCTTCGCATCGTTCGAGAGTTTATATATGCCGTAAATGGATATGAAACATCCATCGTGCTTTGGCCAGCCTTTGGATGTAAAAATAAACGTTGGCTAATGTCAAAAGAGTCCTGATTTCGTTTCGCCCGACATGTCGAGACGTGTCGGAAAGAGGAGAAGTGACAAGATTAATAGTAAGGTGTGCCGGTCAATAAGTGGCACGGGCGAGGGGTACATCAAAAGATTCGAGGGTGATTGATATGGGGCTATTCCCTTGACGGAAAGCAGAACTCTGACATCTCAGTGCGACCGATGAAACCAATTTATCCAACGGGGACTGCCGTTGACTAATTGGAGTAACTGATATAGTTGAGTCCTTAAAGATACCTTTACCTATAAAATGTATAATTAATAAGCTTTTGTAAAACTTTACGATTCAAAGGCATCAAATTTTCATACATGAACTTATGTAATAAAAGAGAATCAAGTTTTACTTTAATTTTACTTTAATTTATGACATTATTTTAATTTCAATTTATTTCAAATTTCTGTATTTTTGTACTGTTAATTTTTTATTTTTTTATTGTACCTACTGTGTGCTGTGTACTGTGTTCTATGGAAAGTTTTTTCTGAATTAAATTAATATTATTATTGTTATTATTTAAAAAAAAGAGGTATAAGCTCAGATGACATTTCTGATAATTTTGATGCATTAATTTGACTTACAGATGTATTCTTGTCCTTACAATTTTCCATGATTTTATTCACGAATTGAACGACGAACTGAAAGACTATATAAATACTATTCTATTCTATTCGAGCCACTGGTTTTCTCGAACCAGTGACTATATAAATACTACAAAAACTATTTATCTTCCGTCCTTGCTGATGCAACAAAAAAAAATAGCAAAAACGATGAAAAATATTTCATACTGTTGCAGATGATGTTCAGTTTTTCTATCTTCTAAACATTAGAATAGCGTATTCCTCGTGAAAAAGGTTTTTCGTTTGTCTAAATTTCTTATTAAAACATTCGTACGTTCACAGTGAATCACATGTTCTTAATGGGACTAATATTTTTCAACGAGCGAGTGTCATGCTTTCATGGCTTCTTTATATAAATTCTCTCTTTCGTCGACAACTTGTTATTTTATGACAATGTGTTGATGTTGATTGCACGAAATAATCTGGTCTTTTATTTCAGTTATTGACGTCATTATGTTAATTAAAGAAATATGATCACTTTGAGAGCTTGATCATTGTATCACTATGTGCGTCCATATCTATGTATAGGTTCAAATTGATCAAACTCAAGGTGAGATTCTGAAAAATAGACTTCGTATTTTATGCTTATTGTTTATTAATTAAAAGCACTTTCAAAAGAACTTTCAATTACTTGTGACTGACGACCAAAACTGTGCATAGTATCCAAAGTCAAGCTCAATCTGTGATGCTGAAAAATTGTCTTCATTTTTAGGCTTATTTTGAAGCACGCTTTCTCCGTGTGGTGTTTTGTATATGAATTTTGTGTATATGAATTCCTGGACTCATCCAGGATGTTCTGCATCCTGATGACGGATTAAACTTTTGTTGGTTTATTTCGGTATTACTTAATGGTACTAATAACTTTTCTTCTCTCAGGAAACGACCTTGGAGTATGGTATGCACACAAATTGTATATTTTGTGTTATTCAAAGTCTTATTTATATAGAAAACAATTGTGAAAAAGAAAAAGAAAAATCTAAATTATTATTTTCCCTCCTCATGTTTCTGTTACTGTAATCAGGTGTTATATCTAATAAGCCATTGCTGACAGCTTGATGTCACACTACCTCTATAAGTGATAGTCGTCCATCAGCCAGACATATCAGCCCACAAGTGTTGCGTTTCTTGTGACCAGAATCAGAAAAGCTCAAGCTTAGACCTTGATACTATTGTTCGCGGTAGGGCGCGTACTTTTCAATTCGGATACGGTGTAGTAAGCGCTTCCTAGGTGGCACAGCGCTGCAGTGAGCGAATCAGCGGTTGCCTGCTAATTAGCTAGTCGCGCTGACGTCACTTGGGAGCTCGATGTGCCGCCACCGCTGGCGGCCCGTCATTACCGGGGGCCCTCGCGCGGAAACGACAACGACCGACGCTTTCTCTGCCTTGCGGCAACAGCTTACCAATATTACCATAGACAACTGACCAAGATGGTTCTTCAAGGCCGATGTAGATTACAAAATATGTGTCTATATGTAGATTACATATAGGTTAACGGTAAATGTAACGCTAGGGAAGAATAAAAAAAAAACTTAACGATTCAAAAAAGACATTGTGACATCTGACATTGATTGTCAGAATTTGGAGTTTTCTCGATATCGTCACCACGTCTCATAACTAAGAGCACCGTTTATCAAATCGAGCATTTGTATCACGATTAAGAAATAAGAAATCTATAAAGAGGAGTTATAACTCGGCTATGGACAATTAAAATATTAAAATGTTCTCGAAGCTTCATAGCCATCCGTAGCAACAACTGTGGGAACAAACAATCATAACACGCTCCATAATAACTATGAATCATGAGTTACAGCTGGTAAAGCGGCCATGACACTAGATGTTGCTTTAGTGAAAGAGCGTCGGGAGGCGTCTCTGACGATCGCGATTGATAAGGCAGGCGGAGTGGTGTCGCGTGAAGCATGACTCATCTTAATAGCCGCGTTTGTGGGGGATGCAGCCAGCCACGTCTCGGGACGAAGCACGCGCCATTCTAAAAAATAGAAAGTCATGACTAAAAGGGCGTCATTGTACTTGCGGATACTTTGGAATTTCAGAAAGACTAGAACGTTCGAGGTGGTGTCGCCGCGACCGAGTCGACGTTTGCATTGGTCATTGCCGTCATGGCACACGGCACCGGCCGGCGATACAGCTCTTTCTTTTGCAATCGCCGAAGGTCACTCCTCATTGTTATTTACCTTTAATTAGGCGTCTAGACCGAATAAAATAAAACAGTGTTTCCTTAGTGAGGCCATTATTGTAAGAAGCTAAACAAAAACCATTATTGGTACGACAAACTAACCGCTAATTGCGTGAAAACACTGACAATCTAGGTTTCTGGTTGCAACCGGAAGACATCGATTTCTGGATAATCGAGTTTAATAAGATTTTTGCCATAATAATATAAATATGCTTATTCAAATAACAAATGCAACAGTAAATGGTGGGGTATGTTGATATATGTGCACGTTCCTACCTCCTCCATAATTAATTTTTATGTCTTTATAATATGAATAAATAAGATGATTCAAAGAAAGTCGTGAAATAAACTTGTAAACGTACATAATTACGGGCTTCTTCCACATGCCTTGTTTTGGATACTCTAACGGCTCTAACGGCAATACTATAATTTGAAGTCAAGTATCCATCACTGAACAACTTTCATTGCAAGATGCTCACAGTTCGTGAATCTCGTTACCTTACCAGAAGTTTTAAATGTCACACGCTTCGCTCTGTAAAAGGCAAGGATTACGCTTCGTGCAGCAAATGCCATCACGATCTCGTTTTGAATTCATGTAAAAACTATTTGTATCCAAGAAACCACTTAGCTCTCATAGCTGGATCTCATTGCACTTGTGAAATTGAAACACTTCGAATGTAAATACTGTCATCTCGTACTCTTCGCGTGCCGGATAGTGCGTCGGGATGCAATATTCGTATCTGAGTGGGATTAATACTAACGGTAAATTAATCATATAACGAACTTGGATTTCAATGGACATCTACATGAAGGATGCACCGTGTACTGTAGATTTCTCTAGGCAAGTTTGCGTGTTGTGTGCCCACCAGTCGTATGAGTCAGCTTATTATGTTGACGACTTGTACGCTGCCCTCTTGCCCTCCTTCCCACTTTCTACTGCGTGTACTGCATTGACGATCCCGTGAAATGGAACCGAAATTAAGCTACCGTATTACTCACTATTGCAGATATTTGCGCAAGATCGCTGTGATAGAATGCGGCTCGTATACCTAATACCTACTTAGACAGCTGTATACCCTGAGCGCTTCGATATCTTCAAGTTCTAAGTACGGATCGTAGAAATGGTGCAAATAGGCTGGAATGTGGATAGTTCAACGGACGACATTATGGTTTGCGTTTGATCTGTTTTATTGCTGGCAAACGGTTTCGCCAACGCTCGAGATTGCAATGTGTTATTTGGGTTTTAATATGAAACAATCACCTTTCAATCTTGCCCCAAATCGTAAAACAATAGACTTATTAATCTTCTTTGTTTGATGCCGCAAAACATTATGTACCGATTCGGTATGTACTCCTACATGTGCACCCACATAGCAATCCGCCATTTATCTGTCTGTAGTCTGCATTGGCAGTTTACGAAATGACTCTCATTAATAGTTGAATGATTTAAATAGTCGTTTAATGTATACAAATAAATAAAATTGGAGTGTCTGTTTGTAATATTAAAATAACCGCTTTTTACTAAGTGCATATGGAAATATATACGGTACATATACCAAAACAATTTTTTTTTATTTTTGTTTGTCTGTCTGTCTGTTCCGGCTAATATCTGAAATGGCTGGACCGATTTAACGAGACTTTCACTGGCAGATAGCTGATGTAACATGGAGTAACTTAGGCTACTTTTCCGAGGGCTAAAATAGGGGTGCGTGATAAAACCGGATTCCACACAGAGGAAGTCGCGGGCAACAGCTAGTTGTAATGTATAGCGCAGCCGTTGTACAGTCTGCATAGCGGCGTTATCTGGTCGCTCGTTACACCTCTACCGGATAACTCACCATGTCCGCCCACGCAGCCTCTCTTCGAAGCCTCGCTTGTAATGCGAATATCTGCAATTCTCGAAGCACTTTAGCTCCCAATTACATAGCTGTTACCTATATCATCGATAACTCGTCGATCGCCAACATTGTGGTTACGTGCAATTATATTGAACGTGCAATATTTTCTCTATTAAATGCCAGCGCTTCCAAAGCTGTGAACGGTGAAAGCTCTGTATCATTATGCAGAAAGCTTCGCTATAAATAGTCGAAGGACGGCCCGCGACTAAGCGCTTATGCCTTCCTTTGGGCCACCGCAGAGGTTGGGATTTAAATAGACTGCATGAGTTTCATGACCTAAACAGGTTCCTGTTACGAGTCGTGCAGGCTCCACGCCCACGCTGTCGCCATACTCCTGACCTCGTCGGTAATCCTCTCTGACTCATTTTCAGCACTTATTTACACATCTACCCAATTCACTATAAAAATACCAGAACATTTTTTTTTTATTTGATACTTTTATGGGACGAGCCTAGACGCCCACCTGGTTAAGTGGTAACTTCGGATCAACCGATGCGATTTGGGTCCTCCCCCTACTAGGTACGACAAGACCCAATTCGTATCATATGCGCCCGTAACTCTGAAACGTGGCATGTCCCATGCACCAGTAATTTCACCGGCAACCACACCTTTCAAACCGGAACACAGTAACGCGAATGCGTTACTGCTTGGCGGCAGAAATGGTGGAAGTACTTCCCCGGACGAACTTGGCGAGAGTTCTACTGCTCGTAAAGAGAATACAGAATACAGAAATTAGCAAATTGTTCATGAATAATCAATCTTACTGTTGTTGATACAACTTCTTTATACTTCTTCTTAAATGTTGCTCACTAAATACAAGTGGGGGTTTTGAATTCGCCATAATTTATCGAGAACAATGCATCATTCAGAGGCGCTGAATCAACACGGTCGCGTGGCTGACTGATTCACGCGGGGCCACCAATATTAATGGTGGGACTCCGTTTATACAAACGAATTCACATGAAGTTCACATCTATATCTATACTAATATTATAAAGAGATAATGTTGGTAAGGTGTATGTATGTTGTATGTATGTCCGAAGTAAACTCAGAAACTACTGAACCGATTTCAAAAATTCTTTCACCAATAGAAAGCTACATTATCGAGGAGTAACATAGGCTATAATTTATTTTCAAAAAATTAGGGATCCGTAAGAAAATACGGAACTTCCGCGGGTGAAACCGCGGGGCGCAGCTATCTAGTGTTTATATAAATTGAAATAGTTTTTGCGTTATTTAAGCCTATTTAACGTTTTAATATGTATATACTTCTTTATTTATAACACAGTAAAAGTACATTTTAAAATAACTTATTTTATCTAACATGTGAAGAGATTACTCAGCAATTTAAATAAATACATACGTGCATTTACTAAGGAATAATGTTACCAATTACAAAGTAATAATGTTAATTGTTCAGCTTATTATTATACGCTCAAAAATTTATCAGAGCAAAATTCTTTGGAGTAAAACACAACTTTAAATCTTTATAAATACAATAAACCGAGCATTTTGGCTCAACCGATGTCCAGTGATCAATTTCTATGTCTATCTATTACCCGCATTCCTTTCTATTTCCTTTATCTATGCACACTAATGAACTTTATACAGGCTGAAGGAACTGGTATTTTTGTATGTGTAATCGCGAAGTAAACTGCGTCTAGTCTTATTTTATATGTATGAATATAAATGCAACAAATATAGTATCTATGATGACAATAATAACTAAGTCATGTGTAAACAGTTTTTTTTATAAATTATATCTTAAAAATGTGTTTCATGTTGTTTTAAACTTTTTAATTTAGTAGGTAACATTGGTCAATGAGTATTTATATTTTTGAATAGTTTTTAATAATTCATATATCATTCGTGGATCTATGACAGGGATTATTCGGTGCAGTTTAAACTAAGCTAACTACATATCTGGCACGTCGAGTTCTTTGGCCCAGCGCAGCTCAGCTACAGTCACTGCGAATTCCTTAATTAAAATGTGACATCATCCGGGCGGATTAAATAGTTCAGCACAATGCTCGTTGGAGATACAACTGATATCATAATTTCCAGGTTTATCTAGTTACTGCGAGAGAAGTATAGGAAAGACAGTAATTTTTTTTTTATGACGTATCTGTTAACTCCAACAGAATATGCTTAATCGCTTGAGAATAAAACTCAAAAGTTCATTACATTTATTATTCGTTCTTTGAAATTTATAGATACAGTTATCAAAGTTATATATGACAAAATAACCAAGTTTGAATCATCCTTAATACCGGAATAATATGAATGATTTTTCCACATTATCTTTGCGGACATTATTTTAAATGTTAAGTACATTATAAATACTGTGCGCAATTAAATTGTTTAGTTTATTTGTAAACACAATCGAGTCGAGTTTTTTTCTGAAAATGCTATCATTTGGACTTCCACTCCAGTGCTTCCGTCTGCCACTTAGACATGTACATATTTATGTAGTCATTTTCATGGCTTGTTCGGGACGTTTGATGCTTTATTATACCCTTTAATAAAGTATCAAAAGTCCAGAACAGCATAATTAATTTAATGGAATGCTCGAGCAGAATTTTAGGTTCAACTCGCATTGCCGCAAATGACAAAATAATCCCAGTCTATAATGCTAAATTCAAGGCTTTGATATATCTAATTATCAATTCGATTGCCATCCTTTCTTTTCCACGGCTTTGTGAACTGACTCGTAACACGATTGAGCGTAATGTTAAATTTAAGAAAATGCTATAGAAACCTTAAATTTTCTCAGAATCAGAAATCACATGACATGATAGGGGGCCCCTATCATGTCATGTGATATTATGAAGGGTCGCGTGCGACGACTCTTGTCTCTCCAATAGCGCCACATTCTTCCGTAATTCTTGCGGTATATTTTCATTCCGTGGTTTTTTTTATACGCGCGTGGAAGCGCGCTTCGATACACGCTCTATTTGCTATCCCTCTCTCTAGACATTACATACCCGTTAGGTACCATCATAAATATAAACATTATCGAGTTGTCGCCGATATTTCAGATACTTTCTCGATCGTATGTTTCATTTCGATTCCAAAGAAGGCATCGATGTCTCAGATTAAGCATTACCAGTCCGGCAGCTTTCGGCAGAAAGTTGCAAACTTTTTGTTTGGTGCTTGTTCAGGTTTCGAAATGTGTGCGACCATCTGTTTGCATTGCACATGTGATTGCAATAACTTATCACTGTGGCAGCATATCGCCGATGCAAATCTGTAAGTTAATAAGACTATTCCAGAACCGGATGTATTAAGAAGCCCGTAATGGAAACATTGAAAATATACATAAAGTAACATCTTATTAATTCGTGGAATGTTGGTAAGTCTTGTATATGTTAGTATTATTTGCGTTTTACAAATAAAAAGCTTAATATACCCCGATTTAATTCGGAATGTTTAATTTTACAGGATGTTTGTTGGCACTTACATGAACAAAAAGTTAAAGCCATCAAAATGTTTATGACTTATCATAAACGGGTTAAGTAAGCAATGAAGAATTTCTTTGATGTGTACGGATTTGATGCATATCATTTGTAATAATACTTTCCACTATTGCTTTATATAGTGTAGGTTATAGTAAAACAGACGCATAGACAAATAATGGTCTTCATTTCAGTTGTAAGAGAAGGGAACGTCGAAACGGAAAACATGATCATAATAAAGAAATTGTCTTAATTATTTAACTGTTTATATAATAACTGTTTATTACGTTCATTATAATAATTATTATAATGGTAGAACTAATTTGAGTACTGAACTTTGTGTATTATAGTTATCATCGATCTATCCCAAAAGAAAATTAGAGAGCTTTTAGGTTGAGCTGATAAGAGAGGAATCGTCTGCTTTATTACATATTTTATTATTATAGTAACATATGTACGAATAGCTGATTCTGTTCTATTCTATTCGAGTCACTAATTCCCTCGAACCAGTGTGGTGAAAGGATTTTAAGTGCGCCTCAATGAGGCTCCTTTTGTGCACTTGACACATGTCTTCGAATTTTTAGTTCTAGGACATGCCGGTTTCCTCACGATGTTTTCCTTCACCGTTTTGAGAACGTGGTATTGCGCACATATTAAATCTTTCAATCGAAAAACTCACATATTATATTCGAATAGCTGATGTGCTATGCACAAGCATGGCGGTGCTGCGACATTCAAGCGACGGCACTTCAGCCGGCAATATCTCGATGCATAACGAAATTTCTCGCAAAACGGCCAGAAATAACCCCGTCCCCACAACGCATGCGCCCGATAATTCCGTCGTTACAGATGCACTTCGCCGCTGGAGATGCCGATGCTATTACCATCCACTCAATATTGAACGCGTTGGATTTTAACACATTATTTCTGTCTTAAAATCCAACGCGTATGTGGTGTCACGGGAAACTTTCTTTTGTAATCCAATCGTTGCGAGTTGTATCGCCTTTCATGTTTCTTAACTTTCATTGCTTTTATTTAGGTGTGTCGTGCGATTTTATAAAATACTTGTACTTGTTGGAGACCGTTGGAGTCAACGTTCGATAAATGTCTATTTGAGGGACATAAATAAAATGGAGTCGGTAAAAGCTCATACCTGATACTACAGTGATATCTCTCTGAGACAACCATATTTACGTGAAGTTCATAATGCGGTGTAACTTAAGACTGCTTCTATGTACTACTACATCTTGTTGTAAACTTAATCGGGTGATTATAAATTGAAATAGCTTTCTGTAAGGGGTTACAGAGTTGCTATTTCAATTTATGATTTGAAATGTGGTATCGGCTTATCTAACCACTTATCAAGACACGATAGAAACGCCAACTATATCTTGTCTTGGCGAGTATGTCTTGTTAATATTTTAAGTTAAGTTTACTTCCATTTCTGAAGTAACATACGAAATGTTGCTCCCGATGCGGGGACATGGACAGGGAGCTGGATTTCTTCATAATAAATAAAATAGATGTTGTTTTCTACATATCATATCAATAGCCAGCTGGATTTCTTTCACCAAAGTGATAACTTACCGCATAAACATTTCTGTTGATTATTTATCTGGTGCATACTTAATTTGAACCAGCAACCCGCGGAATAAAAGTCGAGACAGCGCCAGAAGTCCTGCCTCCTGAATATAATCCCTAATAGTGTGTTGGCCACATGGTAAATACCACGAGTTGCAATCCGGAGGTCGGTGGTTGAAAACAATATGCGAAATAATATTTTTCTCGCTTGAAAATTTATACGCGCAATACCACGTTCTTAAATCGGTGAAGGACAACATTGTGAACAAAACCAGCATCTCGTAGGACCAAAAATTCGAAAACATGTCTAGTGCTTGAAAGGGACCTCTTTGTGAGGCGCACTTTAAGCCTTTCACTACACTGGTTCGAGAGAGCCAAGCGATAGGAACAGCAGTACCCTAATAGACGAATAAAATAATTGTTGAGTCACTTTGTTTAAAAAGTAATTATTGCAAAACAAGTGGTTAGATGTTATCACTTGTAAACAAAAGTTGTGTTTTCTTCTTCCATTACGCAAACAACGGTAAATGTTTGGGTGTCTGGTGTACGGTAAATTAATTACTAATCGATCCGCTTTTGTTCGCCAATGAAAAACTGATTGTTTCACTATTTCATTTCAGTAATAATTATGACACTTATTTTTAGATTTAAGAATTTTAGCTAATACAATCTAATACAAGGATGATAAAATAGTTTATTTTCGTAGTACTGTCAATACATTAAAGTACATTATTAACAAGGTCCTTTAATATCCTACTATTGTAGTTCCTCCTAGATTGTATGTGTGGATGTTTGTTACTCTTTCACGCTCAAACGGTTGAATGGATTTGGATGAAATCTGATATCAAGTTAGCTTATATCCTGGCTTAACACATAGGCTACTTTGATCCCGGAAAAGTGCAGTGTTCCCGTGGGCTGACTTACTCACCGCGGGGAATACCGCGGGGCGCAGTTAGTTGTATAATAATAATTAACATAAAGAATATATATAACATTTCCCATGATCTAGAGTTTAAATCTAAAAAACTCGTAGCATTTCAGTGAAAGACAATATGTGACTACGGAATCTAGTTTATCAATCATTATCGCATAACTTTCAATATATAGAATAAGCTTAATTCATTCCTAAGTTATTGCTCTAAAACGTTTATGATGCACACAATATAGAATTACTATTTTTCATCACTTTGGTGTATTCAGTAATATGTAAGCGCTGTAACGATTTACAAAGCGATAATCAGTTTACTGGCCCAGTAATGCTCTTGAATATTGTGTATTGTTTGATTCGATTTCTCTGTTTCGGCCTCTAACATGCAGCACGCACTTCGTGTAACACGCGGCTTAGTCCGTTATTCAACCTATCTTACATCTACTAAATACCTACTCATTTCGTTACAGCTAATACCAATTTTCTGTGTGAAAACTTTAACACTCGCAATAAAATAGGTGGATTAGTAGTAATCTTCATTGATTCCACAGAAAAACGGAAGATTTCCAAGTTTGCCTCTGGTAACTTCACTAAGGTCAGTCTAAGAATCGACCATATTAATGCAAATCTTCGTTTGCCGCCGGAGAATGATACAAATTTCATATTCCAATTGTAATTTTATATTTTGAATTGTTTCGTTTCCCAAGACTTCAAAGAGATAATCATAAGATAACTTGTGAATGTTATCAAAAGATCCAAGAGAATCAAGTCAAATTCACACGTCTCTGGTTATTATTATTATGTCGCACCTCATGTAATTACAGTATATTGACGTTGTATGATGAAACGCGGAACTTAGTCATTCAACTGGAAAGAATCTATAAATAATCGAAGGCATCGATCGGGTAGTGGGCGTTAATGAAGCGTCCAGGAAACAATAAGGGATATTGCTTTGAGGAGCGGTAGTGCCTCCGGTATTACCTATTACTGTAGTATGACAACGCCTAACAGCTTTGTTATCTACTACAAATCAATAAAATTGCAGTGTCTGTTTGTAATATTAAAATAACCGCTTTTTACTATGTGCATATGTACTATGGATGTATACACGGTAAATATAACAAAACAACATTCTTTTAAAATTTTGTCTGTCTGTCTGTTTGTTCCGGCTAATCTCTGAAATGGCTGGACCGATTTTGACGAGACTTTCACTGGCAGATAGCTGATGTAACAACGAGTAACTTAGGCTACTTTTCCGAGGGGTAAAATAGGGGTGCGTGATAAAACCGAATTCTACGCGGACGAAGTCGCTGGCAACAGCTAGTTTTTAATATAACTACATTTGTTAATTTTTTATATGAAAAAAAAAAAGATAAATAATGTTGTTGAACACTGATACACACAGTTACATTAAAACAATCGCACAATTATGCATTAGAATTTGTAGTAGGTACTGTATCATCTATAACGGTTCAATTGTGTGTATAAGAATAAGAATAAGAATAAGAAACGTTTATTGTGAAACTGTGTACAAAAAGATCTTAATTTAATATAAAGTATCAACAGTTTGTCCTCTCGGACATACAATAATATCAGTAAGGTACAAATTGAGAACATAGAGCAAATACCAAACGACAAAATTATTACAACTAAAGATAATTTCGGAAGAAATCTACAATTGTATTTTTAACATACTAAATTAAACTTAAAATTAACTCGTATCATAATATTCCTTCAAATTATAGTGCACTTTACTTATCAACCATTTTTTTAATTTCTGTTTGAAAATATTTCCATTTAGTTGCTTTAATTCTACGGGCAAGTGGTTGTAAATTTTAATGGCTGTTATATACATACTTTTATAAAATTTTGTATTGTTTATTTGTGGTATGCATATATTGTATTTATGTTTTTCACGCAATTTGTCTGCACGAACAGATTTAACATAAAAAAAATAACTTTGATTTCTTTTCACAAAAATACATATTTCTAAAATAAATAGACCTGTTACAGTTAGCATATTATTTTCAACAAAAACATTTCGGAGTGAGTCAGTATTTTCTAAATTATAAATAGATCTCAAACATTTTTTCTGCATTATGAAAACTGATTGTACATCCACTGAATTTCCCCAAAATATAATCCCATAACATAACTGAGGAAAAACAAAACCGTAATACGCATTCTTGGCAACTTGCTTTGAGGATACATTGCTGAGTACTGACAGTGCATAACAGTATTTAGATAAAGCTTTATTGACTTTATTAATGTGTGATTTCCAGTTTAGATAGTCATCAATTTTAACGCCCAGAAAGTCTATTTCACTAACTTCATGAATGGTGTTGCCATTATAGTTAATATTTAAATTTAATGGTGGTGTTTTGTAGCTTTTAAATCTCAAGATCTTTGTTTTATTTATATTTACCTTTAGGTTTAGATAATCTAGCCAGTCTATTATATTTTTAAGTGTAGAGTTAACTTCTCTTTCAAAATCACTAATAGTATGATTTTCCTGTGGAATAAATATGGTGGCATCATCTGCAAACATTACACATAAGTGTCTTGTTACTTGAGGAAGTTTATTTATATATATTAAAAAAAGTAAGGGACCAAGTACACTGCCTTGAGGTACCCCAAGCTTAGTGTTTTCGAAACCAGATTCTATTCGTTCTATAGTCTTTGTTTTTTTATTATATCTGTTTAGTACAGTTGATTGACTTCTTTCAAACAGATACGATCTCATTAATAACAGAGCAGTTCCCCTTATACCGATCTCTTCTAGTTTATCTAATAACGTTTCATGCACTACACAGTCAAACGCCTTAGACAAATCTAGGAATAGGGCGACCCCTGGTTTTTTATTATTAATTTCTCCCCATACTGCTCTTAAAGTTTTGTACAACATTATTAATGTCTAAACTGTTGATACATAACTGTGGAATCTTGTAATTGGTCTTAAACATTTACGTACCTACCTATTCACTTAGTTTCATTTCCCAAAATTTTAAAAGTACCTAGAACTAATCTGTAGAACTGTCGAGAAAAGTATCTTTATTTCCTAGTTACCTTAACATATTGAAACTGGTTGCCCAAATACGATTTGGGTAATGTCGTTTAAATTATTCCCTTAAGGTTGAGCAAGTGACACGCCAAATAGAGTTCCTCAGGTTCGTCGCGGCTCATTTGATACAAGTGCATGCTTCAACGATCTGTGAAGAAGCATTCGTGGTTAAAATTGACACATTGATTTACTGAGGTTCGCTTCAGACAATGTATTTGAAGAATGAGGCTACTTAACAGCCGCTTGGGCAACATTATCTACGATAAATATCACTAAACCTATTGCTCGCTTCATGCTAGAATAGGTCGTATCACCAACGAGATTTTCGTAATCTGCGGTAGCGGTAATGGTATCGAATCACTTACGGGTCGGGTGAGTGTAATTTATCGCGTCGAGTGTAAACAAACTCTTGTGCGTCGACGGCGCCGGTGATTCAGACAATTGCGATGTGGGCCGAGGGTATTGTGCAGCTAGGCTCCGAGCGCCGCATTGTATGATTGTATGTAAAAGAAGGCGAGGGCGGGCGCCCACCGACGCCTCGCGCCTGGCGTGCCCTCCTGAAAGCTCTACCTCCGTTATAATTGAATAAAAATTAAAACTGGAAATACAGCACCAATACCACACACACTTGATGCTACTTGTATCCCTGTTTATTATGTCTTTGACTTTCCGATTTGTTTCCGACTTCTGCTTTCTTCCACTAACATCGGTTTACTGTTCGAGTCATATATTGTTAACTAATTTATTCGATTTGAGTTGGGCTACCTTATCTTACCATTCCAATCATTACTGGCTATCAGAGCTTATGGTTTTCCTCTTTACATTTTTCTCAAATTCTTTCTATTGTAATCAATGAGTGTACTGCTTGTGTTTTCGTCACGATTTATGTCGTGATGAGGAGTCTTGCAGATTCACGAAATGATAACTTTCATTCGTGAGTCGATTTTAACTGCTGTCTCGGACAAGGAGTTTATTTTATTGATTTCCATCTTTTCTGTTTGGGCTGTCCGCTTGTTCCTTACAGAAGATTGATCTAAATATTTAGTAATAAGTATGTGTATTGTTATGTACGTATTTACTAGCAATACTCTTCTGTTAGATAACCAATTATGCTGGAGGAATTGTTTTCTTGCACATAACCATTTAACTGTTATTGTTATCTTCCGGGAAGTATCATTCCTTCGATATAACTGGTAACCCTGGAGGATTATTTTTCTTGCTATATAACCGTTTAAATTGGCGATTTTCAACAATGAAAAATAAATCCATCAAAAAGAGACAGGTTTGAAGGACGAAAAATATTTACAGGTTGGTCATCAAATCACGGTTATCTGCAAGGAAAAACCTGCTAAGTCATGATGTTAACTAAGATATCAATCAGAAATTTCATTACTTCAAGCATGAATCAAATTGTAATGTGACTTGAATTGTGAGACTCAATTTAATTGCAATATTGAAATGTTTGAATCTCGATTTCTTTATTGAAGTTAATCAAAGCCTTGAAGCCTCGGTGCCTTGAATGTCTGTATCTTTTGCAAAGAACCATGCACCGTAAAATAGCATTATGTGGTACCTTGACCCGGCGTGGGAGGGAAAGGAAGAAAAACGAACCAAGATTATTTTGAACAAACAGGTCATTAACCGGCAGCAACGCCATTATTCTTACATTGCATGTCTTCTGGATTTTATTACTAAAAATGTTAAATATCCTTGAATGTTCTCACGTTGTTAAGATTCCTCTACAAAGGATGATTTCCGATTTCCGTTTTTTTTTATTAAATCTTCCAGAGTAAGAACATAGTATACAACCGAGTTGCAGAGTTAGAACGTGTTATGGTAAACTAATTACGTTGCGTACCATCTGTGGAATACAATACTTTGTGTCTGATGATATACAATTCAAATTGGCTTTATTTGCGCAGCTGTCGATCCGGTGCCCTGTTCCAATTTGTTTGCTAATGCGGCAGTGGGCTGGCGCAGCCTGTGATTTGTGGAATGTTTCAATAATTTCCGTTTGTGATTAGAATGGAATTATTGTTTTATTTGCTAGATTGCCAAAAAATAGAGTGTAATATTCCTAATTTGCATTAATTCCAATGTTATTATAGAGTTTACTCGGACAGTATTTGTGCTATGTTCGACGTACGTATTTATATTTTCATATTGTCTTGAATTTGCTATACATCGTTTCTTTAACACACAAGGCAGTTTTTTTAAAACCATTATCATACATTCTCTGTTAAACACCCTTTTCTGACAGTATTGTAATTTTCATGTTGAGTACACTCAATTCATTATTAAAATCCACGTCTTGTTCAGTCTCTCTTCAGACTGGATGAAAATATCTTGGCTGTCCAAAAATGTTCACTTTCCGACGCCGCACGCACATGATTATCCGTTTATTTCGAGCAAGGCGAGGTGTTTACTTTCTGTGAATGTTTTATATGCATCACCAAAGCAATTATGATTACAGTTTGTAAATCTTGTGTAATCTTATGACCGGGGTATTTCTTTTTTGGAATAGCATACTCTCGTATTACGCAACGAACATTTCCAAGTATAGAATCAACATGCTGGTTGTATATTTAATATAAATTCATCACTATTGTAGTATTAATAAGTATCATTTTGCATTGAGAACACCTTCCTCTATCCTTTACAATATTGAAAAATATTCTATAATTAAATAACCATGTTATTGTAAACCAACATTTATAACCATTATCAAATGTTTTCAATAAATTGAGAATCAATTCAATGTAGACGAGACGCCCAAGTCAATAGCGCTTCATGTTCTTAGATTTAAATCTGCATAAACTGTCCCGCCTATTCCATTAGATCGATGTTAGAATATCCAGGACTTCCGTTCAAACTCCTTGACAATGCTGAGGAGATTATAGCGGAAGACGCGCGTAGATTTTGAAGAGCAAAATAAATTTATTTTACCAACGTTTAATTTTAACTGACTTTTATTAAATCGTAAGCCCAGAACTAAATATAGGTTTTCAATCGAACACACCGTCCAATCATAACGGTATTGCCGTCAATTGGAAATATAGCCCTTTTCCGTCATCACGAGATCACTGATAAATTGATTGGGCGTCGAATGCAGTTCTAATGGGATAATCCAATAACCGTATCGCAGTGCCGGCTCGGAAATTACGAATGATTGCGTTCCGGGTCAGACGTGGCAGCCAGATGAGTTGTACACATCTAAATATTTTGATTTTAAGTCTAAACTCAAAATCCCTGTTTCTTTACTCTCCGATCAAGATTTAGTTATTTTTGAGCAGAATAGTCCATAATTGTGCAGACATTATTTATCTCTCTCAGTTTCAATTTCCCGTTATAATTCAATACTCCCGTTTCATTGGCGACTGCAGTTAAAAGGATGTTTACTTAAAACTTTGTTCAGACTTTCATTCAATGAAATATTTCATGGTATGTCTTAGGTGCAATTCCATTACGCCGAATTGCTTCAGAGAAGCTATTCCTAGCAATACACGGTATTGAGTCCGGTGGAACTGCATTTCTGTTAATTATTCATTCATTTTCTAAATGATATTCGGCTTTGCTGGCGTTTTGAATTGTTAAACACAATTATTGAGCCCCCGCACCCGACCGCACCTCACCCTCCCATTCGTCCCGCCCTCACAAATATTTGCTACAAGGATTTTGCATTAGCACCTACCACCGGACTGACCACTTCTTACGTTTACTGAACTGTATCTCCCTACGCAGATATTTTCAATTAATAACAAGCTGGACTCCTTTTGAGCGCCCACGTAGCCATTAGATGCAATGAAGCTAAGCTGAAGTCATTTAATGAGTTTGTGCGCGTTTCTTCTCACTTGGGCAGAATTCTCTGGAGCTAATACACGGGTGAATCATGAATGACAAACACAGATGACCTCGGTAGTACAATTGACCGCAAATCATCTTGCGTTAGATATTTTCAGCTATAATTTTAGCACATAATTTTACACAACAATTTGTCAATTTTGAGTTATAACATTTCTACGATCTATAATGCCAACGGTTTGGAAATACAGCGTTTTTGTCTCACATTAAAACTCGATTTTGGACCGATCTGGACTCGATTAACTGTCGAATTTCCAACTTCAACATTTCTAGCCTCGGTCCAGCGGTTTATGGTGTACGTTGTCTGTCTGTCAGTCAGTCAGTGCATCCTCCTTTTGATATAATCGCGCGTGCGTCGTTAGAAAGATCGAGGTTATCAATTATTTCACATTTGCCTAAACAACACTATATGTGTTCACCGAAAACACTTCTTATCTTAGCGAACGAGGTCCGGGACCGGATCTCGGTCGTCTCGCTGTTCTGCAATTGTCTCCGAATCGACTGCATTTGTCTGAATTATTCACGTGTTAATTGATCGACTCGGCAGAGGTGGTGACAAAGCCGTACAATTTGCTCGCGGCAGGTAAATTTTGGTTGGGTAAATGTCGCATGCAAATGTCTGACATCCGCCAAGGGAGCGTTGACTTCGGCTGTGCTACGCGCGCGGTACGCGTGATGTCTATGTAGGCTATTATTGTATCTTGGTAATAACCTGTATGAACGTAATCGTGTCCGTTGCTTTATCGGTTATATGAAATGTCTCAAAACTAATAATGTGAGTTTCGCTGGTTCTATGTGAAAAAATTACGGAACGAGCAGATGCCTCACCAGTATTAAGTGGTAATTTCTGACCATAACAAAGCAATACGAATTTGGCTAATAAGACCCTAGTCGCATCGTATGCCTATGTAACTCTGAGACGTTATGGTGGGATGTCTCACATGTCATTTCACCGGCAAACACACTTTTCAAACCGAGTAACGTGAGTATTACTACTTGGCGGCGAAATGGGTATGATGGCAGTACTTCCACGGACGAACTTGGCACAAGTTCTGCTGCCTGGTGTGAGTGATGTGAACTAATTAATTTATTTATTTGTTAAGTCCATCGGCAGTGAGATATGGATATTCTCTAACATTTGCCAATTTTGTACCAGCGATCAATAATCGCTAGATATCGCTTGGGCTTACATTTATTATTGCGGGGAAAAGCAGTCATCCAAATTTCACCTTGATCGTGCCATCCGTATATCAGCAGATAACGCTAAAATGAAACACAATTCAGCTTTCCCTTGCATTTTTATCGTGGCATTATACCTTATCTCGCTTATTACGTTTCGTGGCTATTGTTTCATCGAAAAGCAAATCGCTCATCATGATAAATTGATCGATCAATCAAAGTTTTAAAATAGAATTGCAACAGTATTGAAGCATCTAAATGGGGGTTATCGCGCCCGAGAAGTGGCACTTGTTGCGTGGGACCAAACCTTTGAATATAAATGCATTAGAAGGCGTGATTTGTCGCGAAACCACTTGAACGTGTATATCGCTCGCTCGGTTACAATAGTAACTTAAGAGCCCTAATCAATTTATAAGTTTTATTTATAACAAACACACATTTAAACACGACGTGTTATTATCATCATCGCTTGTGTCAAACAAAAGTAAATTATATTTTATACTAGCTGTTGCCCGCGACTTCGTCCGCGTGGAATTCGGTTTTATCACGCACCCCTATTTTACCCCTCGGAAAAGTAGCCTAAGTTACTCGTTGTTACATCAGCTAGTGAAAGTCCTGTCAAAATCGGTTCAGCCATTTCAGAGAGTAGCCGGAACAAACAGAGACAGACAGAAAGACAGACAGACACAAAATTGTAAAAAATGTTGTTTTAGTATATGTACCGTGTATACATCCATACCTATGCACTTAGTAAAAAGCGCTTATTTTAATATTACTAACACTCCAATTTTATTTATTTGTATAGATAACACCCAGACACAGAAGAAACATCTTCGTTCGTCACACAAATGTTTGTCCTAGGAGTCAAGCTCATGACCGCAGAAGGCAGAGTTACTACCAACCTAAGAGCTGTTAGGAGTCCATAAAGTCAGAAAAGGCAAAGTGTAACCTGTGACTAAACTCTTTGAAAAGTTTCACGTCACATCCCGGAACTGGGTTGCATTCAATTGCGATTCTCATCTTTCACACCGGGTATATAGCATACGTGTTTATTGTCGAGCCGAAATTCAGGTCAATTGTCAACACAAGGATGCAGCTTGCACAACGCCGTTTATCCACGTTTCCGCTGGAGTTAGGTGAAATTGCTCAACATACTGTTATACCAGAAACAATATTCATTAGCTATGATATTTAGTGATCGTTAACGGAGAGATACCTTGTTTCGTTATTGTATACGAATTGTGAGAGTCCAGAATAAATCGCGGGTCGGTATTATATTTCGCATGCAGTTTTAAGCTATGAAAGCTCTGATAAATGTTCGCTAGCTTAATGCATTTCTTGCACAAGGAAATGTTGCGTGCCGAAACTGCGGAGTATGTTAGGAGTTGAAGATACACTGCCGTCCTTTAACTAAAAGGCCGTTAATCCCCAATTTTTGTTTTTGAGATATGTTCAGAGAACTCTTTTTAATTCCTTTTAAATCCGTCACTTCCGTCGCTTACATTTTTTTTATATCTCCGGAACTATTTACAATTTACAAACGTTTCTTAGACAGAAAGATAGAGAATTTATAACTGTATTCCTGCTTCCTATTAAAAAGTCAAAATTGACCTTTTGATGGTTAACGGCTTTCTAGTTAAAGGACGTCAGCACAGGTCAAAGCTGCAGTTGGTTTGTGGCGCTACAAACAGAACGGGCAGTTCCATACCTATTAAAAAGCCGTGAGGGGGCGCGGAACGGCTTTACGTTAATTAGTAGGATTCCCGGCGCACGACACGGGTTGCCTACAGTCGCCTACATCTCTAGTCTGCTGTGCCGTGTTCGTCTGCTCGTAAACCAATTACCGTCTGGGGGCTACCGCTACCTGTTTCACTGGAACTGTTCATTATCCACATTTATTGTTATAATTTTATATCTCAGTTTAATAATAAGATTACATTAGTCACGTAGAAAATAACGGTTACATTTAATTAGCCAGGAAAGGGAAGTGTTTCGAAATGGTTTACTTTTGTCATAAATTTTTAAGTGTCCGTTACGTTTACAAACGAATTGCTTTCGTTCGAATTTGTTTGCTCGTTTTTGTGAAAGTTTTTGTTTATATCTTGAGACTTAAGATTTACTTTTGCTGTAGCCGTTATAGGATCATTTCGTTGCCTTATGAAACTCAGTGTGGGAAAACAATGGCGTCAAATTTGAATGCCACGATTATGATCTTCGCAGTAATCGGATGTCCATGGTGCCTTCTTACACCTTTTCAGGCAAATATACTGACTGCAATATTACTAATTTCAGTTTTTAGGATAGACTATTATCTGATACAGGCTGGCCTTAAGGGGCGGGGTAACCTCGACTCTCCGTGACGTTCCGAGGAACACTGGCCTGGGGCGGGCGGAGGTGAAATAAGCCAAGAGCATCACGTACAAAAGAAATTTTGCTCGTAAATGAAATTTGAAAAAAAAAACTATACTAGCTGCGCCCCGCGGTGTTACCCGCCGTGAATAAGTAATAATAATAAAGTAAGTAATAATATATGTGCTAATCCAAGATAAAAGCTATCTTGATACTAAATTTCATCCAAATCCATTCAGCCGTTTGAGCGTGAAAGAGTATAAAACATCCATATAAACTTTCACGTTTATAATATTAGTATGATAAGTAATGTCCGTTTGAAATTCCCAAGTATATATTTTAGTGTAAAATATACTTCAGAACTGGGAGAAAAACTGCTTCTTTGATCAGTTAAGCGTTATGTTTGAAGATTTCTTATGCAGAATAGTTTTACCAATTATTTTTTGGCTTTAGTGTCTGCAAAAAACTCTTAAATATTGTATGTTTTCTCATATATAATAACTTTACAGTTTAGTATATAAACTGCTTTGGAAACTCCCCTTTTGGGTAAGCAGGGCTCTTAAACGACTAGCGAGCACGAAAGTTCCCACTCAACTTGATTACGCTTCACTGTGCGCACTAACAATTAGAGACTTGAGAGGTTTCTAGCGCTATTAATTTTATCGATTGGGAATGCTGGCTCCGTTAAAATTGTAGATTATAACTATCGTTTGCACGTATTAGTTCTAACAACTATTCATACTAAAACACCGGTTAGTAATTGCCGTTATATTATGTACTAGCTGTTGCCCGCGACTTCGTCCGCGTGGAATTCGTTTTTATCACGCACCCCTATTTTACCCCTCGGAAAAGTAGCCTAAGTTACTCCTTGTTATATCAGCTATCTGCCAGTGAAAGTCCCGTCAAAATCGGTTCAGCCGTTTCAGAGATTAGCCGGAACAAACAGACAGACAGACAGACAAAAATTGTAAAAAAAATTGTTATGGTATATGTACCGTGTATACATCCATATGCACTTAGTAAAAGCGGATATTTTAATATTATAGGTACCTGGGTGTTGATATGTATGTACCAAAAAAAAAAAGTATATAAGTATTATATCAGTTGTCTGATCCCCATGATACAAGCTGTTTACTTAGCTTACTTTGGGGGTAGATAGCGCTGTGTGGAGAAAAATCTATACAATTCGTAAATTACTCCTTTAACGCAAAAATCAAGATATCTTACAAGGTAAATCTGTTGATAGCTCCCTCCGAATGTTTGTCATCTGTCGCGTCGAATCAAGTACAAGGCAATGGGGCTAATTCACCCGAGCGGACGCTTGAGACCTGTCTGGTTTGTTTTCCTACGATAATGCGTCTCTAAATATCCTCCCTCCCTCGGTCTCGGCGCGTCCTAGATTATTTACGTATGCGTGTAATGAACACTTCAACTTCAGAGTGGTCCCGAACTACAAACATATTGATAGATTTATCAGTTGACAGCGTGCCGACCCCGAATTTGAATATGGAGATCGCTGTGGTTCAAATCCCAGTGTTCACGAAAACAAAAAAAACTTTAACTTAAATATTTAAATATACCAACAATTTTGAAACCACCTTTTAAGTATAAAATACTTGTATTACTGGTTTCGCTCTTCCTTACATGTTTAATTAATTTAACTATTAGTGTTTACTTAAGCTATAAACATTTTGTAAATTAACAAAATCAGAACGAGAAAAAACACCAATGAGTTTTTAGATTGAAAAAATGTCATGCGACATTAACTAAACCAGATTTGACTATTAATACTGATCGTGTCACAACGAGTAGCTTAGAATCATTTTGGTGAAAGGATTAATCCTTTAAGTGCACCTCAAAGCTGCTCGTTTTGTGCCCTTGACACATGTTTTCGAAGGTTTGATTCTAGGACATGGTGGTTTCTTCACAATGTTTTCCTTCACCGTTTTGAGTAACTTGCCCACATAAGTGTAATATATAAGTTTTTCAAGCTAAATTTAAATTTGAAAGTTTAATTAAAAAAGTTTTTCAATCGATAGCCTTATTGGTGCACGCCCAGATCGATTCAAAGTCCATCCGCTCTCTCTGGCGAAAGAAGGCCTGTGGCCTTACAGTGGGAACTTAAAAACATATTGTATCAGTTTATATCCTTTACAGGCATATGATCTTGTGCTGTAAATGTATCATGGATACGTGTAGTGATGCAATCGGCTCGCGAAACCGATTCACCGCAGACTCGGGTTCTGTGTCCGATTGCGTAATACTGCGTGTATTGTCTTGCATTCCTTACGCTACAATTTATTGATTTTACAGCTTATACGGAGGACTTTGTGCAAAAATGAACAACCCAAAATATAAGTTACAATTAAAAATATATTTTATCTAGGTACATTTATAATTACGTGAATTTGATTTAGTATTATTTTGAAATGGTTATGTTTTTTTAGTTTTTATGGGAAATAAAAGGCTTATTATTATTGCTATTACTACGGCTTATACATCAAGAACATATCCTTAAGGTTTTTCTGTACTATTAAGTTGGTTCTATGAGTTTATTAAAAATCTTCTTCAGAGGTTAAATTTTTTTATCGACATATTGTGTCATTACTGTTGGTCAAAGGTCTCTCCCGTAGTCTTCCATGATCATGGTCTATACTGGTTGACTATTCTTGAAACTGTCATCTGACGTTAGCAAACTTTGTTTAGGCCCGTCACGCTTTAGATATTCCACGCAAACGAAATGGCGCGCGAGTAAGTTAACATCGCTGAATTACGAAATGTTATTTTAGTCTGAAACGTTGTTTATGTACATAATCTGTTGCATTGCTCGTTACTGGCCAGGCTGTAGTGTTTGCATTTCTTTGAATCCGGCGAATTACTTTCAAACTTTCGTGTAGAAAAATTATGTGGCATGTGAAGTGTGACGGAGGTAACGCGAAGTCGGTATTCATTATGTATGTTCCGCCACTTTATTGCAATATTCAAGTTTGCGTTGAAGGCGCCTTTTCGGGTGTTATTATGTAAATCGACTACTGAGATTCGGAAAACGCCCTTTGCCCTATTCTAGTAACAGCTGTATTCGGTAACACTAGGCAATCCTTCCACTACAATCTCTCAACCTACCGAGCAGACTCAGCGGAGAGCCTGAGATTCGCTCTGAAAACAATAGTGATTACGAATACAATTTAATATTTTCAAGTCATTTATACAATTATAAGAAGAAATTAATAAATAATAAATAAATAATGAGGGACATTTCACACAGCGCCATCTAGCCCCAAGTAAGCTAAGCATAGATTGTATCATGGGAACCAGACAACTGTTTTTTTTTAAATACATACATATAATACATATCAACACCCAGACACAGAACAAACATCATATTCGTCATACAAATGTTTGTCCTGGGTGGGAATCGAACCCACGACATACAGCGCAGAAGGCAGGGTTACCAACTGACCTATGAGGCATGTCAAAAAGAAAATACAAAACTTCGTATCTGGTTTTCATTATCTTATAACGTCCTCTAGTAACATTCTCAATCATTTTCATAAAATCACAAGAGCACAATTTCCAACTTCATAATTCTATCGAAGTTTCTCTGCTGTCATAATAAACCATCCTTATCACTATTTATTATCCTGATATTTCCCACATCGCGTGGTCTTATTATAAGGTATATCCCGTCCGGTGTTAGGATGAAATATGTTTCCATCTTGTATATCAAGTCAATGTAGATATGCGGGTACGTATCTAATGGAATCTGAGGACGGCAATGGCGTCCGGGGAAGCTGCCTCCACCCGTCCCATTCCGTGGTATAACGATATAGCAAATTATACTTGTCTACACTCAAGTATGCTCTAGATGCCTATCTTATCTACAAATGCATTTAGCTCGATAGTACTGAGATGTTTATGCTGTTCTCACGGGCCTTTTCATTTATGCCAGCAAACTAAGAGTCGTGTACAATGATGGTATTTTGTAGTGGTGGTGATTCTGTGGCAACCAACTAAAACTAATTTTGAGTTAATGCATCGTCTCTTCCATGTTTGCATTATCATCGGACAGTTTACCGTGCTGTTATGGTTTCTTTACTTGGAAAATATGGAACGAATCAATTCACAATTACATTATTAAATTAACTTAAATTCTGGCTGTGCTGTGTCGTTTTTCATAATGGAATGTCACAGTCGTATATCTAAAACTCAATAGACATAGGTAAGAAAGAGTTATTCATACGCAAATTGCTTTCCGCTGACTATAAACATAGTTGATTGAATAGTGTAAAACGGACATGGAAATACTCCATTTCTGTCTGGCGCTGGTGTGGGCGGCTCGGTGGAAAATTGCACTTGTTCCGCCTCCGCCCCGCACCTCCTAATCTCCCCGCCCTGTCTGCGCCCGCTATACTACTCCACTATATTCGATTTCCGACCTACCACACTAATATACCTGCAATAGGATCGAGGCTTCACTTAATGCTCCTTCGGCTCTATACAATACCATCAGCTTCGCGACTCGGTGCATTGAAATTAAATTACTCGCTGATTAGAGTACTCTACGCGGTGCGCCTAATACTCTTCGTTAGTGCTTCTCGTCGACCCGATGCGCTTCAAAGTCTAAGTCAAAGGCTTTATTTCCATAGAATTCATAAAGAAATGGCTTGGAAACGTCAGTTAATATTCAAAACATAAGGTCACGCGTACTTATCGCTAAGTTTGACGCCTGTTCAAACCTTATCCGACCTTCCACGGGGAGAACAATCAAGAAACCCCTAATGGAGGGATTCCTTTTTTTTCGCGAGCACGATCCTTGTAACAATTGAGTACTTAGATCTATGTTACATATATGACTACATAATATACTGAAATAAGATATAACAGGATGTTTTGTGTGTCGTCAAGCCGAGCGACATCGACACATATCGACTGATCCAGCGTTGATGTCGACGACCCGTCTACTATGTGTTGCGTTTAGAATGATTCCAACGAACGATACTTATCAGTAAACGGCAGGTGTTTCACGGGCCAGGACAGCTTAGTATGCGCGGTTGGGCCGTGGTCCGTTTTTGCCCCCGCTGGCCAGCTCGGTGCCGGTAGAGAGGGAACAATGGCCAGCGTGCATTCCGTCCGTCACCGTTAGCCGCCGGTAATCGCGCCGATCATCGCCCACCGCCGACATGATAGCTTCTTAATGTACTCACTGCTTCCGCAACACGATCTGTTATCTCCACAAGATAAATTATATCAACATACCGCAATGTCACCCATTTATAAGTTAAAAGTTACATGTTACTTCGTTGAAATAGCAAACGTAATAAACTGACTCGCACAAAACCGCCGCCATCAAATAAGTGTCGTAAGTAGTTTAAGTTATACCTTGCTTTTTATACTGAAAGGTTTTCCATTACTTTAATATCTTTAATCATCAATACCGTACCAGTTCAGACAGTAATCATGTTATGGCTCAATAATACACGACATTAATAACGACTTGAGTCGGCAGATATCCGATTAACACTTTTATCTCGAACTTGATGGAAAGTCGGGGGATAAGATTGAAGATATGGCCATTTTTATAGACATCAATAGACATGAATTAAGCAGTAAAACTCAATTTAACTTGAATAAGTAAGCTTATAGTAAAATCTTTGACGGAAAGCAGCTTTCTTCCTAATAACTAGACATAGTCATAGACATGACATGTGTCACGAACAAGTGCACGAAAGGAGCGTCTTTGAGGCGCACTTAAAATCCTTTCACTACACAAGTTCGAGAGAACCAGTGACTCGAATAGAATAGATAGATAGACATAATCCTATATTATACTGAGTGTCGGGCAGTTAGGTATCCGTCTAATTGAGGCGTGTACATAAATTAATAAATTTATGTCGCATTACATTGAAATAAGAGAAGACAGGGCGTAGTTAGTTGGCTCGGAGCCAGTCCAAACAGGGTAAAAAACAAGGGCGGCGGCCGCGCTCCCCGAAATAGCGAGCAAAGTCAAGGCGTGTACTTAGACGAACGAACTAGCTACACTAGTTTATGCTTTTTATGCTTTAAATTGGTTAACGGCACGCTTTCAGTCCGCCAGGCGTCAGACACACCCTTCGGGTCAGGGCGCGCCGGCCGGAGACCCCACAAAACGGCCCGCTATCATTTAATTAGTCCATCATATTACTAATGGTATACAAAATGACACAACTCAATACATTACACCTAGTTGACATTAAAAACCCACTCCCAAATGACCTCAACACATCTTGTAACGCCGACCTAATCGTATTGTTTTATTTTCATCAGGCGTAATAAGGGTTGATAACGCGATTTGGCCCGCCAAGGTCGAGCTCATTGTTTGATGGCGTGTCATTTCATACAAATAAATAAAATTGGAGTGTCTGTTTGTAATTTTAAAATAACTGCTTTTTACTAGGTGCATATGGATGTAACACGGCACATATACCATAACATTTTTTTTTTTCAATTTTTGTCTGTCATTTTGTTCCGGCTAATCTCTGAAATGGCTGGACCGATTTTGACGGGACTTTCACTGGCAGATAGCTGATGTAACAAGGAGTAACTTAGGCTACTTTTTCCAGGGGTAAAATAGGGATGCGGGATAAAACCGATTTCCACGGGCAACAGCTAGTGTTAAATTAAGTATGGCTACTTGTATATGGCAGGCATATCGCGTACTCGCATGTTCTGGGGCACAATAGCGGTGGTCGGTGAGTCACTCCCCGCGGCTTGAGACAGAGCAAGGACATCCACACAATCAGGCGGGAGGCGCCGCGGAGTATATGTAAACAGTTATTCCTTATTCGTCGGTGCCGTTTTCCATTGTGCGTGCATTATTGCAACGCATTTACTTACACCGCCATTTCCAGATAAATGACGCACTTATTATGTCCTCGAAATAGGCTTATTTTTATTTTACCGGCATTGTTAACCATAAGGAATCGGATACGGAGAGCCATCTAATGAAAAGAAAGAAAATGAAAAAAAATTGTGAAAAGAAATAACAAATCAGCTATTTATTCTGACATCTATTTTACATATTTTTTTTTTTTTTTTTAATGTAATACATTTACGGAACGAGCCGACGGCCCACCTGGTGTTAAGTGGTAACCTCGGCCCATAACAGCCGATGCGACTTGGGTCCTCCCATACTAGGTATGACAAGACCAAAGTCGCATCGTATGCGCCCGTAACTGTGAGACGTGAAGGTGGAATGTCTCATGTGCCTGTAATTTCACCGAATTAATATCGAACATAAGTGTTTGTTATGTGTCTTGGTGTTAATATGTATTATATGTATTTACAAAAAGAATATAAGTATTATATCAGTTGTCTGGTTCCCATGATACAAGCCATGCTTACCTTACTTTGGGGCTAGATGGCGCTGTGTGAAATGTCCAGAAATATTATATGTTTGGTGTAACGTTTATAGAACTTTATTTCTCAAAAAAGACATACGTCACTTACATGAGAATAAAACAAATCATTCATTATGATAACTTAAGTGCGTCGTCCTAGTAGATAGGGTGCTAATTATAATTTTAGTTTTAGTTTTGCCCATCCAATGTATTTAAGTAATACGACTTAAAGTAATTTTCTAAAATATATTCCCGTTGTTTTAAATACATTGAATGTGTTTTAATTTTTTATTTTGGAGGGTATTTTATTGTTTAGCTGTGCGCCTTCGAACTTTTTTATCCGCATTGACGGTAGGACTAGAAAAATGCTCGGCGATTATTACGTTGTGAACGATATATTAGTATGGAAAGAACTTTATTGGTATAATATATTTAACTTAATGTTTAATTTTTTACTAATCTTAGATGAACCACAAAGCCCCATATAAAGTCCAGTATTTCTTGTCCATCCAAAGGTTGTAAGAGATCGCTTTATAGCGATAAGACCGCCCATTTCACTGTTTTGTACATTGTTACTGATGATTTTGTGAGCAATAAAGTGTCATCTATCTATCTATCTGACAGGCCTCATAGCTCAGTTGGTAGTAACCCTGCCTTCTGCGCTGTAGGTCGTGGGTTCGATCCCCACCCACGACAAACATTTATGTGACATTTGTAATATTTGATGTTTGCTCTGTGTCTGGGTGTTAGTATGTTTATATGTATGTAAAATATAAAAGAAAAGTATATAAGTATTATATCAGTTGTCTGGTTCCCATGATACAAGCAATGCTTAGCTTACTTTGGGGCTAGATGGCGCTGTGTGAAATGTCCACCAATATTTATTTATATAATTTTGTCGTACAGATGACTTGAAGTTGGTGACGAGCCGACTGATCGCGCACGCCAAGGTAGAGGGCTCCACTGACAATATCTCCGTTATCGTGATATTCCTCAAAGATCCGCGCGACATCGCAGCTGAGAACCGCGCGCCCATGGACCGTGGGTAAGTGAGATCACCGCTAGTACCGCTAGTACTCCACATGTTTTTTTTTTTTTATGTAATACATTTACGGAACGAGCCGACGGCCCACCTGGTGTTAAGCGGTAACCTCTGCCCATAACAACCGATGCGACTTGGGTCCTCCCATACTAGGTGTGACAAGACCCAAGTCGCATTGTATGCGTCCGTAAATATGAGACGTGAAGGTGGAATGTCTCATGTGTCTGTAATTTCACCAGCAACCACACCTTTCAAACCGGAACACAGTAACGCGAATGCGTTACTGCTTGGCGGCAGTAAAGGGCATGGTGGCAGTACTTCCCCGGACAAACTTGGCGAGAGTTCTACTGCAGTCGCAAGTTGACCAACACACAGACACAACAAACGTCCAAACCTCCAGAGATTTTTGGCCAGGAAACACAAACAAAAATATACTTACTTAATATACTTTTTGTTTAGTAAATACATACATATAATACATATTAACACCCAGACACTGAACAAACATCAATGTTACAAATGTCACATAAATGTTTGTCCTGGGTGGGAATCGAACCCACGACCTACAGCGCAGACGGCAGAGTTACTACCAACTGAGCTGTGGGGCATGTCAAAAGTGAAAAAAATAATAATGAAAATGGACAAATTAAATTGTGTTATCAATTTGGAATGAAAAACTCTCTTGTGTGACTGTATAGTATCCACCTGTACGGAATGGAAAGTGTTATCAAATTGTTTCGAAGTGATGTCATCGTGAAAGCTACGTGCAGTCAACATAAATCGCTTTTATAACCTGCACATATCCGTTAGTTGTTAAAAATTAATAATAAATATTGGTGGGCATTTCACACAGCGCCATCTACATAGCATACATAGCATAGCTTGTGCTATGGGAACAAGATGACTGATATAATCCTAACCTATGTATTTTTTTTGTAGAAACACGTTTATATACATTTTAACACCCAGACAGAACAAACATCCATATTCGTCACACAAATGTTTTTCCTGGGTGGGAATCGTATCCACGGCCTAACAGATCTGAACTTCCATTTTTTCACAAATTTTGATCCCGCATTACCGTCAACCTTGGTAACTTTGCCCGCTTTTTTTACATTATGTTAAAAAATTTCAAAACTATTTAGAAATTTAAAGTGCTATTTGTATCACATAATCATAAAATAAATTTTCCATACATTAATGGAAATTAATTATAAAAAAGCGATATTATTTACAATAAAAATTATATAAATACAAGTGGGCTAATAAATTTGAAGTTTTGTCATCATTGCCCACTTGCAGATAAATCTCTATGATTCCGGGATTTTCAGCTTAATTTGGTCCAAACTAGGAATAGTAATAAAAAAATGAGCAATGATGCCATTACCGGATAGTAAGACTACGATATTACGTTATTGGAACATCAAAATTCAGTGGGCAAAGTCACATAGCTTTAAAGAGAAAACCCCATACTAAAAAGACAATGACCTAGGGCTGTCCCTCATAAATTAAATGAAACATGACTTAATTGAAGAAAACAATTTTTATACTTAGGAACGACTAAGATATCACATGTTGTTCCAAAATTAACAAACAAATTGGAACTAAGTTTTAAAACTTACAAACTATAGTTTAGAATTAAAGATCAAAAAAACTTCACATCACATTATAAATATATACACATATACACATAAATAACTTGAAAAACAAATATTAATTATGATTTCCACATTTTACTTCAAGTTCTACTATAATATAAATCACAATTTACATTTGATTTACATTTACAAAGGCAAGGATTTACCTTCTCACACACCAGCACAGAGGAGAATTTGACGTTTCTTTGTTTACGTTTTTGATCTTTAATTCTGAATCAGAGTATACATAATGAAATCTTAAGTATACCTAGACAACTTAAAACATTTAAAAAACTTTAAATAATACCTAGTTGGGTAGTATTGCACAAAATTAAAATTAAAAAAATATTAATAAAATAAAATTAATAATAAATTATTTCTTTTTAATTTTTAAGTCAGTTTTTCTCATTGGGCTCTTATAATCCGCACTAGCAATCAAGACTTTTAATAAATTTTCCTCCTCTTTATCTATTAACTGTTTTGTCCCCCAACCGAATAGTTTTCCGGCCTCTCAACTTGAAATTAATTTTCTTTTTATCATGTTTACAGCAACTTCCAACGCCTCTGTCGAATAATTTTTATAGCTTCTACATCCTAGTAATCTTCTATTTCTTTTTTATTCTTTGCGTTACGAGGTTGAAGTTTATTGTTCATTCTAAAAACCAGAAACATAAAACATTGTCTTAGTTGAATTTAAAATGTAGTCGTCCATAAGTAGGTACCTTAGTAGGTACTTTAGTAGTACAACCTAATATTGTAACTTTGAATAAGAAATTTTCTCGATTGTATGACGAATCGTGTAGGTACAAACCAAAACTAACTCATTGTTTGGTTTATAGGAGAAAAAAAAGTTTATACTCTTTTTTGATCGATGACAACCCTAACTGCAATTTTCTGGTGGGCAATGTTACCAAGAGTATTCTCAAGACACCCGGCTGACATTGCCCACCATCACATCTCTAAATCTATCAACAATTTTACACTAAACCATTAACCTGCATCGTTTGCTTGTTATAATCTTTCGGTATTTTAAAAATAAGTAACCTACTGATACTGGAACCGCGACTTCTTGAATAAGTTTTTTGATGTAGATTTGGCCCGCGAAAAACACCTCCGACTTTGACACTGTCTGACAGCCAACTGACGTAAATGTAGAGATAGTCCGTTACTTTGTGCTATCAGGCATATATTTATATTTTCGACCAAAATATAAAAAAGGCGAAAAATGATATCGATCTCACATTTTTTCTTATAAAACATAAAAGATCCTAACTGGGCAATGCTATACCCAATGGGCAAAGTTGCCAAGGTTGACGGTAATTAATCTCCTAACCGCGGATTAGGGGATTTGTTATCGGGGATTTAGAACATAATTTCGATTTGCAGATGAAATTCATGAATTAGAAATGGATTAGCTAATTTATGTGTAGAACGAATTGGAAGCTACCGTCACGCAGAAAGACAAAACACAAATTAGCTAATATACCACCAAAAGTTTATAAGGTCCATTATAGACTTCAAAATATTACATGATGATTATCGTAAGGAATTAAATGAAATCCGATATGCAGTAATATGTTGGAAAGACTGCATTGATAATTATAGTTGGTATTCAAAAATACTTAGTTTTTGTTAAATAGATCGCACGCAAAAGAACTCGCACGCAAAAATACTGGTATTGCCATATGTTGCACGTTTTGCCCCTAGAACAGTAGATCACGTTGTTTAACCGGTTTTCAACAAAAGTGTGGATAAAATGGTAATTTTGTGCGAGCGTGATATAATGTTGAAACAGATGACCTTGCATGCTAGATTAACTATCTCCCAACTCGTACGCTTGGAAAACGAAAGTCCTTTAACAACTATTTACTTCAATCGATTTCTCCCTTGACATTGTCTGGGACATTGCCAATTGCCAAGTAAATAAGAACAATATTAAAATTCCTAGATGACGCCGACGTTTTGTACTTATCTAGGGTGTTGGGTCGGTATTTAATCTTGTGAATAACATCGTAGGAGAAACGCTCGCTATTCTTGTTGTATCCAAACGTGACCTTGGTTATGTTCTATGTCCTTGTAGTGGATTATGAAATGTAAATATGAATTATCATCATCATTTTTCTCATTTTCCAATTCATTTGAAGTTGGTGCAGTATGTCATTGCCTTTTTCCCTGCTACCGCATGATTATATCCTGTTTCTTTCATAACACCCCTCACATAATATTTCCAATTTTTCATTAGTCTTCGTCTTTCCTTCCATCCATCCCTAACCTGAGCCATTATGCACTTAGCTAATATTATAAATGCGAAAGTAGGTCTGTTTTGGTGGACGCATGTATGTTACTGTTTCACGACAAAACCAAAACGTATGAATGACGTTTTGAACATAAGTGTATGTTACTTTCTCGGTACAACTCGGGAGATGCAGAAGCTAGTATTCTGTAGCATTGTACATAACAAAATTCCCCTGTATCCAGGCTAGACAACGCGCTGGCGAACGCAGCACCGTTCGCCGGCGAAACGGAGGCGTGCACGCTGCCGGTGGACGCCGCCGCTGCAGCCGACAACGACGCCGACGCTGACGGCGAAGCCAACAACGGCGTAGACAACTCTGACAGTGACAGCGAGGACCTCGGCCCCGAGACCGCGGTCGACGCTGATGATGTAGATGCTGACGCGAGGAACCATGAGCCAGCGCCGCCCACGCCGCCCACGCCGCCAGCACACGCTGGTAAGTGTACAACACTCATTAGTCGTTTTGAGTAGGCATCTCCGGTATTGGTAATTACGCTTCTAAAGGCTACGCAGATTCCGATATATTGATAGTTACGCCAATTAATGAGGTAGCCAAATTCAATCGATATCCAGTGACAATAAAATTCTCATTTGTTCATAATAAAATATCTGATGCTAGGCACCTTCTCAGATCTTCCTGAGAAATGGCGAAAACTAAATAATCATGCGTCAAAAAATGTTTTTTTTTTAATATATATTTACATATGTATACCCATTTATTATCCCTTCTCCAATACGACCACGAAGAGTGAAACTGCTTTTGGAAAAACTGGTGATTACACTGATAAAGAAACGCACAAGGATATATATAAACTTGTAGCAACAGAAGTAAAAAAAGATGTGGTTAATCCGGTATTTAACAATGATGGCAAACATATTCCAACGAGAGCAAAAGAAAAAGTATCTACGCCAGTGACACGGTTATCGATTGTGCGTTCACCCACATGTTCCATCTTGGATCAGATGTGATTGTATGCAAATTACTCAATATTGTGATTATTATAAATAAGGTGATTGTGTGGAGATATCACCATCTCATCAGTCCAAATGTGTCGATTTTCATGCTTCCCATCTCACTTCTTGAGAATTTTTGGCAAAGGAATTTCCGCATAAAGAAAAAAACATTGCTGCCATATTGCTCGATTGTCCATATGAGGCGGGTCGAGTTTTTTGTCTCAGCTGTGCAATTCCACGAAATATACGCGTGTATTTATACCACTGTTATCAGTTCTTACAATTCCTGTCCTTATGAAAGTGCTCCTGCCAAAAACTTTATCATTTTATTATAATAATAATAATAATAATAATATAGGTGGACATCTCACACAGCGCCATCTAGCCCCAAATAAGCTAAGCATAGCTTGTATCATGGGAACCAGATAACTGATATAATAATACATACTTTTCTGTAAATACATATATATAATACATGTCAACATCCACAATAAACATCTGTGTTTGTCACACATATGTTTGTCCTAGGTGGGAATCGACCTACAGCGCAAAAGGTAGGTTTACTACCAACATATAAAGCCTTGGATGTTTTTTCTCTTGTAATTTTGTGTATATGCCGCCTGCTCCACTGTTTGTAACAACTCAAACTGTTTGTAAATCTTCCTCTGTTGTATATTTTCTACTTGATGTTCAATAAACTGGAATATTTGCGTTTGGTTTGGTTTGGTGTATTAATAATAAGCCATTGGTAGGTTTTATTATACAGTAATAAAAAACAAATTACCAAAAAAAAACACGCATACGCTGGCATCCCTATTCGGGCGGCGATGCCGGCTGCCCCGCGCCCTCGCGTGCGGCCGTCCCGTTCGCGCGGGGCGCCCCGGACCCACCCGCAGTCGCTCGTTGAACGTCCGTCGGAGCTGTACCTCTCTATACGATCGCGCTGCTATTGTAATCGGGCCTTTGTCTAAATTTTTACGCCTCTAGCGAAGATAGTGATCTGTGCAGTGAAATTACCGTTCACGGTATGTGATTTTTAGCGAATATTGTCGTTCTATATTCACATTCCGAGTGGTTTGTGAAAGGTTATTTTCGTGTTGATTCATGCGGTGTGGTGTTCTGGAAATAGATGAGTTCGTCGGAAGGCGCATCCGTGCGTCGTCGGAGAGCGCAGGATGCCCGTAGGTGCACACCTCACGTCGATATCCTCGCGAGGTGTCCGGGCGTGTCTTCGTTTTCGCTCGTAATGGCGCCCGAAACGTCCTCGCTAGTTTGAATTTCGCAACCGGTAAAATTACTTACGTCGATAAGCGCCTCCCGCATTCGAGCGGCCGTCTTCGGTTCGACACATGTTTTGGTGTCCGCCTCGATCTGCTCTCGCCGGATTAATATATAATAATATACGGAATGAGACCATTGTTTTGAGGGTGTGTCACCTGTTGACGTCGCGTCGGCTAGCGGTAGCCGAGGGTGTGCGTGTACACCGGGCGGGCAATGTTTATATAAAGCAGTGTTTCGGTGATTGTTTGTGCAGTGGAGGACGGCCACGTCGAAGGAGCGCTGGTGGATAATGTAGCTGAGAGCGGCGACGACTCCGAAGACGAGTGGAACTATTTCAAAGGCGAGGGAGAACGCGACGATCTCAACCCTAGCGAGGAGCCAGACGAGGCGCCCACCTCTGAGACACCCTGCCACGATAATGTAAGACAATCATAGGTATTACATGTTCAAACACACAACACTCATTCGGCTTCCTAGCTGCTCACTTACATACTTCAATATCCTCAACAAACGCGCCGGTTCAAGGACGTTCAATGAGGTTTCAGATAAGTAGTCATAAACTGTTGCTTTATCACACTGCGTCAACATTTTATATGCATGCTTTTTCAGGGAATTATGACTTCATTTGTTTAGTTTACATATACCTACCTGAGTAATATTCATATAATTAGAAATAGATATGATAAATAATAAGTTAGGTGATGACTTTAATAGTATCATCATACTTACCTACATTGCAAACAATTTCCTCAAACCTATTCATGGTACAAGTAATGCACGACTATTTAAAAAATTTAGTTTGGATGCCAATAATGCAAACACACATTTCAAATTGTATAGCAATGCATGTAAACTCATCATTCTGTGTTATTGTTTAGACTGAATGTTGTTATTTTACATACATCATATTGCAGTCAAACTTAATTAAAATTTATTTGGTCAACTCTAAAACTTCTGCAACGTTTACACAATATGAAACAATTAAATGGATACTATTTAGCTTTCATTTGTTCTGATACCAAATACTGTCTGTATGATTTTAAGCATTTCATGCCCAAACTATTGAATCTCCATGACAATTTGGTATTCTTTCATTATGGTGAAGCAGATAATCCACATTTTATTTACATTCATTTAACATCCTTGTGGAGACTGGTTTACCTTGGTTCCTGTATTAAAACAAATTTAGCCTCTGAAACCAGTTTGACACACCTAGACAGAACAGTGTGACTCAACAGTAATGAATTCACTCCATTACTTAAAGTTTATCTACAAATCTATTGTAATTATAATATGCCACAGCTTTTGACATTTCTATCATTTGTAAAGAAATTTACAATTAATATGAATTTGACCGAATCTCACATTTTGACCTGTCTAGTTAAGCGAATGTTGTTGATAATAGTATTATAGTTTTATTAGTATGTATGTGAAAGTACCTATGGACTGAATTTCATATTGCATATAAAATATAAATAAAATATAAAAAATATAATATATATTAAAGACTGATAATCTTAGATAATGCACTTGTTAACGTTCGCTATCTTCATATCAATTATCTTGACTTATATTTGTGATACCAAGCAAACAGTGCAAAAAATATGTACAAATATAGCAGTCTTAAACAAAAAAAGGTGGTGTTAAAAGTGAGATTATTGGAAGGAAAATATAGAGGCCGTTGGTTAGCATTGAGATTATGCAGATTCAACACATATACAAAAATAATATCCAATGATTCTTTAACTGTAAGTCTCTCACTGTCGATATAATTATAGTAGATCATGCATAACAAATATTAATATCTTTACTCTATTTTAAATCAGAGAGTAATGTATCAATAATTAATATAATATAATCTTAAAATAATAATAATTAATCTTTAAATAATTTCAGTCGGCTTGGGAAACCAGTTCAGTAGACATGAATAGTTCACCGTTGAACCCCGATGCCCCGGTGTTCATCCCGGGCAGTGTGGCTGGCTCCGATGTGCTGCTAGCGGAGTCCCCCCGCAAGCCACAGCCGATGGATGACATTGAGCTCCCGGATTTGGCTCAATTTGAGACTGAAGCGGTCGACAGACCCGCGGAACTGCTAGACTTGGATAACTGTGATCAACTCAATGGGCATCATGTGAGTTAAATTGTAATTTAAAGCTGTTTAATTGAATGATTTTATTCGCAGTAGATCTTATGCGAAGTTCTTCCAGGGAAGTACTGTCACCAAATCCAATTCTGCCGCCAAGCATTAACGCATTCGCATTACTGTGTTCCAGTTTGAAAGGTTGCCAATTACAGGCACATGAGACATTCCACCTTCAGGTCTCAGAGTTACGGGCGCACACGATGCGACTTGGGTTTTATCGTACCTTAGAAGGGGAGGACCCAAGTCGTATTGCTTGTTATGGGCAAAGTTTACCCCTAAACACCACATTGGTCACATGCTTATTCAATAAGTTATCAAATCAAAAAATTATACTATACAAAGCCTCGAGTAATTCTCCATCATTGGATAACTTGCTATGATCTTAGTATGGGAGGAAAGTTATTTTCCTTTGGTTATAGGAAGAAATGCATGAAGAGAGGCTACTAAGATAGGTTTACTATTTGCTTGATCAATCGCTTAATCTAAATGAGAATTTAATATTACAATGCTGTATTGAATTAGTTCAACAAAAGTAAAAAGTACAGTTTATAGCTCTAAATGCTAATAAATAAAGAATAGAGTGTAAAGGTGTTTTCTGTGCATTTTAGTGTTGTAATACATAGATAAATTTCTGTTTACAGAATGCTTCAGTAGAAATAAAAGAACACCTCAACGGCAATGATAAGTGCAACATGGAAAGTTTGGACTTTGGATTCAATGTGGGCATTGAACCTGAAAAAGTCAAAGATATCATGCAAGACTTTGAAAGAATACAGAAAGATACCACAGACTTCTGTAATATTCAGGTATGACTATCACTACATTTGTACATAAGTGCTGAAATAAATGTTCTTTCTGTCTTCCTATCTAAATATGACAAATTCTTGTAATATTCATCACTTGATAATGTTAGTCATACATATAACATTGTTCATGAAGGCACAGTAGGTTATCGTACAAGGAAACTAAAACATTTAATTTCATAGTTAATTTAACTGTAAAATGAGACTAACTGATCAGAAAGAAAGAAAATAGATAAGTTTCTCAAATTGTACTCAACACTGATTTCATACTTATATATAACTAGGGAAAAATAAAGTAAAAGTCAAATGCCTTGGTAGAATGCTGCAGTGTACATTGCTTGTGAATAAAGCTTGAGCTCACTATGTGCCGAGGACACAAGATCCCTAGTGCTGGTTTTCAGCATCATTCGAATCACTGAAATTGACTGTAACATGACATATTTGTATGCATTTGATGTGTGCTTGCGGATCTCTGTTACATTGTATGTACACACATATTTATGTGTTTCACACATATTTATGTGTGTTATAAATTCTGGACTTCGACAAACAATTCTTAAAGTTGATGGGTGAACCTAATAGTTCTGAATTTGTCTGATAAAATCACAAGTTGAACATTTATCCAAACTTTTAGCAGCAAACTTCAGGCTTGCCGAGATCACCAACCATCCTTTGCCCAACACCACCGTCCCAAATCATTCTTTTCAATTCAGTCCATCCAAATGTTGCCTGGAAGAGATTGCTTTAAGCAATAAGGCCGCCGATTGTATGTCACGCGTATTGCTAATTATTTTTAACTTGTTTATTTGTATGTATTTGTGTGGTGTACAATAATGAGTTTTATATCTATCAATAATAAATGTTGAAAAATGATTTTTTTGCTTCAGGTATTCCAGACACACACAGAAACAAATCCGTTCGCCACCGAGGGCAACGAGGAACTGTTGGAACGGCTGAAAAACAAGGAGCGGGATCCAATGAGCATGAGCTTCTACCAGGAGAAGGACGATGACACCTGCGAGAGAGTGCCGCGGCACCTCGTCGACCTGGACGCGGTGCAGCCGCTCCCGGACAGCGACGACGACGAACTGAACACCAACGGCATATGCGACAGTGAAAAGGAGAATGTCTCACCACACACGGACCCATTCCGATCCCAAGAACCAAACAACGACATACTCAGATTTGACGAGCGGACCGACAACGTCGCCACTTTCAGTTTCGACAACTGCGCCGAGTACGCCGCTAAGAACTCGCAACCCTTCTCAGACATCGATTTCGAAACGAACATTCCTCAAAACACAGTCCTGCAGACGGACACTCCTGAATCTCACAAGCTGCTATTCGAACAGATACCGGAAATTCCAGATGGGAAGAGCTCCGAACTGGGATTCACAAACGATGATCTGTTGGATCCGTCTGAAAGCGAAAGGGATGATCGCGTGGGAACTTCTCAAGAGATCTCGCAGGAGGACTCTGAGAGTCGCGAGGAACCGCCCCGGGAAGCCACACCCGCTGAACGGTTAGAGGACAACGCGAATCTCTTGACAGTCGACGGAAAGTCTGAGCCGGCCGTCTCTAACCCGGTGACGCCTGGCTCGCCCGCTTGCACTCCCGAGCCCCCCGCGCATTCGGAGCGCGATGCGGACATCGTAGTGCACGAACACGCTCACACGGAACAACAAACCCACGAACCTGACATCGACGAAACTCCGACCGATGAACGGCTTGCGCCCGAAACGGCGTCGGCCCCGGTCGAATCGCCGGCTCCACAAGTCGAACTATCTGACGAATCACAAGTCCCGCAGGAAGTCGAACTACCCAGCGAATCGCCGGCCCCCCATGATGTGGAGCTACCGCGGGAATCCCCCGTCCTGCAGGAACCGGAGTTACCGAGCGAATCGCCCGCGCCGCAAGAAATTGAACTCCCACGCGAATCACCGGGACCACAGGAAGTCGAACTGCCCAGCGAATCTCCCGCACCGCAAGAAATCGAACTCCCGAGCGTATCACCCGCTCCACAAGAAGTCGAACTGCCCCGCGGTTCTCCTGCGCCACAAGAAATCGAACTACCCAGGGAATCACCTGCGCCGCAAGAAATCGAACTGCCGAGGGAATCACCCGCACCGCAAGAAATCGAACTGCCCAGCGAATCGCCGCTCCCGGCGTCTCCGCTTCCCAAAGATTCTTCGCTGCTTCGTGAATCACCGTGCCCGCAGGAGTCGCTACGAGACTCGCCATTCTCGATTGAGACGGTCGCATCGCCGGTACCGACCGAGTCACCCTTCCCGCACGAGGCTCCCGTCGAGTCCCCGGCCCCTCAGGAACCTTTCGCAACAACTAACATTCTTGAAGAACACAAAGAGACCTGCGAATCACCCAGCAAATCTCCTCAGCCACGCGAGGCCTCTCTACCTAACTCTCCGCTCCCGACCGAGTCGGTTCCCGAACCTACGGAATCTCAGCCGAGCCGAACACCGCTCCCAGACCAGGTCCGAATCGAAACGCCCGTCGAAGAAGCTCCAGTCGTAGAGACGATGGCGGAACCCGTCGCCGCGTCGCCCGTCCCGGCTCAAGCCCCCTCGCCTTCGCCTCGCGTTCCCACACCCGTCGAAGTCGCAATCGCGGAACCTATCGAAGTCGCCGATACGCCTCTCGCCGCGGTCGAAGCGCCCGTCGAGCCCTCGGTAGTGACCGAGACGTCTGCCCCCGCGCCCGATCTCGTCCAGGAATCGCGCGAAATCATCACCGATATCGACGTCGGAGTGCCCGAATCTCGAGCGCAGGAGATATGCGTGCCGGTCACCTCGGAGATCCGACCTGAAGATGGCGAGAGACCGGTCGTTACGGCCACTCCGCCGCCGACGCCCGCCGTCGATTCTTTAACCGCCGCCGCCGCCGCCGTCGCCGGAGCGGCAGCTGTCTCGGCGGTAGCCGCCGCTAAAAAGACCCCCACGGCCAAAAAGGGACCGACGACACCACTATCAAAGACCGACGCTCGCACTCCGAAATCGACTCCGAAGGCCGCGGCTCCTAAAACCCCCGTATCGGCGGCTAAACGACCCTCGACCGGGCCCGCACCCGCCCGCGCCCCCGCGGCCGCCCCGCGCGCCGCATCCGCGCGAACGCTTACTGCGAAACCCGCGCCGCCGAAACCCGCTCCCGGGCCTAAAACGCCTCCGCCTATTCGCGCGCCATCTAAACTGGCCGCCGGGTCGACGGTCGCCGCCAAACCCGCTGCCCCGGCGGCCAAGCCGGGCCCCAAACCGACTGCGGCTGTCGCGCCCCGAACCGCGACCGCGCCTAAACCGCCCTCCGCGCGACTTGCGGCCCCTAAGCCCGCGCCTCTGAAGGCTCCTGCCCCCAAACCTGCGACGGCCCCGAGTACCCGGGTGGCCACGACTACCCGGCTGGCGCCCCGCCCCGCCCCCGCGTCCGCCCGCCCTGCGTCCCGCCCCGCGACGGCGCCCGTTCGCAAGGTGCCTGAGAAGAAGCCTCTTCCCAACGGTGACGTGAAGGAAGCCAAGCCGGCACCACGCCCGGCGCCCATCACCCGCCCGGCACCCCGCCCCGCGCCCCGTGCGCCTGCACCCGTGACCGCCACAGCGCCGCCCGCCACCGTCAAGTGAGAATTATTAATATTAGATACGGGCTTCTCGCTACTACCCCCTCCTACTCTCCCTCGACTCTTGTCGCAGGCTCTCTCGATCTCGAAAGGTTAAAGTGTGCCTAAATGTGGCCCCTATGTGCACTAGACGCGTCAAGTTTTGTTTCTATAACATGCCGGTTTCTTCATGATGTGACATAGAATTTTAAAGTGATGGTGACTTAAGTTTAAATTGTTTGGTTTGTAGGAGTGCGGCCCCCAAGCCGGCGACGCGCACCGCTGCGCTCGACAAACAGAGCAAGGATCTCGCGAACAAACGCATCACAGCCAAGGCCGCGCCGCCTAGGACAGCCGCCACCAAGGTACTACTACTGGTCGATTCACACACATACATTGTACTGAAAGGATTTTAATTGTGCCTCAAGAAGGGTCTTTTGTTGCACTTGATGCAGGTTTTCGAGGTTTTGGCTCTAGGACATGTCGGTTTCTTCACCGTTTTGAGAACGTGGTATTGCGCACATACATTTATCAACCGAAAGAACTCATTGGGTCGTCGGGATTTGAACCAGCGACTTTCGGATTGTAATTCAGTACCACTGGGCCACCACGCCAAAAAGGTATCAGGTATCATTTTAAACAAAGTTTTGTTATTCTGTGCGTATAATCTGAAGTCTGAAGTATTATTACACGAATCGGAATTAGAGTTAGCCAGACTGAATATCTGGTGTAATAAGGCCTCTAGGAAAATCTATAGATCGTGAATGGGTTATTGATACAGAACGGCACTGGATGACACAACCAGTGAGGCCCCCCACCCATTTCTGCCGCCAAGCAGTAACGCATTCGCATTACTGTGTTCCAGTTTGAAAGGCTACCAATTACAGGCACATGAGACATTCCACCTTCATGTCTTCAGAGTTAGGGGCGCATACGATGCGGCTTGGGTCTTCTCTTACTCAAGTAGGGGGTGACTCAAGTCGTAATGCCTGTTACGGGCCGAGTATAACTTAACACTAGGTTGGCAATTTGTTCCGTAACTCTATCAAATAAAAAAATAAGTATTTTCGTCTGTGACTTGTATCAGAATTATGGTTATGTAGTATCCACATTTACAAGATGAAATATAAGAAATAAAATATTGATGCACACAACAACTATAAATTTGAGATACATATTTAATAAATGTGCCTGTGTCTCTCTAATGATCGTCTCCTGAAAACGTATCAAATATACGCTGTTATCAAACGCTGCAGTGTTTGTTCCAGGTTCAAAGCACAAAGACAGCAGTGAGCAAGCCCGCGGTCAAGAAGTCGTGCGTCGGCAAGAAGGTTGCAAACGGTCTCACAAACGGCGGCGGCGGCGGCGTCGGCGGCGACGCGGACGTGGCCAAGCCGCCGCTGTCGCCGCCCGCGCACGACAACTCCCTGTTGCCGGACGTCATCGCGTAAACGATTCCTATTCATTTCCGCTTGAATTTTTTTGTGATTTTTTATAAGTGTACGATAGTGAACGTCGCCAGTTGCGGCGAGTCGTTAGGTGCGGGAGGTCACTCCCAGTTTTATATTATAGATTCGCTTTTTATAAGTACGTTGCCGGTTGTTGAGGAGGGAGGGTTCCCGCAAGGAAATGCACTCGTCGCGGCAACCCTCCCTCTGACGGTTATTATCCATTATTATGATATGATTAAGTATGTTTTAGAATTTTATATTACCAACGAAATGATTGATATAAATCAGGCTTTTTAATTTATTTTCTTTGTATAACCGTATTATTATTTAATAAAAATGTGAGGAAGGACTGAGACATTGTTTTATTTGTATGGAATTGAAATTATGAAATGTTAAATGAAACATGGTTAGATGTAATATTGTTTACTTATTTGCTGTCTTACTTATAAAGTTTCAATGTATTGATGTAAACTTAAAATATGGTGTTACAAAGAAATACTTAAATCAAATAGAGCATATTAATCTAATAAATGATTATCACCCCGTATATCTGATGTTTTATTATCTTACAAATATATTTACACCTACATTATGCTAAGATATTAGAATATGTTTTCCATGTGAGGGAATCTGAAATCAGTATCTTTGAGATTATCTGCCATCCAGTTTTCCGTTATTCTCGTCATATCCGCGTCGAAGTAGTCCCGCCATCCACCGGCTTTTCCTGTTATAGAAAGTACTACTATTTGATGGTGGAGTAACAGTATATAATGGGTTAGTAGTAGTATGATATTTATTCTCTGAATAAAGAATGGTTACACAGAATACAAAACTGGACACTGGAAAATACTAAAGTAAAAACTGAAAAGTGCGCCTCAAAAGGTTCGTTTTGTGCCCATGGACACATGATTTTTCGGTCTAAGATTATCTCAGTTTCTTCGGGATTTTTTTCTTCACCGTTCTCCATAGCGTATTTAAGTTTGAATCTCGGAGTCAGTACCACTGGGCCACTACGCCGTCTTATAGAAATAAATGTAGACAGACATGTAAACAAACGTGCCAGTTTTCAGCAACTATATAGCAATGCACTTTGAAATCCCATAATTATTATACTGCGTCGTAAGTAAAATTATTCATATCGTGGTATAGTTTTAAGACATTAAGTAGGTAATATTTATTTTTACATTAGATGCGAAGTGGTGAAACAATAGAAAATGTGTAGGTAATAGTATATAAAAGTAATATAAAATTTAATATGAGTAAAATAATAAAATTATTTAGTTCTCAACCCAGCAAGCTGGTCCAAAGGAAAAGACCATGGATTGATTTTATTTTTGAGTGTCGAATGCCACAAAAATTAATTATGGAAACGAGGAAGAACCTTAAATTCGAACGCATCAATGATGTAATTATTGATATTCATATATTTTGAAGCTGACCTCCATGTCAGTTTTCAAAGACTCATTCATGGGCATAGCACGGTACATCTATAATAGCTATACCGACTAGGGCTGCCAACATTTTTTCGGTTGAATATAGTATTTTTTTAGAATAAGGTAAGAAAATATACGCTTCAAAAAAATGTAGTATTTTTTGGAAAAGACTTCGATATTGTAGGAATAGTTTCGTTCAAAAATTTAAACTTGATGAGATTGAATTTTTTTTAACAGGTGCTATTTATACAGCCAAAGTGACGTGCAATATTTGGCCCTGGATAATGCAGAGCCATGAAAGAACATTTAAAAAATTCAGGTCATTTCATGAAAATATACTTCGAGTACGTACGGGTTGAGTCTATCGTATGTCATTGTCAAACTACTACTTGGTACCTTTTCTGATGAAGGCCTGCTCGCCCGGTATCAGAATGCCGAGTTCCGCCATCACGTCGTAGTTGACAGATTTGTTTTTCTTGAAGTTGTCAATGTTGAGGTGGTCGCATAATTTCGAAACCTGGTCTTCTGTGAATTTCTTGTCGAAGAATTCCGCCACTTTACGAACGGCTGCCGGCAAGTCCTGTGGGACGAATGTTTCATAAATTCTTGATAAATGGTAAACCATTGTGTATGACGACCATGATGTACTTTTATGCTTATGTGTTGTATTATGAATTTATGACATACACAAGTCGATGTCCACAAAAAAAAAAAAAACTCAGTTCTCAACATTCAGTTGTGGTACTTAATCCCAGTTTCTGGTGAAAGTTAAGATTTATCTAGAGTTCTTCTACTTCCTTGATACGTGGTTTTATTAACCCTTGTATAGTTGATCGTAGAAGTAGCAGTAAGTAGTATTTGTGAAATAATAGCCGCAGGAGGTATGAGAATAGGGAGATGGTGAAATAATATCTATGACTCACCGCAGACAGTTCTTCGTAGAACAGAAACAGCATATTCGGGTTGTGTCTCTTGTCCCAGGCTTCAATCAGGTGTTTAAAGTAAGGCGTCCAGTGATCTGAAATGACGCAATTCAATGACCGCGCATCAGTCTGTTGCACAAATCTTAAATGACAGTTGGTATCAATACGTCCATAGCACAAGTTCAAATTGTTCAAATTGTTGTCTTAGCCAATAATTTTGACTAATAAACCCTTAATATGGTAGAGGAAACAGGGTACATAATATGGTATCTACAGGACACTTGGGTACGAAACTCTTATTATTTTAAATTTATGTGATGAAGTTACGGAACGAGCAGACGGCCTGATGTTAAGTGGTAACCTCTGCCTATAACATGCAATACGATTTGGGTTCACTTCACAACACTCTTATCACACTGTTCCAGTAATTAGTATACATACGTAAATCCCTGATAAAGTAACTCCAGTACGTCTTGAAGTCTCCAATGTACCCCTGAGTCCTGATGAGCCTGTTGAGATGGTAGAATGATACCATCACATCGCGCGGGTCCCTCGCCACGTACACCACTTTTCCTGTGTCGAGCAGCTTCGGGGGAAGTAACGACATGGGTAGGTGAGTCTTGATGAAGCGCGGGGAAGGCGCTTCTGCCAGTTGTTTCGTCGCCGGCTGTGTTACCATCTCTAAGAGTTCCAGTTTCGCTTCCGAATGCATGTTCTCGGATTTGAATCGCTCTTTCATTATCGGGTGAACGTATACTGAAAATCTGTTAATAATTATTTGTTATTAATTTTCAAAAAGTTACTTTTAAGTAATCTACAGTCATAAATCCCTATTGGGTTTGTCCTGAGTGCAAAAATATTGGTGGACATTTCACTCAGCGCCATCTAGCCCCAAAGTAAGCATAGCTGTTGTATCATGGGAACACTTTTTTAATACTTATATATTATACATAAAAACTCAGCCACAGAAACACAGTTCGTCATACAGATGCTTGTCCTGGAAATCGAACCCAATACCTAAAGCGCAAATTTGAACTGAGCTGTGAGGTCGAATAAATTATTGAAAGTAAGTAGGTATGTATTTACTTTAATTTAAGTAAGTAAAGTATTTAGGTATTACAGAAAATACTACATACATCCAAGGATATGAGCTAATGTATAGAGACTGGTGTCTTACTCTAAAAAGGGAAATCTCTCCACAAGCGGTGTCGCAGCGGAGGCTTCGTAGTCCAAATCGTTGGCTACCATCCACACCAACTCCTGAGTCCACGTCGTTCCTTTAATAAGATTTTATGAATTTAGACTAGCTATATCAATGTTAATGGTATTTGAATTCAAATCAAATATATTTACCAAAAAAAAAAAACATTTTATAATACAGATTAACTTTCAACTTTCATAATATTTCAATTGGTTTATTAATTATAAGTGAGCTCTATCTTATTTATTTTTATTATACATCAATAACTTAAGCCTTTTTACAAAGCTGTTTAAAATTTCTCTCTCACTCAAAATCATTCGTCTGATATATTTTTTGATGTCATTGAAGTAAAGGAACGAGCTGACGGCCCACCTGATGTTAAGTGGTAACCGCCCGCCGCCCATAGACAAAACCAACACGACTCATGTCCACTCCATAGTATGAACTCAAGTCGCATTACGTTGCGTCCTTCACCCCGAGACGGGGATGTTACGTCTCATGCCTGCAATTTCGCCGGCACCCACTCCCTTCTACCGGAACACAGCAACAAGAGTGAATCACTGCTTGGCGGTTACCAGGTGTGGTGGCAGTACTTCTCCGGGCGAACTTAGCACATGTTCTACTGCTACTTTGGGTTACTCCTTTTGCCACCCAGGGGTCACGTGTATGGATTCAAAGGGTAATCACATACGGACGCGAGCAACGTGGGCCCCCAGATGATATTAAAACAAATACCACAATTAGATGGCGACATTATCTAGGTAGGTATGGTAGAACGTGATTAGTAGGTAAGTAGTGACCAGATCTTGGATAGCTGGCTACGAACACGTCGTCTCGCCGCAGCGGCATGTTGTATATGTGGGTGCTCTCCTGCCTGTACTTGTTGGGCAGGAAGTAACCATCCGGTCCCACCTGGACAAACCCTGTCAGCTCCCCTGGAATAGAAAAAGGCAGGGGGGTTATATTTTCTAAAGTTATTTAATATATAAAGTAAAAAAATATAACAAGTTTTCTGTGCAGAGATCTGTTTTTTTTTAGCTGGAGTTTGAACAAATAATAATAATTAATAATATTCATAGGCGTATAAAATTATTATAATATGAATTATAAAAAGATGTTTTTACTAATTAAGTAGGCTTAGACAATTAAAGGTAAACCTATACCAATATGTATATTGTGGATACATTTGTATGTGCAGATTTGTTTGTTTGAGGATGTGAAAAAACTCCTTCTCCCATGACATAAGAACTAATAAAATCTTAAACATAGGTAACTTAAAGTGAAAACTAAGTGACGGAAAGAGCAGGTGGCCTCTTGATGTTACTGCTTGCGGTACTGCCCATAAAACTACTGACTTGGGACTTCCCGTAATCAATTATGGAAAAATCCAACATGCATCAATTGCGTCGGTCATCTAAAACCTGAAGATGGATCATTTGTCTGTGCCAATTCACAAGTTTATGGACTCTGAGATGCGACCTGCGCGTTGTCTTAATACTTAACTGAAATCTTTTTACTACTTTCCCCACTACTGATGATGTCTGTGGTATTTAAATAATATAAAGTCACAAGTATTAAGTAGGTACTTGTGACTTACATTTGTTTAAATACACAAAATAATTAGTAGGTACTTACCACCTAATTTATTTAAATTCGGTTAAAAAGTAACATGAGAATGGAAATTTAGAAATCTGGTCTAGAATAAAGGACAATAAGCTCACTGTGAGAGACTGCTTCAAAATATAATTATTTATGCGTTAATATATTAAACTTTATAAATTTCCCGCGCCATTGTGTAAGAACATAGGCGACTGGGACCGCTTTGAAATTCGGACCACGGTCCCAGTAGCCTCTTGGTGTATGTGGTGTTGTCTGAACATCCCAAAATACTATTTATTTTTATTTAGATACATTGATGTTTTTTAAATTAAAGGTTATGTTAACTTTTAACTTAACACACAGGTATTAACTATTTATTTGCTTATTTGAATTATTCAATCTTTTTAACTACATATATACAAAGGAAAAGAAAGAAATCTGAACAAGAATAAATACTAGTTAAGTTAATTATTTGAGACTACTTCGAAAAGTTTAGTATGGAAAGTTAGTATGATAATAATGTAGTTGTAATTGAATATTATATCAGTGGTCTGGTTCCCATGACACAAGCTATGCTTAGCTTACTTTGGGGCTAGATGGCGCTGTGTGAAATGTCCACTAATAATATTATTATTATTATATTATAATAGGACTGTTGTTTACTCTTTAGTTACCTACTCATTTCTGTAAATATTGATTATAAAAATAGATAATTAACATCCAGCATTGAAATTAGATTGTTAAAATAATTAATTTTCCACAACCGACCAACTGTATCGAATTAACAAAATTGACTCATTGATTGGCTCCATTATCGATTAATAAGCGTTGCAGTATGAAATACAATTGGAGTGGAAGGCCTGTGAGAGCCGCTTCCTGTACTTGTGACCTTGGCTTGTTTGTTTATTACAAACACACCAATACACTAGAATGCGTAATAACTATAGTTCTTATATTTTACTACTATTTTATTTCATGTCCCGAATTGAGATCCATTCGCTTTTGTCAAAAGCCGCCTAATCGCTGTCAAAGTCATCTGCAGCCAATACCTACACAGTCCATTTAAAATAGTTCCTAATACTGTTAGCTGTAATTCGCACGGTGGAAAGTGCCGTTTGGTTCTCTACTTTTCTATTGCTTTGAAAAGGCGTCCATTAATTTATGTAGATATGTAGCAAAATGGTTTGTAATTAACAGTGTTTCAAACACGATTCCACACATATTTTTGAACTTAGGGTGATTCAGTAAAATTCGATAGGGTTCTTTGATTTGTAATCTTAATTTTTCACCGATAAAAGTCCTCGTCAATGAGATTCCACTGTGGCTACGACGCTTTGTTTTTTTTTAATAATATTTAATTATATTAAAACTAATGAATTTTCCCTGTAGCAAGGATGAGAATGTATGAAACAATAATGAATATTTTATTACGCAAAGTTAATTTAAGTAACGCTGCAATTAATATGAACTCTTAAACACATTTTTACTCTTACAGAATCGTCCAAATATTCGTAAAGGCGTACGACGCGGGTACCTATTACCTACGTACCTATTCAAATGTACCATTAAAATGACAATACAATCTCTAACCAAGCTCTTATATTTTACGAATCCTACTTTATGCTGGATTTATACAATACTAACTGCGCCCCACGGTGTTACCCGCGGTGAATTAGTAATCCCACGGGAACACTCCACTTTTTGGGGATCTAAGTAGCCTGTATTCTTCTTCGAGTCACCGGTTCTGTCGAACCAGTGTGGTGAAAGGATTGTAAGTGCGCCTCAAAGAGGTTCCTTTCGTGCACTCGACACATGTCTTCGAATTTTTAGTTCTAGGACATGTCGCTTTTCTCACGATGTTTTCCTTCACCGTTAAGTAGTAGTAGTAGCCTGTGTTAATTCAGGATATAAGCTATTTTGGTACCAAATTTCATTCACATCCATTTAGCCGTTTGAGCGTGAATGAGTAACAAACATCCATACAAACTTTCACGTTTATAATATTAGTAGGATACGTTCGGTTGAAACCTTGCGTGCGTAGCGGGGTCACGTTATTCTTCAATAATCAATACATTTTTAAACCTTGTATATATAAATGGGCGTCTTGTTAGAAGTGTGGATAAGTACCCACTATCTGATAGTGGTTCTGCTTTAAGTTTTCGCTGCCACCCAGCCTCACTTCTTGGACTGATTCACCAGATGCATCTCCAAGCGGTACACACACTACGTTTATTACTGTGCGTTTATATATTTAACTGCTGTGTTACGATGAATTGTCAAGATAAAATTGTCGTAGATCATAATTTATGTTTACTTCCTAATATTGCTCGCTGTACGATTAAATCTATTCCTACATACATACAAATAAATAAAATTGGAGTGTCTGTTTGTAATATTAAAATAACCGCTGTTTACTAAGTGCATATGGATGTATACACGGTACACATAGACTAGAAGACATACATAGACACATAGACAACATAGACATACATTTACTTATTCAAGTAGGTAGCTGATATCAGTGTATTTACATCGATGCCGCAGTGTATCTATTAGTCGGAGCTGTGCAGTACCTACACTGCTCTAGTTTCGTAAACCAGTGACCGCTATTTGATAACGCTACTAAGTATCTTTATTCCAAACTTCTGAATCTTCATCATTTATTTATTTTCCTGCACTAAATCTTACACACTAAGCCATAACTTTTTTTTTGTGTTAACTTTTACCTTAATTTTGATTTTTCAGGGACCTTAGAGTAAGCTGTTTTAAAAATAACATTATTCTTCTATTCCTCTTTAAAAATCATCACAGGTTTGATCTAAACCCAGTATTTGATATCGGTTTACACACTAAGTGACAATCACTGACATCTAGCCATATTCCCCAAAGGGGCCTCAGTGGGCCACTTTTCATCTTGCGGGTGATCTACCGTGGAAATGTAGACTTTACAAGTGTTCTGATGTATCCCCAAACTAAGCATAACTTGTACTATGGGAACTAGATAACTGATACATTACTAGGTATTTATTTATTTGAGTAAGATTTACAGCTCATAAAAACATAGTGAAAAACATAAGGTATACAGGGTTACAGGAAAAGTCGTGCTAGATCCGTTAAGGGCGTGGAGTACCCATCATTTCTGACTTATTTCACTATGAAACACCCTACCCTAAACTTAACCCTTTTCGAGATATTCGACTTTTAATTTTTTATTGAATAATGCCGATTTTTAGGCTACGAAATTTATTTTTGTTTATTTTGTGTATCTTATTATTATTATTATTGCATTTTTACATGTGTAATAAGATGCTTTAGGACATCAATCATTAAAATAGTACATAAGTTAATTGAATAGACCGTAGTAGACAAGTGAAAGTAAAAAAATAAAAAATATATTAGCAAGCTTATTTTTCTCTAAGGGATATCTAAAAAAAATATTATGACACTTGTTCGGCAGATATTTTTTAAAATATCTACGTTTCATCAGCTATCTAACGAGGTCTAACAATCTAGGGTTTGTATTACATTTCGTGGAAAAAAGTAGTTGGGACGCTCCAGGTAGCAGTTCTAACGGTAGCTCGTAACGAATACATAACTCGCTACCCCGGTCGTCGAGTGCCGGATGTGGCCTGTTTTGACAGAGTTTATCGAAGACTTAAAGAAACTGGCTCTGTTTTGAGACGAAATACAGACATGGGAAGACCACGAATTGACGACGAAGAACAGGACAATGAGATAGTGCAACGCTTTCGAGCGGATCCGACTACTTCCACTAATATTGTTGCCCGTGATCTGGGACTTTCGCAATGGAGAGTGTGGTTTACAGTGCATACTGCTGGCCTATACCCGTACCATTACACGCCGGTACACGTTATTGAAGAAGGAGACCCCGCGAGAAGATTGGACTTTTGCAGATTTATGCTAAATGCTGACGTAGAAGACCCAGATTTTCTAAGAAATATCTTGTGGACGGATGAGTCCAAATTTGATAAAGATGGCATAACCAACTATCACAACGTCCATTACTGGGCCCCAAAAGAACTAAGGAATCCCAATAAGAAAAGAGTGAAAGGGTCCCAACGAAGATTCAGCGTGAATGTGTGGATGGGCATTATCTCTAATCATTTGATTGGACCTTACTTTCTCCCGGATAATCTAAATGGGGAAAGCTACGAAAATTTCCTGAGAGCAGACTTGAGTGATTTGCTGGATGATCTGCCACTCAACCTGATCAGGGACATGTGGTTCCAACACGATGGCTGCCCTGCCCATTTCAGGAGAAGTGTCAGAGACTGGCTGGACACAAATTATCCAAACAAATGGATAGGACGAGGTGGGCCGTTGCCATGGCCAGCAAGAAGTCCGGACCTAACTCCCATGGATTTTCATGTATGGGGGTGCATGAAAAGTCTTGTGTACAGCGAGCCGAATCCAGTTTTGTCTGTGGAAGACTTAAGAGAAAGGATTGTGGATGCAGCAAATAAAATGAGGACCACGTTGACCACTGGAGTAGTGAAGACTGGTCTCCGTAGAAGGATGCGACAATGTTTCAGAAATAGAGGCGGCCATGTTGAACATGAACTGTAGAATAAGAAAAAGTTGTGTGAAAACCTTTAATAAATGACATTTCATGCATACCTAATGTTTTATTTTACTTTTTAGGGCTAAGTATAAATTTTCTTCTCCACTGTCGCCTATGAAACTAATTTTTTTCCAATGCATTTGAATAAAACCCTAGATTATTATACCTCGTTAGATAGCTGATGAAACGTAGATATTTTAAAAAATATCTGCCGAACAAGTGTCATAATATTTTTTTTAGATATCCCTTAGAGAAAAATAAGCTTGCTAATATATTTTTTATTTTTTTACTTTCACTTGTCTACTACGGTCTATTCAATTAACTTATGCACTATTTTAATGATTGATGTCCTAAAGCATCTTATTACACATGTAAAAATGCAATAATAATAATAATAAGATACACAAAATAAACAAAAATAAATTTCGTAGCCTAAAAATCGGCATTATTCAATAAAAAATTAAAAGTCGAATATCTCGAAAAGGGTTAAGCTTAGGGTAGGGTGTTTCATAGTGAAATAAGTCAGAAATGATGGGTACTCCACGCCCTTAACGGATCTAGCACGACTTTTCCTGTAACCCTGTATACCTACTTTTTATGTAAACACATACCTATCTATAAACACCTATATAAATATTAACAACGAGACACAGAAGAAATATCGATTCGTCACACGTTTGTTCTAGGAGGGAAACAAACCCACGACCTACAGCGCAGAACAACGAGTCAGGGCACATTTGTTTACTTATGTCTGCGCACAATCTAAACAGCACTAGATAGTGCGTAGATAATAAATAACTAGCAGACGTGATATTCCATGTCAATAAATCAGCCCTCAGTCTTAATGTAAGGTCCATGCAGTTAGCCTTCACATACCGATGACTAGTCTAGTATCTACCACTTAGATAAACATGTATAAGGTACCCCAATAAGCTTGCATACTAAATATTTATTATTATTTAATGTTACATGTATAATATTAGTATAGTATTATTATTAGTAATTTTTTATTATTAGGCATAAAACCCCATTGATTTCAAAATATTTTATGTATCACGAAATAGATATAAATCATTGTAATAAAAAAATGCCATGTATTATTGTATTTGTATCTTAACTTGTCAACTGTTTTAAAAGTAATGTCGAAGAAAAGTCATAATTTATACTAATTCTGTATGATCTATCATTAACCTTCTTTATCCCGTTCGGAATTATACACATATACATACACAAATTTTCTTTTCTCGAATATCGAAAATAAAATGTCTGTTTGAAATAAAAATACTCAAAAAACGCTACGGACTGCATCTTAAATTATAGGCATAATAAAGTGTCAACGAACCTGTGAACTGCTTCATCAACTCTTCTGCCATTTTCGGCTCCACATCTCTGATCTCCAGAGGAAAGTTGTTATTCTCAGCATCCATCGTGCAACACTCCGTCAAAAGTGAAACAATTTCAATTAATAAGAAATGCAATCACGAATCTTTCAAAACATTAGGATGTCAAATGATATCAAAATTGAATACCGCGCCTCAACAGAATATTGTGATCAACATTAAAGAGGTCTCTAAATGAATTAAGTGATATTAAAGTGAAAGTGACTTATCAGGGCTACGGACCAAGCTCGTGTGCGCCCGAGTCGAAGTGGGGCAGCGTAACGTGTGGTAGGGTCAGCGCGACTTATCTCAGTTTCACTGCATTGTCTTTTATTCAGAACTTACAATAAAATAAAATAAATCGGTACAGTTTCCGCGTCAAAGTGATGAGGAACTAGAAGGCAATTATTTTTATGGTGTTAAAAAAAAGGAAAGGTTTGTTATTGCATGCATGAAACATGCAATAACAAGTGGTTCCTAGTTATGAATATGCTCTTTAAGTTCGTTTAGAACACGCGTGTAAAATGCGCGTTAATGTTTTCTTGGAGGATAATGTTTGTTGATAAGGTAACCAGGAGGTACTATAGCTACTATAGATCTTCAGGAGTTCTATCCAAGCACACAACAACATATTTGTGGATTTGTAGCTACAAAGCCATCACCTCTCAAAAGTCTAATGCTAGTCTAGTAGCAGTAGAACTTAAGCCAAGTTGTTCGGGGAAATACTGCCACCAAACCCATTTCTGCCGCCAAGCAGTATTAATGTTAGGTACTGTGTTCCGAATTGAAAGGTGTATTTGCCGGTGAAATTGCAGGTACATGAGACATCACACCTGCACGGCTCAGAGTTACAGGCGCATACGATGCGACATGGGTGTTCTTGTACCTAGGGTAAGACCCAAGTCGAATTGCTCGTTATGAGCAGAGGTGTTAACACCAAGCGGCTCGTTTCATCTGCTCGTTTAATAACTTCTAAAAATCACACAAAAGCCAGGCCCATAAACACACAAAGTCTAAGGGCCCGAGTTTGATTCCTGGCTGTGGCAAATTTTGGTAAGCTTTAACTTTGTAATCAGGTTAGATCATGCTCCTGTGACAGTTTCCTGTTGTAGAAAAAAAGTAGAAATGGTTACACAATGCACTAAGAGTGTTCCCTATTTATTAAGAATTTTAATTTATAAATTATTTTTGATATTTGAATTATTGAGAATGTTCCCCGAAACCGCACATATTATGAAAATAAAATTCGACAAACTCAATTGTATGACTGTTGTTTATTTTGTTTTGGAAAAGGTCTGGTTAATGATCCGAAGTTGTTCAAGGTACATTCTGATTTTTGTTTTTGTTACTGAATGAAACTGGTTTTTATTTGGTGGCAATTGTAATTCGACCGGCTTCAGTCCAGTAGGTAGTAACTGCATATGCTGTAGTTCGCTGTTCTATTTCCATCCAGGAATAGTATCGGTGAGGAACATTGTCGTTTCTATGTATATGGGGTTAATATGACTGTATATATATAAAAAAAATGTATATTATGTATATTATAACTTATCTAGTTCCCATACTTGCTTAATTTGGGGCTAGATGGCATTGTGTAAAAGGTCATAGAATTCGTTTAATTAACTCACAATGATTTGAGGCAATCAATAAGTAACCTATGAGGGATCATAGGTTACTTATTGATTGTTAAGAGATACGTATTAGCTATGTAATAAATTTCTTAAGACAATGCACATTAACAATTATTATTATTATTAATAATAATAATATTGGTGGGCATTTCACACAGCGCCGTATCATGAGAACCAGACAACTGATATAATACTTATATACTTTTTTCTAAATACCTAATATAATACATATTAACACCCAGACACAGAACAAACATATTCGTCACACAAACATTTGTCCTGGGTGGGAATCGAACCCACGACCTACAGCGCAGAAGGCAGAGTTACTACCAACTGAGCTGTGAGGCCTGTCGATTATTGTTACTTATTGAGCTAAATATACTTTGCCATATAGAAAATTTGTGTGTAACGATGATTAAAATTATTTTGTATAATTCCATAATTGCGCATTGACCTGCAATAGATAGCATAAGTAGGTTTGATATAGTCATGTATACAGACAGGCAAACCAATAAACTTAGTCATATCTGACGTATCGGCCCACCTGATGTTAAGTGGTAACCGCCGCCTTTGGACAACAACAATACGACTCAAGTCCTCTCCACCAAAGTACGAGATGACTTAAGTCGCATTGTGTTGCGTCTATCACCCCGAGACGGGGATGTTACGTCTCATGCGCCTGCAATTTCGCCGGCACCCAATCCCTTCCACTGGAACACAACAACACGAGTGCATCACTTCTTGGCAGCAGATTACCATTATGACGGGGTGGGCTAAGTACCAATTGGGCACGTTTCCTACTCCCTAGTTCTCTCGAACCAGTGTGGTGAAAGGATTTTAAGTGCGCCTCAAAGAGGTTCCTTTCGTGCACTTGACACATGTCTTCGAATGTTTCAGTTCTAGGACATGTCGGTTTCCTCACGATGGTTTCCTTCACCGTTTTGAGAACGTCGTATTGCGCACATAAGTCTTTCAATTGAAAAACTTATAGGTGCACGTCGGGATTTGAACCGGTGACCTCCGGATTGAAACTCGGGGTCAGTACCACTAGACCATAAACAAACACTAATGCAGCAGCACGATAACCACGTTTATGTACCTACATGAACGTGTATCTAATAATTAAAAATAAATAGAGTTAAAAGTTCTATTTCTTTTTAACTCAAATTCGTACAACATAGAATATTGGCAAGACAAGTGTAGGTAAATATTTTTGAAACTCATTTATGTATGCTATAATATTGTGAACTGTCGAGAAAATAACGAGTGAAAATTATGTTGTTTATACATAGTATTTTATTTAAAGCAGAATACAATGGAATAATATTTAATTGCAACACGGTAACAAGAAAATACAAAGGTATGAGGTTACAATATTAATTTATACAGATTATAAATATATTTGTCGCTTCATAACTCTAAGTTTAAGTAAATTATTTTAATGATACCAGTAATTATGCATAAGTCAAGCATTCTGAGTGAAGGATCACTTTTAATCAATTATACAGTCGTAATAGGTAGATACCATTATTTTATCCTACAACACAGTAGTAGGTATTAGCTTACCTAGGTACGTGTTTCTCCTAGAAGAAACAGAGAGCAACCATAACTCCTGATTTGTAACAAACAGATTTCAAATCATTACATGGAGAATATGGAGAATCTATAAAGTATTTTTAATCTTCCATGTTGGGGAAGCGGAGGTCTGTGTCTTGCAAATTCTTCTTCATCCACCTTCTGGCTTCCTGCTCCATCTGATCATCGAAGTACAATCGCCAGCCGCCGGCTTTACCTGAAATGTTGATTGCTGTTATGATGGAACTTCTCTTGAATAACCAGTTTATTTTTACATAAATTAAAGAATCAGATGAGTTTTTCATACTACTTTCAGACTTCCTCTTACATACTCGTTCCTAATTTTGTTCATTCTGGTCACTCCACACATCCATCTCAATATTAGCCAATTCAACCACGCTCTCAAAATACATCTGCCGTTAATCTCCAGCCACGTTTCTGATCTTCTTCTTCTCGAGTCACTGGTTCTCTCGAATCAGTGTCGTGAAACGATTTTAAGTGCGCCTCAAAGAGGCTCCTTTCGTGCACTGGACACATGTCTTCGAATTTTTAGTTCTAGGGCATGTCGGTTTCCTCGCGATGTTTTCCTTCACTGTTTTTAGAACGTGGTATTGCGCACATAAATCTTTCAATTGAAAAACTCATAGGTGCACGTCGGTATTTGAACCGGCGACCTCCGGATTGAAACTCGGGGTCAGTACCACCAGACCACCACGCTCTCTTTTCACCTTTTCTGATGAAAGTCTCCCTCGAGTCGAGCATGCCCAACTCGCGCAGCTCCTCGTAGTTGACGGACGCGTTGTTCTTGAAGTTGTCGATGGCGAGGTGGTCGCATAGCCGCGACAGCTTCTCCTCCGTCAGATCCTTGCCGAAGAACTCGGCCACACGCCGGATTGACGCCGGCAAATCCTGATCATAACACATATAAAGTATATTTAGCATTCTGAGTATGATACTATTAGTAGATTCATGATATTCAAGAAAGAAAGAAAAACATTTATTTTGACCACTCACAAATACTGATATGAGGAAACAAATACAGTAGTACAGGAGAAGTAGTTAAATATTATTATTAACAGTATTTAGTAGGGCCAAAATAGGTCCCGGTCTGGATCTGGATGAAATTTGGCACAGAGACAGATAAATAGCACATAGGCTACTTTTATCCCGAAATTGTGGTCTCTGCCTACTCCAGATGATATGATGATTATACTATGCGTGATTTTATGCATGTATGAGTAGTATCGTTGGTAGCCGTAGAATCTACTCCTACTATTGGTACATTGTAAGTACTGGGAAGTATTGCCAAGATACCCTTTTATTATGTTTTAGTGAGGGGTTAAGTCGCTGGGGAAATAAAACCATGATCAAGTTTTAGAGGGACGAGAGCAGGGCAATTTTGGTTTTGCCTTCCCATACCTTGTTCTTCGACGAGGGCGAAGCCGCGGGCACAGCTAGTAAACAATATAATTTAAATGACTTCAATGAAAAAAATATAAATAAAAAAATAAACGTAAAAGTGTTTCACACCAAACCTTTTTTTCTTGCTGAAACTACGGAAACCAGATTTGGTTTCTCAAGGCAGGTAAACGTAAGGTCAATGACGAAGTAAGGTCAAATGGAGGAAAAGCAAAGAACTGGAACTTGTATGTGACAATTTGTACATAATTTATATAATTAATGTTACTACCTTAATACAAAACAATACACGGTATCGGTCTAGGCAGAAGAAAATCAACGGTTCGGAGTTTTTTATGATCAAATGACAATAAAGACCCGGGGGACGGCTAAGCGATGAACTCAGCATAAAAAACATAAAATTTGGCGTTGAAACTGCTTGGAAAAGACAGTGGGTATATAAGTGTTATATAAATACATTTTTCATGTACAAGATACCTTGGAAAGTTCTTCGTAAAACAAGAACAGCATGTTTGGATGGTGTCTCAATGCCCACGCTTCCTTCACGTGCTCGAAGTATGGCGTTAAGATAACTGAAATTTAGAGCAAACATCGATTAGATTAGCTATTTAATTTTAAAAGGGGTTACGGCTACTGTACTTTGGCTTCACGCCCATCTGGAAATCGAGAGCACGACTATGGTCGCAGTGACTAATATTTAACACTAATGAAACTGGTTGCAGCAACCACGGTTGTGGTCGCCGTGTGAGCGTGAGTACTCAAAGCTCTGGAGGCGCTAAGTTACTCCTTAAGTTGGTAGAAACATTGCCTGTGACGCTTGAAACACAGGTTCGATTCGATTCGAGGGCAAAAAGTGTGCTGATATATCAAGTATAGAGATACATACACAAATAGATTCACGCTTTTATCCCCGAAGGGGTAGGCAGAGCCTTAGTGGGCCACTGTTCACCACTGTGCCACTGTGTACATTATTGTGGTAATGTAGACGAGACGTGACGAGTGATGAGCTCACCTCCACCATTGCTTCCTCACGAATAACAGCTAACACAACACATTCTTCCAGTATTTCATTCCTTCATCCGGCAGCCAGGACTAAGTTTAGATTATGAAAAAAAATAGTACTAACATAAATCGTTGAGGAACGCGTTCCAAGTCTGCCTGAAGTTGCCCGTGTAGTCTACTAGTTTGAACAGCCTCGCATGGTGGAAGCAGGACACGATTACATCGCGTGGATCCCTTGCGACGTAAACCATTTTAGCAGTATCCAAGGCTTTGGAAGGTAGAAGGGACATGGGCAGGTGTGTTTTGATGAATCGGGGAGAGGGTGCGCTGTCGAGTATTTCTACTGCAGGTGCGGATATGGTATCGATGATACTTCGATTCTTCTCGTTGTCGCCAAGCTTCTCTATCATGTGCGCTTTCACACTGTCGTCGAAGAACATTGATTGCCTGTAACGTAGGTGGGTACATGAATACGGAAAACATAAGACATATTTTATTTTTGTTTCACCTATTCATATTTACATATCTGTGGAAACTTCTAATTGGCCTTCCTATATGTAGCACTAACTGTTGCCCGCGACTTCGTCCGCGTGGAATTCGGTTTTATCACGCATCCCTATTTTACCTCTCGGAAAAGTAGCCTAAGTTACTCCTTGTTACATCAGCTATCACCAGTGAAAGTCCCGTCAAAATCGGTCCAGCCATTTCACAGATTAGCCGGAACAAACAGACAGCCAGACAGACAAAAATTGTAAAAAAAAATTGTTTTGGTATATGTACCGTGTATACCATATGCACTTAGTAAAAAGCGGTTATTTTAATATTACAAACAGACACTACAATTTTATTTATTTGTATAGATTTGTTACTGGACCTAAGCATAAAAATAAAATAAAATACTGAAAACAATTCTCTTTTACGGTACTTACTGCAAAAGTTAAGAATAAAATTATGCTTACTCCAAGAAAGTGTATCGTTGAGTAAGCGGCACAGCAGCTGCCTTCTCGTAGTCGAGATTGTTAGCGAGTAGCCACACCAGCTCCTGTGTCCAGGTGGTGCCCGACCGCTGGTAGCTTGCCACGAACACGTCTTGGCGTACCACCAAATTCGCAATGTCCGCTGCCATCTCTTTGTACTTGTTACAAACTATGTAACCTTTCGGGCCAACGCGGACGAAATGCGGCGCTGGGCCTGAAATTTTCGCGGTTTTCGGGAAGTTTTGTCATATCATATTAGTGACAGACGAGCTGACGGCCCACCTGATGTTAAGTGGTAACCGCCGCTATACGACTCGAGTTCTCTCCACTAAAGTACGAGATAAGTCGCATTGCGGTTATGTTTTGTTATTTACTTATTTCAATTAACTGTTTAGTTCATTTTGAATTATGACTTAGAATATAATATGATATTTTGTAAAATTACACAAAATACATTTGATCGAATTTCCGTGTAAAAATAACTAGCATAAATTCTGTAGTAGGTATATGTCACGCCTAAGTATTCTAATAATTCATTATAACTAATCTAGAACTTTGATCCAAAATAAGTTTTTTATTTTCCCTGATTAGGGATTGATTAATGTTTTCTTAAGACTTTATTTCAAACTAGCTGCGCCCCGCGGTGAATAAGTCATCCCACGGGAACACTCAATTTTTCCGGGATCAAAGTAGCCTATGTTATAATCCAGGATATAAGCTATCTTGGTACCAAATTTCATCCAAATCCATTCGGTCGTTTGAGCGAGAAAGACTAACAAACATGCATACAAACTTTCACGTTTATAATATTAGTAGGATTTACTCATTTCAGTTAACTGTTTAGTTCCTTCATTTTTAATTTTGACTTTGACTATAATATGATATTTTATTAAATTACACAAAATACGTTTTAGTTAATTTCCGTGTAAAAATAACTAGCATAAATTCTGTAGTAGGTATATGTCACACCTAAGTAGTCTACTAATTCATTATAAGTCTAGAAGTTTTCATCCAAATCCCTTTCGTCCCTTTGTTATATGTTTAGGGATTAAGAAAACATTAATCTATTTATAAATAAATAAATAAATAGATTAATGTTTTCTTAAGACTTTATTTCAAATCAGTTGTCTTATTACACACAGCATGCTTTGTCATGAAAATATATGAGAGCCCCTTACCTTGTACAGGGGGCCTGATAACTAATGCGATAAGTTTTATACACACTTATCGTAATCCACTGATGATATCTATTAGCAGTTTCGGTTGGTAACAATAATTCACAGATAAACATTTTTTAAACTTATCACTGCGCTCATGTAAAATCTAAGTGAATTAGCTTCGTGGGTTGGTGTTTTAATCTGATTAAGTTACGGAACAAGCAAGATTTTTGGATGGTTAAATACATTTCATATTACAATTATATTATTATTATTATATTATATTGTATTGTGCAGGTACTCTATTTATCTATTATATTATATCTAGTTATCTACTATGTCTAATCTTACCATAAAAAACTAAAATGTGCAATAATAATTAAAACAAATAGTTACGTAAAATCAGTATTGCTGTGCCCTAACAGGGTTTATGTTTCAATCCTATGAATATATTAGTTTAAGATCTTTGTAACAACATAGAGCGATAAATACTAAGAATTTGAAACACTTGAATTTGATATTAATTGGTAAACTCGGCCCGTAACAAAAGCAACACGTTTAGTTTTCCGTTTGCATACTATTAGGCGTGTAGGTGGGAAATATCATGTTCCTATATTTTCATCGGCTAACCACACCTTTCATATCAGTATGAGTTTATTATTAAAATATTGGTGGACATTTCACACAGCGCCATCTAGCCCCAAAGTAGACTAAGCGTAGCTTGTATCATGGAAACCAGACAACTAATATAATACTAACATACTTTTTTATAAATACATACATATCAAAACCCAGATACAGGAACAACCATCTATGTTCGTCACACAAATGTCTGTCCTGGGTGGGAATCGAACCCACGACCTGCAGTAGGGTTACTACCAACTGAGCTGTGAGGCCAGTCCTATATAAATGTTTATATAAATTATCTCACCGCTATAACATTGTGAAGTAATAGCCAATTCTTCTTCAGTGAGATCCCGGTACTCGAAAAGATCTTTATTTGCCGCCATTATTACACTTAACGAATAAAATAGTGAAGTTTCTAAACAAGTGACAAAAACAACTGACGCTGACTTAGACGAACGGAAAATAATTCCCCGATTTTATTATCTACATTATGATAACCGATAAGGTAGGCAAAGTCCTTGTGTTTATTTATTTAGTATATTTGTAGCAGTAGATATCTGTTTTTCCATGGGCGACTTCTACGAGTGCGGTACGATGCGAATTGGCCAATCCCATACCTACGTAGGGGGGGAGAGACATATTGCTTTTGTTATGGGCGGATGAAGTACTTTCAACCAGAAACTTTTGAAATTCATAGTATGGTGCGAAACGCAATGTTATTTGCGTATTTCACCATTTTTTTATTACAAAAAGTTTTATTTATTAAGATTTATTCTTCTTAAGAATGGACCATATAAAACTCACTCATGTGTATACTCAACCCTCAACTGTTACAACCTGTATGTGCATCTTGAGGAAACCCGCATTTCCTAGATTACTAAAAGTTCTAAAACCTATGTCAAATACACGAAAGGAACCACTGAGTCACACTGAGAGAATGATTGCCCACATTTGTGCGAGAGATTGACAAGACAAGAGTAGGTAAGTAGGTATCATCGTTTTAACAAGGTTTATAAATTGATTTAGATAATATACTGTTTGTCCGAGGATGAAATGGAAAAACCCGCTAGTAACCACTTAATCTATTTATTTTATACTTGGGAAATCATTGGATTAGACACTTACTGTGAATACGCAATAGATAAAAAATAAAATGAAAAACATGGGCGTGAAAAAACTTAAAATTATTTTAAGTATTTAAATAGTTTTGTTCTACTGCATCAGAAAATGTATTATAATGAATAGCAAATGTCGCATCAGACTGAGAATAGCAGTCTCGATCACAATTTTTGAATTCAAACCCAAAACTTTCGTTTGTAAATGGAATGAACATAGTGGTTTTATGATTTATAGAATTATTGTATACTACACTACATAACGTTTATTAGATATAACAATTCTCTATTTCAGACTTATACTGATGAACAATCTTTACAGAAACAAATTAATAAAATAAAGCCGTGGAATCGACTTTTGTCCCGACAACTCATTCGGAACGAGAAAAACTATAATGTAGACTCCAACAGGAAAGAACTTTAGTGGATGGCCCTATTGGCGTATCGCGAAATCAAAACTTGAATAACATGAAGCGTTCTTTAGTATTTTTTGCATTTAACATAACGTTTAATACCTTGAGTAATATTCGTAAGTTTATTACGATTATTTGGAAAATATTCTTTATGTTCAGGATAACTTTATAATGATTAAATAAAGATTAAAATATTAATAGTGTACTGAAGATTTACATCATATTTTTCTGTCTAATTATTTGCGATGCTAGGATATCGCAGGTCTGTGTCGCGCAAGTTGTCCGCGATCCAGGTTTCCGCTTGCCGTGTCATCTCCTCGTCGAAGTAGTCGCGCCAGCCGCTAGCTTTACCTAGAAATAAATTGTTTTTCAATGGCCTCACTAATCTAATAATTTTTACATTAGTAAAATTAGATACTTGGTACGACACACAAACATGCGTAAATAACTTCTGTGTGTCTCGTAGATTATTTATGATGTTTAATGAAACGGACTCTTTTGCGTGATCGCGTGTGATACCTTTAATGTGAAACAGAATGATGATAACATTCATCACACCTAGTAATCTATTGCATAGCAGTGATGCACTCGTAGTCAGACAGATACAAAGATCGTGCTCGCGAAAACAAAAGGAAGCCCTCCATTAGGGGTTTCTTGTCTGTTTTCCCCACGGATGGTCGGATAGGGTTTGAACAGGCATCATACTTAGCGATAAGTAAGCGTGACCTTATGTTTTGAATATTATTGACGTTTCCAAGCCATTTCTTTATGAAATCTATGGAAATAAAGTTTTTGACGTTTTTTTGACTTTATCTTTGAATTTGATCATCGACCACGTACAGAAATACTTCAACTACTTAAATATGCCTCAGGTTTTGTAGTTAGGGTGATCAGGAGTAGGACCTACCTTTTCTTATGAATGTCTCATTCTTGTCAAGGAACCCGAGTGCTCTCATGTCCTCAAAGTTGACAGACTTGTTGTTCCTGAAGGTTTCTATATTCAGGTGGTCGCACAGTCGCTCCATCTCCGCTTCCGTTATATTTTTGCCAAGAAACTGTGCAACTCGACGAATACTTCCTGGCAGATCCTAAGAACAAATAAGAAAAGACAATAATTAAAACGATCCTTCTAATGAGTGAATCTATTAAGATTTTAGGTTGTTTATTTTTTTAACATAAGTTACATATGAGCAAACTCACACTCCATTCTATTCTACGTGTAACATTATAAATGCGATAGTGATTCAAACTATATGTTACTTCATGCCTGAGCTATCTAACCGGTTTCGAAGAAAATTTTACAAGAGTAGTTTGGCACCCGAAACCCGAAGATGAACATAGGATAATTTTCATCCTGTAAATAAACAGGTTGAAAGGAGGGTTGAATTTCGTACGACATTAACTAATTGTGCTATCCGTATTCAATTAAATTTATAGCATTATACTGAGAAAGGTGATGGAGATAGAAGTGGAGAAAGAGGAAGAAGAGAAGGAGGAAGAGAAGGAGGAAGAGAAGAAGGAAGAAGAGGAGGAAGTGGACGAACTAGGTCAGAGTTATATTGAAGCAGAGGAGATAGAGGAGGTGGCTAGAACGAAGAAAAACATGAAGAGATAGACGAGCGAGAAGAGGCTGGGAAGAAGTAAATAGAGGAGATTGAGTAAGAAGAGAAGTTGACCAAGTACGTGTTTCAGGGTGACGAGCACTTTCCGAAACGAGTTAGATCTTCCATACCGAAGTGTTGGAAGATCTGGTCTCTGGGGAGGGCCGTAGTTGTATATCTGTTGTCATGGGCAGCAGATACCGCTTTTGCACATTATTCACATTTAAAATAAAAATATATTAGTATATAGTTAGTAGAAAGGGGTCTATTCTAGTCTATTCGAGGCGCACTCTAATCCTATCACCACACTAGTGGGAGGGTTGGCAACACGATTATTAGTAGTAGCATGGTGGTGCTGATGAACCAAAAACTTTTTTAAAGGAAATGAAACCTTAGATAAACTTTGACCAAAATCAGAGACAAATAAACAGCAGTTTCTTTGTGATAAAAGTCAATAAGTTACTCGGATTGTACCTACCTTACAAAGATCCTCATAGAATAAGAACAGCATATTGGGGTGATGTCTGAGAGCCCACGCTTCCTTCACGTGTTCAAAATATGGCGTAAGTACAACTGAAATGATGAAATTTATTTTAGATGAACAATCGCTCACGTATTATAATATAATTACAATAATATGTACTAGCAGTGGGCCCGATGAAATTTCCCATCAGTCTTATTGCATTACCCATACAAACTGGAGGCCACCTATTTAAAATCAGATGCGTACAAATCGGCGTGAGTCAAAGCTTTGTGTGTATCTGATTTGTGACTATGTAAATTACATGATGTTATTATTAATCGGGTTAAAGGAAAACACGATTGGATACAAATTTCACGAAGGAGTAATTTTTTCCAAATTTGGGCTTGCAAACTTTCATCTACTTAATACTACGTAATTTTATTTAGGTACCTGTATTGACTGATCTGGTTAGTTGAAAGTATGAAGTTAATAATTTTGAAAGTTAACTCACACAAGTCTTTTCTGAAGGAGTCCCAAAAGTCTTTAAATTCGGCGATGAATTTGTATATAGTGAACAGCTTCGTGTGATGGTAAGAGGATACTATCACGTCTCTGGGGTCCCGCGCGACGTACACCACTTTAGCAGTGTCCAGCAGGCTTGGAGGCAGGAACGACATTGGCACGTGTGTCTTCACAAAGCGAGGGGATGCTGCTTCAGCGAGGACTTCAGTGGCTGGAGTCGACATGAAGTTTAAAAAATGGCGTGTCTCTTCTAAATTTTTCGCATGCTCCAGAATATTCGTTACAACATCTTCACTGATAAACATAGGCATTCTGTAAAAAAAAGGTCGTATAAAAATGTATTTGGCTACCTACATCCTAATGATTTGTATTTATATGACATTTTCTAGTTCAATATAATCTACCCTACCCAAATAAAGTAACTACAGAAGGATTTTTATACATAAGGTAGTACATATTTTAATATTATTACAAAAGTGAGGAATGGGATTCGAAGGAGACGACATTTCTTCTAGGTCAACGCTTTTTTCACTGTTTACTATTTCTGCGCATCCCTCTTGCTGACGCTGAGCAAGATGTTATCTGTGACGCAATTTCGATGTGGTTCTTTTGAGTGAGGTACCGCCGATGTACCTTGAAAGAAAGAAAGAAAGAAAGAAAGAAAAACATTTATTTGACACGCCCAAAAAAATAAATTAAATAATTAACAAAAATATACCATAGGTATGTTGTTTTAACAATAATAATAATACTAATACTAATAGGTACATCAAGCCAGTAATCCAAGTACCTACCTATTTTGTAATAGCGGTCAAATAGGTCGATGCCTCAGCATTATGCCGATCTCAGCTGCACTGAGACCGGCGCTGGTTTTCAGGCACGACCTCAGGGTGACGTCAAGAGGGTTCTTACAATAACTTACAGAACAAGTGATGACAAGAAAATAATAATAATAAAATAAAACTACACACTTATATGACTAGTGAAAATTCTTGAAATTTTTATGTTACAAATGGTGATACTCCCTTCAAAGTGATAATGGTTAATAATGGATATCAAACTCAAGAGCCAACGGCAAGGAGAAATGGCGAATACCTGGCAGACTACGGACCATGGAGATAGTCGTGGGAATCGTAAGTATTTTTTCACTCGTGTAAGCTACTTATGGGCAGCTTTTTTGGATTGCTAAAAGATATTCTTTTAATTTGCGTTTAAAGGTGTATATTGACTTATAATGTCTAATTGGAGGGGGGATCACGTTCCAGATCTTAGAAGCAGAGAACCTGAAGCAACCCTTGACTGCTGCAATTCTCTGCTCCGCTTACCCTTGTATTTTTTCAATCTCCATCTTCATAATTTCATCCATTTTAGATTTATTCTCCCTATTTACCTTTCTCTTTTTCTTTCTTTTTTTTTCTTCCTCTAGTTTTAGATTGCGGCTTCATATTATTTTGAATTTGTGTTCGAGATTCATTTCATTCTTATGGACGTTTATCGGGTTTCTTGAACGTATTGCTTTTTCTCAAATTTCAAATGTTCCAAAAATAAAAATGAACATCCTCAAAAATAACAGTCTGTAAGTACACGACGCAATTTTAAAAGAGCATTATACTTGGAATGATGTAGGCGCTTCAAACGGCCTTAACGTCTTGAGAAAGGTTTTGAATTTCTATGAGAAGTAGCTTTTGCGGTTTACTGCGCTTCCGTGGAAGATTCAGATCCCACATACCTACATCGTGTATTGTTCCGAGATAAAATGAACATAGTCACTTGAAAAATATAGTCGATAGGTTGGTGCATGAATGGACAATCCAACAAACCCACTTTTATATATAAGCTGATAAACATAACAGCCCTGTCATACGGTACAAATAATTTGTGATGGCTAGATATTTATTAATAACTAACTGTCCCGGCGAACTTCGTACTGCCATATGTTTTTGCCGTCAATACTGTCTAAAGTTTGTGTTTATGTTTTTGTGCTATTTTTTTTTTTTCGTACAAACCTTCTCCTGGCAACGAACACATAAAAGAAAGATTTATCCAATTTGGTGCAGTCGCTTGGAAGTTATGCGCATACAAACATTCGGTGATTTATTTTTATTTATATAGATTATTTCTGTCACAATACAGTCAGCACTTAAGTTAACAAAATAATAAAATAAATAAATATGTGGACATGTGGACATATGGTGGACACTTCACACAGCTCCATCTAGCCCCAAAGTAATCTAAGCATGGGAACCAGACAACTGATATAGAATAGAATAGAATAGAATAGAATTTTTTTATTACATATTTATATACATACTTATGTACTTTGCTTTTGTAAATACATACATTAATACATATTAACACCCAGCCACAGAACAAAGATCAATGTTACAAATGTCACATAAATGTTTGTCCTAGGTGGGAATCGAACCCACGACCTACATCGCAGAAGGTAGGGTTACTACCAACTGCGCTATGAGGCCAGTCAATAATACAGAAGGAGAGCCAGTAATACACAAAATATGAGAAATCAACTAACTATTAATCTAAGAGTTATAGGGTATTTTATTATTCGTGATCGTACCTATATCACATAAACTGCTGATGGTTTAGTATTACTGGTTTAAAATTTGTGTATAATTGTATATTGAAAGCTTGACTTACTCCAAAAACGCGTATCTTTGTATGAGCGGCAAGGCAGCAGCTTTTTCGTAATCTAAATCGTTTGCCAACAACCAAACTAACTCCTGAGTCCATGTCGTACCTGGAAGCAGTATTTAGGTATGAATATGTTTAGCACCATATTCATAGATGAATATGGTGGTTATGACTATAACCTATCTCTCTATGATTATAGATAAATTTCCAGCAGTCAGTTGAGAGTCAATGCTCAATCACTTCAGGCGTAGCATGGCGTCTCCATTGGCTACCTAGTGACACCCTAGTCAAATGCAGGTTGCATGTAGCTAGATTGGTTGATCGGTTTTGCAACAGTGAAAATTATGCTCCAAGAGATAAATAAAGATGGTATGTTGTAGCATTTAGTGAAACAGCAGCAAACCTCTGGACACGCGTACTGCAGAGTAATCATCATGATAATAAATGAATGAAAGCGAAGACTATAAAGCCTGTCTTCTCTGTCAGAAACCCTTCTACCTGATCTCTGGTAGCTCGCGACGAATATATCTCCCGCTTTCAATGGCATATTGTAGATGTCTGCGGCCAGTTTCTTGTACTCTTTGGTGACGCAGTAACCCTTGGGTCCCACACGGTAGCCATCTTTACGAGAACCTGCAGACAAAATACCTCTAAACTGGCAGGAAGTATATTAATTACTAGTTTCTACTCTTCAGAAACGGCTTCACTCGAGTGATAGCAATACAAATTATCGTTATGTCACTCTCCAGCCCATGGCAAAAATATGTTAACATATGACAAACCAACACAAATTCAAATTCAAATTCAAAGCATTTATTGCACTATGTTGTTACAAAGATCTATACAAATTATAAACCCTGTTAGGGCACAGCAATTCTATTATTCTAGGTGGCTATTTGTTTCAATTATTAGTGTACATTTTACTTTATTATGGTAACGTTCGTTATAATAGATAATTAGATAATTATATTAATAGAAAAATAGAGTAGCTAGTATATAGTATACACTGTTTTAAATCAAAAATAAGACTCAATCACCAGTATGTATCACCAAATAAAATTGGAGTGTATGTTTGTAATATTAAAATAACCGCTTTTTACTAAGTGCATATGGATGTATACACGGTACATATACCAAAACAACATTTTTTTAAATTTTTGTCTCTCTGTCTGTTTGTCTGTTTGTTCCGGCTAATCTCTGAAATGGCTGGACCGATTTTGACGGGACTTTCACTGGCAGATAGCTGATGTAACAAGGAGTAACTTAGGCTACTTTTCCGAGGGGTAAAATAGGGGTGCGTGATAAAACCGAATTCCACGCGGACGAAGTCGCGGGCAACAGCTAGTTTGTTATATAAATGTATCTTACCGTCAAAGCATTTCGAAGTAATTGCTAACTCTTCCTCAGTGAGATCCCGGTACTCGAAAACGTCTTTACTTGTTCCCATTGTTGCACTTGACAACCAGATTTGTGGAGCACTTTCTTAATACTAAATTCATTTGGTAAAATATTATCCTTTATATTATATCTGAACGATAAGTGATACGGTAAGTCCACACATTATGTAAACAGATTTCGGAAGCATTATGAAATTAATGTTTGTCCGTCCGTGCTTTCTATCAAATATTTGTTGACGATGTAAAAAAAAGGGTTATTTGAAATAGTTTTTTTATGTGACGTAGTTATGGAACGAGCAGATAGCCCACGTGGTGGTGATTGGCAACCTCTGCCCATAGCACACAAGCAATACGAATTGGGTCCTCCCCTAGTAGGTACGACAAGTCCCAAGTCGCAACGTATGCGCCAGTAACTTGAGGCGTGTGTGGAAAGTCTCATGTGCCTGTAATTTCACCGGCAACCACACCTTTCAAACCGGTACACACGCGGTACTGTGTTCCGGTTAAATAAATTTATTATTAATTATTAATTTATTCTTAGCCTAGGAACGAAGTGTACGTGAAGTACTACTTAATTTCAATTTGTTCTGATTCCGTGTCATGAGAATTCATATCGAGTATTTCGTAGGGAAAGTCACGTTTAATATTTTGTGTTGTCATGATTACAATGCAAACAGAATAATTATTAAAATCCTATAATCTATTTGGATCAATAACAATTTGTAAGAGGCATACATGTATTTTACCTATGATTTAGGTGGGCCGTCAGCTCGTTCCGTAACTGCATCACATAAAAAAAAATCGGTATAAAATCTATATAAATAAATAAATAGATAAAATTGTAGTGTCTGCTTGTAATGTCAAAATAACAGTTTCTTACAGATTACATAATGAAAAACATACGATCATACACGTACGTACGACGTACGATCAAAAACGTATGTCAATTGCACGAAAGGAACCACTGAGTTGCAATGAGAGGATGATTGCCCACATTTGTGCGAGAGATTGACAAGACTAGGTTAGTATCATCGTTTTAACAAGGGTTAATTAATTTATTAATGGATATATCAATTGATTTTGATAATATTATACTGCTTATCCAAGGATGAAATGGAAAAACACGTAAGTAACCACTTAATCTATTTACAAAGATATTTCATACTTGAGAAATCAATGGATAAGAAACACTGTGTATTGCGTATTTTATTATATATTATTATAGATAAAAAGTAAAATAAAAAAACAAGGTCGTGATAAAACTTAAAATTATTTTAAGTATATAAACACTTTTGTTCTTCTATATCAGAAAATGTATTAAATAGCAAATGTCGCATCAGGCTGAAAATAAAAATCTGGATTATAATTTTTGTAACCAAGCTTCAAACTTTCGACAATGATTTTATGAAAGTTTTTATGATTTATAGAATTATGATATACTACACTACATAAAGTTTATTAGATATAACAATTCTCTATTTCAGACTTATACTGATAAACAATCTTTACAGAAACAAATTAATAAAATAAAGCCGTGAAATCGACTTTTGTCGCGACAACTCATTCGGAACGAGAAAAACTATAATGTAGACTCCAACAGGAAAGAACTTTAGTGGATGTAGATGTGGCCCTATTGGCGTATCGCGAAATCAAAACTTGAATAACATGAAGCGTTCTTTAGTATTTTTTGCATTTAACATAACGTTTAATACCTTGAGTAATATTCGTAAGTTTATTACGATTATTTGGAAAATATTCTTTATGTTCAGGATAACTTTATAATGATTAAATAAAGATTAAAATATTAATAGTGTACTGAAGATTTACATCATATTTTTCTCTCTAATTATTTGCGATGCTAGGATATCGCAGGTCTGTGTCGCGCAAGTTGTCCGCGATCCAGGTTTCCGCTTGCCGTGTCATCTCCTCGTCGAAGTAGTCGCGCCAGCCGCTAGCTTTACCTAGAAATAAATTGTTTTTCAATGGCCTCACTAATCAAATGAAAGACAACATTAGTAAAATTAGGTACTTTTGACACAAACAACTTTCACTGGCAGATAGCTGATGTAACAAGGAGTAACTTAGGCTACTTTTCCGAGGGGTAAAATAGGGGTGCGTGATAAAACCGAATTCCACGTGGAAGAATCGCGGGCAACAGCTAGTATATAAATAATAAAAAAAACACAAATTACATGACAAACCAACACAAATTCAAATTCAAAGCATTTATTGCACTATGTTGTTACAAAGATCTTAATATATTTATAGGATAGATAGAGTGGATAGAGTGGAGTAGATATATAGATATAAGCCCTGTCAGGGCACAGCAATTTTATTATTCTAGATGGCTATTTGTTTTAATTATTAGTGTGCATTTAACTTTATTATGGTAACGTTCGTTATAATAGATAATTAGATATATTAATAGAAAAATAGAGTAGCTAGTATATAGTATACCCTGTTTTAAATCAAAAATAGGTCTTAATCACCAGTAGCATAAGCCACAAAACAACCACAGCTGTTGACAGAAACCTAAACTCTGTACGGAACATACAGAAGTTCAAGGTCAAAGTATAAATAGTTGATGTAATATTATATAACTGGTTTGTTATGGTAGTTACGAATGGTTTACGTGATTCTAAATTGTTACAAAGTAGCTACAAGGGAATAAATTAGATGTATATTTATAAATGAACTAGCTGTTGCCCGCGACTTCGTCCGCGTGGATTCGGTTTTATCACGCACCCCTATTTTACCCGTTGGTAAAGTAGCCTAAGTTACTCCTTGTTACATCCGCTATCTGCCAGTGAAAGTCCCGTCAAAATCGGTCCAGCCATTTCAGAGATTAGCCGGAACAAACAGACAGACAGACAGACAAAAATTGTAAAAAATATTGTTTTGTTTTTATGTACCGTGTATTATTTTTATATATTAGGTTATTTTATTATTACAAACAGACACATCAATTTTATTTATTTGTATAGATAGTACCTACTAACAGAATATTTGTATGATAATGTTCAGATGTCAAATGTAGGTAATATAATATATATGTATATATAAGCAGGTAACCTTCAACGTCACTAGGTTTCCGATTTTGTGGCGTTTTTTTTTATAAATAGATTAAATGAGAGATAAATAGATTTAAAAAATAATATCTTTGCTATCTAAAGCTATTACAACATGACTTCATAATGACCTATAGATAAAAAAGAAAGTCGATTATTCCCAATGTTGCTCTGGAAAATGACAGTTAGCTTGCCGATTGAAAGGCCATTTGAAGTGGACAAGCAACTCACCAACAGATCTGTGTTTTACCAATTTTATAAGAATAAGAATAAATTTACTAACCAAACCTAAGTGACATTGTTGACTGCATGTATTCAAACATGTTTTTAATCCTTATTTTTCCATAATTAGTAAGCCAAAGTGATTAAAGTAAGCGAGACAACGTGCCTGCGTTCCGCCCGGGTGACATAAACTAGGAAATAGGAAATTCCAGTTTAAGAATTTCCTTTTTCCTATAATTTGATGTATCTACTGTTTATGTTCCGTGCTCTATGTAGACAAATAAATATATTTACTTTCTTTCTATTTCATGGATTTCAGAAAAATAAGTTTCGTATTACAACACACAGGTCTAAAATAACTTGCAGATTGATTACATATGTCGTTTTCGGTAATCAAACCTGCAACCCTTAGGTCGGTCTGAACCCCAAACCACTACCAAAGTGAGCACTAGAAATCTACTTTTACGATGATATTTAAGTAAGAAATGTGTGAGACCATAAATAAAGAATTATATTACTCTGTAAAGAAGTCAAAGTCCCGCACTCCACAAGAGTTTCGTCCCCCGCAGTGCAAACAAGTCTATCCGTACTGCTGATGTCTCATGCTGACAATAACATAAGGCATTTAAGGTAAGGAAAGAAAGAAAGAAAGAAAATATTTTATTTGTAACCCAATTGATAAACACATACATGATTTAAAATTACAATTAAAAGTTTCCGTCAATTTGAGTCACAAAACGGTCTCTGTCTCAGCATGAGCTAGTTGTAAACACGTTACAACTAACGCTGGTCTTCCGACAGAGCCGTTTGGTGAAGTCACGGAAGATAACACATAAGACACAAAACAATCAAAAATGTAACAATAAATAAACATAATCTATGGCAATGGTTGACAAATACAAAATGCAGACAATAAAAAGAAAAAAGACAAACCATAATCTACTATAATGTAATCATACATATACATATATACACACACATAATACTTATAAATATATATACACATACACACACACACATACACATATATATATACACATACATACACATATACATACATACACAGCAAGGTATTTTTATAAAATACTGAAACTGATATAAATAAATGTTTGTTCCTTTTCCCTTTTTTCATGTTACACAGTCTCAGGGTTGTAACATTACGCCAGCCAAATTCAAACTCATTTTTATGTACCTATCTACTAACTGCGCTATGCCCCGCGGTGAACAACTCATCCAGCGGGAACACTGCACTTTTCCGCGATCAAAGTATCCTGTGTGTTAATCCAGGATATAAGTCTATCTCGGTACCAAATTTCATCCAAATCCATTCAGCCGTTTTTGCGTGAAAGAGTAACAAATATCTATACAGCCTCACAAACTTTCACGTTTATAATATAAGTAAGCAAATATTTTGAATTTTGAAAGTTTATGCTTAACTTCTTATTTCTATTGTATTTTATAAGTTTTTTCTATAAGGTTACTCTTAAATTAGCGGTGCATAGGTGCATACTTTTCTAAATATATTATTATATATTTTCATAAATCCCGTTACCCGTTTTTTCACACAACCCCAAATTACAAAATGATGGTTCGAATTGGCATAAGGATAATTATCATTTCACAAGATATAATATTTAAGTAATTACGCTGTGAAACCTAGTTTTATAAATAAATAAATCACAGTATTTGTTTTTTATAAATGTATCTTACCGTCAAACAATTTCAAAGTAAATGCTAACTCTTCTTCAGTGAGATCCCGGTACTCGAAAACGTCTTTACTTGTACCCATTGTTGCACTTGACAACCAGATTTTTGGAGCACTTTCTTAATACTAAATTCATTTGGTAAACCATTGTCCTTTATTATATCCGAATGATAAGTGATAGGGTAAGTCAACTAACTTATTTTGTAAACAGATATCGGAAGCATTATGAAATTAATGTTCGTCCGACCGTACTTACTATCAAATACTTATTTGTTGAAGTAAATCACGCCTGTTTGCCTATATACGAGTATAAGCAGAGGCATTAAGACTCCTTTTCGGTGTGGGAACACACTTGTGGTACATAGCTGCTGCGTAATATTAATAAAAGGTTTCCCTCCCCTCAGTACATAACCCTTAAAAGGATCCAGACAACTGATATAATATTTTATATACTTTTTCGTAAATACATACATATAATACATATCTACACCCAGACACAGAAAAAACATCTATGTTCGTCAAACAAATGTTTGTCATGGGTGGGAATCGAACCCCACTAGGTTGGTAGTACCAACTGAGCTGTGAGGCCAGTCCTAGTAGTATGTACTCTCAGGGTATGCTGCTGGATATATGCTTACAGTGTTATATGAAAAAGTTTCTTTTTTTTATGTGACGTAGTTACTGAAAGAGCAGGTGGCCCAGGTGCGCCCATAACAAGCAATACGAATTGGATTCTCCCCTACTTAGGTGCAACAAGACCCAAGTCGCATCGTATGCAACACATGTAACGCTGACACGTGAATGTCCCATTTGCCCGTTGTTTCATCGGCGACCACATTTTTCAGACATGAACAGAGAAACGCATTTCATGGCGGCAGAAATGGGAATAGTGGCAGCACTTCCCCTGACGAATTTGGCATATGTGCTACTGCTACTCAATTTAATAATACTAGTAAGTTTCGACCACACTTAATGCGTGTGTAATACTTATTTATTTAAGCACACAAACATCATATATATTACACAATTAAACTAAAATAGAAAAAAAAGACCGTCCTGATATATATGACAATAATATGTGTACATAACATTTACCATAACACTCATAGAAAATTAATTAAATAGGAAATAAGTACTTAAAAATAAGACAGTTAAATGAACTAAGTAAGACATAGATATGAAAAGTAAGACATACAAATTAAATTAAGCAGAAGAGTAAAGTAATACGCAAGTATATGTAGAATAAGGTACCAGTGCTTATGAGTAGATGACTATTGTAAAAGGATTTAGGTGCGCCTCAATGAGGTACCAAAAAAAGCGACTGTGATATCAAGATATTATATCTATGTGCGGCGGTTACCACTTAACATCAGGTGGGACGTCAGCTCGTTCTATCACCTACATGGCATAAAAAAAGACACCTGCAGGTATTTTGGTGGAAAACCAAATTCGATTGTAAGGTCGAAAAACTAGTATATCAACTTCCGTCCATCGTTAGCAATGCCTTTTCCCTTGTACCTACCTACATCTATTTATTATTAGAACGGATCTCGACTTCTCGTGAACTGTTTGTCGTTAGCAGCTGTTAGAGCAGTTTACTGGTATGTACTCTTATATCAAATTTTTTTTTGAAAATTTTGCTTATTGTGCTGAATAAGCGAAAATTTCCTGTCATATTAAATGTTTTAAGGAAACACCCAAGCTGTGACCTGAATTTTGAGAGACATTTTGTAAAAATCCTACTTGTTGACTCAAACTAATCATACTAATTATTGACAACATTTATTAGCAGATTAGCCTTTAGAATAAAGAAGATTTTAAATAATTTTTGACTGACCTTCATTTTGTTTTTGTTATTAATTTAAATAGATTGTAGTTAAAAGACCCTATATTATTTTCTTGATATAAACTCCAGTCTTTGCTATAGGTACTACGTTTGTGACAAACATACATTCATTAGTCAAATAATTAATAAAGCAATTTATGTATGTAAATTTCATTATCAAAATGTAACCTATTTACCATAACTTATATGAAATAAAATAAATTGAAATTGACAAAGTCATAGTATGCCTCTTACAAATTGTTATTGATCTAAATAGATTATAGGATTTTAATAACTATTCTATTTGCAGTGTAATCATGACAACACAGAATAGTACACGTGATTTTCCCTACGAAATAGTCGAAATGAATTCTCAGCTTGACACGGAATCAGAACAGATTGAAAGTAAGTAGTAACACTTCGTTCCTAGGCTAAGAATAAATTAATAATCTATACATCTATACAAATAAATAAAATTGGAGTGTCTGTTTGTAATAATTAAAATAACCGCTTTTTACTAAGTGCATATGGATGTATACACGGTACATATACCAAAACAACATTTTTTACAGTTTTTGTCTGTCTGTTTGTTCCGGCTAATCTCTGAAATGGCTGGACCGATTTTGACGAGACTTTCACTGGAAGATAGCTGATGTTTTAAGGAGTAACTTAGGATATTTTTCCGAGGGGTAAAATAAGGGTGTGTGATAAACCGAATTTCACGCAGAGGAAGTCACGGGCAAGAGCTAGTAGTATATAGATATAATGGCTAAGTAAGTATGGCTGTTTTAAAATCGGACGACATTCTGTTATCATAATAATTATGGAAACAATGATAATGAAGGGATTATTATGAGTCAGACTCATGAGCGTAAAGTGATTATGATTATGTTGTCTCTCGCTGTACACTCGGAGTCCTTTAAGACCGATATGAGTTTACTGTCGATCTTGCATTGCAATGATAAGAAAGTGAAAAAAAATCCAAGCAGAGCTTGATTTTCAATGGTTACGTACCTGTAATTATAATGAAGTAACAACAAAAACCAAGGTATTTGTACAATGCCAAGTTATGTATAAAAACAAAAACAGTATGATTTATAAAAAAATAAAAAAAATTGTGTTTTAAGGTTTTTTTTTATACATAATATTTTTGGTTTTTCCGTCTGGTGCGTACACGAATAAGTGAGACGGTTATAGGACGCGTGAGCAAAGGTTAAATTAAAAACGAAAACCAAAACAATTTAGATATTTTGGGCCAGGAACCGTCGGCGTCGTGGGCATCCCCAGAACTATCAAAATTTCATCACAATCAGACCAATGGTTTCGAAACGCATAGGGAACAAACATGCATTGATTTATATATATATATATATAGATAATCGACGACCGCAGATTTTAGATTAAAGATGCACAGACGCATAAAAGACTTAATACTGTTACTTTATGAAGTATCCATGAATATTTACTCATATATTTACAGACAGCTGGATGTCTGGTGGATGTGTGAGGGTTGGGCCTAAGGGCTTCGTATTCCCGAACAAGTACAGGGAAGAGAGTACAAAGATCTACAACTTGAAGATATTACCTGGTGACATATTCGTATCCGGTTATCCTCGCTCAGGTAAATTCATTTAAATTACATACAAATTTGAACTTAATCATTTTTCACTGTTACAGAATAAAACTGGGAATTCAAAGAATAAATTAATTGCTATAAAATATTGTATTAATTTTATTAATTTATATTATTAGGGGGTATGTTTAAATTCCGTTTGAATGGACCTATCCTCAATCAGAGTTCAGAGAAATATCATTATTCAAAAGTTACGCTGTTCGTTCACGCCATGTTCTGCTTGATCGCTGCTATTTGACAACCACGTGTGGAGTGAATTCATCATTTAAGTGGTTTGTTAGTGTTGGATCGAAGCGTTGATTTCTGTTTTTTTCTGTTTATGATTAAATAGTTAATAATTCATACAAATATTTGTCCTGGGTGGGAATCGAACCCACGACGTACAGCGCTTGTGTGGGCTACAGTCAAAAAAAAATTAGGAATATTATAAATCACTCCACATTTACATCACATTAGATTCTACATTGCACCCGTGGAAAGCCGGGGCAGGTCAATAGTTATATAAATATTATGTATTATTTTAGTCACTTACGACGAAGTTTTGGAATAGTTAGCTTTGTTGCAAAGTTTTTGGTCCTATTCTACTATTTAACCACATATTGATGGCGCGGTGTCGAGTTAGCAGACGAAAAGACACCGTCTTCTCAGTCAGTCAGTCTCTCAGTCAGAGGGTCAAATCAGTGATGTAACCCTCTCATTTTACCTACAGGCACCACTTTTACTCAGATGGCCGTTTGGTTGATCACAAATGAGTTGGACTATGAAGAATGTAGAAAAATAAGGATTGATGAAAAATTCTTCTTCTTGGAGTAAGTTGAACTGTACATAAACAATTAATGACTTCTTGTTGTTTCTAAAACTCAATAATTTTTTAAATCGTAGTATCCTTTAAACTACAGTTAAATATTTTTTTCAGGAGACACGTTTCATTTATAAACGTCCAAAAATATCGAGATTTTCTGGACACAAATTCCCCCGACGAAAACCTAAGAAAATACGCATCGCAAAAGCTTTTAAACTTGGAGTCTCTGCCTGAAAGCGGGCCGAGGTATTTCAAAACACACTCCCCCCTGCCCCTTCTGCCACCAGCACTGCTCGACACTGGGAAGATGGTGTTCGTTGCGAGAGACCCGAGGGATACTATAGTCTCATACTACCATTTGATGAAAAGCACAGGATATCGTGGAGATTTCAAAACTATCTGGAGTTACTTTGTAAATGATATGAGTTGAGTTTTTATTTGATACGGTTAGGTTAGGCCAACGGCCATTTCCAGTCACACTTCACATCCACAACAATTATTTTCATTTTTGTTTGCAGTGTTTTGGTGTCCTTACTTTGAGCTGGTAAAAGAAGCTTGGGATAAGAGAGATAACGATAATCTACTTTTCATATTTTATGAAAACTTGTTGAATGTAAGTTCCATCCTAAAGGACATAATATCTGTTTCCGTAGGCTTGTTTATGTTTCCGATGCAAGGAATAACCAGCTTTCGACTAACGAGGGTGAATAAGTTCGTATGTTTACGTGACACGGACTATTAATCGGAATATTTGCGATGCCTGGTAATGGCGACTAAATCTTTTACTAGTTATATGACCATTTTTCCTCGTCTTAATCATGCAAATAAACGCCTAGTCTTGTCACTAATCAGAGTCAAAGTCAAAAACTTCATTTCCATAGAATAAAAAAACTACTAGTAGTACTTTATATATATACTGTACTTATTTCCTTTTTAATTTTCTATGAGTGTTATGGTAAACGTTATGTACATAATTGTCATATATATCAGAATTGTGTTTTTGTTTAATTGTTTAATGTATATGATGTTTGTGTATTTAATAAATAAATAAATAGAATTCATAAAGAAATGACTTGGAAACGTCAATAATATTCAAAACTATGGCCACGCGTACTTATCGCTATGTTTGACGCCTGTTCAAACCCTATCCACCCTCCATGGGAAGAACAGACAAGTAATCTAGAGTTGACATCCCACAGGACCGCATAGCGACTCTGCGAGTATTGGCCAACTTCTTTGGCAAGCAGTACACAGACGAGCAACTCTCGCGACTTGCCCATTATCTGGAGTTCGACAATCTGAAAAATGACGGGAACTACAATCACGAGAACCTCAGTAAGATTGGCATTCTGAAACCTGAGGAAGCTGCTTTTATAAGAAAAGGTATTTTGTGACTCAGCACTCGATATTCTGTCTGATTCATATGATACAAGCTATGCTTAGCTTACTTTGGGGTTAGATGGCGCTGTGTGAAATGTCCACCAATATTTTATTAAGCTATTGCATAGCTTCTATCGCGGGCCTTGAGCGTGGAGACCGAATCCAGAAATTCCGTAACGAAAAAAACCTAACACCCCCCACTCCAACCTGCACAGCGGTGATACTTTTTAGTTCCATCTATCGATAAATACCAGAACTTTTAATGACTTTTTGAAATATCACGCGCAATAGCTTTACCGCGGCAGTCCCCGAGTGCCACACGTCTTTTATTATTATGATACTTGTATCATAGTGCGGCTGGGAGTGTTTTCGTTTATTTTTATTTCCAGGTAAGTGTGGAGGGTGGCGTGAGTATTTTGACGAGGAAATGTCGCAGCGGACGCAGCTCTGGATCTCTGAGAACCTGCGCGGCACCGACCTGCGATTCCCCAGCTTGGATGCAAATAACACATAAATATACAATAACAAATGGAAGACAGTTTATTGTCGTCCGGTCCAGTTTGTTTAGTTACTCACTAATTAACTTGTAAGTAATTACAAGTTAATTATAAATACTTTTGTAATAGTTAATTAATTATTGGCACTGGCCAACTTAATTTGTTTTTTTTTTAACATATCTGTATACATTTTTAGATACTCGTATACCTACTTTGAATATCAGATTTTGTGATTTCTTCTGGTAATGGGGTATTTTTTTGTATTATTCGTGGATTTCATGTTGTAGTAGTGATATAATGACGAATAAATGAAACATTTACGGCCCAGTTACCTGTTATTATTCCCTTATAAGTAACATATATTTTCGATCATACATTTTTGTGGCATTGTCCGGGTAATAACTCCTACAGTGAATTAGTTACTACTACTATTAGTAGTTACCTTCGCAATTATTCGCACTGATCAATGCACCACCGTCAGCAATCAAGAAGTTATGCCTATTTTATAACTGTCGCTACGAAGTCGATACTAACCTAACGTGTTGGTGGGGTTAAATCAAATTCAAACTCGATACAAGGAATAGCTGAAATAACTGAAAGGGTATGTAATTCTTACGGCGGACTCATGAAACAGGAGACACATATATGGATAAAATATTTTTTATTCTATAATTAAAATAATTTATGATGGCGATATTCTTAATCTAATTATAACCTAAATTATTGGAGATCAGTTACAAGGGAATTACTTCGGGCGTCTTTGTAGTTTCTATATCTTTCTTCACTGAATTTGATTCCGTCACCGGTTTTTCTTCAACGAGCGCGAGTTGCTTGAACCGGCACGTGAGCGTGACGGGATCCCGTTCCCGGTCCGGCCCGCACTGCTCAGTAGCGCCGATCAGCTTGTATTCATCATCTTGAGCCTCTTGAGGTTCCGTCTCCAGTCGCCTCCTTCCAGCGATCACGACTTGTCCGCCGCCTGCGCCGTCCGCGCTCCTGTCGCTGCCAATCTCCACCTGGTACGGCGTGTCGGGTTCCACGAACGCCTCCATCGCGTGGTCGGCCCTCTCTTGCGCCTCGGAGTGCCGCTGGTGACCCTTGCTCTTCAAGAAGTCGGACAGATCGAACGAAGGTATCGACATCTTCTGCGGGATAGCGACGAGGACGAGAATGTTCTGCACATCAGCGGCGATGTTCAGTTCGCCATCTTGCCGCCTGTCGTAGAGCACTGACGCCGGGATGGCGGCGGCGGTGGTAATTAGGCACACGAGGATGAAAATCATGGTGCGCGTGCGTCTAGCCGATCTCCTTTGGAGTGACTGCGAGATGTGCAGTGCGACGCGGCTTTTACCGGCCACCGGTGAACCAGTCCGGCTCTCGAATCGGGCACAGTGTAACGGTTTGCCCGACATGCGGTACTTACGTGCCTGCTAATACTGCTTTTATCAGCTCACAGGTGCATTCGCTGCGGCGATGGCACACATTGGAGAATTTATCCAATCGCCGTTCTACAAGTCGATGAAAATTGCATATCAGTATTGAAAGATGACACACTTCAGAGCCTTTCTAATCCACAAATCCACACCCTAAGATATGATATTAATGCAAATTTCTGAACTTTGTTAGCGGTTTTCTTCCCACTTTCTTTCAGATGAGAGAAACCTTTATTCGGTAAAGAACCAGAATTTCACTGATGACTTGTTTCAGTTTTCGTGCACTTATTTTTTCGCGTCAAATGATATTTTTTCACGTTGAAATTAGTTCCCGAAGTGGTTGTAAAGAATTATGACGTTATATATTCCACGCCTCTGTCACACTCGTGTCGAGATATTCAGAGAGAATAGATAGTGTGTTCAGCAAAACCTATAGAATGACGCCTGTCGGAACTGGCGACCTATTCTCAGTTCATCTCGTACGATATGACTTATTTGATTACTGGTTAAGGAAAAAGAATTTTCTTTTATGTTCACATTTATCCAAATTGTTTTAAAACAAAAAAAAAATACGCATAACATAATTAACCTTTGTTATCATTTTTACTCCTACATTTCACATAATTTTCTAATAATATAATTTCTTATCGCTCTTGTCTTAAATACGATAAGTCTTCATCTATAATTGTAGTGGAATTTGGTATTGTTTCTTACTTATGTGTATGTCTTCCATGCATTAGTGTACACTATGTTGGTGATCTGTTAATAAATAAAAACAGTCATAGAATATTTGTAGAGTATCACGTTTAGTTTTAACTAATGCCGTCAAGATGGTTTTGGCACACCCACGAACTGTGGCTAGCGGGGATCAGCTACTTTTCTAGCGATCTTCGTTTCCTATCTATGACCTCGTTACATCTTAAAGTTTCAGTTATTAGGTGTCATAAATGACATAAATGAACAACTTTACTCAGGGCTTTCCCATTTATAGGAGGCCTCACTCTTGCCTCCCGGGCTAAAACATTTATCTACACATTTTCAACAATGTACTGCAAGAACAATGTTCTATAAATAGTGCGGAGTAGAATTTGGATCTCTCTTCGCGGCTCGTGACATCAGATTCAATTATGTTTAAAACCTTTTCCAGACTAAGTCTTGTTATATTAAAGCCTTAACATACAAAAAGGTTTAATACATTTTTTATTCATTAATTTTACAAACGCTATTCTCGATTGGTGGTGACATCTCAGACCGAGAATAAAGCTCCCGACAGTAACCGCACGGTCAGAGGTCAGAGGTCACTAGATAACCGAGTTTTGTAGCACGCTTTGTATTAAACTCGATAAACATTAAAATAATAAAGCTATAAATAACTACGAAATAATCTGATCCAATTGTTATTTGAATAACCGTTATTTTAATGCGTTGATATGAATTCTGACCCCCACTTCACTTCTATTAGCTGATAGCCAAAAAAAATCACAAAGGAGCTGGCTTATAATGGTAAAGGATTTTTATAATCTTCAATCGTTCACATTATCATTAATACAATATGTGTGTTTTCTATTTTTTTGTTTTGTTTTGCCTTGGTTGTTAAACCAACCCAAAATGTAGCTTCCGTAAATTAATACGTTTAGTTGTAAATCTAAACATTAAGATTATTTCAGATAATATTGGCATAACTAACGCACTCTTTTGTGGGAATCATAACTTTGAAAGGATCTTGGAAAGGATAGGTTGTAAGAATCGCAATAAAATACCGATAATAAATTTTTCAATAAGAATTATTATTTTATTTTCAACAAAAAACAACGCACAATCATACAATTGCCTATACTAATCTTAATAAATTAAAATAAATGCATTTGAATATCACTTATAAGAAATAATTACGTTTTATTTGAATTCATACCGCAATGTTAACAGAAAAACATCGAAACACATACTCATTTCAAATCACACATTGATCTACAGGGTTTATATTTTTCAGAGGTTTTTCGGGTCTCAGCGAAAAACAAAGAACTAAGAGCCAAAAAGCTTCTAAGAAATATACATTTTTGAACGAAAATTACTTCGTTACATCAAGGGTATCTAGAAGAATTTTACTGATGACGCCTCTTCCTAAGGAAGGGTAGAAAGATGTTCGCCAGGCGGTGTTTCAGTCTGAAAAAAAACAAGAAAAACATTAAATATATGGTATTTATGTGATCACAAAGACGATTACTTTGGACAGAACTGTACTTAGCGTTTGTCGAGATAAACATACTGTAGATTTACTTGTAACAGATCAGTAAAGCGTCAAATAGATTCATATTTTCAATGCGATTTATGTTCCAGCTCTGTTAATAACTAAGGTTCTATCTTTTAAAAAGAATATAATCGCTTATATACGAAAAACTAATACTTGTTTAATGCATGCAATTCTGAGCATTACATTTTTTTTTATGACTCCTATTTGAATTTGTTTTTAATCAGCCTATTATCTATCCATCATCATCTATTAGGGAAAATGTTCATGTTCCTCAATCACAAACAATGAAACTTTTTGTGGAGAATTTTAAGCTTTAAATCAATTTAATAAAGATCCTTGACTAGACACTATAATAATAATAATTATAATTTTTTTTAACCCATCTAGTTACATAAATAATTTTCAGTAATATAAAACAGAGTGAAACTAATGGTACACTTTGTGGAGGAACAAAGAAATAACAAGGCTCACCTCTGTGTTGTCTCCTGTCTTTTCTGCACAGCAGACTTTTTGTGGCCTTTCACACCGACGGCCGGCTCCATCGACACATCGTCGAGGTTCGAAAGAGTTTCTGGCTTAACATCCTGGGGCTTACTTTCAGGCATATCTAGAGGTTTCACATCCGTAGCATCAGCCGGCTTCTCCGGCTTGGCTTCAAGCAGCGGTTTCTCGTCCGGCTTCTTCGTCGTCGGTTCCGGCGAAGGCGCTGGTGGTTTCGGCCTCAACTCCTCCTCCAGCGATTCAAAGTCGATGAGATCGCTGAAGTCGATGTCCGAGAGCGCCGACAGGAAGGATTCCGCGGGCGCTACCGCTATAACTACTCCGTCGATGCTGAGCCTGTAGTTTTCTGAGCCATTTTGCCTTTGGTCGTATATAAGCTTGTGCTGTTCCTTGTCGTCGTAGGCGGGCGCCGCGCTGACGACGGCTACGGCCGCAGCTAAAAGCGCAACTTCGCAAACCACTCGCCTGTAGTTGACCATCGCGGAGTGTGTCTGTTGGGGAACTGTGCGCCGGCGCCGGTCCCGCTATGTACCCATTCTCCGCTGCATCTTGTATTTATTCGCCGAGATAGCGGTATGTGGGCTCCTGAGTAACCGCACTAGCTAAACTGGAATCGATGCAGACATTTCCGATAGACCCGTTACGGATCGATTTCAATAAAAAGACGACATTGTAAAGGGACAGGCGCCGCTGAGGCGAACGAATTTAATGAATATCAAACTAGATGAGATTTTATTTACGATTGATCCCTGTTTCTCTGAAGGAGTAGACAGTCTGCATTGGTATGATTTCACAAAAGGTTTACACTGATAAACTTTTAATAATTGATTAGAATTAATCCAGTCTTTACCTTATCACGTATCTGCGTTAAAGTCTTAATACAATAATGATTCAAATGAACTTAAAACCGGGTGACATTTCTCAAGAACATGTTTAACTGAAGTAAAATTAAACCTAACTATATAGGATTTTCAACATGCATGACTAATAAACTACACCTAGTTCATTGCATTATAATATATTTTTCCATAAAATTTTATTCTTAAATATAAAGTGAAAGTGATTTTGACAAAACATTGAAAAGCTTCGCAGTAAACTGTAAAGTAACTGTCAAGTAAGTAGGTATCCTTTGAAGAAGGAAACGGTGAAAGTGAACTTCAAACGAATGTCGGTCAGAAAGCTTCGACTTTATTAACTAGTGTGTTTACCATGGCTTGAACCTGATTCTGAATAACCCATTGACCTGCAGAGCGCCAGCAAAAGCTCTCGAAGCGACCTCCAACTCGAATGGTTTTGTTGATTCAGTAAAACGCTTGACTGTTTATGGTAATTAAGTAGAAATATGTTTTCAAGGTTCAAAGTTTTACTTTCCCACGTTATTCTTCTTGTCTTTTGCCTGTGTGATCGGTATTAATTATTCAGTCTATTTTGAAACTAGCTTACCGATGTGTAGTAGTTTTTTTGTCAAATAGATTATTGAACGAGCTGACGGCCCACCTGGTGTTAAGTGGTAACCACCGCCCATATACAACAGCAATACGACTCAAGTCCTCTCCACCAAAGTACGAGATGTTTCAATTAGCTATGGATGATAAAATCATAATTAATTCTATTTCGTCATTTTAATAAGTACTATATCCATTTTCTGGTAGGTACTTTATTAACCTAGCAGGATTAGAACATGTATTTTCTAACAGTAAACGCATACGAAGGAAACCATGAACGGACAGGTACGGGAAAATAACTGTCGGACAGACTTCATAAGCAATTGCGCAAGCTGCAAGTCAGGTACGACAGGGGTTCTTGGCTCGACTCGTGTTAGGTAGTTCACATTTTTTATCGTCGATCGAAGTTCGGGTGACGAACTCAATGCGATGTGAATTAGGACCTAGAATATGTATAAATTTTGGGGTGGTCTTGGCAGAGGATTCTGCTTTTAAATAAAATATTTTTCTTTCTTTCTTTTTTATTTGGGTCTAGGCTTCGGGGGGGGGGGCTTGATGTTAGGTGGGCCATCTGCTCGTTCCACACCTTCGATCATATATGAAAAAATGTGAACTTTCCTTAGCACGTTATATCTACTACATCGATGAGGTCTACGCGAAATGAGTTATACTACTGTTTCAATGGCTGACTCGAATAAGTGTGGTGAAAGGATTGAAGTGCACCTCAAAGGGGCTCCGTGCACTAAATTGAGACGAAACAAATAAAAAAAATCGGCACATGAGAGTCACATTGAATATTCAATTTTATGTTCGGTTCACAACCATAAGCGCAAATAGACGTACATAAACTGCAGTCAAGTCAAAAACCTTTATTTCCATATAATTCATAAAGAATTTTATTCAATAGAAATTTATAATGTTTAATTAGATACGCTAATAGATAATATTCAAATCCCAGTTTGACACCTGTTCAAACCCAATTCGACCGTCCATGGGAATAACTGACAAGAGACCCCTAAATAACCCTGATATGGATATAACCCGGATAATATCTGCCAAAGTGTTGCCATTGTAAATCTTAATGTATGGATTTAGGATGAGTCGTGACCGTGACAAGATGTCTAAACTACGAGAATTGTCCCCACAAGATGCGCAGGCGCAGCTTTCGACTAACTGTTCTTACTGGCGGGGCCTACTTGAGCGAACGGTAGTTTCATTTTATTTGCCCTTAACCGTTTTAAAAGATAATTTAATTGACCCACATTGAATTTGTGTTCCGTATATTTCTGTTTAATGAGAGGAAGTGACTCGATCCACTCAGTGGCGTCGTACGGTAAGACCTGTTTACTTAACGCTAATCGTTCGTATAAACTGGTAATAGGTACTTAAAATAATTTTCCTGATTTTCAAAGCTTCAATCGTTATGTATATAGTTCCGCATACCTATAAAATCCAAATAAAAGTGCTAAAGTAACCAAGGTCGAGTCGACTCGCACACCGAGGGTTCCATAACTCGACGTATTTATTACTACCAAAAACGATACCTATTATTTTAAGAGCAGTAGAACTCACGCCAAGTTCGTCCAGGGAAGTGCTGCCACCATGCCCATTTCTGCCGTCAAGCAATAACATATTCGCGTTACTGTGTTCTGGTTTGAAAGGTGTGGTTGCCGGTGAAATTACAGGCACAAAGACATTCCACCCACACGTCTCAGAGTTGCGGTCGCATACGATGCGTCTTGGTTCTTGTCGTACCTAGCGGGGGAGGACTCAAGTCGCATCCGTTGTTATGGGCTGAGGTTACCACGTAACACCAGGTGGGCCTTCGGCTCGATCCGTAACTGTCTCATACAAAAAACGAGTTCGAGATACTCAGAGCGACTCTGTATAAGTATAACCATGTCAATTCCATATCATATCAATGCCATATCAGTTTTGACGCTGCTGGTTTGGTTTACCGTGTTTAGGACTGAGCTTATACATAAACTCTGGTGGATTTCACAACGTGTAACAAAGAGGTAAAAATTAAATGTTTTAGCTCAGTCGTAAAAGCGGTAAACTATACAATTGTTAAACTTGTGAAATTAAAGTGAAACATTTTTTGTTACCCTACTCTCAAACCAACTCTCACTTCGCCGGCTAAATTGTTTTAACTCAAACTTTGGATAAAACAACATGAGGCTCGTTCGATAACTACTGGTCTAGATTTCTAATAATTTTATCTATAATATTTATCTCCAAGCTCAGTTCAAGGAACAGGTTTCTCGCTCGCAACTTGAACCTCAGCGCGTTTTCACAAGTAGATCAGTGGCCGCTACTTTCATTAGAGAGTAGACTAAGAGGATTGATTTCTAATTAAAATGGCACCTACTCTACTCTATACACACTAAAGCAATCAAGTCATTATCCGTCTCAAAACTACAAATAAATCCTAATTTAATAATAATAAATAGATATATAAATAAATCGACCTCTGACCGCCGACTTTATCGTAAGCGACAATTTTCCCCAAACAGCATTATTTTGTTGCTAATGATATTTATAAATAAAATGTGAAAAATGGCGTGCTAACGATAAACTTTGCATTCTATATATATTCTAAATAACATCACTTTGGGTGGAAATTTCGACAATACCTTCGTTATAGCTTAAAATATGACTTTCGACAAAAAATGCTATTTGGGTAAAATTGTCGCTTACGATAAGTCGGCGGTTAAGGGTCGAAATATTGGTGGACATTTCACACAGCGCCATCTAGCCCCAAAGTAAGCTAAGCATAGCTTGTATCATTGGAACCAGATAAGTGATACTAGTATAGTAATACTTATATATTTTTCCTAAATACATACTTATAAAATGTACATATTAACACCCAGACGCAGAACAAACGTCTATATTCGTCATAAAAATATTTGTCCTGGGTGAGAATCGAACCCACGACCCACAGCGGAGAAGGCAGGGTTAATATCGAGCTGTGAGGCCAGACAATATATATAGATAGATACCTATATCTACCAACGCATATTGAGAGTCCAGTGATTTGTCGAGAGGTTCCCTATCTATAGTTATTACTACCAATCGTGCCACGACTCTCTCGAACCAGTGGAAGGATTGGTGCGCCTCAATGAGGCTCCTTTCGTGCACTTGACATTGCTTCGAATTTTCGATTCAAAAACAAGATGGGTAGTTCGAAATTTCATTTATTTTAAAAATCTACTATATCTATATACATAGTGTTAAAGACAAAACATATACCATACATAACATAAAGTAACAATATTATGAGTTGCCTTGAAGCACATTTTTCAAATTAAAAAAAAATATTCGTTTCTTGAACTAAATCCATAATTCCATATCTGTATTATTTTTAATATGTTAACATTGGCCTTACAATTCCCGTATCCGAACTCATAACAAATCGCACACGGTTGGACTAACGGGAATCGAGGAGAAGTGGTGGGGGCGTCTGATATTTACAATCTGTTTTGCCCCACGGTATTGGGAAAACCTTTTTTAATTATTTTTTAACTTATCAATAACTTTCTTTACCGTTTGTCTAATCGTATGTCCGTTCGTGTATCCTGTAAAGTTATGGGACGGTCATTTAAATTAAGAATTTTAAAACATTTTTTATTTTTAAATTTATTGATACATACTTGAAAAAATGCCAATAAATAAAGTACCGTTCAATAAGATTTTAATTTAATTTAATTCCAAAATAATAAACACGATTTATGTATTAGACGTCAAGTTACAGGATCTGTTAATGCAGTTATAAAATACTTAGATAGTTCAAATACCTAGTTATCAATTTTGCATGCAGTATATCGCCTATGAATAATGTAAAATTTACAATGTTTATATATTACATTAAATTATGTTTCTTGTAACGGTGTATACTTTTCTGGTGACATACATAAATAATATAAATTAGATACAACATATGTCCACACTCGATTTAAGATATCAGGCTGGTAGAATATCAGGACTTGAGAATTACACAAAGACAAATGATTTTATATCAATAAAAATTTATAACTAAATATAATATAAATATAATTAAAGTCACACATAGTAGGCTGATATGCCTGCAGTAAGAACGTTAAAGACTATGAACTAAACAATTAAGCAAACTTATTAATATGACACCCAAATATTTAACAGTTATATACTAAGCTAATATTACAAGTAAAAAAATATTCAATACCCTAAGTCCAGTTATCACTTTGGCATGGACAATTTTAAACAAAACATGAGTTGTCTTATAACAATAATAAAAAGTACAGTAAAATATCTAAAATACAAGGCCTCAAGTAAATGAGTTAGAGGAAGACGAATTTCCGTAAGGCACATCTATTTCACAACTCCTTAATATCAGTATATATCAACATAGTTACAGCTAGTTCAAGTATTTCAATTATTTTCAACTGAAACCGGTAACAGAATACAAATATTGCGCTAAAACCATTACGCCATGTACAAGGCTATGTTTCCGTACACTAGGTCCATAAGCATCAGTGTACGTCAACGGTAATATTACCAGCTGTTGCTAATATTACCGACTGTTGCTGTGTTACCAGCTGTTGCTAGTATTACCAACTGTTGCTATTATGAAGTGTTGCTAGTATACCCGTCGGCGATAATATTCAGCATGTGTTGATAGAATCCGTCTCCATAGCGCAGCCGGTATAGCGCCGTGTCGAGGTAGCGCTGGGCGGCGCGCGCGCACACGGATGGATAGGCGGCGCCGGCGCACAGATCTCGCGACGCGCAACACAACGTTATCGCTTGACGCCATATTCTGGAGCTTACTGGAAATAACGTGACAGCATTAGACGGCCCGCTCCGTAACAAACAACGGAATACCGTAAGCGTAGTGGTCTTTTTTGTTAATTTTTTTTTTGTATGTTAAGGAGACAGGGTTACGGCCCTCCTAATGTAGCGCGGTCACCGCAGCCTATTGACATCAGCAACACCGGGAGTATTACTGATGCGTTGCCTACCTTGTTTTCTCTGATAAATGTGTATTTGTGAGTGGTCAAAATGAATGTTTTTCTTTCTTCTAGTGGTCTAGTGGTACGCACCCTGTGTGCCAGTCCAAAGTTAGCCAGTTAACTGTGCACCAATATGTTTTTCACTTTGAAACAGTATGTCAGGATTACATCGTTCTCTAAACGTTTAAGGAAAACATCTCGATAAAAACAGCGTGTAATAGAAACAAAATTTCGTACACGTGGGATATCTCTACCAATCCGAATAGGGCGCCCTTGATAGATTTTCGCTTTCCAATCGAACTTATGCCAAGTTCGTCCAAGAAAGTACTGCCACCGTACCCGTTACTGCCGCCAAAAGGGTTTACTTTTTTTTTTAGTTTTGTTTAGTGTGTAAGTATTTAATAAGTATTTACGTATTCATAACTGTGGGTCGAAACGTGTTGTTACCAGTGAAATTACATTCACATGAGACATTGCACCTTAACGTCTCATAGTTACGGGCGCGTACAATGCGACTTGGGTCTTGTCATTCTACGGGAGGACCCAAGTCGTATTGCTTGTCATGGGCAGAGGTTACCACTTAACACAGGGCCATGTGTTGTTCCGTTACTTTATCACATAAAAAGATTACTTACAGAAGTGCTGCATACCAACGTCGCAATGTTGGTTCAGCTGTTGTATGGAAACAGCGCCATCTACCGCCGGAACTGTGTTGCCGATCATTAGTGTCGACTCGGGAATCAGAGAACTGGCTATAAATCTCTCAACTTGCGCTTGTAACGTCTGAAAAGAAAGAAAAGATCACCTAATTGTTAAGAGTAGTGTGTCACCCGATGAGGAATATGGGAGACCATTGAATATAGGCCTTGGGTTCGATTCCCACCCAGGACAAATATTTGTATGACGAATATAATTGTTTTTTATCTGGGTGTTAATATAATAAATAAATATTGGTAGACATTTCACACATCGCCATCTAGCCCCAAACTAAGCATAGCTTGTACTATTGGAACCAGATGACTGATAGAATACAAAAGAAAAATGTGTAGTAAAATTAGCAATGCATACCAGACTACTATCCAGTCCCAGATTTGTTTTATTAAAATCATCTCTTAGCACGTGCAACCGGTAACATGTGGGAATATGCTGAAACAAAATAATACAACTTTTTATGGCAAACATATCAAACTTTTACATATCACACATATAATATAAATTCATATGTATATTATATACATACATATAATCACATCTGTTTCCCAAAGGGGTAGACTGAAATTCCATGCAGTAGTTTTTGCGTGGTGCGTGTACAAACATACGGACAGACAACAATTCTAATTACTGTTGTTTTGGCTTCTGTTGCTCTAGGAGTAATTTAGGCTACCTTTTCGAGTGGTAAAATAGGGGTGATATAACCGAATTCGACGCGTACAAAGTCGCGGGCAACGACAGTCTACGAATAAATAAATAAAACACAACTTACCCTCGTATCAGCAAGCATGAGAATCCTGTGAACATGGGGATGGTCAGTCGTATCAGGCGACAGTCTGTTTAAGCAATCTGGGTATATTTCCGCCAGCACCACGCTGTCGTCTCCACCGAGCTTACACTTATCATTCTCCTGGATAGCCAGCTCGTCCAGCCTGCCATATATCTGAGTGGCCACTTTTAGCTTTACACCTGTAAATAGGATAACAAGCTGTTAAATATCGTCAACATCTTTCGAAATAACTTGTCATATCTGATATACATTTTTACTTTGACTTCATTGGCTAATTATTTGCTATCATTCACTAGAAAAAGAAATTAATTCTAATTCGTTTAATAACGTCATTCTTCATAGATATAATTTCAGAAGAGTCTAAAATCGTTAATCGGTTTTCGCCCTTGTTAAAGCGGTCTTTTCTAGAATTTACTTTCTATTATTATGGTTTTTTAATGTGACTAAGGAACGAGCAGATGGCCCACTTGGATGGCCACTCTGCCCATAACAAGCAATATGGTTTAGGACCTCCTTTATGTACAAAACATCGTAGATCGATAAGACAGAAAGAGCGATAAACGAGAAAGGTTTGTTTATATGTGTAAATTAATTACACCCATGCTAAGCCGGGGCGGAAGCTAGTTGTATATAATTCTAATTCTTAATGGGGCGACCAAGGCCCGCATTGACGTCCCGTTTAGTGGTGTATTGTGCCCCCCGCATAGAACTATTATTGTTTGTGAGGGGTTCGAATATTATGCGGGTCGGCACATTCTACTTGGCAGTATTTTTTGGAAAACAAACCCGACCCGAAGCAATTACTACACATATACACATTACATCTATCTATATAAATAAAAATAAATGTTTGTGTGTTTGTTCCCTATGCGTTCCGAAACCATTGATCAGATTGTGATGATTTGTTCTGGGGACGCCCGCGACAGTTCCTGACCCAAAAAATCTTTTTTTTTTTTTTTTTCGTTATTTATGAACCTTTTGCTCACGCGTCGGAAAAACCTGCTCACTTATTCGTGTACCAGACGGAAAAACAAAAATATTGTGTATAAAAAAGAACGTATTATTACTTATTAAACAGAATATTATTATTACTTATTTCTATATACTTAATGTGGCATTGCGCATGCCGGGTACAGCTAGTACTACATATCAATGTTCGGCTTTCATCCGGCTCGTGCCTATCGGCAGCTTAGACGGGTCTTCGTCAGGCAATTACTCCAACATTATTTTACCAGTGCTAAGGATCTTTAGCCTAATAAGTAATTTATGTTGACATGTAAAAACTATGACGTAACCGTTTATTATTTATCATTATACGTTTATATTACGTTTTTAATATATTGTATTTTATTACTTTTTTATTGCATTCACCAAGGTAACATAGCTTTAAAACTTGAAACTGGTTTTATCTACAGTTTATACCTAAGATGCCCTAGCTTAATTCTTTGGCTGGCATTCTCCTTTGCACATCAGCAAGTAACCTTCACAAATTACTTACCTTAAGTCTGAGAGCATGAAAAACAGAATTTGTGTTTATAACTTATAGTTACTTATAACTGGTTATTACAGAATATAACTACATACATTGAGTTTTATTACTGTTACCAAAATCCAATTTAAACAACATAATTAATTCCCACAATTAAATAAACAAATAATATTGGTGGACATTTTCACATGACATCTAGCCCCAAAGTAAGCATAGCTTGTGTCATGGGCACGAGACAACTGATAGAATACTTTTTTTTTAAATACATCCATATAATACATATTGACACCTAGACACAGAACAAGAAACATTAAAATTCATCATAAAAATATTTGTCCTGGGTGGGAATTGAACCCACAACCAACAAGGCAGAAGGCAGAGTTACTACCAACTGAGCTGTGAGGCCAGTCAAAATTACTACCATTACTAATAAAAAGATATTCATTTACCAAAATGCTCAGCTGCTATATAGCAGTCAGCATCCTCGCACCATGCCAGCACCATCTGCAGCACTTGTGTGATGGAACACTGCAGTCTGAAGAAAAAGGAACCCTCTCTAATTGGCTGACGTTTTCGACAAGCTTCACACACCCATTGTATTCTGAAAACAAAGAAACTATATAACATGATATAACAGGTTTCCGATTGATTTGAGGGATCCAAGACTTATTTGGATTAGTTGTCATCTGTGATATGATACTAACCCATGTTTACTATAATAATATGAATGTAATGTTTATTATAATGATGTTTATTTTGAACTAGCTGTTGCCCGCGACTTCGTCCGCATCATGGAATTCGGTTTTATCACACACCCCTATTTTACCCATCGGAAAAGTAGCCTAAGTTACTCCTTGTTACATCAGCTATCTGCCTGTGAAAGTCCCGTCAAAATCGGTCCAGGCATTTCAGACATTAGCCGGAACAAACAGACAGACAGACAAACAAAAATTGTAAAAAATGTTGTTTTGGTATATGCACTTAGTAAAAAGCAGTTATTTTAATATTACAAACACTCTCCAATTTGATTTATTTGTATAGATAATATAGCGTGGGTTTTATTGCAGAATAAATTTGCAGATTGCAGATTTGCATTTTGCAGATTACTCAGACTGAGACCTCGAATCCACAATCAATCCACAGACTTGTCAAATTGGTATCTGATACTGATTTATGTGGAGTTATGTTCAAATTTTGCTTTTGTTGTCAAATATAAATAAATCAAACCAGTTATCCTGGAAGATAATTATATCTTGGCAGATAATTGTTTAACATGGCAAAAAAGTATTCCATTTAAAAAACTCATAAATAAATCTTGGTTGTTTGCAAGGAACAAGCTATCTAATTTACCGTACATGTAGCTGGAACATCTGTATATATGGAAAGCAGAACAGTTACAAGCCTTACCTATCGATCACTCTAGCGGCTTTGCAAATCACTTTGCATTCTGGTGTATTGCTCAGACATTTCACTTGGCTCGGCAGAAGACCAAAGTTTTGTAGTCTCTCAACTATTTGACTTTCAAAACTTTTTTCACCATTACTGGTCACTAGCTCTTTGAATAGTTTGAAATTTCTGTAATAAAGGTTTACGTGAGATTTTGGAGAACTTCTGGGGCAAAGACTAATAATTATTGGTTTGAGAAAGGAAATCCAAAAAGAAAGTTTGAAGAGTAACTCACCCTGGACAAGTGTTGAAAGGCAAACATGGTCCATCTGATAATGACTTATGATTATTATCATATGTGGTCGAGTCAGCTTCCATTTTCATAGATTTATATCATAATTTAGATAAAAACTGATCTAATTCTCTGTTTGGTATTGTTTCATTCCCAAAAATAATGTATTTTAGGTAGTTGTTGATGTCACTGTCATTTAAAACGCATTGCATGTCACTGACAACCAGAATTACTAACAGTGACAGTAGACAATTGTTAATTAAACATTATTAGTAATAAAAAAAATAACAATTTATCAATAATGGTTTAGAGATGCGCAGCAGTACAGTTCTATTTTCAGATAATCGAACTAAAATGAATGGTGTCAGTCAATCATGAATTACAATGAGTTCTTAAATTTTGTTTGTCAAATATACAAAACAATAACTGTTTATGCTAACATCATGATAATATCGCGCAATTAGTGCTATTAGAATTGAATGCAACAAAATAATACTTCAAATAATGGGAGTGGTGCCTGGCTAGTTAAATAGTATAATAGTAGTAATAGTAGTAGCTAGTATAATAGTTGTATCCAAGATCGTTAATCATATCAAAATCGTTCGATTTGCCTAAGTATCGAGACATGAAGGCATATATTATGCACTGTCTACCTAGTAACGTGACACTGACAGTGACAACAACAGCGACAATATGGCAACACTGCTTTGCTTGGGATAGGTATTGTCGATTGTCGACTGTCGCTATTTTCAACGAAAAGCTAAGTAACAATCCGTCCAACCGTCTATTCGATCAAACATTAGTGATTAGATTTAGTAGTGGTTTCAGTTGGCCCGGGTGGTTTGTTATATATATTATTAGATAGTGTTTAATCTGAATAGGATTCAAGCATCAAATTCAGAATCAATCCGGTAATCATGTGAGTACAACAACATTAAAATATTAGAAGCGTTGTGTTATAAAACGTAAATAAACGTATGAGTCCTCTCTCGCATTGTACAGTGCGTGATATACTATTACACGCTCGCTCGACATCCGTTCTGAAAAATATTTTAATTTTGAAATTCGAATATTAAACTTAACATATACACAGTTTATATACTTATTTTATTTTTATTTATTTATATATATTAAGATGTTCGCCAAAAGCAAATAAATATATAAAAAATTATTAAGATACCTGGTATAGTCCTGCTATATAAGCCAATTACACGCAGACCACATTAACATGATTTATGAAGCTAAACATACTATTGAAAATAATTAATATAGTAGTACAAATGGAAACAATAAATAGAGTAAGAGAAGAGTGAGTAATAATAAATAATGGTCTTCCAATGCTCGTGTATATTGTCCTTGTATCAATAGTCAGGGCCATGACAGGGTACCCATGCTAAACTAAATCCTTGCTTTGCATTGCTTATATTATATAAAAAAAAATAAACAGTTAAATACAAAGGGTTTACCTTCAATTAAAAATACATATTATAGAATATGCTAACAAACAAATAAGTAATAAAGTGTATATAATAAAAAAACTACCTGAATTCAGAGCCAAAATGCAAAGTTCACAGTCCAGGAACAATTATTGTAACCATTCTGGACTCCTGTGTGTTTTGTATTTCATCTGATGCTGTGCTCAGATATCAGCAAATAATACTTTGCGAAAAAAATGTTTACTTATGCAAATTAAAATGTATGAATAAGTCTTAAAAATTAATAAGCTGCTGATGATAAAGCTATATGTTTTGCTGTTTGCATAATCACTACAGATACAGATAATATAATTTGATTTTAAAACTTCTACTATAACTTTAATTTTGGTAGGTTGTATAATTATATCTAAAATATTCTGTTACATACAAAGAAATATTTTCTTAAACTTAATAAATCAAGAGTTTCTTAAGAGGCTCCTTTTATGAACTAAGAGTTGAAAGAAATCTATATTCACTGTATAGAGAATGTAGGCAGTGGATAGAATCATCAAAATAAGCATAAAACTCAACGTGGGTCTGACCATTTGCCATAACAAGTGGGCACTTTTTGTATACAGGTTAAGACCCGCAACCAGCCTCCTGATGTTCTCCATGAAAGCCAGCAGTCAATACCCCTAACATACACAGTATACTTTTTGTATATAAATACATTATTAACACCCAGGCACTGAACAAACAATGTTCATCTCACAAATGTTTGTCCAGGTTGAATATCAAATCCACAAGCCAAAAGGCCGTAACTACCAACTGAGCTGTGAGGTATTAAGTTGTAACCAAATGTTGAAACTTATGACAAACTAGCTGTTGCCCGCGACTTCGTCCGCGTGGAATTCGGTTTTATCACGCACCCCTATTTAACCCCTCGGAAAAGTAGCCTAAGTTACTCCTTGTTACATCAGCTATCTGCTAGTGAAAGTCCCGTCAAAATCGGTCCAGCAATTTCAGAGGTTAGCCGGAACAAACAGACAGATAACAATTATAACAAAAAAACTTTTTGGTATATGTACCGTGTATACATTCATATGCACTTAGTAAAAAGCGTTTATTTTAATATTACAAACAGACATTCCAATTGTATTTATTTGTATAGATTGTAGTATTTCCGCGTCGCATCATACTAAATGTTGCGTAAACGAGTGCGTGATTAAGGGCAGTAGTCGGCCGGTGCAGATGTGGCAAGAAGCGTTATTTTTGGCAGTTAAAGAAATTTCGCAAATCTTGGTTTACGTGAAACTGCCTGTGCACAATTTTTTTTTGTGACGGAACGAGCTGACGGTCCACCTGATGTCAAGTGGTAACCGTCGCCCATAGACAGCAGCAATACCACTCAAGTCCTCTCCACCAAAGTACGAGATGACTCAAGTCGCATTGTGTTGCGTCCATCACCTGAAGACGGGGATGTTACGTCTCATGCGCCTGCAATTTCACCAGCATCCACTCTTTCCACCAGAACACAGCAACACGTGTGCATCACTGCTTGGCGGCAGATTACCAGGTGTGGTAGCAGTACTTCTCCGGGCGAACTTAGTACAAGTTCTACTGCTGCTAAGATAACTAAAGATTGCAGTACACTACAGGCAATAAAATGTGTATCTTCTCAGTAGAATTTATATCAAGTTGCCCTCTTTTTTTCGTAATCCTTTCACGGTAGGCCCTCTCAATTGTTTCTTCATTGAAATGATTGTCTCGTCTCGGTAGAATTTATAACAAGTTGCCCTCTTTTTTTCGTAATCCTTTCACGGTAAGCCCTCTCGATTGTTTCTTCATTGAAATGATTGTCTCGTCTCGGTAGAATTTATATCAAGTTGCCCTCTTTTTGTCGTAATCCTTTCACGGTAGGCCCTCTCGATTGTTTCTTCATTGAAATGATTGTCTCGTCTCGGTAGAATTTATAACAAGTTGCCCTCTTTTTTCGTAATCCTTTCACGGTAGGCCCTCTCGATTGTTTCTTCATTGAAATGATTGTCTCGTCTCGGTAGAATTTATATCAAGTTGCCCTCTTTTTTTCGTAATCCTTTCACGGTAGGCCCTCTCGATTGTTTCTTCATTGCGTTCGATTATCTCGTCTCGGCCCGTGGGTGTATAAGTGCCTACAAATTACCTTCAAGAGACATACACTTTCTATAAGACGCCACGCACATTCAAATCATGTAACTGATAGAATCTTAAAATAATCCATAAAGCCAGTTAGCTCTGTAAAAACAGACCACTTATTTATCTCTTGAAAGAAAATTACTCAGCCTTTGAAATCCTAAATTAGGCTTTTAATATCTGTGAAAGCATTATTCTTCATTAGTTATCACGATCACGAGTTATCACGATCACGAGTTATCACGAGACGTTTGATTGTGATTTTATGCTAAAACGAACAAACCTGCTAAAGACGACCGTAGATGCCGAATTAAATGTGATTTACCTGTCAAAGGTACAAAAACAATCAGAATAAAGTAAAATATAATTTGTTTCACGTTACTTGACCTGCTGCCCTGTAATACTTAGATTTTGCCTGCCGAATATAAAAAAAAAACATTTATTATAAAAAGGTTTATTTTTACAAAACTCCATTTGTACACAAATGTACCCATTTATTCTGTGATGTTACAGAATTAGAGACATCCCTGTCTGGCATCGGCAAAGTTATGATAAATTGCGTGCGGTCCTACACAATAGATATTTACGATACTTTTGCGCAATTTCTATACCTACGCTATACTAATATAATATCTTAAGCTACTGATCCGATTATGAAAATTCTTACAATAATAAGAAACCACATTATCCCTATAGACTGCTATCAGATTAATAAAATGACTGGACTCAGCTCAGTTGGTATTTACCATCTGCGCTGTAGGTCGTGGGTTCGATTCTCACCCAGGACAAACATTTGTGTGCCGAACTTAGATGTTCTGTGTCTGTTTTAATATGTATTATGTGTGTATTTACAAAAAAAGTATATAAGTATTTTAAGTTGTCTGGTTCTCATGATACAAGCTATGCTTATCTTACTTTGGGGCTAGATGGCGCTATGTGAAATGTCCACCAAAATTTACTATTTATTATAATGTGCGGAGTCGATACAAGCGGCTAGTGCTTTATAAATATTACTATAACATTATTTAGGTTATGCGACTTTCTTGAAGTAAATTAAACTTTCGTTCTCCATGCCCGATATAGCTTACCTGACCTGGATTTACAACTTGTTGTTAGAAAACATAAAATTTATAGGGTCAACGCCTTGTATCGCCTATACATATGACGTTTCCTGGTTGAAACTGCGTGGTTCATTCCCATTGTCCGTCCCACGGTGTCTCCCACTGGGGGGCAATGGGAATGATTTATTTTGAACATATTTGAATTATCACCATTACTTTATTGGTATGTTTTATAAGGTAAAGATATGATAAGAACATTAAATTAATGACAGAATGTATGAAAAAGATATGGGGTCGTATTGTGGATATGTTGAAGTCATCGCATATGGTTGTGCCATCTAGCCCCAAAATAAGCTAAGCATAGCTTGTAGTGTTGTATCATGGGAATCAGACAACTATAATAATAAGTAAATATTTTTGTTATATAAACATATATAATACAAATACTTGGTGCTAGATATCCATAGCGTTGTTCAGTTGTGCTCAAAATCGATGTTTATAATCATCAATCAATCAGCCAATCACGAGTAAGTAAATTTTGCAATGGCAGAAATCGATTCAAAGCTGAGACAATGAGGTGTTGATACAACAGTTTTAGTGTTCAAATATAGGGAATATGCGCTCAAAAGCATATCCTCTAATTTCCCGTGTTTTTTTTAACTACTTTGTCTTCAAGTCTACAACTCTAGCCAAAAAATATCACACATGTGAGATCGATCAGTAAAACTCACGATGATCGATTAAACTAATGATGATCGATTAAACAGAACAATATGTTATTACCCAATGATGTATTGCCGAGTACTTCTCCACCATACCATCAATCAACCTCTCGAAAGCTCTCGATAGTTTGGACTATAAACGAAGACCTTAAAGAGATATATCGTTCGCAAGTGGCTTTTATAGCCAGAAATACTCTCGTGTCGTAGTGAGTGGTTCTCAACTGTGGATTAGCGGGATCAGCGGTGGTTTTGTTGTGGATGGCTCGTCTGGCAGAGCTATGCGCGGAACGCGGAGTGGTTATAATTAGCTTTGTAAGTTTCCATAGTTCCTGGAAGTAGCTGGACGGATCGCATTGAAGTGCAAGCGAAATGTCACCTATTCGTGGAACTCGCGTGGAATATGTACGGTTTTGTCTAAGTAACAAATAGGCGAAAATACGTTTTGAGTACGACTATTTGACAGCCCTCACAGCTCAGTTGGGTAACTCTGCCTTCTGCGCTGTTGGTCGTGGGTTCGATTCCCACCCAAGACAAATATTTGTGTGACGAATATAATGTTTATTATAATATATAATAATGTGTGTTATGTGCCTGGGTGTTAATATGTATTTATATGTGTGTATTTACAAAAAAAAAGTATTCTATCAGCCATCTGGTCATAAGTTATGCTTAGCTTAGTTTGGGGCCAGATGGCGCTGAGCGGAATGTCCACCAATATTTATTATTATTATTATTATTTACCTATTTGGTGAGTAGTCTCTGCACTAGCATCGAAAGCACTCTCATTTTATTAATTGTTTGGCGAAAAACTTGTATCAGGTATGTTTGATTGTTCCAACTTGACATTTCTTAGAATATCAGAGTAAAAAATAGAAATGTTGAATGTAAAATGATTCCAAATGATCCGTGCGCTGTTTCAAACAGTGCGAAAGCAAGCATCACAGCTGATTCCGCACTGTCTACTGGAAAATCTTTGTTCCGGGCTGCTGTTATTGCATCGCTGCTTCCACCGTTTTGCTCTAACAGTTGATTTAGATATCTAAACGGCAATTTAAGGTTAAAGTATAAAATTGCCGTTGTATATTATAGATACTTTGAATTGACATAAAACCTTCACGGTGTGAGATTTTTGTGTGAAACTTTTTTCACATGGCACATATGAGGTTCTTCTTTTAAAAAATGTGCAACATTCGATTTTCGACTTTAAATTTTTTTTTATTCAGTTTAGACGTGAAAGATGGATACTTCGAAAATTGAAGAGTATATTTTTATCTCTTACATTCGAGGGCTGTTTGCCCATAGAGGGTCGGATAGGGTTTGAACAGGCGTCCAACAGCGGTAAGTACGCATGACCTCATGTTTAGAATATTATTGACGTTTCTAGCCATTTCTTTATGAATTCTATGGAAATAAAGTTTTGAGTTTGACTTACTACGTTACAGTTAAAGTGTTGTGTGAGGTTTTTTTTTACTATCTATTATCATAAATGTTCATTGCGTAACGTTACATACTGCCCTTTTTTTTTTTTTTTTTTTTTTTTTTTTTTTTTTTTTTTTTTTTTTTTTTTTTTTTTTTTTTTTTTTTTTTTTTTTTTTTTTTTTTTTTTTGTCCATGGTGTGAAAACCTTCAAAAGGCCCTACCCGTTGCTTCGGGGATGCAACGAGCGTGTGTGGGATTTTTACCCGAACTAAAAAACACCATGGTGGCCGACCTCTGCGCATTCGAGGAGCCCGGGTCCTCCGGTGGAACGCGCCGGTGCTCCTCTCGCACGTTGCTTTGAGGCCCGATCCCGGGAAAGCTGTGAAGCCTCCCAGACTCCGCATGCCCTTGCACGCCACAGTGCTCAGGCAGCCATCCCTGGACCAAATTTGGGTGGGCAGTCATAGGACCCCCGAGCTATGTCCGCCCTCGGATCCAAAATGTTATCTCCTTGGCAAGAGAGGTGAGCCCCCTAAGGAGCTTGCGGTCCGGGTCGCAATCGACGAGCGACCTGGCCCTGCCGTCTCCGAGTGGGATCGGACCTTTCTCGATCCCGCTCAGCGGTCTCTTTCTTGACCATAACGGTCTCACAGAAGGAGACCACCGCCTTCCACGCCGTCTCATCTTCCAGCATAGTCGCTACTACGCTAGGAAGAGAGAGGTCCTGCCCGATCTGGGTCACCAGGCTTCTCCGCTCAGCATCCCACGAAGGGCACTCTTCGAGTGTGTGCTGAGCGGAGTCTTGGCTCCTCCCGCAGTGGTGGCATTGTGGCGTAAGTTCGCGTCCAATCCGATTCAGATATTCACCAAAGCAACCATGCCCGGTGATTATCTGAGTCAGCCTAAAGGTGACGTTCTCCTTCCTCCTCAACCAGGCTTCAAAGACTGGGAGAACAGCACTGACGGTGCGCTGGCGCAGAGATCTCGGCTCATGGAGCCTCTCGTGCCAGCGATCAAGCGCGCGTCGGTGCTCCTCCCCTCGCACTTCAGCAGGCGCAGTTGCTACATCTTGGCGGAGACGATCGTACACACGTGCGTCCATCTCCGCCAGTATGTCCAGGGGTGGAAACCGTGCCAGGACAGTCGCTGCCTCAAAAGATATCGTGCGATATCCACGTACTATCCTGATGGCCACTAGCCGCTGTAGGCTATTGTACATAGTCCTGCAGCGCCTCACACCTGTTAACCGATTCCACCAAACGGGTGCTCCATAGAGAGCCATCGACCAACGTTACATACTGCCCAATTTAACCCAACTATGATAACAGGTTTCGCGGCCTCGATAGTGCAAGGTACTGTGACACCAAAATTACCTGCAAAAACCAAATTTGATTTATCACTTGATGTCGATAAGTAGTCGTGTTAAATGGTTTATTTTAACACGTTGAACGTAATGGCTCGGATCGACACGTATGGTTCAGCGCTCATGTTATTATATAAAGAGTATTTATTTTGAAAGAACATACGACATTTGAAATCATTTCTTGAAATACATTGTATGGAGATGAGTTTTTCTAGTCTTTCATAAAACGAATGGGAATGGTAAATCTTATGCATACATACAGCCGCGCCTGTGCCTCCGAAAGAGTAGGCAGAGCCTCCTTTGCACGGTGGCACTATCGTGAGAACATAGACGGGACAAGTAGTGAACTCATCAGCGCCATTGTTTCCCCAAGATTAACTCTTTCCATTTTTCATCCAATGGCAAGTCGGGGCAAAACTTCAATATTAATTTTATTATGATTAGATTTTGAATTAACTTATTAATTCATATCTGGATAAAGTCTTATGTATATGTATAGGGTCTTTATGATATTTAACATTTTTTTTCATTTAGGTACATTTAACTATGCTTGCTCAAAAACTGTTCTCAAAACTTAACTAAAAAGATTACTAAAACATATTTCACACAAGCAGCAACTAAATTCCATGACTGTGTGATACCTTCATAAACAAAGCTAAAGAAATTAGATAAATAACACTATTCTATGATAAATATATTCAATTCCAGAAAGTTGTTCCACTCCATTGCTATTTCTAAAGCTGTTAGTAGAAACGACAAACTTTAACGACATTATTATTGCGAGCCTCTTAACTCAACAGCGGGCGTTATTCGTGGGAAAAACTTGTATGAAAATTGTAAATTGGCTTCGTTGTCTTTATCTTATAAACAGTGTAGAGTGGGACGGGTAGTCTTGAGTGAGCCGAAGTAAAATCGATTCAAATGCACTTTCTAATATATTTTCTGATGAAAATTAAAGGCATATCCCGATTTGATTGGATTTTACAATAAAAGTTCTCGTTAACACTCATCTATTTTAATGAAAATGAAAAATGGCATGAAAATGTAATGTATTTAATGAGACGCGTCCATACCCGACTTCGGACGCGTGAAATAAAACATCATAGTCAAACCAATTTGGACCAAACATTTTTAAATGAGTTTATAATGTACAGACAGTATAGTCCTCGTGTCTTTCTATTGAAAGAAAAATGTATCGAAATGTTTGTACTTTAGATAGATGAGACTTTATTGCTCACCAAATCAAAATAATAACAATCAGTAACTTGTACAACAGAGTGAAACAATGGGCCGCCATATCGCTATAAAGCGATCTCTTACAGACAACCTTTGGAAAGTCAGAGTCAAAGTCAAAAAACTTTATTTCCATAGAATTCATAAAGAAATGGCTTGGAAACGTCAATAATATTCAAAACAAGGTCACGCGTACTTATCGCTAAGTTTGACGCCTGTTCAAACCCTATCCGATCCCTCCATGGGGAGAATAGACAAGAAACCCCTAAAGGAGTGCTTCCTTACTGGCGCATAATATAATAACGCATACATTCACAGAGTGTGTTATGTAGTGTTGTGCAACTCACTATTACCACAGATTATATTACGTTTGTACGCATGCAACTATTCAAATCCAATTAAAATGTTATATTTTGCATTGATGCCTGACACTTGCACATATTCGATACAACGGACACATTACGACTGACAATGACTGCATCGCAGCTCAGTTGGTTAGTAACTCTGCCTTGTGAGCTGTAAGGTCGTGGGTTCGATTCCCACCCAGGACAAACATTTGTGTGACGAGCATAGATGTTTGTTCTGTGTCTGGGTGTTCATATGTATTATATGTATTTACAAAAAAAAGTATATAAGTATGTATATCAGTTGTCTGGTTCCCATGACATAAGCTACGCTTAGCTTACTTTGGGGCTAGATGGCGATGTGTGAAATGTCCACCATTATTTATTATTATTATTATTATTATACGGTATTATGCAGTATAGGTGATTGGAGCTTGTACTAGTTAATATATATGTACAGAGTCACGCCTTTTTCTCAAAGGGGTAGGCAGAGTCTACATAGGCCTCTTTTTACCTTGAGGCTCTTGTTCTATCATCGGAATGTAAATGTGACAAGTGGTGATAAAGCGTGAAATTACGTAGTTCTTGTTTTTTCATATCGCCGTTGGTATAATTAATTTCACTAGTAGCTAGTACTAAAGCTAAAGCTACTAAGCTAAAGTAACTAATTTATGCTATAAAATATTGTAACTACTTATTTACTATATACTTATTTACTTATATACTTATATATTATGGTATACTTATGGTACACATATTTCAAAACTTAATATTCATAGCTATGAGTCGAACCTTTATTTTCCTGTCAAAATTGATGTTAGTACATTTACCTATATCAAAATAAGTAATTTTTATATCATTAATATTTTATTACCTGCCACGTCCGAACAGTTAAGTTTATAACATCACCAGTACTTCCTTCGGTAATACGGAAGATGCGCACGCGCCCCTTAAGTGCGTCCGTACGCCTAACTAATTGCCCCACAATCGCACCGTGGTAATTGCACCGCCTATGCTCCGGTGAAAGTAACAAAAAACACGGCTCATCGTCATCGACTTTCGCAGAGCAGTAGAATTCGCGCCAAGTTCGTCCGGGGAAGTACTGCCACCATGGCCATTTCTGCCGCCAAGCAGTAACGCATTCGCGTTGCTTTGTTCCGGTTTGAAAGGTGTGATTTCCGGTGTAATTACAGGCAGGTGAAACATTCCACCTAAACGTCTCACAGTTACGGGCGCATACGATGCGACTTGGGTTTCGTTGTACCTAGTAGGGGAGGACCCAAGTCGCATCGGTTGTTATTGGCAGAGGTTACCACTTAACACCAGGTGGGCCGTCGGCTCGTTCCGTAACTGTATCACACAAAAAGAAGCTTGGTATCTGAAGTCAGAAATATAGTGACTATTATCTGTTATTTAAGACTTCCTTTATAAAGTTGGGACTAACAGTCCTGATACAATAGACATTGTGGTATCTTAACGTTTTTTTTATACGAGTCTATTCAAGCTTTATGCACGAGATTACATTTCATTCTATCAAATATTTCACCTCCGAGAAACCGTTTGAAATGAGATCCATGGTATGACTTGCTTCTTTCAACACCTACAATTTCGAGTGCGATCGCATGCCAGCATCGTATTCAGAGTGGAGGTAAACTGGTTACAAAATTATACCGTTGCATTCTGTACCTATAATAACTTTCAAAAGAATTGCTTTTATATCTTGAGAAAAATGCGACCAAATTGTTGACAAATAATATATTTAGGTGACATTTTTTAACCCCATTTATGAACGGAATATGCAATGATTGGTCAGATTAGTAAAAACTAGTTGCACCCCGCGGGAATAAGTAATCCCACGGGAACACTGCACTTTTCCGGGATCACATAGCCTGCGTGTTAATCCAGGATATAAGCTATCTTGGTACCAAATTTCATCCAAATCCATTCAGCCGTTTGAGCGTGAATGAGTAACAAACATCCATACAAACTTTCACGTTTATAATACTAGTAGGATTAGGGAAGTTTATTTTTGGAAACAATATATAACCATTGGACAACCTAGTAAAAATATTTTAATTAGTCACGCGAGTTATGTTGGTATATACAGTGCTTACAACTTTCTAAAGAAAACAATTCGATTCTTTTGCAACGATCGTTAATCGTTATAGATTAAACGATAAAACCTAACACATTTGATACTATGGCATGTTACATACGGAACCTGATCTTTTTATCTGAACTTTCACCTACACAATGGATCGTAACAATACAGTTAGGTAGGTATACTTATAGATTTTTTCCGTGGCACGTGAGAAAAGACTGTCATAATCAGAGGGAGAATATTCCGACTGTGTATGCAAAGTAGAATGCATCTAACGAAGAAATTACACATTGGTGACAGGCCTCACAGGTCAGTTGGTAGTTCTGCCTTCTGCGGTGTAGGTCGTGGGTTCGATTCCCACCCAGGAGACACATTTGTGTGACGAATATAGATGTTTGTTCTGTGTCTGGGTGTTAATATGGATTATATGAATGATATACAAAAAAAGTATATATGTCTTCTATGAAATGTCTGGTTCCCATAGTACAAGCTATACTTAGTTTGGGGCTAGATAACGATGTGTCCACCAATATTAGTATTATTTCAAGTACTTAGGTGGCAAGTAAGGGTTGTATGTAGTCGACCAGTCAGTCAATTATATTAGCATAGCTTTTTTGCAGAGTTGCTATTTTCCTCCGCTGTTGTACATTTTTACTCTGCAGTGCAAAGTCACGTAATTTACGAAATCTAAAGAAGTTAATGCAGTTTTTTTGCATTGATCGAAGCCGCGATTTATTACTTCATCGAATCTCCTCGCTTCTCGGAAACTGAGTCTGTTACAATTGTTCCGTGCACATAATAGTTATGTATACGTGAAAAGTTAATATTACATTATATTACATATCCAATATATTAAAAATAATTACATTCATTGATCATTATGATAAAACCACGTATTGTGTACGTCTGTGCCTTTGCCTAAATACTACATATTCATAAGAAAAAGCACTGAGTCTTCAGTAGCTTTACATTCGCAAGAAAATAAACCCAGCCTTGACCTTGGCCTTCTGAGCTGTAGGTCGTGGGTTCGATTCCCTCCCAGGACAAATATTTATGAAGAATATAGATGTTTGCTCTGTGTCTGGGTGTCAGTATATATTATAATGATACAAGCTGTGCTTAGCTTACTTTGAGGCTAGATGGCGCTGTGTGAAATGTCCACCAATATTTATTTTATTTATTTACTAAATGTGCTGATATTATATATAACCGTCATAGAAAAATTTAAATAAGTAGTGTAATTTTAAAATAACAGAGTAATTGGATGAAAAATAAGGCATACATGTGTTGCGTGCCGGTGAGTACTAGATAGACATTGCTTACATACAGGTAAGAGACATAATTTCGATATAATTACTCGGTTTTCGTGTCATGGCTTAAGTCCAGTTGTGATGACCTCTCGATGCGTGCTCCGCAGCCTCCGCAACCTCCGCAGATCTCACAACTAGGTCACGGGAACGGCGCCACCCCAAAACGTCAACTGAGAATTAACTTATATCGGGTTTAGGACTAGGCACTCTCCAAGTTTACCTTTCGGATAAGTCCGAAATATAATTTATCAGTTGATTCAAGGTATCCAGCTCAGTTGGTAGTAACTCTGCCTTCTGCGCTGTAGGTTGTGGGTTAGATTCTCATCCAGGACAAACATTTGTGTGACGAATATAGATATTTTCGGTGTCTGGGTGTTAATATCTATTATATGTATGTTTTTACAATATGTATCTATCAGTTGTCTGGTTCCCATCGTACAAGCTATGCTTGGTTTGGGGATAGATGGCGCTGTGTTCACCAATATTATTATTATTTATTATTGAATTCCATTAAAATGACTAATTAAGTTGGTCGACTTTGATAAACATTGACCAAATTATTCAGAGTTTATCATCATTTTGGAAAGTTTTGCGCAATTGGTTTTTACTGAATTTGTCACTATTTATTAAATATATAAATTATATACATCGTTATTTATACATCGATCCCGTACGTTCCGACATTATTGAGTTCATCAACGCTTTCCTGTCTCCCACGTGTTTACTCACTGTGCTTATTCACGTTCAAGTTTCGCTTCATCTTATTTATCTGTTTGCAGTATCGAATGGCAGGCTATTCATAGTTGAAAATGCGAAGATATTAGATGAAATTTCTTTGTAGCCTTTCCTGTCTCGTAGCTTTATTTCCTATAAATCCAAATGTATCCACAAATTGCCATTTGCATCAGGAAGTTTATATCTAGCTGCTGAGTAAGTTAACCCACGGGAATACTGCACTTTTCCGGGATCAAAGTAGCCCATGTGTTAAGCCAGGATATAAGCTATCTTGATACCAAATTTCATCCAAATCTATTCAGCCGTTTGAGCGTGAAAGAGTAACAAACATTCATACAAACTTTCACGTTTATAATGTTAGTAGGATTAGTAAGATTTATATACAAGGAAGGCAAATTCGTATACATATTTTTTTCCGCATAAATCTTATCGAAATCGTAGTGCGTTCGGTCAGTTGTACAACAAAGCAGGAAAAAAATGTTTTAAAATAATGCTGTAACACTAACTAGAGCGTTTTACGAAATGTAACAATCAGCCCCGTCGTGCGACCAATTCACGCCAATTAGATAAATTGGGCATTTCTTTTCGGATTACTGTCTGTAATTATTTTAATTACGTGAACTGGTGAATTTATCGGTATTGCGCTGTTGCAAGTATGTGAACAAAACGTATTTTTATCTACACTTGATTAATGTTAGGCCGAAAATTTAGATTCTCCATTAGGCATCGTTAGTTATAATTATTTGTGGACATTTCACTCAGCGCCATCTAGCTCCAAAGTAAGCTAAGCATAGCTTGTATCATGGAAACCAGACAACTGATATAATACTTATATACTTTGTTTTGTAAATACATACATACAATACATAGCACCAGCCAGACACAAAACAAACATCTATGTTCGTCACACAAATGTTTGTCCTGGGTGGGAATCGAACCCACGACCTACAGCGCAGAAGGCAGGGTACTACCAACTGAGCTGTGAGGCCACGCCGCGCCTGTGAGTTATATTTAGCCGTAGATTACTCCATTTGCTTTGATATTGATTTACACGGATAAATTGCTTGGCATCAAGCTCCAGACATATTTATCTTGTAATAATGTAAGGTCAACTTCGTTTTCTTAAAATATACTTAAGATCAGACTGTACTGAGTCTTGCGTCTGGTTTTAGTTTTCTGTACAGTTTTCAGTCATTCACACTTCTATAGCACTCAATATTTGGATTATTCATTATCACCAGTGCAGCCCGTAAGTCTAACCAAAGTCAAAAGTCAAAGTCAAAAATCTTTTCCATTGATTTCATAATGTCTTAGTAACTTCAATAAGCAGGTAAATTAAAAATATATGTTATATAAAGCATACTTTTTTGTAAGTTTGAACCGACAAGAAAGAAACAATAAACCCCTGCAGAATGAATTCCTTTCTTTTTCTAATCCTCCCATGCATTGAGCGCAACTCTGTCCGGTATTCTTTTGTAAGATATAACTAAATAATTTTTTTGGAAACCTTATTTTAATTTTAATTTTGATTTCATCTCTTTAAGCTCTTTTTAAGCTTAGTTTGGGGATAAATGGCGATAAATCCACTAATATGTATAATTATTATTTCTATCAATTTTCGCGACTATTTACTATTAATAATTTAATTTTCCGTCCATTGTGCCACTTATATACTACACCAGTATTTTTACATGTTTTTTACTTGTGGTGTACAATTAAGATTTATTCAATTCTATTAAACATTTAAATTAGTATTTTCCTTTTTTAACTTTGAAGAATGGATACAACTCACAGAATTAGTCAGCTGCAAGCGAGAGACATGAGTCCTTGTACTTCTTTGTGCGTTGCAGCAGCTAATACACTGGACTGCACGGCTGCCTACACTAGCAGTCACGTTTAGCCCCGCGTTGGCGCCGGACGCGTGCCGTGCTCTTAAGTATTCGCTTTGAACTTTTATCCGTGTATTCGGTTAAATTAAATTGTGACTCCAGTACGTAAAGTGACGATCGGATTTCGACAGCAGCTTCGTTTCGTGGTTTACGTGTAAGTTTGTTCGTTAAATGTCATTGATCCAGGATTACTGAGTACACGAGCGCTTGGTGAGATCTCGCCGGCTTTTTAACTTTGGAGTACAAATTATTGATTTTTATCGTGGAAGAGTGTACTTCCAAGTAGTAAGACCTTTTTAATATCACCATATTTCTGCCTAGTTTAAATAATGCCCAAAATGAAGGGTACGAAGTACCAGTGAAAATTCACATTCCAAGTCAAAAACATTATTTCCATAGAATTCATAAAGAAATGGCTTGGAAACGTCAATAATATTCAAAACATAAGGTCACGCGTACTTATCGCTAAGTTTGACGCTTGTTTAAACCCTATCCGACCCTCCATGGGGAGAACAGACAAGAAACCCCTAATCGAGGGATTCCTTTTTTTTCGCGAGCATGATCCTTGTAACAATTGAGTACTTAGATCTATGTTACATTTATGACTACAATTTAACTATCGATCTTAATGTCTCGGGTGTCGAACAACACATCAAACAAAACGACCTGTGTTATTGTTATGGGTAGACATTAATGTAACATCCGGTGGGCCCCCAGCTTGTGCCGTAACGTAAATCACATTACAAAAAAATATGCAATGTGACCTATACATACCCGTTTTGAGACCGGTTCGAAAGTGACTGTTTACTGAGACCGGATTAATTATGCATGTAGGTACTACCAAATATAAGGTTTACAAGTCGATTCGTGGTCATTTGTGAATTTGGTATATAATATCGTTTAGTTTCAAAATCCCATTCATTTCAGATTCTTACTCGATGTCAAATATATTCTACAAGTTGGAGCAAATGTTTATTTTGTTAGAAACTAATTTAGAATTCAGAAACAGGTTCCAATAACACGGAATAACTTACTTCCGGGAATCATTAGGCTTGTATGCTGCTGCTGCGGCGATATAAACCAGCATAAATAATGAACACGTGCTAAACACAACACTGACCCATCGGACATCGAACCCGTTAGATCTTATTTAGAACAACGACCTTGCTTTCTAAGATTAGACAGTGCATTTCATTGATTACCATCAAACTAAGTATCTAGCTTTCTATATACAGTAATATCTATTCCTAATTTACCGACATCACGGACCTACACAAAAGACGGGAGCAAAAACTCCATTCGCTTCGAGCGATGACGCCAGTGCCGTGAGCAAATCTAGATTTAGATCCTATTGACTGCTATTTAAACTGTGCATCGTTTTGTATAACTTTATAGCTCGAGTAAATCTTAAGCTCCAAAATACCATCACACAAAAAAGCGACCGTTTGATTAAGATAAATTATATTCACGGCTCACATCTGCAATCGGAACACAAGTCTATTAACATTTCTCGCTTTTCCTCACAATTTTCTGCGGAAAAGTGTTTTCTCTGTGGCCTATTTTTCACTGAAGTATTCTTCCCGGCACTATACAAATATTGACACAGTACTAAAAGTACGTCTTGTATTGTTCTACTCGTCTCGTGGCTCCTATTTCCAAGACACTCCGAAAGACTGTAAGATTAATTTCTCTCGCCTGTCTACTCTGTCAATGCCAGCATTATTAATTCCAGCTCGTAACTTTAGTCTTCGCCCCATAAATGTTTGGATGGTTTACCACACATCCGGAATGTTTTTAGGTGAGACATTATGCCCTTTCAATCTTCCGTTACAACAACCGTGACCCGATGCCCTACGAATTTCACGGCACTCTTGTTTTACATACCGTTATTTTAATGGTAATTCAAAGAGGCGTGCATTATTCATAACTTTTCCAAATTGTTCGATACTCTTTGTTTTCTAGCAGAATACTGATAACATAGCTTATGCAGACTCCTTAGGAAAGGTGGTATAAGGGACGTCGTCGAATCGTTTCTCAAAAACTCATAATCCTTATATTACTTTGATGAAGCTATTTTATTAATGATGGTAATAATGATGGTCTCTTTGGCACAGTTTTCCACCATTGTTTGCCTTATCAGACGTGTGAAGTTTACAAATTACTCTTAAGTTATTACTTGAAAAGCTTTTTTAATTATGGCATTATTTTGATTCGTGTTCGCTGCTTGCACTGGCTTCTAGCCAACACATTTTTATAAAAGCAACGCTCTAATAAAAAAGTTTCTAGCGTGGTTTTATTGAAATAAAAATGGTTCCGCATTTCAAAGAAACGGCACAGATAGCTTTTGTTTGTTTGTCCACAGATATTTCTGTGTTTTCAAACGTTCGGGCTTGGTTGGACTTGTTTATCGGGTTTGCTCGTAAACTGCCGTGCGGTCGTGTCGACTTGTTCTGTTTACTTCGAATGTCCATTGCCCGTGAGCTTTTTAAAAATGGAATATTAAATTAACCAGTTTTAATCACGGCTTTTTTTTAATTTCAATATGGGGACAGAACGAGCTGACGGCCCACCTGATGTTAAATGGTAACCGCCGCCCATGGACAACTGCAATACGACTCAAGTCCTCTCCACCAAAGTACGAGATGACTCAGTCGCCCTGCGGTGCGTCCATCACCCCGGGACGGGTTACGTCTCATGCGCCTGCAATTTCACCGGCACCCACTCCCTTTCACCGGACCACAGCAACACGAGTGCATCAGCTTGGCGGCAGATTATCAGGTGTGGTGGCAGTACTTCTCCGGGCGAACTTGGCACAAGTCCTCATCATCATCATCATCATCATATCAGCCGGAAAAAGTCTACTGCTGAACATATACCTCCCCCAAAGATTTCCATAATGAACGGTCTTGAGCCACCTCCATCTACCGATTCCCTGCGATCTTGACAATGTCATCAGTCCATCGGGTAGGTGGCCCTACACTGCGTCTGCCGGTTCGTGGTCGCCATTCGATAACCTTTATTCCAACGATTGTCGGTTCTTCTAGCTAAGGTAAGTTCTACTGCTACTAAATCGGCTTTAATTTGTTCAACAATTTGTCCACTGTATCCGTACCTTGCCTTGGCGGCGCCAGACTGTCGCTACCGCGTGCCGAGTTGCGAAAAGCTTTGCCTATTTATAGGTTATTGTTACGCGACCTTTTGTAAAACCTCCTGGGAACTATTTTGGAGACGCCTATTATGAGGGTAGAAAGTCAAAGGTTTACCGGTCTTGATTAGATTTACGACCGTAGTTGTCTCTTTATGAAACTGTTTATATTTAGATGGGAAAGGTTGAATCGGTGGCGACTAGGCTGTCCATTACTAATCGAGGACTCAATCAGTGTTATTGTTTTAATGTGATTTATTATATATAATGGCAGTGGAGTATCTAAAGCATTTCGATTGAAACGTTCGCTCGGCCTGGCCACTTTCCCGGATGTAGTTGTAAATTTCACGGCTTCAGCAGAAATAGCCCCGGGCTTTTGTGTGCAATGCACATCGTAATTGCGAATCACCAGGGTGATGTAATGATAAATGAGTTTCATTTTTCGGCATTCGTTGTAGCAAATAGTTTTTGTTGTTTTTTTCGGACGTTACTGAATTTGCTTTTTATCTTCGGGAAAAACTTTTTATATCTCTTTATTCAATTTTCAACTCATTTTTGGTGCTTATTTAATGTCACCAAAAATATCATTAATTATCGTCCTGAATTACGAAGCTTCATACAGCATAGGTTTCGAATATAATGAAAAATCTTAAAAAATACGTAGTATTTCTAATTACCTATTGAATTAAATGAAAAAAAAAGAACCTGGAAACTGGAGTGGAGATGAATTAAATATTTTTTATGTGCTAGTTACGAAACAGCAGCCGCCCCAAAGTAGTACTGTATCAGTGAAGTGGTAACCTTTGCCCAGAACAAGCACGACCTGTTTCCTCCCCTACTTTGGTACGAGAAGACCCACGTCGCATCTTATGCGCTCGTAACTATGAGACGTTAAGGTGGAATGTCTCATGTGCCTATTATTTCACCGGTAACCACATTATAAACGCGAATTCGTTAGTGCTTGGAGGCAGAAATGGGTATGGGTAAGCCCGGACGAACTTAGCATAAGTTTTACTACAATCTACTAAATTCATTAAAAACAAGTAGTATTATCATATCTGTGTCGCTGGCTAAATATTAATCTAATTTAATTTAGTAGTTACTTTTATATTATCAGTTTTATGTTTTAAATTTCATTGTCATTGTTTTCGAGAGTAGTATTTATCCAAATGTAGTGTTCACATCAAGAAGGTTGTAACAAACCTATGCTTAATAATATTGTTAAGTATTGAATTGTAGTATTTTTTCATTAAGTTGCAACTAGTTTTATGATCCAACTAAAGAATAGTAAAAAATATACATAAATCTTAGAACTATCTTTAGCCCTTTGCGCCAGATAAACAAATGATAATGACATAAGAATAGTCCCCGATCAATATGCAGACAGCGTCGCGCGATGCAAAATAAGAGTGCAACGAACTTCGAGGAAGAGTCCTTGCCATAACTGGCACTCCAACACCATAAACAATCACTCGGAAAGTGATTCACGTGAGGATATTCTATTGAGAGATTCGAAAGCCCACGCAACACGATTGTTAAAGTTAGATCTTGTGGTTTGACGCTGCTCGTGATTATCGATAAAACTTAATAGCGTAGATCAGGGATCCTCAATCTTGAATATATATATTGTACTTTACAAAAGTTGTTTTGTTTTCTTCATCACAAATATCATTAATTTATGTCATTCGATGTTCTGAAAGGTTTCTGTCGGTATGAAAACTTAAATATATCAATTAATATTGTTGACATTACACACAGTGCCATCTGGAACCAGACAACTGAAAGCATACTTACATACTTTTTTTTGTAAAACATACATATTAGCACCGAGATACAGAACAAGCATCTATATTCATCATACAAATTTTTTACCTGGGTTAGAATCGAACCCATAGAAGACAGAGTTACTACCAACTGAGCTGTGCTGTGAGGCCTGTCTAAAATAAAGTAATATTCTGATAATTATGTAATCTGAATCAGTTCCAATCCCAAATTCTAATTCAGGGTCTCTATTCCAGAATATTTATATCCAAGGAGCAACTGAAATAGTTTGAGGTGTTATTATTTACAGTTTGGGAAACACTGACGATGAGAAGGCCTGGTTGAACATTGTTCTATCCACAGACGAACCAACGGAGTTCTTTATGTATACAGACAACACGTGCTCTTGACACAGCTGGTGTCTGTTTCCAGTGTGTGGGTACATTTTAACGGACCTTTTTGTAAACAGTAAATATATTCTGTATACACAATGAAGTAAATTTATATTTATGTAAATATTTGTTCATTATTTGAAAAAAGTGGTATAGTATAACGGAAAAACTACTTTCTGCCTTTACGTATTTGTGACCTTGTTAACTTTTGTAGTATTCACTTCAAAATTATAAACACATTATTATTTATCATAAAACGCGGATATTACAGTTATACCTACTTGGTTTTCCTGTTATTAGTGCTAACATGGACAAATAAATGCATGATTATTTATCCAATATTGTTGGTCACGTACTAATAAGAATACTAGTTATTTATACAATAGGTGAGACTTTATATCCATATAGAAATATCTTGGGAACATCTGTCAAACTAAAAGTTATGTCACGCGTAGATCCTGAATTTAGTAACCCATATTTGCCCCCGCCATGAAGAGAACTGATGAACTCAAAGTCAGAGTCAAGTCAGAGTAAAAAAAAACTCCTTTGAATTTATTTTATTTTGGCATTTCACACTGCTCCATCCAGCCTCAAAGTAAGCTAAGCATAGCTTTTATCATGGGAACTAGACAACTGATATAATACTTTTATACTTTTTTGTAAATACATACGTATATAATAAATATTAACGTAAGAACATTTCCGCAGAGTTCATAAAGAAATGACTTGGAAACGTCAATAAGTAATATTCCAAACATAAGGTCATGCGTACTTAGCTATATAAGGAGAGATTCCTTTCTTTTCGCAATTATGATCGTTTTCACAATTCATTAAATTATCCTTACAAATTGTAATTATGGGTCCAATAAATTTACAAGTAGCGTTATACACTCTCCCTTATAATTACACATACAATTACAAATATCTATGTGAGCGTAGTAAATATATGATTGCGTGTGGTCGATATCTGCGCCCGCGCAGAGCTAACGGAAGTCGGTTATTTAGCGACTCGTTCGACGTGGCCCTCGTGTTAGGTACATTCGTTGAGCAGATGTTTTTCGCTTGCAAAGTGTAATTTAACTTGATATAAACTAGTAATTTATTTATGGTACGATCTCCAGGACCGTAACGTAAAACTGATTATTGCAAGCATACAATTTATTACCCTAGAAATCTTCAGTTATAAGAAAGAGAAAGACAGACATAATCTTTCTGCCATAATGATGATTGTATCGATAGTACCATAGAAACATTTCGTCGCTATCCTACTGTCTCGCGTGTCTTTTACAAATAACATAGGCTTTATATCATAAAAGTTTAACCTGGATCGAAGAGTATTATCATGCATGCGACGTCTGTGAGCCGACCAAATACTATCGTCATTCGTGAATTGGACATCGGCTCCCTACGGAGTTATGATTGTGACCGTTACTATGAGTTTATTCAATTTGGTTCTCGTCCTTCATATATATATTTACTCTGCAAAAACAGTGCTGTTTTTGCAGAGTAAAAGGAAGCACCTTCTTCTTCTTTTCTTGAGAAAAAAAGGTGTGTGGAGGTGGTAGGCTAGTATTTTAATATTGCGGGCGTCGAAATGGCAAATGTTTTACGAAGATGTTAACAATCAGTCATGGCAATATTGTTGCAAGCTTCTTCTTCTTCTCATAAAATAAAGGTATAATAAAACTTAATGTAAGCATAAAAATCGCGTTGATTCTGTAATCCAAACGACATTGCACCTAGTTAATTCATGAAAAATTATGAGTTGAAAAGATGAAAGCTCGAAACATTATTGCCACACGAGTGATTGTCAACATGTCACATTTACCATTTCGACGCTTGCGATATAAAATACATGTCCGCCGCTTTTTTCGCGTTGACTGGGTAAACTTGATATTAACGAAATATGCAGAAAACACAGTAACAATTACTGGCTACTAAAATTGACCCCCTTCGAAGATTTCACAAATTCTTGCTGACTAACAAATATTTTGTATGTCTTACATTTATGCGACATCTTTTTTCCAGTGCGTTTTTTTGAAGGGGTAGAAACATCATTTAACACAAAAAGTACCAGGGCAAGCCATATGTGTTCGCTTGTTTTAAGAAAGAGGTTTTAGTTATAAAATAAAAAAGGGTGATACAAAAATATACAAAAACTCAGCAAAACATTAAAAAAATTACAAGACCTTAGTTAAAAGTTTTCCTAAAAAACTAAATTTTTCAATTATATTCCAAATATCACTATTTGGAATATAATTGAATTCATTTATTAATATTACAGCCTCTTATGTCTATGTTTTCTATTCATCATATCATTTTATCAGTCACTCAAGAAGAAATAGTATTTCTTAGCTTACATATATTGAAAGATGTAGAACGCCGTACGGAAACGTAGTTCACGAAAGAGAAATGTGTGAACATCGACTTTTGAAACCCAGACTAAGTAGTCCAAACACGCCGAAATGAAATATCGACGCTGCTGAAATCCATATAGCTTCCGAATCCGGCCGACAGGCATATAATATTCGTATATTATTAGCTCTCGTATTTATTTGCGTGTCGCCTTTCGAGAATTAGGAGAAGCTTTTAGTAGAGCAAACTAATCTCTCTAAATCTCGAACGGCGAATCCGTAAATCGGGTCGTTAGAATGGCTCAAAACTTTACTCTAAAATCCAAGATAATTATTCCAAAATGAATGAGGTAGATTTAGCTCGGAGGCAGTCCAGGATAATATAAAAGACTGAGGCATTTTTCATTCCTTTATTTTTTCTGTTACAACACTGGTCATGCTAGGCACAGTTTCTTTGAAATTAATTGCGTAACTGGTTCTGAAACAACTTTTGTATAAAACGTGCATTATTATGCATTACTGCTTGGCGCCAGAAAAGGGGATGGTGGCAGTACCTCCCCGGACGAGCTTGGTGTAAGTTCTACTGCTCTTAAAAGTAAAGTGTATAAATATAGTATCATATTCCTTATCGGTTTTTGTGAATTGTCGGCAATAATTATGACAATGATTGTTGACTCGGCGATTTACTGAAAAGCGCCGCGTAAGCCAGAGTTATATCCTTATTAAATTAAATTAGACCGTAGTTTTCTTATTTTTAGGCGTATATGCTCTGCTAAGTGCGAAGCAGGGACAGGTCGCTAGTAATCTATATTTTGTTTAACTACGCATCCCTTTAATTATGCTACTAATTTGTTCCCTGCCAACATGTACAGAGTACGACATATAGCTGCGACATACTTGAATGTGGCCCCCTTTGGAACGCTAGGCACGCGACTCCGACCAAAGATATAATTAGAATACCATTTCATGTAAATCTTGTTCCTTTTAGACGCGATGTCTGAATAAACCGCTGGATCAAGCGTCTGTATTACAAATAAATTGTCACTTGCTTGTTTCGTCATTTCTTTTTACACTTTGTTAGACGACCCTAGGAAGTTTTGTAGTCACGAAATTATAATCAGCTATAGCTAAAGAACGAAAAATTCAATTTTGCTTTAATATAACTCAATTTATACAAATACTTAGTCATAACTGCGATTGTAAGTTCATTTGCGAAAGTCACCTTCTTTACAATAGATCGGGTTTGCGAAGTAATTAACAGACGGCAAAACTAATTAGTTGTATAACTCTAATAGATATTCGCCTAGTCTTATTCATAGCCAAAAGTATTTATTTCGCAATTTAAATAACCTGAGGTATTACTTTGTCTTTGGAATTCAACGGTGTGTTGACGAATGCGTTCAAACTATTGTATAGCTTTTTGTGGCTGGCATTACAATGTTGCCGGAAAACTATTACCGGCCACCATTGCACTGAAAACCTAGTCCGTTTATGATTATATATGATTTTATATATAAATAATAATAATATTTCGTATATGATTTTTATGATGCATAAAAATATATATAAAAAAAGAAAAAAATGTTTATATAATAGTAAATTAATATTTACATGCGTCCAAGTGGTGAAGTATTAGATTGAGAGCGTGGTAGTCTAGTGGTACTGGGCCCGAGTTTCAATCCGGAGGTCGCCGGTTCAAATCCCGACGTGCACCTATGAGTTTTTCGATTGAAATACTTATGTGCGCAATACCACGTTCTCAAAACGGTGAAAGAAAACATCGTGAGGCAACCGACATGTCCTAGAACTAAAAATTCGAAGACATGTGTCCAGTGCACGAAAGGAGCCTCTTTGAGGCGCACTTAAAGTCCTTACCACACCGGTTCGAGAGAACCAGTGACTCTAATAGAATAGAATAGGGGTGGCCAAATGAGTTTGATCTTCCTATTTAATCGAATATAATTTACTTACGTTCAACTATCTTGTTGCTTTTCTGAATTATAGCGTTGATCAAGTTCAATGTTCTGCAGTTTCCTGAAGCCAACAAGGTTATCGAAACTGATATCCGTGGAGGCTGTCTGTTCCGCCGCTGCGCTGAGGATCTGATTGCACCTGCAGCCAGATCGATCCGCTCACTGACACGGATGTAATCTCTTTAGTAGACTGATGAATTTAATACCATAGACGCGTCGACGTTTGCACTGAATTTGTTTGGTTAACTCCTCCTGAGATGTATTTCAAAGTCAAAGTCAAAATCAAAAACTTTATTTCCATAGTATTCATAAAGAAATGGCTCGGAAACGGCAATAATATTCAAAACATAAGGTCACGCGTACTTATCACTAAGTTTGACGACTTTTCAAACCCTATCCGACCCTCCGTGGGAAGAACAGTCAAGAAACCCCTAAAGGGCTTCCTTTTTTTTCGCGAGCACGATCCTTTTAACAATCAGAGTACTTAGATCTATGTTACATTTATGACTACATAAAATACTGAAATAAGATATTACATGTTGTTTTGTGAGTCGTTGAGCAGAGCGACATCAGACCATAGGGATTTGACGCCCACGTGAAGATTGCCGTTTGTATCCGCTTTATTTTTGTAGGTTTAGCAAATTCCTGTAATTTTATAGGTTTGCCTTTCGTTTTAAGACTTCTTCAAATAATTCTGTCGATTGTGGTCTATGTGCTTCGAGATTTCAGACTTTAATATTTTAGCTTCTAAAGTTTCCTTGTCAATTTCTCGTCTTACCCTTTCTCAACTCCGTATTAACAGAATTGATCTTTCTAATTGGTTCCATCCAGTTTCTCCGAACAATTAGCCGTATTATGATGATCCTAACCGCAGCAGCAGGCACTTAGCCCATTAACAGATTATCTGCTTGCCAAGATATGCAGTTTGAGAGTTCTATTATGGACAGCATAGCGAAGACGATGGTTTACGCAATACATAGTTTAGTTTATTGGCAATTTCACTTCCATGAGATTCATTTTGATTTGAAATATATATTCTAAAATGTTGTGTTATTATTTTTATTTTATTTGTATTTTAGGAAAACTTACAGCTAGGTTTGCAAAATAGGTGTTTCAATAAAATATGCAACCATTAATGCTACATATAGGAAGGCCAATTAAAAGTTTCCACAGATAAGTAACAAATTAATAGGTGAAAACAAAAACGGTAAGGTAGAAAAAGCTATTTCCCAAAGTCAAAGTCATTAACTTTATTTCCATAGAATTCATAAAGAAATGGCTTGGAGACATCAATAATATTCAAAACATAAGGTCACGCGTACTTATCGCTAAGTTTGACGCCTGTTCAAACCCTTTCCGACCCTCCATGGGGAAGTTATGTTTAATTTTTTTAGTTTTATTTTTTTAATACTAGTTTACGGAAATGCTTTAGCTTGCTGGGGTAGGTAATAAGCGTGTGTGACTTGCAGCGGTCACGGTTGCATACTCCTCGGTGACTCACACGTACTTGAGTTAGCTAAACTGTAATAAGATATTATATAAACACGTATCAATTCTGGAATTCCTTACAATACACTAGGTCGATGTACTTGTTCTTTTTGATAAATATGCATTGATTTCAATCAGTCGACTTACTTCCTAAATCAAGGTTTTAAATTTGACTTTGATGTGATCAAAGTCAGGTAGCATAGTATAGTAGTAAGGTATATTCTATTAAAGAAACACACACACACACACACACACAAAACTGTGTCATAGGTGGCATGAGCAAGAACCAATACCAAACACCCTAATTTTGAGAACAATCTTTATGCTCACCACCCATAGTTCGACCGGGCCGGTAATCAAACTCAGGCACCTTGCTTGATCCCGCTTTTCTACATAATATTCCGCGTAGCCGCTACGTTATTATGATTAAACACTTGTCATATTTTCGGAGTAAAAAACTCGGACTATTATGAGTTAAGCAAGTCATCTTTATGTTAACAAAGCATCATTACCATAATGTAACATAATATGGTTATTACTATTAAAACAACAGGTTTGGAATACTCTGTATTTATAATACAAAACGTTCTATTAACACAGATGTTCAGCGTTATGTAACCTCGGCTTTATCATTTGTAAGAACGGTAACAAACTACGCGTGGTAGCTGGCGCCATCAGTTACACGCAGCTTTTGGAGCTCGTTTCATATTATAAAACCGTCTCCCCGCCGCGCCGCGTCTGTCTGTCTGCGATAAACTCAAACTAAACGGATTTTCATACGGTTTTCACCACTGGACGGATTAATTCATGAAGAAGGTTTAGTATAATTCTTTATGGTTTTGTGTAAATTGCCTGAATCAATATGACGATGACTGTTCATATGTCGGAAAAAAATCAGGCTGACTCGGACCTATCAAACATACGTCTTGTTCTTGTATCCTGTTCACCTTATCGTCATGCAAAGTTTAAGGCTTTGTTACCACAAATCTTAAGCTATACTCAGTGAAAAGCTTATAAATTGAAGTTTTGTTACTGTCGTCTTTGTATATTGTCCGACATGATTGCAGCCGCGATATCACGATCACTCGTTGGTCCGCTGACCATGGTGGATATGGATGATCGTGAATGCGTTGCCATGTAAGGCGCTGGTCTTACGAGTTGAGTTTCAAAGCGCAGTACCATATGGCTGGTCAAGGTCACATAGCCGACCACTCGAGAAGTTCAGTGGAAAATTATTTTTCTCGTAAACGGCCTGACCTACATCGCCAGACTCGCTTTTGATAAACGTAGCTTTATTGTATATTATTTGTAGATCACTACGAATCAGTCAAGCTACCATTTCATCGCTAACCACACACGAGGAACAGTTCATAGTCTTTCGTCGATGATCTTGAATGGCCTCGCAGCTCAGTTGGTTAGTAACTCTGCCTTGTGAGCTGTAGGTTTTGGGTTCGATTCCCACCCAGGACAAACATTTGTGTAACGATCATAGGTGTTTGTTCTGTGTCTGGGTGTTAATATGTATTATATGTATGTATTTACAAAAAAAGTATATAAGTATTATATCAGTAGTCTGGTTCCCATGACACAAGCTATGCTTAGCTTAGTTTGGGGCTAGATGGCGCTGTGTGAAATGTCCACCAATATTTATTTATTTATTGTATATTATTTCTAGATCATTACCAATCAGTAGATACCATTTCATCGCTAACCACACACGAGGAACGCGAAAGTTCATATTCTTTCGTCGATGATCTCGCTTGTTAGAAAAAGTGAACGTCAGGCACGAGCGGACTCAATAGAAAAGCCATCAGTACTTATGGTTTGATTGATACCAGCTGCGTTTCCAAGCCGGTAAAAGCATGTTGATTTGCCCGTTTCAAATCCAATCAGGCGGACACCGCCGCGCCGGCCCCTAATAGCCACGATTGGTAGGCAAATTTAATTATCGAGCATACTTCGCTGTTTTGACTAGACAGGATGTCACTTGCACCCTTTTAGTGGACGAAGCGAAAAATCGAACTCCTCGATAATTGAGTTCAGAAAAGCTATTTTTGGTCCATTGAACTCGACGAAATTAATTTGTGTAATTCTCCAAATTAACTTGGTCGAGGGCTTTCTAAAAGCGAAGTTTAGATCTCTTTAACAATCCTTATTGTGTCTCCATTTTGGGAGTTTTCGCCAAGTTCAACTCCCACGGTTATGAAACATACACCGTGTTTCTTTGTACAAATCTAGTTATCATGCTTTCATCTAACGTTTTATCTTAATGACTAGCCACGTGAGTCGTCAACGTGCTTAACGAGCCACAAAAACTGTGACTGTACTAAACAGCAATACAGATCTAGCGACACATTTTTATTGCATCGACCAGATCACTGATGCTGACTGATTCTGCTCATCCGATCAAATCTTACCTCGTTACACGCAATTGGATCGCCCAAGCGAGACGGATTGCCAATTTGAGATCATTATGGCTGAAATAGAATCGCAATTTGCGTAATAATATGGCAAGGTTACGAGCCCATTGAATTGCACTGAAATATCTTATCCTTGTTTGTAAACATCTCGGACTGAAGCGTGCATTATACGGAAACAAATTGATATATAAGTTAAATAAAGGTTGCCTGGAAGAAATCGCTGTTAGCGATAAGGCCGCCCATTGTATTAGCTTAAATACGAATTTATAATATATAATAAAAAATAGATAATATCTATCTATATCATTCAACACTTTATGATATAGGATATCGAATGTCCGGTTTATAACTTATCGAGTCAATCATTCTGCTTTATACATCGCCAGCCTTGGCTGCAACTGCAGGGCGCTTGCATAGGGCGTGTAAACTTGCTATGTTGTGAATGTCACGCATAGTATGAAATGGGTATTGGGGAATGTGCAATGTGAATTGGCGGGTTAATCCACACATGGTGAGGTGACGTGCCGCCGCGCCCCTCGTCTCCGTCGCTTTATTCGGTGCTCGGTAGTTCCGTCCGCGTTCGTCTCGGATTTAGACGTGTTTGCTGAAAATCGAATAGTTTGTGTGTCGTTCAAGTAACAAAACTATTTCAGTGCTTGTTTTTAAGGCCCGTTTCAGTTCTATAAACCTTCAGGTATGCTACTGATATTGAAACTTTTACCGATCAATTAAGAGTTCATGAAAAACTTTTAAGCTTGGAACTTTATGGATTATCGGTTACGCTCTTGATTTAAGTTGGTTAAAAATTATGTTATTTTGCTTATCGTTAATAAAATTAATGTACAATATTTGTTTTTTTAATAAAAAGTTAATTTTACGTGAAGTGAAGAATAAAATAAATGATTTTTATGTTTTCGGCCAACAGTTTATCCTTATCAGATATCGATATCAGTTACTTATATCAAGAATGTAACAGATAATTGAAACAATTTTGAATAAACATAGTATTAATATTTATCCAGGTCATTTAGGACGTGAATGAAAAAAATCACTAGCTATAAATCAAGCAGCCAATGTATCAATTAAAATATTTATTTTAAAGTTTTTGTTATATTGATGAAATCACTAGAACTTTTTCATCCTTGATTTTAACGACATTTAAGCAGAATGCCAACTTATTATTATCCGTGGTGGCCAACATCTAAAGCATATATTTATTCCTAAGATCATTCAATATGCAACAATCTAAAAACTTTTGCATATTCTAATTATAGCACTAATCCAGCGTTACATTTCGACATTCCCGATAACATCGACAGTTGAGAACACAATTTGGAAAATCAATGGGTGTCTTAACATTCCTGTCTCGCCGCAAAGCGAGGGTGCTTTTATGGGGCTCGTGGGGGAAACGAATGTTTATTCCAACAATAAAACTGTTGTCTAACACAACACTAGCGGGCAACGAAAACTTTCTTTCACGATCATATTACTTGGGGGTAACCTTCACCTTGCCTGAAAATTTCGTGTATTTTGATTGGCTTCGAACGAGAGTTATTCATTGATTGGAGTAGTTATGAGGTTTATTTGGTTTGTTTCGTGTAATGGTGTCACGACTGCCACGAGTAGGGTTGCCTACAATTTTCGGTTGAATATAGTATTTTTGAGAATAAGCTAAGAAAATATATAGTACGCTTCAAAAAATATAGTATTTTTTTGGTACGATGATAAAAAGGCAATAGTATAAGTTTGTTATCTATTTATTTTTGTAAAAACTATATTTTCTTGCATTATTTAACAATTTTCTGTCTCGAAATCTGTGAAAATGTGTGCTCGAAATATAGTTTGCGTACTATATATTAGTTCATCAGTATATAGTACGGAGAGCCGGAATATAGTAAAATACTATAATATAGTTACCGTTGGCAACCCTAGCCACGAGGGCCGCTAATGGCCTGGGCCGAATCTCGGGTGCGTAGGGAACATAATGTAGGACAGCCGACCGTAAAATCTGCGGGCTGGGCACATAACTCATCGCTATAAGAAGAAATGTTGTTCTTTATATTACTTTACACATGCTATGTATCGTGTGAAAGACTCTTCCCATGGAGGGATCGGATAGGGTTTGAACAGGCGTCAAACTTAGCGATAAGTACGCGTGACCTTACGTTTTGAATATTATTGACGTTTCCAACTCAATTCTTTATGAATTCTATGGAAATAAAGTTTTTCACTTTTACTTTGATAAAAGTAAATAAATACGATCTATTTTCAAGCTAAGGTGTGGTTCCCTGTTCGTATTTATCCTTTGTTGAAAACGTATTGTTGAATTTTATTGTTATCATGTAATTCTATTTTACCTTCAGCTTATGAATTCTCGTCGCTCCCAGTTCCACTCTGTTAATAAAATGACATATTTGCATAAGCTTTCGCAATTTCCTCGAAGCTTTCCCGTGCCATTTGATCGGTATGGGCTGTCTGGTCGTCCGTAACTAACTCTACACATCCGGTCGCGCCCTGTCTGCTTAATAGTACTGGCAAATGTCGTTTTTATATTCAAACTAGCTGTTGCCCGCGACTTCGTCCGCGAGGAATTCGGCTTTATCACGCACCCCTATTTTTCCCCTCGGAGAAGTAGCCTAAGTTACTCCTTGTTACATCAGCTATCTGCCAGTGAAAGTCCCGTCAAAATCCGTCCAGCCATTTCAGAGATTAGCCGGAACAAACAGACAGACAGACACAAAATTTATAATAAATGTTGTTTTGGTGTATGTACCGTATATACATCCATATGCACTTAGTAAATAGCTATTATTTTTATATTACAAACAGACACTCCTATTTTATTTATTTGTATAGATGACACGACATCGATAAGTTCGACAGTTCAAGAATAGAGGGTACTTTTTTAACAGCTTTTCCTTGATAATACTGCCTAGATGGGAATCAATATCGAGCTACGTAGTTTTAATACCTACATAAAACCAAACATTTCAATTATGTGCATTCAAACAGCATCAGGCCTTCGACTCAAATTTTAAGCAGCTGTGTTTAAACTGGAACGGAATATTCCATTTTAGATTGGAACTGTCCGTGTGCAATAGTATAGAGAAGATAATAAGATCCAAAATCTTCAACTTCGAAAAGTAGTACTGTAGAACTTTTGTGTGTATGTGAGTTTTTTTTCTGGTTGAGTTTTATTTTGTTATGAGATTATAACACCAGCAATATATTAACATGGTATTTCTTTCTATCTTAAGGTTGTCTGGTAGAAATCGCTATAAGCGATAAGATCGCCGATTGTACATTTATTTTTTTAGTGTATTTACCTAATTGTTTTGTATTTTATTGCACCCGCCTATTCCACCTAAGGCTGGTATTTATATTTAGTATGTACAATTATAGTGTGCTAATGACGAAGTTCGTTTTTCAAAATAGTTTCGCTTCTATTTTTGATCTGAGTTTCAACGGAGTATTATACTAAAGGAAGGGCATTGAATGGGCTCGACCCACAATCAGCTGCCAGCCTGTTATTGAACCCGACAATTATTTATACAGCAGTTTTTATGAAACGCTTGCACCAACAGGCTTTATCCATTATATTGCTATTGAAACTGTTCTTGCGATGCAAGTTGGTTATTCATTGAAATTCTAGAGAACATTTCTTATTTACAGTGCCTTGCAACATCTGCCTTGAATTCTGCAGTTTAGTTCGTCCGGGGTAGTACTGCCACCATGCCCATTTTTCCCGCCAAGCAGTAACGTATCCGCGTGATCCGGTTTGAATGGAGTGGTTGCCGGTGAAATTACAGGCACATGAGACATCCCACCTACACGTCTCAGAGTTACGGGTGCATAAGATGCGACTTGGGTCTTGTCGTACTTAGTAGGGGAGGACCCAAGTCGTATCGATTGTTATGGGCCGAGATTACCTTTAACACAGGTGGGCCGTGGGTTCGTTCCGTAAATGTATCTATTAAAAAAAAGCTATAAAATTATACTGTGGCACTTCGACTTGAAATAACTTGTATTTGCTGCTTCTAAAGGTTAACAAGAACACGTCGTAGAGTGAATACATTCTGCTAATTATCTCTTTAGTTGAAGCTACTAAATGTTTTATAAGTTTATGCCAACACTTCAGTGCTTACGACCTCACAGCCGTAATCGTGCCAGGCCCTCTGGGATGCCTCCGAGCCTCGAGTCCTGTTAGGTATACGTAAGTAGTTTTATGGCTAGTGGTCAGCCAATGCAAAATAATAATCTATACAAATAAATAAAATTGAAATGTGTTTGTAATAAAATAACCGCTGAATGCTAAAATAACCGCTTTTTACTAAGTGCATATGGATTTATACACGGTACATATACCAAAACAATTTTTTACAATTTTTGTCTGTCTGTCTGTTTGTTCCGGCTAATCTCTGAAATGGCTGGACCGATTTTCACGGGACTTTCACTGGCAGATAGCTGATGTAACAAGGAGTAACTTAGGCTACTTTTCCGAGGAGTAAAATAGGGGTGCGTGATAAAACTGAATTCCACGCGGACGAAGTCGCGGGCAACAGCTAGTAAAACTATAAATGCAGGACTTTTGTCCTGTAAACGCAAAAAATATCAAGAGTTTACTTTGAGTGAGTATGGGTGTATTAACCTCGTGTACCACATCATTAATTTGAAGGTCATATAGTTACGCCAGCATAAAAGATTAATCACGTGGCTGATATTCGCCCGCTGGGTCTATAAAGCCATTACTGGAAACTTACTTAACTTTTTTGCTTATGAAGTACCAGTTTATCTGTTGCATGAATCTCGTCTCGTACGGACTGGATCTATAAAATTTGACGTAGCGATGTTGGATATATTTACGTACTCTTATGCCATAACAATTAAGTATACTCCACTGTTTATTACACAAATTCTTAATTTAGCAGATCTCGGATTTAAGTTTTTTGCGCTATAAATTTCATTTTTCGTCAGATCTCGCATCAGATATTTGGAAGAATTTGTAAAAAAGACAGCTTGACAAAACATACCTATATGTAATTCTGTTGTTGTAACCAACCATTTTATGCGTTCGATCGATTCAAGCGGCTTTGAAATGGTTAGATTTTCTGAACATTTCCGTACTTCAGTCAGAACGTATCTTGTGAAGCAAAGTGCTGTCGCATACGTTATAAAATAATGATTATACCGTCTGTCATGTTCGCTGTCAGCATGTTTACTGTCCCGCCAATCACGCCGCGCTGTGGAAACCCAGTCAATTTGTTAGCCGACAGAAGGCCGACTGTTTGTTTTGTGTCAATGACTTCCTGATTTACTCGAACAGTATAAAATAAATTGTGATGCCGGAATCGAAATTTACCAGCGCCGCCGTTCGCAGTAACTCTATCTCTCTAGTATACTATAGAATCTGTAGGTCTCTAGCTGTAGATTGGTACTGTATCTTGAAATTATCTGATTTCTCGTCGGTAAGTTTCCCAGGCGTGAATTATTGCCAAGTCCTTTGGACTTGTTCGTTTCGTGCGACCTCCGTGCGTAGTGAGATTGAGTTATTTCACAAGTTCAATTTAGAATTCAATGGTTTTGATGGGTTTATTTGCACGGTGAAAATGATTCTATGTTGATTAGAATCAATGGTACGGTCAGGGACTATTTCTGATTTATTTCTAATAGTAAGTCCTTGCTGATAGTACATAAATCGTATGGTCGATCTTAGTTTGAAGACATAGCTTAGCAGGTAAAGTTAGCAGGTAATAACAAGTCAGAATTAGCAAAAATTTGAATCTAATACGCCTAAATAAATATTTGATAAAGTTTTTTGTTTGATTTCCAGAGGTTCTTGAACTGTATAATGTACTTGATCAGTAAGGTGATCTTCGAAGTATCAACAAGAAATTATAAAATAAGATTAAAAACTTTAATACTACATTGCAATGCTTACCCTATTGTATCATCATCAAAGCTTTAGCTAGGTCACTTGGTTCTCAGTAATTTTCCTTGAAATTAAGGCATGAGATATTTCATCTTTGTTCAGGTCATTTTTTTTTACTAAGGTGTCGATTCCTCACCCAATCAAATTAATTTTGACCAATATTTGAACTTGAGTCTTTCTTCCAATAGTTAGTACAGTTAATTACTGTTGTTATGGACATGTGGGACATCTGCTCATTCCGTTACCTCCTCATATTAAAAATATATATATAAAAATATTTCACTATTGCAAAATCGACGCTATTATGAAATATGTCATACGTTTACAGTATGCAGAAAGTAATTTACCTAGATGCCTCTTGATTCGAAATTACTTGATTGTACGTGTTGTGTGTATTAACCCACTTGATATGCAAGTCACAGTAAATTAACTATATCGTTGAACTGGAACCGATGGATCCAAGCCAAATGTTTGAATATACTCTGAAAGTTACTGAAAATACTTTAACAGATTTGGTACCTAACTGTATGGATTTCCAATTTCAACTCCCAAACCCTCCAGCTTTGCGAGTTGAACAATTAAGTTGGTGTAATGTAATAAAGCTTTAATAAAATTTTATTTTATTTAATTTTATTTTTCAACAGAATCTACAGCTCTTAAATCTAGGTATCTATTCACTTAAAATTACTCTTAAAGCCAATAACAGATTCATTTTTTTTTTATATATACTAGTATTACGACAAAACAACTTATTTGTTAAGGACAATATGTCAAACACTAACTTATACTAACACAATTTTGTGTTTTGTGTGTGTGTGTGTGTGTGTGTGTGTGGGTGGGTGTGTGTGGGTGGGTGTGTGTGTGTGTGTGTGGGTGCGTGAGTGGGTGTGTGTGTGTGTGGGTGTGTGGGTGGGTGTGGGTGGGTGTGTGTGTGTGTGTGTGTGGGTGTGTTGTTTGTGTGTGTGTGTGTGTGTGTGTGTGTGTGTGAGTAAGACGGTTTTACATAATTTATAGTTAAATTTAAATGTAATAGAATTACGTCAATCTTGCTGAAGAACATTAGTTATATCACGTCTAAAAGCTTCTCTGGAACTATGGAATATATCCGTATTCTTGAATCTTTTATTATAGTTTGTATGCAGCCGAATGACCAAGGAGTTTTGGGCATAATTGGTGCTTGCGTGAGAACCTGCAAATAGTTTTGTATGTCTGGTTCTGGATTTAGGAACACAAAAGCTTAATATTTTAGATGATATATCATAACAATCTATGTTGCCATTACAAATACCGTGAAGAAAGGACATATCCGCAAGTGTCCTTCTATTTTCAAGAGTTGCGAGGTGATGATGAATACATGCCTCGTTATAATCACCACAACTGTGATAAGACCGGTAATTCAGATGTTTTACGAACTTGCTTTGTATGCTCTCGATGCTCTGAATGTAGGTGATATAGTGAGGGTTCCAAATTGTGCAACAATACTCCAGGATGCTTCTTACATAACAATAGTATAGAACCTTCAGACAGGCCACGTCGGAAAATGGACGGCTAACTCGCAATATGAAACCTAAGTTTTTATACGCTCTGTTAATAATATCATTGATGTGATCAGAAAAAGTTAATTTCGAGTCTATTATTACACCAAGATCCTTAACAGTGTTAACCTTTGCTATTATGATATCATTAATATTATAACTGAATTTAACCGGAACTTTTTTCCGAGTAAATGACACAAATGAGCATTTACTTATATTTATACCTATTCGATTAACTGTGTAGTAATGCCCCACTCTATTAAGGTCTGCCTGAAGTTTCACACAATCATCATAGTTATTTATATTCATGTAGATTTTTGTGTCATCAGCATACATTTGAAAGCGAGCATGCTCAAAACATCGACCCACATCGTATAGATAGGAGGCATAAAGAAGAGGTGCCAGGATGGAGCCTTGTGGCACACCCGAGGGTATCCCAATAAAGTCAGAACAAAAACCCCCTATAACTACAGCTTGAGAACGATTCCGCAAGTAGGATTCAAACCATCTCAATAAGTTACCTCGGATGCCAAGTTCGTGAAGCTTACGCAGTAGTATGATGTGATCTACACGGTCGAATGCCTTTTCGAAGTCAGTATAGATCACATCTACTTGAGAACCACCATCCATATTACTCGCAACGTGGTCAACAAAAACGCCTAAGTTGGTGGCAGTGGACCGCCCTTTCATAAACCCATGTTGTTCTTTCGGGATTACGGCTGAAATTATTGGGTAAATATGACTATGAACTACCCTCTCGAAGACTTTGCTTAAAACATTAAGAATCGATATTGGACGATAGTTTTCAATAGATGTCTTGAGGTCTTTTTTGTGAATTGGTACAATATTGGCTTTCTTCCAGACTTTAGGAAAGTATCCTTCACGAAGACATCTATTGAAGACCAATGCCACTGGAACAGATAGTGATTTGGCATAGTTAGCAAAAAATATCGGTGGAATTTTATCGCAACCTGCGCCTTTGGATATATTAATATTTTTCAGTTTTTTCATAATGTTATTTTGGCTTACTATAATTTTATGAATTAAGCCGGCATTAGGAACTTCTTCTAAATTCGTTATTGAATATTGGTCTGCTGGAGTACTGAAGTTTTTTTCAAAGAACTTATTGAATGCAGTACATATATCTATCTGTGAATTCAAGGAGATATTATTGTAAGTCATTTGCTGAGGATAGTTAGATATAGTTTTCCTTTTAGATTTAATATATGACCAGAAGTATTTGGGATCAGATTTGATTTTTTCCTGAGAAGAGAGGATATATGACCCATGGCATTCAGCTTGCAATATCTTTTGTCTTTTTCTCAACTCAGAAAAATCTGCATAATCATTAGGATTACTAAAACGCTTCCACAGTACATGGCGCTTCGATTTTTCTTTGATTACGTTAATCAGTGCTCTACTGTACCATACAGGATACACGTATGTATTTGAACAGCAGACTTGTGGAACAAATGTTTCTATTAAATTATATAAAATAGAGTAAAAATGATTAACAGCATCTTCAATATGTTTTTCCTCTGTGATAAAAGACCAGTCAGTACTAATTAGTGAATTATTAATGCTATCAAAGTCAGCACGTTTGAAATTATATTTCAAACGAGATTGTGGCTTTAATGCTGGAATCAGTATGTCAGTCACTATAATAATAAATGATGGATGAGCCGAATCCTCCTTTACAAGAGATGATATTGTCTTTTCCACAACGACAGGGGAGTCCGTGAACACCAGGTCCAGAGTATTACCACTTTTGTTAATAAGTTTGTTATATTGAGATAACCCTAAGAAAGATGTCTGGGTAAGGAGACTGGTGGCTGCATTTTGAGGCTCAACGAGGCCTTTCCTCACGACTGATGGCCCATCAGAATTCCAATCTATACACGGTAGATTGAAATCACCTGCGATTATAAAATGGTCATCCGGATGAGCGCTATGAAATTTTGTCATTATATTGACGAAAGATTGAACTCTTGATGGAAGCAATGCATTCGGAGGAATATAGACTAGTGCAATGTGCAAATCATGTGCAGCGCCAAGTGCTATGGAAGGTATAGTTATCCATATACTTTCAGGGTCATGACATTGCCACTCCGGTCTTACACGCGCTTGCAGTTGTGGTGCGCACATAAACATAATACCGCCCCCTAGGGATTTCCGATCATTTCGAAATATAACAAATCTACCGTCACTAAGCTCAGAATCCAGTATTCCGTCGCATAGCCATGATTCTGTAATCATTACAATGTCTGCGTTCAGTAACAACAAGTTATTGTAAAATTCAATCGTCTTTGTCCGAAGTCCCCTAACATTTTGATAAAAGAGTTTTAACTGTTTTAATGTATCATCCATTGTATACAGCGCAAAATAATCCATACTTGTGATTAGACCAATAGAAAAAGTATTTTAGGAGTGGCAGTTGAAACGAAGATTGCTGAATTGAGTTGTTCTTGGTACAATTCGCGCGTGACCGCTTGTCACGTGATAGTGCATCATAAAGCGCTTCATATATCCCTTTGCGGCGCAATGTTAATAAACATACTAAACGTGTTTTAAACGATAGTACAAGTAATTGTAAAATATTATTTAAATATAGTTTAAAAGTGTTATTTTGAATGAATTGTTTGTAAATGTCAGTTTGGGAAAGTGTGTGTTTTAAATGTGTCGTGTTATATGTAAAAAATGAGAAGTTTTTATAATTGTATTTTAAGTGTGTTTTGTTAAATGTAAAAAATGATAAGTATTTATATGTGTGTTTTAAGTGTGTTTTAATATATGTTAAAAATGAGAAGTATTTATATGTGTGTTTTAAATGTGTTTTGTTGTACATAAATGAAAAGTATTTATATGTGTGTTTTAAGTGTGTTTTGTTATATGCTAAAAATGAACAGTATTTATGTGTGTACTTTACTGCATGTGTGACAAGTTGTTTACAGAAGCTGTTTAATAGATAGACACATTTCTGAATTTTAGCAGTTCGAATGAGGGACCAGTTTAAACAATTTTGCCTAGATCGGAAGTTGAGGTTATTGGTATGGGAGGGGAAACCTCGTTTTTTCGCACATAAATGCGACAGTTTTTTGTCCATACAAATTTAAAGCTATATTCTTTGGCTTTTTGTTTGCACGAACTTAATAGCATTTTATTTTCCTTTGTTAGATGTTCATTTATAAAAATACGACTGGGTTCCCCTGCCAATCCCAACTCTTTAGCATTTAGATTACGGTGTTTGCGACCTGCAGCCATGATACGGTCCTTAATGTTGCGCTGCCTCAGGCGGACGATGATGGAGCGCGGAATGCGAGAAGAACTTGCAGCACGCCTTGGTTGCACTCGATGTGCAAATTCAATATCTGATGGTTCTAACTGGACACCGATATGTTGGACAACTTTTAGAACAATATCTGATGAATGATTTCGTTTGACTGAAACGTTTGATTGTATCTATAAATCATGTTTGTGTTTGTCGATTTAGTTACATATATAAATTATTCTCTTTCTTTCTTTATTCTGATTTTGAAAATATTTTTGTGATGTTCATGAACTCAGTTTTTTACTGCCAAAATAAAACTTGGCATTTTCATTTAATGTAGGTGATTTCATACGCAACACGACGAAACAGACCCAAGTTTATATTTAAGAACTTTTATCATCATACACTTGAAATGCCAAGGGATCATTCTTCATCAATTATGGTAATGTTTCGATCATAACTCTCTACCATAAAAATAATTCTTTTTTACGACACTAAGTTTTAATTGGCCGTCCAAAGTTATGAAATTTACGACTTCATATCATCGTTTATCTTATTACCGTTTTATAATTGAAACAAAGGCGGTGAAATATACAAGCCTTCTTTCAGTTAATCCGATGAGACGTGGTTCGATAATAACAAAAAAAAATTACCTTAGAATTTTAAGCAGTCCACGGGAACAATCCATTTGTATTTACGACGGGGTTCATGGCTTGCGAAAGTTATTCAAGTAGAAATTTGATACACAAGACGCCTACTGATTTCGATGATTCAAGAGTTCTACATACTTGTGATATCACATCATTGATTTCACACAAGCATTTGAAGTTTCTCTTTTTTATATTGGTGGACATTTCACACAGCGCATCTAGCCCCAAAGTAAGCTAAGCATAGCTTGTATCATGGGAACCAGACAACTAATATAAAACTAATAACTTATATACTTGTGTTACCTACTTTTTTGTAAATAGATACATATAATACATATCAAAACCCAGACACACAACAAACATCTATGCTAGTTACACAAATGTTTGTCCTGGGTGGGAATTGAACCCAGGACATACAGCGTAGAAGGCAGGGCTACTACAAACTGAGCTATGAGGTCAGTCGAGTTGCAACTCAAACTCATAATATAAGAAAGACTAACTAATGCTAAGGAAAAGACTCAAGTGGATGGAGCCTCAACAGTAGAGGCCTTCACCGTGACCTTTATATTTTTGTTCAATGAGTGTCCGGAACTACACTGCATTGCCGTTAAAAATAACCACATCTACACGTGCACTCCATCTATATTATTCACAGATGGTTCGACGCTAAAAAACTACCATGGCCATTTAACAGGACCATAGTCTCTATATTACACGTGCATACCTCGGCGTTCGTTGAAATGTCTGCGTTCGTGCTCCTAGCAAATTGCCGTGCGAATGATCTCAAGACCTAGTCTTAGTTATATTTTTTCTACTACTCCTTAGACTCTTAGCAGAGCTAAAGTGTTTTAACGTGGTATTTTATAATTTCTGTATAAAATCGGCCACTAGGTTGTAAAGGGTTGTATACAAGGCTAACTGAGAACAAGGTCTGCTCTAGTAACAGTTAATACTATTAGGGGACTCTTTTCTATGCGTTAAGTCGACCCCTATATATTTTAATCAATGTTTCGTATCTGTTATTGTTTATCAGTTGAATGTAAAGACGATAATGCGTTTTAACAGGCCTATGAAGCAATCTTCACAATGTTATCGGTCGATGTTTTCAATAGGTCTGTGCCTTGTCTTGCTTTATTTCAATAGGGGCTTTATCATTCTGTAAATATCTCACCCAAGCAAACTGTAACTTAATGGTAAGGTACGTGTTCTGGATAAGCGAAAGTGGCAAATCAGGACTTGACAAGTTGAAGTGGCTTTATCTTAAATGCCTTCCTTGAGAGAATCATGATATGTGGAATGCAACAGTCTTGTGTAACTGCCTACACTCGCTACTAATGTTTTTCTCGTTTAAATAAAACATGGAGATAAACAGATGCAGACATGAATAGGGAACGTGGGGCCTGCTTGTGATTGCCCTGCCAGTCATGAGAACCATTGTGTTCGCCTACAGAGAAACGATGCATTGCAAAACGTCGATAGGTTTTGCTCATTGTTACCTATTGGTTTTACCGTTTCACGTTCTAATAGCCTCCTCTTATGTGTACCACGTATTGGCCAATTTATTGCCGCGTGAAAATATTTCCCGTTGAAACTAGTTACTCTTCGTATTTCGAAAATTAAGACTGCTGCTACCTCGTTAATATACGAGTATTTATGTAATTGTGTCGTTTGTATATTCACATGGAATTATCGTGTCTTCGGTCATAAACAGTGTATGTCATATGTCTTCGGTGACCACTTTCCATCAGGTAGTCCTTAAGATCGTCTGCTAGCATTTATCATATTATAAAACATACGAAGATTCTCTATCATTTCTTGCTGTACTATACAGTTGTTCCAATAATATTAGGTACATTTATTTATAATATTATTTATAGTGGCTAAGTGTAATCAAACGGGTACTTTATATAATCATACTAATGTTAAGTGAAGCCATAAACCTCCGTTGCAAGCGAAGTAGTTGTGAACTTTGACGTCTGAAAATAAATCCTCAGTTCACTGTTCGCGTGTAGCTGTTCCCGCGCCATACATGCCATTTGAATAGAAACGCCGGGGACGATAATAATAAGCTCCCTAGAGACCCAAGTCTGGGGCCTCCCGAACAGCAGCGATGCCGGCTATTCCGTTGCTTACTGATTAACTTCAAATCCAACGGGAATTAATTTATTTATGTAATCTAAATATCTAAAATGAACTTCATTTGTTTCAGAACATGTAATACATATCAACAATGGAAGAAGAAAGCAATGCTGTCGACGTGACTGGGCCGCCCACATCGACCGAAACTAAGACCAACAATGATGTTCCTAAAATTGAAGCACAATTAGAAAATGATCACAATGACAGTACCAGTGTAAATAAGGATGAAAGTGCTGATAACAAAGACGATAGTGTAACGAACAAAGACTGTAGTGTAGGTAACAATGATGAAAGTGGAGTAGTCTTGGACGGAGTGGAAGTGAGCCCGTCCGCAGATAAAGACACGTGTACTGAACAGGAACCGTGTGAAGTGAATGAAGATGCGCGATCGCTCGGTGATTTGGATAGTCTTCCGGCAGGTGATGAACTGGCCCTGGGCGCTGCGGGCAGCGACAGTGGCGTGGAAGGATGCGGTCGCGCGCTCAGTAGCGGCGGCGGTTCCAGATCTTGCGCTTCCAGTGTCGTCTCTTGCGGCTCGGGCTGCGGGTCCGAAAGCTCCTCCTTGGCCGGAGCCCCGCCGCGACCGAGACGCCGAGTAAGCGTCAACGTCGCGGAACCCAAACGAAACTCACCCGTCGGTTCTTCGACGCCGAGGCCTGTGACAGCTCCGCGAGGACCCAACCTGGCCACACGGGAACGCGCTAGAAGTCGAGAGAAACCGACGCCTCCCGAGAAGCCGCGCCCGTTGACACCGAAGCCGAGAATTCGTCCCACCACCGACCTGCCGAACCTTATACGGGAGAGTCCCGCCTTAAGAGCCAAACCCACCAAAACCTCCACCGCTAGATGTCGAACGCCGAACTCGCCGAGTGAGGAGAAGAGATGGCCGTCGAACGGGCAGAGACTGGCGGCGACGCCGGACACGAACGCCGCTCGTATGGCCGCTGACAAATACGGGACCTTACCTAGGAGACGTCGAGATGAGCCCGATGGATCTCCGAAACATGATAGTATTCCACCATCTTCTAGAAGACCGACAGTGACGAGGTCTGCTTCATCACGCTCTGCGGTGAGAACTCGTGTTCGGATATACGCGGAGAAGACCTCGCAGACTGTGCTTCTGGGGACTGATGTAGAGTCGGCTCTCGGTGGAATCCTACCTAATATTGAAACGTAAGTGATAACCTCTTACCAATATTGTGGTTTACTTGTTTTTTTTTTTGTTTTATGTAACTTCTTTGCAGGGGTCGATTATTATTTATTTTACAAATTTACTTGATTTTCATTATCTTGAACATAAATTCATATATATTATGTATACCATCCATCCAAGAAAATAATGGCCACCAGTTTACTTGTTCAAGTTTTCGTCGCTCAGCGTGACGTCTAAGGTTTAAATAAGCATAACACATAATTCATTAGATAATCTTGGCACTCGTACTAATATATTTCATTTATTTCCCAAATAAATGCAATAACTTGCATTTACGATGTCACTCTCAGCACAAATCATTATTTAATTGGTAAATTTAAATTCCGAGACGTTCTATCTCTATCTTGCAATCTGAATTAAATATTTTATTTTGTTTATTATAAAATTTATTATTATAGCTCACAAGTTATAAATTTATGCTTATGATATCTATTAAATTTCCACTAATTTTATCCATTAACTTTTATTCAACTATTTTCTGCTCGAATGAGAATAATTGTGGAATGCCGAAAATAAGGCTCAGTTGCACTTAGTGAGGCCAATATCTCGCTTCGGGCTTATACAGGCTGATGAAGTTTCCTTTTGTATTTTCAGCCGCATGGAGGTGACCAAATGCCATCGCGGCGTGCAAGCGAGCGGACGCGAAGCGGACAGTGCCCGAGCGGCGGCAGCGGCGGCCGCTCAGGAGAGAGCTAGGAGAATCCACGCGGAAGCAGCCCTCGCCGAAGAGAGGACAGCGAGACACGCCGCGCTCGCTGAACTTGAACGGAACTCACAACGATTGCTGGAGTTGGCTGGCGCTGCAGGTTAGTAGCAGAAGGGCTGATATAGCTGCTGTAAGAAACAAGTGTTTATGAAATAAATAAAATAAATATTGGTGGACATGTCACTCAATGCCATCTAGCCCCAAAGTAAGCTGAGTAGGTAGTAATCCTGCCTTCCGCGCTGTAGGTCGTGGGTTCGACACCCACCCAGGACAAACATTTTTGTGACGAATATAGATGTTTGTTCTGTGTCTGGGTGTTAATATGTATTTACAAAAAAAGTATATAGGTATTATATCAGTTGTCTGTTTGCCATGATACAAGCTATATACTCAGCTTACTTTGGGGCTAGATGGCGCTGTCCACCAATATTTATTTATATATAAAATAAAAATAATGTGTCAGGTGCGGGCGCCGGCGCGGAGGGGTGTTTGCGTGCGTTGGAGGAGCAGTTGAAGTCTGCCGGCGAGCTGGCGACGCGACAGCGCGCCGAAATCGACTCGTTGCGGGACCAGTGCAACAAACTGCACGCGGTTAGATACCGTTGCTTCCTTGTTACAGACTGTGTACCAGCAAACTCAGTTTATCCTTTCTTTTTAATTTATATATATACGTTACATATATTTACTTATGAAGTAACACTATTTTTCTGTCACGCTTTAATTGTGATTGTTTATACTTCTATCTTTGACTTGTCTGTTCTTCTCAATGGAGGGTCCGATAGGGTTTGAACAGGTGTCAAACTTAGCGATTAGTACGCGCGACCTTATGTTTCGAATATTATTGACGTTTCCAAACAATTTCTTTATGAATTCTAGGGCAATAAAGTTTTTGACTTTGACTAACAGCCGTTTTAAATCACACATATAACAGCGATGAACTGTATGAGCTCAATCGCCAATGTGTTGTGATCAGGAGTCGTGTGCGGAGCGCGAGCGCGCGCGGCTCGCGGAGGCTCGGCTCGTGGAGGCGGAGCGCGAGGCCGCCGAGATGCAGGACTTCCTCGCCGCGGAGACCAGCGCGCTCACACACAGCCTGCGAGACGCCGAGGCGCACACAGCCACTCTGCACGCTGATCTCGACAAGAGGTCATTATAATAATAATAATAAAATATTTATTTCACTAAACTTAATCTAAGATACGTTTTAAGTAGAGCTTAATATCATTATAATGCATGCAGTGTCCACTTCAAGAAGGCCTTACACTTTATTATATGATCTATATTTGCAACTCCTTAATGTTACAGTGTTACGTATAGTTAACCGGACCTACAAAAAAAATGTGTTATTGACCCAGAAAGCAGAGTTACTACCAACTGAGCTGTGAAGCCTGTCAATTGAGATGTTTGTTCTGTGTCTGGGTTTTAATATGTATTAAATAACAATTATTGAGTATTTGACAAAAAAGTATATGTATCTATCAGTTGTCTGGTTGCCATAGTACAATATGCTTAGTTTGGAGACAGATGGCGCTGTGTGAATTGTCCACCAATATTAAAATGAAAAGCTATATGAACTGCAATGGTAAGTGCAGTGAGTGGTCACGTTACAGACGCGCGGAGTGTCGTCAGCTGGTGCGCATGTGCGAGCAGCGGCGGCAGGAGGCGCTGGCGCTGGCGGCGCGCGCGCGCGGGGGAGCGGGCGCGGCGCGCGCGCTCGACGCGCTGCAGCGTCGCCTGCGCCGGCTCACCAGAGCGCTGCTGCGCGCCTACAAGCTGCCTAGAGACGCGCTCGAACCCACCGTCTATCACAACGACGCTTACAGGTTTGTTTTTTAACCGTGTATAACTAGATGGCGCTGCTGTTGTTTAGGCCAGCCTGAATCTCGCTGACGAAAGCGCACGGCCGAATAGAGGTTACATTCATATTGTTTCTTTTCACATCCATGCAATACTCCAGTATTCTGGAGTGGTTATCGATTTATCTGGGCTCCGATTTTGTGCTCTAGCCGTAGTACAAACCGATTTCAAGAAATGGGGCAGACGGGGAGGTCCTCAGTTCGTTTTTTTTTATGTTTGTTACTTCAGATCTCCGTCATTTATAAATCAGTTTGGAAAATTCTGTTTTTATTTGAAAGGTACAAAATCTTGTCATATCTTATTCCAGTACTATTTTATGGAATCATAAATGTAACAGATTTATTTAGGTACTCATATTGTTAGATTGTTACAACGATCGTGCTAGCGAAAAAAGGAATCCCTCGTTTAGGGGTTTCTTGTCTGCTCTGATGGAGGATTGAATAGGATTTGAACAGGCATCAACCTTAGCGATAAGTACGCGTGAACTTATTATGTTTTGGATGTTATTGACGTTTCCAAGCCATTTCTTTATGAATTCTATGGAAATAAAGTTATTGACTTTTGACTTTGAGATAAGTTATTAATAATAAGTGTTATTCATATTCCGGTCTATCAGACTTTTAGCCAGTCAGTTGCTTCATTACTTCCACCCCGACCCGGAGTAGTGTTGTTTTCTAGATAAATAATATTTAAGGGGGGTTCACGCGTTTTTTTTATCTCTTGACATTTAATGCGAATTCAGTCGTTTTAATTCGCTAGGAGTATTTGAAAAAGTACCAGGATTTTATGTTACTATTCTGTTGGAAAATACCTTGCTTTAGAGTTGCTTATTTCGATACGTACCGTCTAGAGTCAATTTTTTATATTACAATATTATTTATTACAGTCGCAGCGACAGCGGCGAGGCATTGTCTCCGGAGGAAGATAGGGGCGGTCTCCTGGGGGCGGTAGCGCGCGCGCTGCGCAACCCCGCCGCCGCTACCACCCCCGGACCCGCTCCCGCCACCCCCGCTACGCCGGCCACCCCCGCGCGCGATGACGACTGTTCGCGGCTCTCCGACGACAATGAAAACTCAGCAGATCTGCTCGATTCTGAGACTGAGCCTTGCTTCATCACTGATGCCGGTAAATACTTCTTCGATCTTCTAACTATCTATCTTTATCTTGGCAACTCAACAGTTGCACTGCTATGAGCCAAAATATATTGCTCTTTCTTTACGTCTCCTACAAAATACGTAGAGAACAATATACTGAGTAGAACTGTTGCCCAATTCTGCTCAAGTTGTCTTTTTTTTTTATGTCATGTTGGTGATAAACGAGTTGACGGCTCACCTGATGTTAAGTGGTAACCACCGCCCATGGACAACAGTAATACGACTCAAGTCCTCTCCACCAAAGTACGAGATGACTCAAGTCGCATTATGTTGCGTCCATCACCTCGAGACGGGGATGTTACGTCTCATGCGCCTGCAATTTCACCGGCGCCCACTCCATTCCACCGTAACACAGCAACACGAGTGCATCACTGCTTGGCGGCAGATTATCAGGTGTTGGTAGCGGTACTTCTCCGGGTGAACTTAGCACCTTCTATTGCTACTTTGGGTTGGTCCATTTGCCCCACGGGGGGCACGTGTTGGGATTCATAGGGTGACATGAGTCCCCCGTATGGGCTGATGATATTGTTGCCATTCGTGCTAGCGAAAAAAAAGGAAGCCCTTTTTGTGGTTTCCTGTCTGTTTTTCCCCATGGTGGGTCGGATAGGGTTTGAACAGGCGTCAAACTTAGCGATAAGTACGCGTGACCTTATGTTTTGAATATTATTGACGTTTCCAAGCCATTTCTCTATGAATTCTATGGAAATAAAGTTTTTGACTTTGACTTTGACTGTGAATTTCAGAATACGCGGAAGAATGGTGGTCGGGCGCGGGCGCGGGCGCGTGGAGTGGGGATGAGCTGTCACCCGAGCGAGACTCCTGCCCCGACATCGACAAAGGTTTTCGTCCGTTGCTTTTTATTAATAACTAGCTGCGCCCCGCGGTGAATAAGTCAACTCACGGCAACACTGCACTTTCCAGGATCAAAAGTAGCCAGTGTGTTAACCCAGCATATAAGCCACACATACACACACACACACACACACACACACACGCACACGCACACGCGCACGCACACACACACACACAAACCTTTGCTCTATTGTACTCTGTTATTTTTTTATTGTACCTACTATGTGCTGTGTACTGTGCTCTATGGAAAGTTTTTTCTGAATTTTATTATTATTATTATTATTATACTGAGATCCTGTTACCTTCCAGAGGCGGAATCGGCGTCAGCGTCAGAGCGCGAGTCCCTCCGCAACCTGTCGGCGGCCATCGCGCACCGGCAGCGCTCGGAGGCGGAGGACGAGCGCGGCTCGCTGATCGCGCGGGTCGCGGCGCTCGACGCGACGCTCTCCGAACTGTTGTCCGCGCTGCGGCTGGCCAGCGCCTCCCCCGCGCAGAACGAAGACCCTGACACAGTGAGATTGGCGCAGGCGCTCAGGTAAGCAGGGGTGGTACGAAAGTAGCAAAGTTAGTCCGTTCCGCCATCAAAATTACATAAAAAAAGGTAAATCTATTCTGGGCACGTAGTAGCAGTAGAGCTTGCCCGGGGAAGTACTGCCGCCAAGCAGTGATGCACTCGCGTTACTGTGTTCCCGTTTGAAAGGTGTGGTTGCCGGTCAAGTTACGGGCACACGAGACATTCCACCTTCACTTCTCAGAGCTACGGGCGCATATGATGCGACTTGGGTCTTCTTGTATCTAAGTAGGGGACGACTCAAGTCGCATGGTTATCACAAGAACACTAGGTGGTCCATCAGCTCGTTCCGTAACTTTATCACATAAAAAGCTTTAAACGTAACTATCCGGGCTTATGGGTAACTTATATATAATTGTATATTTTAATTTTATCTAACTTATGTATAATAAAGCCCAATAAAAAGCCTCAAGAACCGCTAGTGTTTATAAATCAAATCTAGTCTTTTACTTTAGTGTGATAGCATAACAAGGCCTGTATTATTTTGACATTCATTGTCCCAGTTTTCATCGATAATGTAATGGGTATCTAATATTATTTGCTTCTTTTTCATTTACAGTTCAATTCACTTATTGTACCATTGCTAACTGACATAAGGAGAGACGTTATCGAAAATAGTATTTATATTAGTTAGTTTTAGTAACTCAAAACCAGTTATATTATATATTTTTATTAAAACTATTTTTTCACGGCGTTTGTTGTGTCGATTCTATTGGTACCCACCAAAAACCAAAATCTGGTGACTGGTGACTGAAGTACACACCTTCACGTCTCAGGGTTACGGGCGCATACGATGCGACTTGGGTTGTGTTACACCTAGTAGGGGAGGATCCAGGTCGTATTGCTTGTTATGGGCAGGAGTTACCATTTAACACCAGTGCCATTTGCTATTTCCGTAACTTTGTCCAGAAAGAAAAAAATGTCCCAAAAATGAAGCCAATCTAATGAAAACCATTTTAATGCTGTCAAAATCTATCTTACTATACTTTGTCCGGTCACCAGCGGAATCGACGCAGACTACCCTCAATAGATTCACGTAGTAACATTGTACCGTCGCTCATTCCAGAGATAAGATAGACGTTACTGAAAAGAATGTAGCCGACGTAGTGGTCAAAAAGTTGGCAGAGCTCGACGCCAGCAAACACATGATGGAGCAGTACCGCCAGTCCGTAGAAGTGAGTCCCATTACCATACACACTAGCAATCAATATAGTTCACGTGTTTGTTTAACCAGAATGAAAGTCGACAGACTGACCACAGATTATCAAACTTCACTAGCGTCACGAGCACAGATTAAAAATTGAATTGTGGTATCGTTAAAAATTAAAATTCCAAGTGACCGAAGCAACTGCAACTTATTAAGGGAAGAGTCTGGTATCCTAACATCAGATGGACCATCTGCTCGTACGATATCTTAACTGTGGCAGCTATGCTTGACCTCATGGCTCAGTTGGTTGGATCAGCCTTGGTTGGTGAGCTGGAAGCTGTTGCTGCTGCCAGGGCCACCTGCAGACCACCCAAGTAGTACCCTCAGCTTACAGCAGCCATATCTGTTTGAGCTCGTTACATTTGTCTTTCAAAGCCCTCGGTGGTATCCAGGGCTTGCAAAAGCTTGTTTGTTAAAAATATATTTCATTCTGGTTCGACACATCACTTATCTCATGTCCTTTACTGTGTATTAGTATTTGTTACTGATCGTTCATTGTTAACTATAGTATTTTTTGTGCCGTTAACTGTTTTAATGTGAAACAGGTATTTACATCATTCAGGGCCTGCTTGGCGATCTCGAGTCAAGAATTAAACGTCAAGGTTAATATTGTTATATCATCACATCGGCTTATAGTTGCACTGGTGTCATCATGTTCTTACATCTACAATCTTCAATTAGATACTTAGTAGTATAGATTTAGTAAATTGTAATACTATTAAATATAAATAATAACATTTCATTCCCAACTAATTATAAAGCTATTTAAATAAGTTTGTTGTAGTCTGTGGCAGGCGTCTCAGTCAGTCTTGCATTTGAAATTATGTTTATTCATCTTCTCAAACACTATACAACTTCGCTTAGCCAGTGTTCTAGTTTTAATTCAGATTTTAAATAATTATCTAACTAGCTTTGATTAAATCTATTTTAGAGCGACTTTTACTATTTTGATCTTCTGTTTCATCTCTTGTAAATAAATCTCTTTGCAATTCTTATTTTACATATAAACTTCACACTTAACTAAAATTCTTTAATATCAAACTTATTTAATACCACTTTTTACTATCAGGGGTCCTGCCATTGATTGTATGATCATAATTATATAATTATTTTAGAAGTTATAGAACATAATGACTCCATATATCAGCTTTAGGTGCACAGTGCGTTCGCATTGGAACAAGCACTACATGTGAATAATCACTTTCATGTAAATAATCTGCGTAAAGTAAAATTATCTGTACAAAAATAAATTGAGATTAAATAATGTATGATTGAAACTGTCATTGTTGTTAATGATATTATATAAAATATACATACATATATAATAATATAATAACAGTGATTGAATAAATCAGGTAAATAACTCAAAACAGCTAAATAATCATGTAAATACCCGCAGTATAGCACGGTTACGGTCATTTATCACCAACTCGTATACAGGAACCAAGTTATCTGACCTTCTAAAAATATCCCGCATGGGCGGTTAGTTTTCTATAAATCTATCGAGAAAGTATCGGTAAGGACAAGTCGATCGCAAAATAAATATTTTGTAGAAAATAGGTAGAAAAAATATATATACGTTACGGTCTCGATACACTAAACTTCACAATTAATGTTTGCAGCTATTGATTTTCTTTTTTTAAATACCGCTGAGGTATGAACCTAGTACCAAAATTTTGTATACCTCGATCCGTTTCTGTCGCTTGCAAAGTTTATTCATTACTTTTAACAAGAAACATCGCTTGGTAACGCCCGCACTGTAATAGAAAGAAAGAAAATAGCATTTATTTGCAACAATTTATTATAATTCAAGGCTATACGAAAACAATAATAAACATAAAGAAACAACTAAATAATGACGTTTCTAACTAGCGGAAAAGAAAAGAGGTATTCGAATCCGATGCTGGATGGTCAGATGTGGTTCAACTGTTATTTGCCCTTGGATGTTCTTGACTCTTCTTCTCTTCAATTCTCATCAATAAGTTACTCAGTAAACTATGCTACCTGTCAGACTGCATCTCAACATTGAGATTGCGGTCAAATGGTAGTAGATTATAGTGAATAAAAATAATTACAATATTCATACGTCCATATTACGAGGCACATGGTTGATAGATTTCATGAACTAAAGTGTGGTCACAGGGTCAGATAACGCGGTCGAACTATTTTGTCGCATTTTGTATTTATTTTGTGGTTTCAGAAAATAATTTGCTAATGCACACATTCGTTTTCTAGACGCTCAAGAAGCAGCTACTGGAAAAAGGTGAAGAGGATGATCTAGAATTTCTTGAAGAGGTAAGTTTATTTTGTCAGCTGTGTGAGATAATTTAATAATAATATTTTATTTTTTTTGCAATTTTTTGTAATATTTGGTATTATTTTTGCAAATGCAATTGCCTAGTCTTTCTTTGCATACTAACACTAGTTATATAGAAGCCTTCCATCAGCTTTGTATTACATATAAGTATATCAAATCCACCAAAAAGGGCCTGTATGTTGCCTTCGATCCCACTAATGCCTCCCGAACAACTCCCGAAAAACTAAATTTATAATAATAATATTGGTGGACATTTCACACAGCGCCGTCTAGCCCCAAAGTAAGCTAAGCATAGCTTGTATCATGGAACCGGACAACTGATATAATTCTTTTTTGTAAAATATACATATTATATACATTTATACATGACATATAATACATACCCAGACACAGAACAAACATCTATATTCGTCATACAAATATTTGTCTTGGGTGGGAATCGAACCCACGACCAGCGTAGAAGGCAGAGTTACTACCAACTGAGCTAATGAGTCTTGATCCTTGAATCCATCGTTTGACAGGAGGTAGCGTCGTGGAGCGAGAGCGAGCGTCGTCAGCGGTACGAGGCGCTCGACGCGGCCGTCAACGCGCTGTCGGGCGCGCTGCCCGACCAGTGGCCGAGGCTGGACAACCTGCGCGCGCGCCTCGAGCGGCTCGCGTTCGCGCTGGTGGCGCCCCCGCACCCCGCCATCCGCGCCCAACACACCGCGCCCGCCCTGCACTCCACCGCGTGACGTCAACACTGAAACACTTGTGCGAGGGTAGTTATACATTTGTATTGCGCGATTCAATACATGTTTTGTGTGAGGAGTTATACACTTGTTTTGCGCAATTCGATACGTGCTTTTATAGCGTCTCAGTCACACTTATGTCTCAGGAATCTTTTTAATTAGTTTGGAAAATAATGATTCGTTAACTCTCATCATGTGGTAATAATTAGTACACGAGATGATTTGCACTCGTATTCGGATATTACATTAATATTCTTATGAATATGAATAGTTTAATAAATGGTAGTATATTATATAATACATAATATGGTTGTCCTTAGATGAACTTGTCTCATGAATGCCACGTAGTTTGACGATGAGCATCAATCATATTGACAGAACTGCGCGTCAAATCAATCGGCTCAGTCTGGGCTATCACTGAACAATAATAACTAATTAAATTTTAAATGTAAATTTCATTTATTTATTGGAGACTGAACTCCGAAAACGGACTATAGTTAGTAAATTTATTTCTAAACTGGGTTTGAATTTATTAAATCTGATGTAAGAAGTAAAGTAACACAAAATCTGTCGCAAATGCAACCTGTACCATTATGTAGGAATAAAAATAGTTTTAAAATGTTTGTCTAGTTTGTAAGTTCACACGGTACGCCCCGCAGGGGTGGGACTAATTACCGTCTGCCACCTTAGCGCTGAGTGCAGTGGCAAATGGTAATATTCCAGCGTACCCCCCTTTTTTTAAGGAGGCATTTCATGGTGGCAGACGGTAATAATTCCAGTTTATGGGAATCGCAGGTCGAGATTGATTAAATTTAGAAATAGGTTTCAATATTGTAATTCTGACGGTGTTGGAATAGTTTAATTACTTATTTACAATTGCTTTCTAACTAATTTAGAAATGGATTGTTGGAGATTCCGTCAATAAATGACTATAGAATTAAGTGTCGATTATGTTGTTGCTAATTAAAATATTTTCCATGTTTCACTTTATCAAAATGATGGCAGTACAAAATATTTAATTAATATTTTTGATTCTATTCTACCATTGTAAGCAGCCTTTTCATTAAATTTATGTATGCAATAAGATTTTTAGTCACTAAGCAATGTATTAACGTGGCTGCTATCTCTAGCTCGATAATCTTTGGCACATAAAATAAAAGTGGATCTTGTGAATTTCTTTAAATATTTACTGATATTGACAAGAATCGCGCTATTTCGGTTCCCATAGCTTTGTTTTAATTGTGAGTCTGAATGCCGCTGGTTAAAATGTTCACCTATTATCATTGAAATTATGGAGACACTATTTTCAGTATGAAAATGGTCATATCATCTTCCATTTTAAAATAAGCATAATTATAATAAGAAGAAATCAAATAATAAATATTAATGGACATTTCACACAGCGAAATCTAGCTCTAAACTAAGCATAGCCTATGGAAGCCATAGTACTATGGAAACCAGACAATCAATATATACTTTTTTATAAATACAGATAAACACCTAGACACAGAACAAACATCTATGTCGTCACACAAATGTTTGTCCTGGGTGGGAATCGAACCCACGACCTACAGCGCAGAAGGCATAGTTAATACCAACTGTTCTGTAAGGCCAATCAAATTAGTAGTATTGACACGACGCCAATAGTGTCCTTGTGTGACTTGCAATGTATTCAAGCATTAATAAACCGATAGCTTTATAATCTTTTTGAAATTGGTTATTGTCATTTTTATAAATAAGAAATGGACTGAAATGTACGATGGATCTCAAAACGTGCGGAATTGCGAAATGGTACGTAATGGAAAGGTTTTCATTTCTTACTTTGTTTAATTCTAAGTAAACCAAGCAATTTTAAAACTATTATTTTTCTTCATTCCTAGTGCATTTAACAAAACACTTGTTTTATTATTCTTGTCTTTATGGTCACACAATTTGAATGTATAAGAATAGTTAGTTTATAATATAAATTTAGCAAAATACGAGATGACATTAACTGATTGTTTTAGTGCCATCATTGCTTATTTTAACTATTATTAGTCGCAGATATAGTTTAGTTTATATATTTACTTTCACAGGAAATTATAAAGAAATCATTAAATTTGTTAATCGGAAACAGAAATATTTGTCATGATAATAATAATACAGGAATTATGTTCTTTAGTTATCATTGTAAAAAAACTGAGACAATGTTTCGGCTCTTTGACTGCAGTCATGTCCAGAAAGAAGCTAGCATTCAACCCTGATGAAAACTTATACATGGGCATTCAACCCTGATGAAAACTCGTATATGGAAGCTAGCATTCAACTCTGATGAAAACTAGATATACAAGCTTTAATCATGGTCGATGGCTGCCTTTTAAGCATAATTCCCGTATTATTCTTCATGTTGGTATTCATAGAAATATTTTTGTGATCTAGTCAAGTGACATTGACGATACTAAGTTCCAAAGTTCGACAGAATAATAAAATATAATTAAAAAGTATTTACTTAGGTGTCGGGAACTTTTAATTTCAAAAGTTCAAACCTTGCCATGCCGATAATAAATTGTCTCTAATAAATTATTATAGATGTTGCAAGCTAAGAAAATATTTACTAATGAGACTGAATAAGCATTCACGTTAAAATTTCTAAATTAATTCGTTAGTATTTTGTATGTTGAAGTTTCAGTAAAAATTGCATTAGTAAAAATATACCAATTTATTTTTTACTTATTACGTTCCAGTTATGTAAATTTAATGAAATGTACAACTTGTAAAGGAAAGACGCTTTCAATTTTATCTTATGATGGTCAAAATCAAAAACTTAAATGGAATCAGTTTACAGCCCATAATAAAGTTTGTTACAGATTTCTATTTTGAGCCTAGGCCACGTTTAAAATGAAGCTCGAAACAATATCGTTTCGGCCTTAATATTCCGAGTGTACTCCCACTCTCGACAAGGAAGATTGACTGGGCTGTATCTACCACACGAGGCCAAAATATTGTTTCACACATCTTATGGGCTGCGTCTTGCCTTTCAGTATCCATACTTTTAAGCGTTATCCATCCATTCAGCTTGCTTCAGGTGCTAACATTTTTAATCATTTGTATGCATGATATTAATAATGTTGTCCGGTCCAGTCAAACATAATGTACATGCCTTCATGGAATTTAATAATGTCAAATTATGTGATGTGAATATTATGTATAAATAAAATTAATGATTAATAATAATAATACATTTATTGTCTCTCACAAAAAAGGAAACACACATGTAAAATTAAAAGAAGATACAACATTTTAGTGAAAAGCCAGTTTTATGAGACTGGTGCTAGAGGTAGGATAGAAGCCTGTGTTACTAGTCACTCCATGGAAACACAAAAGCCTTAAAAAAGTAAGGTACCATAGGGATAACATAAAATAAAAATAAGATAGTAGAAAAAGACAATTGCATTGCAATGTTAGATAAAGATAGGCCAGATAAAAACTGAAATGAATTACAGACAGGTTGTGTGTGTTTGTGCGTGCGTGCGTGTGTGAATAAGTGTTTGATGTGCATGGGTCCGAACTGGAGTTAAAAACGGGATGAGGAAAGATAATTAGACATTTTTCAATAATAATACTGACCAAAAAACGTTGCGAAACTGATGCAAAATAAAAGTAGGCCTAATTGTTTCGACGGCAGTATGGTCCGAAGCGTGCGAGGCGTGGCCTGCGCAAACGCACACAGCGACGGGACGAGTAGCCTTCAGGTACGGTAGTGTTGTTGTGAGGGCGTTGATTGGTTGAACGCGTCGCGCTTCTATGACGACTGTTGACGGCGAAGTGATTACAATATTACTGTCACCTTCGCACACGAAATATTCCGTTCACACACTTAACAACACTTCCTATGCAATTCTGAGCTAATTTATCACTCGAATCTTTCGTACCTTTTACTTATTTAATTAGCCAGCAATAAGGACAAAACACGACCGTTCAAAACGGGGCGTCTGGGAAGGAAGGGGAGAGAGAGAGAGGGAGAGAATCTGAAATATTTTTATTCGGTTTTATTTTCTATAACCCTGGAGTTTTGACTAATTAAATGTGTCCATTTCATTGACGTAAAGCTAAATTAAGAGATTGCTCTAAAATCACTGATGTCTCTTTTAGTGAAATAAAAGGAAGGATGCAGTTTAGTTTCTATCTCACACCTTGGCATCATTTATCTATGATAAACCATATTTTTGATTGCCAAGAGATTCCACGCGTTAGTTTTGCCTGTAAGTCGTTTTTTGGTTAATTATGAACAAAAAAAAACACCATTCGACATCTGTGCTATATTTGGTAAACAAGAAGGGTATTAAGGTAAAAATAAATAAGATTTTAGTTTTATGATGACATTTATTTTACATACTTAAATATATATTTATCCAGATACGTTTTTCTATCTACAAATGTTTTGACTGATTTTGAGTCAGGCCTTGGCGCTTTTGTAAACTGAATCCATATTGAATATGAGATCTTTAAATTATATGCAAGAACTTAAAAAATGGATCGTACAATTCGGATTTCAGGTAAAAACAGTTATTATGCCTGCAAAACAATTATGATATACCCATTGGAAAACCGAATGCCTTTTCTTTACCCGTTACGAAAAGATATTTCTAACGCAATTATTAATTAAAATGAAACAGCAAAATAAGGGAAACAGCCTAAACGATTCAGTAATTAAATCTTTCTACACAAACTTATTTGAAAATTGCCCCCAATTCTAAACAGTGCATTTTTATAATGTACGGCTAAACTGCTATCCATCATAAATGTATATGAGAGAGAGAGAGAGAGAGAGTTAACAACATTCAACTAATTATTTTGTAAATGTACTGTAATAAGGTAAAACGCAGTGTATACAAAACTAAAACTGTATTTCACAATAATCAACTTGTAATTTGAAAATTAAGCTTAAAATTTAAAAAATTTAAAAGGTCCAGTTACTTTACAGAAAATATTTAATCATACCACCTAAACTATGTTAGATTAACAAAAACAGTAGAAAAATATTGCGTTACTTATATTATTATGCCCATTGAATTAACAACTGCTTTTTTCTTTGAATATAATAATATTCCCTTCTATTATTATAACAACAAAGCCCGTACAAACAAACTACGTTAAATACTGTCTCAGTAATGCTGTGTTCCAATAATATATGAACGGTTGATTCCATCCATCAGTACCAGGACATAAACTTTTTGAATAATGTTACCATGTTGATGGTACGATGAATGAAACCAACCGTGTGTATATTATAGAAATAATATAATTAGGTACAATAAATCTGGCATTCAAAGTTAAAATATACTGACTTCATCAAATCAAACCAGTCAAAAATTCAGTCGGTGAAATAGCGATTCCCGTTTGAAAAAATGGAATCTAACACACATATTTAAATGTTTGATTTCGGATGGCAGATTCACATTTCTGCAACCCAAGATAAATATTTGAAAAATCTCACAGTTAGGAACCCATCATGTGCTACAAACTCACTTATCGAGATGTCTTTCGGTCGTGTGAGAGCTTAGTATTCAGCGTGAAACTAAGAAGAGAATCATTTGATGTATAAATTAAGAATCAAGTGAGTAATCGAAATAGAGTTTTAAATATTTTGTTAACAAATACCCTGTGCATCATTAGGGATGTTCGCTTACACGGTGTTAATTTTTCATGACAAATGCTTCACATTTAAGACCTAATTAGACAATCCAATATTCAGTCTGACTCCTAATCTAGGATAGTGTAAAAACACTTATCTAAATCTGAAGAAAATTTTAATGAGAACTGAATAACACACTGGATAATGATTGTGAAATAAAACATATACATGATTTTTCTTTTTAGATTATTATAATATCCCAAAAAAAACTAAACTCCATTATATATTTTTTTTATGCTGAATAATAATATTTTTTATCTCATTTTTAGTATTTAGTGCTGTATGCAAGAATATAAACGTAGATTATATATACCAATAAAAAAAATAAAAGTAAAAAAAATATTGAAAAATTTGATCATACACTCACTCATTCAGCTCATAGTTGAGTTACTCCATTAATTTCTACCCGGTTTACCGAATCAAAGTAAAGCTTCCTCTTACACTTCGCGATAAATTCTTAAAACCCCAATTATGTAATAGCCTTTCAAGTGTAGATATTAAAATGAATTTGAACACAATAAAAAGAGCTTGTTTCCAACATTATGAAAGTTCCAAAAGAAAAAACTCACTTATAAAGTTCCAAATTAAGTAACCTTGAGTCGCATTTCGACGCTTATCATATGCAAATACTGACCCGAAAACGTTAACTCGTTTCAACTTGAACTAATCACCGATGTACCAGATTTCCAAGCCCAATGATCGAATATAACCTAAAATATATAAATATATCAGTCAGAGTGGGCTTTCAATTAGTTTCCCTAACTAAAATCGAAAAAACATCCCTCCTAACTACAGTAGAAAACAACATCCATCCATCTCCCAAACATCAAATCAGTCATGTCACCTCAATAATTTCCTATGATCCTTAAAAATTAATACAAATAGTGAATTTCACTTGTTCGATTACATGATAGTCTTCACAAATTAACAAATGTACAACAATCATGCAAAATGCATTTTAAAATCATGTGGAACTAGCTTGTATAGTGTTTATCTCATACATTTATTTAAATACAACTACTGCTTTACAATAAGGAATGAATGTTAAACATTTCTGTTATAAAACTTGAACAAAAAAGGTTAACCAAATTAATATTCGTAATAGCGAATGTACACATCAAATATTCAATGAAATTGTAAACTTATCCTATGCATCACTAAAAATAAATACAGTGACAGTTCTTGCAGTTCCAGTATCCAACTGCAATTTGTCAGTTGCATTGCAGTTGGAAATACCCACTTGGAGCTGAGGCGTTCGGACCCACCGATGACAGAGCAGCTAACTAGTAGTGTCTATTTTCTCGATCAACAAAAGTATGATTGTTTTATCATCTCCTGTATATCAAATTTAGTTACTTGATTTTTTTTAATCATTTTTGTGACTCTTCACATATGTATAGAAATAAAATAATAATCACCTACATAGCATATTTTACTAAGTATTTCCTTGCAAATCAAAAGGTATTTCATCTGAACAATTTGATTTCACAATTTTATACAAAGAAGTATTCCTTTGTCATAATTTTTACTTTACGTAGTTCATATTACTGAGAACTCCGAACAAACTTTGTTCGCAGGACAAGGAGTATCAGCAAAAATCGCTCAGCGATGCTTTACTATCAGGCAATTCGGAATACTAAAGGACATTTCATATAAAAGGTCCTGACTGACTGTGACGCTATTTTCTACACTAAGGAGATATAGCAGTATGGATTTACGTTAGTAGTAACTAACTTTAAAAAAACTTTTAACTTTAAAATTAAAAAAAAAGCGGCGTTATAGTAATAACGCCGCTTTTTTTTTAATCAATAAGTTCCGGAACGAGCAGATGGCCCACCTGTTGTTAAGTGGTAACCTCAGCCCGTAACAAACAATACGGCTTCGCTCCCCTACTTAGTAGAACAAGACTCAAGTTGTGAAGATGGAATGTCTCATGTGAAGGTTATTTCACCGGCAACCACACTTTTTCAAACCGGAACACAGCAACGCGGAAGCATTACTGCTTGGCGGCAGAAATAAGTGTGATGGCAGTACTTCCCAGGACGAACATGGCATAAGATCCACAGTTCTTTAGTGAAACTGATTTTACTATATCAATTTGCTCCTGCTAGCCATCAGCGGTGGGCCAGCGGCTCAGGCGCCCACGCACACGCACACAGGGGCAACACATACTATATACACATCCACATTTGAAATAAAAACTGTCTGTATATATACAGTAGCTTAGATTAATAATTAATAATTTATAACAATTATTGTAAGTGATAATTTAAATGTAATCTATGTATTTAGATATAACTCAACTGAGATATAGTTAATCCAAGACAATTCCTTTATAAATCTAGAACATAAAACGTAAGGCAAATTGATTGTTATAAAAAGGTTCTATGTATCTAGATTCATACTTGATTAATTTTATTTAAGCAATAATTACATAATCTATTCACTAATCAGGTTAGTGCGCATCGACTCCCATACGGTAGTCTTTTGCATAACACAATCTATTACCAATTAAAACACAATAAACATTGCCTACATTCTTGTAGGGGTAGAGAGGGGTAGGTAGAGAAAAAAAAACATATTTATCACGACATGTACTCACGTCCTGCCTTTCAAATGTATTAAATATGCCAAGACAATACTTAAAGGCGTCTCAGACCGATCACACGCGAGAAAGTTCAACTTCCCATCTTCATTCGCTTCCCTCGTTTTTATACACATAAATACCAAAGATTAACACTCACATCTTGACGACCATAAACCCTCTCGCAATGATCCAAAGGATCCAAAGGATAGGATTCATTTAGGATTCTGCGAGAAATTCAATGCACAAAGCGGACCCAAAAGACTATACAGTTGAGAAGCTCGACGCACAATGCTCCCGAATGAATCAAATTGAAGAGTCTAAGCCCTTGATTCTATGTACAATGTAAATTATAAAGGTGGTGCGTGTAAGTGGAGAGGTAGAGGCGACAATAGTCTCTGCCAACATGACCAAACGACAGACACGACTAAACCCTTGATTATATGTACATAGAGTATATCATCTAGAGCCCGTTCCACGAAAGAAGTCTCCTGGCTGTGGCACTAGTATCTACGCAAAGGCGAAATTTCAGTTCAGCTTTACGTTAGTTCCTTTAACTGCCGCCGGACTTATTTCTTAGAACGGAAGTAACGTTGCAACCGGATATGTGGCGCATTTCCGTTCCTAGTCGAACTATCATCGATCTCATTGATTCTATGTACACTTGACGACTATATCCGATCACGTGTAGCCGCTTACGTCTAAGTGTGAGACGGCACTCGTCCCCGCGGGCCACGTGGCGTCCTCAATCCAAGAATTGGAATGAAACGCTACCGCGGCACGCTCTACAAGTCACAATCACCGTTAATTGAATATAAATTCTAGAGAACATTTACGCTCACGTCTAAGTAGAGAGGTAGAGCCGGTGGTAATCGTTCGCGCCGAAGGCCGCGTTGCACTTGGGACACTTGCGCTGTCGAGTCTCGTACCGCGTGCGCAGGCAGTCCCAGCAGAACACGTGGAAACACTTCGTCAGCACCGCGTCTTTGCGTTTCACCTGAATTTATAACAAGTTTATATATCCTACTCAATGATACTATATATTAGGCAGCCATACAAAATTTGTAAAAGTGTAAAGTCGCTCCTATATATCTAATATGTACAGGCGACTGATTCGCTGTCTTGAATGAATGAAGATTCTTTATTGTACACCAGTAAAATACAGTACAAACGTTAAAACTACTTGAAATATATGTACAATGGACGGTCTTAACGCTAAAAAGCGATCTCTTCCAGACAACTTTTGGATGGAACCTCTGTCTTTTGTTTTGTCTGTTTTCAACTAAATTCAAACTTGTCTAGTGAAAAAAAAGCTAGCCAGTCGCTAGTACACGTAGTAAAGGCATAGCCCACCTATACCTTATATGCAAAAGAAAAAATGTGTGAATTCATTTTAGTTTCATGGCAACATAATCACCATTACTATTATTATAATAGGAAACGTACCTTGCACGACGGACACGTAAGGGTCTCCTTGTATTCCCGTATCTCTTCTAGAAGCACCTCATCCATACTGCTGCCAGCCTGCTCCATCTTCTTCATCCTTTCTGCCTTGCGACGCAGTATCGCCAGCTCTTCCTATAACACACAACCGAAAACAATCAGTTACTGTCCGTCTGAAACGACTACAATTAATCACTAAAATGGAAACAACAATTTTCAATAAATAAAATTTTACTTACTGCCCCCACACCGTGATACATTATCTAAATATAAAGCAAAATTACCAAACGTATCGCTATCTCTTTCCCATTCAACAGAAATGGTCAATAAAGTAGGGACTGCAATCATGATCAACAAAATATGGACAGCAATGGTGCCAATTCTGCCATACAAAACTAAGCTTTAACTAAACGGTAACCATCTCTTACTGTTCTAAAAACGAAACCTGACTGTCGAATTTAGTTTGATGTTAACGAAATAAATGTGACACCAATATGTTGTTTTATTAGATTTATAGTTAGTATGACAAAGTAAGGAGGGCCCACACTTACGTGCAATCTTTTAGTCTTGTACGCTTCCGCTTCCAAAGCGCTTGTCTTCTCGGCGACAACCTGCTGCGCTTCTTTCATTTGGGCGTGGTATTTTTCTGAAATATTCGAAGAACTTGTGTAAAATTATAGTTTTATTTGGACTACTCCTTACTCACAGCTAATAGCTGTTTACTGTTCACGGAGTCGAGCTAATGTGAAAATATTAAACCTCGCGTGACATTTTTCGACATTTGTGATACCCACTACTACTAATCGTGTTCTGGCTCTCACGAACCAGTGTGGTGAAAGGAAGTGCCTTCAAAGAAGCTCTATTCGTGCACTTAATGCATTCCCATTACTGTGATTTGGTTTGAAAAGTGTGCTTATCGGTGAAATTACAGGCACTTGAGACATTCCACTTTCACGTCTCGGAGTTACGGGTGCATACGGCTCGACTTGGATCTTGTTCTACCCAAGTCGTATTGCTTGTTATGTATCTGCTCGTTCAGTTTTATCATATAAAAATAGTCGCATGAGAACCGACACCATTGGCTAACTATATGACGGTAGCACATTGTACGTGAGTATAAATGACTACTATTACCTAGATGCAGTTTGAGATCTGCGGCGGACTGCGCGGACTCGATGGCCTTCCGCTTGTGCATCTCCATCGCTTGCTGTCGCAGCAGCAGCTCCTTCTCGACTGCCGAGAGTGTAGTTTGCAGCAATCTCTCTTTCTCCTCCAGCCTTCTGGCCACCGCGCCCGTCGTTTCTATCTGCTGGTCGCGGGTAAGCACCTGGTGATTAGATCACATTAACAGAAAAATACACTAGTCTAGGTGCTAACCTGAAGTGCAATAGGCCCTGAAGGGTCTCCTCACTTTCGGATGGTTGGAGCAATAGTTGTGTTGCTGTTGTAATGGGTAGGTGATACCGCTTAATCACATTAACTCCAAAATACACTGACCAGGTGCTAACCCAAAGTGCAAGGAAGTGGCTCTTGCGGATTCTAGTGGGTCTTCCCACTTTAATGCAGGAGGGTCCTGGTGGGTCTTCTACGGGAGGGTCCTGGTGGGTCTTCCCACTTAATTCCATAGTTGTGTTGCGGTTATGGATAGGTCACATCGTCGGTGAAATCGTAATTAAAATATTCGACAGACATTACCAGATAACGTGTTTCAGATCGAATCACTAGTTACTCTGGTAAGTTACATATTCATGTTTACTTTTATAAGTAGACCTCATCATGGTTAGTAAAAAAGTTTCTTAATTATCACACAGGATGTGCTTTTCTCAACGTTCTGTGAGTGAGAATAAGTCCTATTTCATTTTTAAGCGTCACGTTACATTTACACATATTTCTGACACACTACATGATAGAGTAAACGTAAATAATCTCTTTCTTGTTATATTGTGTCGACGCTGCATCCAATCAAACCCATTTAGACCAATATTTATTTCGCAGTCACTATCACTTTCTGTGCATGCATGACCAATTTACATGTCGCAGGGAAAATGTTGATCAAATCTCTAAAGATGTTAATATCGACTCTGTGGGGTGATTTTTCTAAACAAAGTAACTGATTTGATCACATCCCTTAACTGTTTACACACATATAGAGAGATACTTCTGAGTAAAAACCATTACATATGTAAAAATTACCTGTTCTTGCAACAGTTGCTTCTCTTCCCTCAGCAGTTTGTGAAGGGAATTGGCCTTTATTCTCTCGGACATAAGTTTGAAGTTCGCATCGTCTTTCTCCCGCAGTTGTTGTATGAGCCGCGAGTTCTGCTCTTGCATGTCTTCGAACGCCTGTCCGGTCACCTCCATCTCGTTGAGAAGGGCCTCTTCTTCCTTATATAGAATTTGAGATCATATTTTAGTTCACCGTTGCAGAAATATCGCTTCATTTTTTTCTTCTTCAGAATAGGGCTTTGAATGACAAATGTAAATAACAAATGGTTTTATCTTTACTAAGCTTTATGCGAAAACTGCGTCAAACTAGAAATCAGGATGGTAATATGTATTATATCTCTATTGGTCATAAGCGGTTAACAAATTTGAAAGAAACTATTACAGAAGCTTGCCGCACGCTTTCACCTATTTCATCTGTAAAAGATGGTGAAGTGAGACTGGCCAAGAATTTAAGGCCACATTTCAATGTTTATTCGTTTTGTTTATTGTTTGTTTTATTTATTGTTTTTTTTCACTCCTGACTGTGACGCCTTTAACTACATAACACCTAACGGTAAGCTTCTATTAAGCAGTTAATGAGCTATGTAGCTTAATTCAGTCCATCGAAAAATTGCCTGGAGACTGCTTCAAGCAATAAGGTTGCGCATTGCATGCCACATTTATTGTTACTCCTTTTTACCTTGTTTATTTGTAAATTGTGTGCTGTACAATAAAGAGTTTTCAAGCTTCTATTAATATATAATTTAAAAAAAAAAAAGTTTTTTTTTTTTTAATATTAACTTCTATCTATGTAACTTATAATGAATGAATGATAATAATAATAATAATTTATTTCAGGCTACTTAGTATTAAATACATTGGCCCATATAAATGTATACCTTAGTGACTAACATACATATAATAACTTAAGACAAAATACAAATGAAAGGGATTTTACTTCTTAGCCGCTTCCCAAAAGCAAGCCCAAAGCGTAAACGATCCCAGCAGGCCAAAATCCTGGATCAAGGATCAGCTCAATGATGAAAGCTATACGGTGTAGTCGATATATGTGTAGTACCTGTGAGCCGGCGAAGGGTCTGCAGAAGCCGTGCAGCGGGTCGGCGCTGGGCCGCGCGCACGACAGCTGCTTCTGCAGCTCGTACTTCTGCTCCTCGAGCTGTTTGATTTTGCGCAGAGCGTCCTCGTCCGCTACGCGACGTTCTCTTTTACACTCCTGTAAACAATATGCACTCCTGTAATCAATATGTACACTCCTGTAATCAATACGTACACTCCTGTAATCAATATGTACGCTCCTGTAATCAATATGTACGCTCCTGTAATGAATGGAGTATTTGTTTACATAAAAGCCACAAACGAAGCGAGATCCGAGACTACAGGAGCTCATCAGATTCCAGCTAGAAAGGTGTGGTTGCCGGTGTTATTACAAGCACATTAGACGTAGCACCGACACGTCTCAGTTACGGGTGCAATACAATGCGACTTTGGTCTTGTCGTACCTAGTAGGAGAGGACCCAAGTCGCCCATAACAACCATTATGGGCAGAGTTTACCACTTAACACCAGGTAGGCCGTTGGCTTGTTCAGTAACTGTCAAAAAAGTCTGGGCAATTACATTGCATATTATTGTCATTATATGTTATTTACGTATGGATTACCTGCGCCATCTTGGCCTTTTGCCGGTGCTCGTCGAGCTCCTGGCGCGCCTTGCGCTCGGCGGCCATCAGCTGTACCTTGTCGCGCTGCTCCTTGCTCACTCCCTTGTACATGTCCAGCAGGAGTTTCAGCTCCTTCTGCTCGTTCACAGCCTTCCTGCAACACGGGCCGCGAAGACGAATTTAAACTGACATTTTTGAACAACATGGGAACAGTTTTATTTATTTAATTTATCTTACAATATTCTCTTACACCAATCGTGATTAGAAAAGTGGCGCCGTTTTTTAAAGCCGCCAGCCGTTTTGTAACAACTGACAAAGTCAAAGTCAAAAACGTTATTTTTCATAGAATTCATAAAGAAAAAGTTTTGAAACGTCAATAATATTCAAAATATACGGTCACGCGTACTTATCGCAAAGTTTGACGCCTGTTCAAACCCTATCCGACCCTCCAAGAGGTAGAACAGCCAAGAAACCCTAGAAGGCTCATCCTTTTTTTCGCGAGTACGATACTTGAGACAAATAAATAAATAAAAGCCATCTGACTATATATATTTGCGAAATATACACAGAATATGGTTAATTTTTAACAATTTGTAACATTGATTTTTGTTGTGTGTCTGGGTGTTAATATGTATTATATGTATGTATTTACAAAAGAAAAGTATATAAGTTATGTATATCAGTTGTCTGATTCCCAAGCTATGCTTAGCTTACTTTGGGGCTAGATGACGCTGTGTGAAATGTCCACCAATATTTATATATATTTCATTAATATTGTGTACTCACTTGATCTGCTGCTTGAGATCTTTGATAAGCTGGTCTTGCTCCTGCATCTTGGCGCGCGCGTGCTCCTTAGCGGCCGCGGAACAACTCTCAGTTTGGGCGACCTCACCGCTCTGTAATTTGTTATTTAAGACCTTATTGTGGCACCTGGAATCTTAATGGATAAATGATCGTATAGATAGATGACCTGTGTCACAGGTTGAACCTATTTCAGGCACCAGTCTCTCGCAAAGCAGTTTAAAAATACTTTTAAATATGCATTTTCTTGTACTTACCTGCCTGTTTTTAAAAGAAAAATACTTTGATGTATTATAATTGAAATGAAATGAAATTTATAATTATATTGGTGGACAATTCACACAGCGTCATCTAGCCCCAAACTAAGTGTACTATGGGAACCAGACAACTGATAGAATACATATATACTTTTTTTGTAAATACATACATATAATACATATTGACACCCAGACACACATCATCTATATTCGTCACACAAATGTTTGTCCTGGGTGGTAATCGAACCCACGACCTACAGCGCAGAAGGCAGAGTTACTACCAACTGAGGTGTGAGGCTAGTCAATTATTATTATACAATGTTTACACACCTCAGGATCCGGTTCTTCCTTCTTGATGGCGAGAGGTTTCTCGTCGGCCGGGTCGCCGGGCGGCGCCGCCGGGCCTCCGCCCCCGCCTCCGCAGCCGCCGCGAGCCGTAGCCTCCTCGGCCTCCTTACGAGCCTACACACAACATTGCTTTCAGACTACCTACCCACATCGTGGTATTATATCTAATGTATAATATAATTTTATAATTTAAGGTAGGTATATCCAATATTGATAAATATAACTTTGCGTTTTAACGCTCTGATGCGATTGATGATTGGGACTGTACCTCGTAAGGGAAGTAACAAATAAAAGCAACCCTTAAGGTACCTTGTTCAACTCCTGGCTGGTGTCCTTGTATTTCCTCTTGTACCTGTGCACCTCCCCCTTGAGCTGTTGGTTGTGGTTCTGCAGGGAGGTGATCAAGTGCCGCATCTCCCTGTTGATGGGTCCGGTCTGCTCGTTGGCGGCGAGGTTCTGCTCGAACTCGATGCGCAGCATTTCGTACTCCTTCCTCAGTTGGCCGAGCACGTCCTCCAGTTGGATCATTTCGGCGCGGAGGGCTTTTTGGCGGGAAAGCTCTTCGCTCTGGAAATATAATAATAATAAATATTAGTGGACATTTCACACATCGCCATCTAGCCCCAGAGTAAGCTAAGCATAACTTGTATAATGGGAGGGATAGACAACGGATATAATGCTTAATTTTTTTTTTCGTAAATACATACATATAATACATACTGACATCTAGACACAGAACAAACATCAATGTTCGTCACATAAATGTTTGTCCTGGGTGGGAATCGAACCCACGACCTACAGCCCAGAAGGCAGGGTTACTAGCAACTGAGCTGTGTTGCCAGTAGTCGAGGATTTCACTCTGGCAAGTCGATTCCGGTGATGTAAGCGCTGATGGCGCCATCAGCGCTCTCGTCCATATCTCAATATATAAATCAATGTTTGTTTGTTTGTTGGTTGGTTCACATCTAATGCCATACCAAATAGTTAAACTAGTCTGTCGCACCATAATCGTGTATTGACACCAAGAGCAAACGTATGGCAGCCTACTTATTAAATATACATACATTTTTGCATACATAAAATCACGCCTGTTTCCCGGAGGGGTAGGCAGAGATCGCGGTTTTCCACCTGCTACGATCCTGCCATACCTCCTTAGCTTCATCCACTCTCATCACATTCTTCATGCATGCTCGGCAGTTAGGGTACTCTTGACCTGGCCTTTTTCCAAAATGGAAATATATAAAAGCTTGTAAAAATTCACCTCCATAATCTCAATCTGCCTCATGTGAAGGTTCTTAGAGTTCTGCAGCTGGAGGCGCGTCTCATCAAGCGCAGTCTTCATCTGCATCGACTCATTGTACAGCATCGAGAACTGACTCTGCAGGCATTTGTACTCGGTGGTTTCCACTATCACAGATTCAGGCAGCTGACGAATCTGAAATAATCATAAAGTGCTTTAATATTTTGTTATGCGACTCCTTGGCATCAGGAATACAAGGAATACATACAAAAAATGTAAAGAACGCATCATCAAACTATCGTCAAAAGAGCACTACAGTAAATGAAGGAAATAGATAATACTCACATCCATCTTAAGCTTCTCAACTTCCTTAAGAGTGTCCCTATGTTGTCGATGCAAGCGGTCCAACTCTGCGAGACGGTTGTTGGCTAGCTCCCTCTGTTCTTCCAATTCAGCAGCAATGTCCTCTAACTTTGCTGCGGCTATAGCACTCCCCCCGTGGGTAGTAGACGTGGCTGGTCCTGTGTTAGTAGCAGTTGCACCAGATTGGTGAAGACTTTTCAGCTTCTCAATAGCTTCAGCCAAATGGTTTTCCAATTTGTCGTTTCGGGAACGTACCTGTGTAAAAGATGAGAAAGATTAATGTAGAAAATTAACAATTGGACATGCAGGCTAAATAGTTAACTCGAAGCAATAGAAAAAACTACCTCCAACAAGTTATACAAGAAATTGACAGACTGGTTCTGCGCTGACCTGTCTTCACTACTAGTGAATACTTACACCCTTGGCTACCCGACCTCGCATGTTTGGTTACTAAACAAACTAAAACTTATTTATTTGCTTCTTGAGTTTGGCTGTGTCCTGGCTTCAGTTCTAAAGTATACATGATTTTTTCGCCAAGAATAAAACTGGATCCAATAATACATTACCTCAAATAATTTATGCTGGGTGTCATCAATCTCTTTCTTGACTTCAGCTGTGACATTCATAGCGAGTTCTAGATAATACTTTCCCTTTGTCTCTTAGAAGCAAACGGCATCCAGTAATACATTACCTTCAATAACTCATACTGGAGGTCGTCTATTTGATTCTTGAGCTCGGCGTTCTCTGTGTCGCGGCTATTGACGGCGTCCTGCAAGTGCGCGACACGCAACGTCATCGCGTGGTGGGATTCATGGAGCCGCGTGCACATCCCTTGAAGGCGGATGTTCTCGACTGTGACCTCTTCGTTAGTGGCGCGGATTATATCCTCCAGTGACGGGGCTGGGCCGCCTTCTGACCGTAAATCAAAAACTAAATTATTACAACACAAGCAGTAATAGTAGAATATTGATTTAATTGACATCACAGCTCAGTTGGTAGTAACCCTGCCTTCTACGCTGTAGGTTGTGAGTTCGGTAGCCACCCAGGACAAACATTTGTGTGACGAACATAGATGTTTGTTCTGTGTCTAGGTGTTGATATGTATTATATACTAGCTGTGCCCCGCGGTGTTACCCGCGGTGAATAAGTAATCCCACGGGAACACTGCACTTTTCTGGGATCAAAGTAGCCTATGTGTTAAGCCAGGATATAAGCTATCTTGGTACCAAATTTCATCCAAATCCATTCAGCCGTTTGAGCGTGAAAGAGTAACAAACATCCATACAAATTTTCACGTTTCGCGGCTCTCAGCGCGCTTTATATAGCCACGGACGCTCAGGCGCGAGGCGTGTAGTACGTACTCTGTACGTTAAAAATGTTCGCCGTGATTCTTTAAATTGACATAACTTTTTTATTTATGAACCGATTGACATGAAATAAACACTAAATGTTAAGTGAAGCTTACTACAATATATTAGTGAAAACCGTATCTAAATCGAATAAGCCGTTTCTGATATTAGCGTGCACAAACACACAGACAAACAGACAAACAGACAAAAAAAAATTTAATTACAATTACGGGTTCAGCATCGATATAATAACAACCCCTGCTACTTTTTTTTTATATATTTCCATTGTACAGACACCACTTTTCTACAATTTTATTATATGTATAGATTATGTATGTATGTATATCATTTTAAAAAGTATTTAAGTATTATATCAGTTATATCAGTATTATATCATCAGTTGTCTGGTTCCCATGATACAAGTGTGAAATGTCCACCAATATATATTTATTTATTTATAATAGTAGCACATCCAAATCTGCAAATCACAACATACTGAGTGCAATCAGTTCTTTAAACACTATGAATTGGACAATACCTTCTCCTTCCCCCTTGATGGCCCTCCATATCTTGTCATTCCTCTGCTGAAGCCGGTCAAACGCTTGCAACACCTTTGCAACGGCACGCTTGCTTACTTGCACGCGGTTGGCTAGCTGTGCATCCAATTCCTCCTTGTCCCAGGTGGACAGCTGCATCAGGAATGATGTTGTGGCTTCATTCTCATCTGAGTAACAAAGGACACAAATGTTTAGTTACTACTACCACAACTTCAGACATGTGGTATCAGAAAGAAGGCGTTTTATTATAGGTCTATATATTTAACGCTGGAAACATGTTATGGGTCCGCTAGAAGGTGACATCGGTGTATGTATTGGGACCAAATCAGTGACGTTTTGGAGAAAAAAAAATCCTCAACAGGGTTCAACAGCTACAATCAAATCAATTGAGCTATCTAAAGACCGTCTGCAACAATCTAGAATAGCTGAACTGGTCGAATTCACTAACAGGTGGAATTGTATCCAAAACTCTGACGGCACTGCCTCGCTGAATGGCAAATAATAGTATTAGTTGTTAGCTGAGAATGTCGTGGCCCAGTGGTACAAACCCGAATTTCAATCTGCAAGGTGTCTGGCTTAAATCCAGGCATGCACCAATTAGTTATTTCACTAGATAAAATTTGTCTGCAATACCATCTTCTCCAGATGGAAGAATGAAGCAGACATTGTGGGAAATAGGCATGTCGTAGAACCAAACCTTCAAAGACATTTGTCAAATGCATGAAAGGAGCCTTTGAAGCGCTTCAATCCTTACACAACACTGGTTTGAGAGAGCCAGAGACACAATTAGTAATAGCACTAGTAGGAATAGTAGTATACAGTATAGTATAATAGTAGTAGTAATAGTGGACAGCTGACTTGAACACAAAATATATGGGAGCTAACAGGCAATTACATATAAGCGACGGGTATGAGCTACAGAATTACTTGGTTGACAATAATGTCATCAAACCACAATTCATACTGCTTTATTTGCAGTTTGTACAACTGCATCATAATTATTTAGCTCTATTTACACATATGAACACTTGTGTATGTCAAATTTACATTACGGAGCCAATATTATGACTAGAAACAGAAAAAATGCAAGTAGGTACATTATAAACAACTAATGACAAAAAGTATAAGTGATATATAATTTAGTGTCAAAAAAATGTGTAATTTTTTTTCTGCAGACCACACTGTACACGACTCACTGTATAACATTGCATTTAATACAGTGAGTGAAAGAAATATATTAAAATAAAGAGGCAATGTTAAAAATCTATTATAATCAAGACTCGATTCATGCTTCAGTCATATTTTTACTATTCTGTAATTTCAGTGCAGGTTCAAAGTGTGTTTGTTAGGTTTGTCCCTCTTACAACAAACAATGGATCAATGTGAGTTTTTTAGCCAGAGAGTTATCAAATGCTACCTTTTAATTTTCTCCTTGTAAAATGCAGTTCTCCTGTGGGGTAGATGGAAAGAACCACAGGAGCAAAGCAGCGAATAAAAAGTTTATTATTAAATAAATGAGCTTACTTTTATTTTCAGACTCATCAGCAGTCTCCGCGTCAAATCTCTGCAGGAGCACTCTGATATCTTCATTCAGCAAGTTCCAGTAGCGGTTCACAACGCACAGCACCGCATCATCCTGAGTTTGCCGCTTTTCCAGTTGCTCAATGCGAGCACGGAGTTCTGCTTCACATCTGTGACGCTGCTCTATACGCTGTAAAGGACAGTTATGACTTTGAGTATGTTGTATTCTACTACTGTATTAGCCTTCTGTGTGCCTCTGTGATGGGACAAGTTACCTAAGTAATGTGCGTACTTATAATGTGGCATATCCCACACAATAATAACATGCCCAAAAAGGTGTCATATTAAGTATTATAGTAAATAAAAGAATGTAATTTGTAATATTACATACAACTTACTAACATACTATAAAAAGAATAATTTTTCTACAGCACTTTTAGTCACTTTCTGTTAAGTTAATAATAGAACTTTTAAAGATTATGATGCACCAAAACAGTCTACCAAAGCTACAAAATATCTTCATAAAGAAAGAAGATCTCATGGTCTCATGGTCATCACCCCAGACTAAGGTAGACTAATACCCTGCAAAAACTCTCGCTTCATGTCATTTCCTTAGTAACCTAGATGACAGAGTAATTCACAATTGTAATCTGCTACCAGATGACATAGTTTCTGCTACCTACTTCTGTGGATGCTTTCAAAAACAAACTCTGTAACAGGCTATAAACTACTAAAACAGGCTTTAAAAGAGAATAAATGTCAATTCAACTTAAACCATAATAAAATACATAAAAAACTTTTTGAAAACTCACGATTTTTTATGATGAGCACACACTTATACTATACTGAATTAGAATTATTGTAGATGGCATTGAGGCATGATTAATTACACAGATAGAAAGTGAAAAGTTCGCCTCGGCTGGAAACATGCTTATATCTACGGTTCTAGGCAGGATTGCTACAATTTAGCTACAGATGTGATTAACTTAACCGATGAAGAAAGATATTAGTGAGGACCATCATATAAGTCATAACTACCAGAGTTACACAGGAATACATTATCAGCATATACCAGCTGCTCTATATTTGATAGAAAATGTAATTGTGTAGTAAGTTTGTACTAATGCAAATGTAGATTGTCTGTATTATTAATTTAAAAATAATCTTTATAAAAGTTGTTGAGGGTATCTTGACCTAGAGTAAAAATTTAGGTAAAAGATGTATGGTAACCATTAATATACTTTTTCTTCTTCTTAGTTTGATGGCTTCAGAGGCTATTTGTGCCTACCAGTCGGCCGATGACTGTGATAGTGTTATATTTAACACAGGAGATTGAAATTTTGACAAATAAATATGATAAAAATAAATTTGTTCAGGTGTTCAGTATTTGTAAACTAATTTATAGTTAAGTGTTGGCACTAAAGTTTACTATGTTACCAATTCAGATGTAACTATCCTATTATACCTTTAGTTTCTCAATTATCAAGACAATATGTTACACCTATCATTTGTAAGAGGGTCAAGAGCACTGGAAACGAGGACAATAAACATCATAGCAATTACAAAAATGACATTGGATTGTTTCAATGCAGAGAAACAGCTGATTGTGACATGTGACGAAATACACTCATGGAAGCCGAAATACATGTAAGAACGACGATGCAGTTACCTGGGCGAGTTTCTTGTTCTGGAATTGGAGGACTTTGATGTCCATTTCCTCTAGGGTGGAAACTGGACCTATTAGGTGTGGTTCGAAGTGAACCTTCTTGATCGGCGGTTGAGCAGTTCCATTGCCACTATCATCAACCGTGCGCTTGGACATTTTCACCTAAAACAAAACAGTTGTACAACGAAAAAACAGTGAAATGCTATTTACAAAATGCCTTTACGAAAAAGCATCGACGTTATTGATTTAGGTTACCCTTACAAATAGTAAAGGAGGCAAAACGAGAAGATCGTGAACGACCGCTTCTACTTTTCGGTTGAGTCGGATTATACATACCTGGCTCACCTGCTTGTCAAGAATTTAGTTTTCAATCCCAAATAGAGATTGTAGGTTATTTCCATCTAAAAAACATAACATTTTTCAAATTATTTATTGTATTTGGAAACCCGTAATAACGTAGCTAACAAAATGCTCTATTTCAATTTTGCTCTGTCTTTGTGCTTGTGCAGCTATAGCAGTAGCAGCCAGTGTTGCCAACTCAAGGTTAGTTAGTCTATGTAGCCAAAACTAAGTGAAGTAGGCTGGTCATCCGTTTTTTTCATTAAACGCTTGAATCTAAAAGATAGCATCAAAAGATTAATAATTTAAATGGAAATATGACTAATTCTTATTTTTTTATATCATGAAAACTAATGTCACAATTTTTGGGCACCACGTATCCCACAAGTAAAAGAAATCTCCCAACTTGGCAACACAGGCCAAAGTAAGAAGAGTAAGAAGCATAAAGCCAGCCCAGGGATGAACGATGAAAACTCAAAAAATCATTGATATTCGTCTATATAATAGTATAGTCATAAAGATTATGATTTGCCGGAACCGATTGACTAAAAATGTTGCGTTTGATTATTAACATACACGTAATAATAAATATATATCTTGTGCTGTTTATTTTGGTAGGAACCAATTGAACCATGTCTTATAAAAAAATTACATATAATAGACAATTTTAAGTAAAAATAAATCCGATAATTTTCTAATAAATATATTTTATTAAAATATTACTATTATTTCACTATGTTTAAAATTTTCATAAACATTGTTGTTCTCAAGATTAAAGTTTTTATGGAGGTAATCATACATAGATTATAAATAAATAGTGATGTTAAGGTATTCCGGCTAAATACCATAACCAAATACACATGCAAATTAAAATTCATTATTACCTCAAAAAATGTTAAGAGTAATCTGTTAAAAAAGTTCTTAGCCCGGCCCTGCGTCAATCCGCGCGGCGCCGCCGTTCTGATTGGAGGAATGGTCGAGTCTTGCGTGACGTCATAGCTCATCGCACCTTTGACAACCTACTTGCTTGTATTGTATATCTGTGTCTACTTGTAATATTCCGAACAACCCTCATTAATTCGATGTCGTTTTTCGAATATATGAATGAATTGAATTCTATGATATTATACTCATCACTGTACCTCATTGATTGTGTACACAAAACGTGTCGGCGTAATTCGGTTTAATCACATTTAACATTTATAATGTAACGGAATATCGGCCATTAATGCAATTTATCAATTTATAATAAAGACATCTCTGCGTCGTAAAAGTATTTCAAACGTATTATGTACTTATGACATTTTATTGTATTTTTCTGGTTCGAAGGTAGAAGTAACTAAACCTTCCCCTGGTTCAATCCGTGGCGTTTAAGACTTTGATGAGTGTGGTGTGTATTGCCACCACAACAAAACACACTACAGTCCAGTCGTGCCATTAACTCAAGATTGATGAAAGAAGACTGCGCCTCACTTAGGCGGCACATATTTTTCAAGTAAAATTACTTATTAATATACGTCTCGGATTTAAACCAGCTACTCCAGATTGAAACTCGGGGTATTACTTGGCTACCAAGCCCTCTTACATAAAAAATATTATAAATTTGGTTAACATGGATATTATGGATACAAAGGTACATACCTAGTTGGAAAGGAACTTTGTGTGCATCGACTGGATAACCATTATTTTTTTATAGCCTGCTAGTTAGGCCCATTTCTCGAACTTTATGTCTGGACTAATATGAAGGCACACTTTAACAATATTTTCGTCCCATATTGTTACATTAATAAAGGTATAAATTTGAAAAACTAAATATTGTCATTAATATTGTGTGTAAGTACTAGTTTAATGACGTATGTATAATCATAATATATTTTATGGTGTCTTTTCAAAATTAGTCGTGGATCGTGTCTGTAAAGGTATCAAAACACTCGAGTATGGAATATGTCAAATTTATTGGTGTCTATTGGTCTATTGGTCCCTGTTTCTGGTTTGATAAAATTTTAATTTTAATAATATTGATTTTAAAATTACACTTACTTATTATAATTACCATTTTTTATTAATTTTCATTCATGATCGATTTGTATTTTAACTGATCTTGAAACATTCTTATAAACACGCTGTATTTCTTATCGTGGAATGCTTTAGTATGTTCATTAGGTAGTATGATATCAGCTGATCCACCCATAGTCTTGATTGCACCTTGCACGTTATTAAAGTAGTGAGAAGCGCACGCTCCAAGTATAGCAGAACCAACTAGCACAGAATCCTTTTCATGTGGTTTAAGAATTGGTAAACTAACTGCATCAGCTTGAGTTTGCACAAACAGAGGATCTTTGGTGATGCCTCCGCATATTACCAACGACTTAAAAGGTTTATAACCAGCCAGAACCAACGCATCAATAATATGTCTTGTGCCATACTGAAAAAAATAATTAATAATTAGTAATTATTTTTATCTGACGAATTTTAACCTGTGTTAAACGGAGGAAAGAACACCATGTTACGAAAAGAGTGTTAAACATGGATGTGGATGGATATAAAAGAAGAGGTAGGCCAAAGAAAAGATGGATGGATTGTGTGAAAGACGACATGAGTAAGAAAGGAGTGAGCATTGAGATGACGTCTGATAGAGGGTAAAGGAAGAAAACACACGTTATGCCGAACCCACTTAAGGTGAGATAGACAGGAAGATGATTATTAGTTTATAACGTGTGTAATTCTAATTTTAAATAAATCATTACTTAATAGTGTGCCATCTAGTATCCCAAAGTAATTGCAAGTAATTTCTTACCGAAAGGGCCTGAAGAGTAGCAAGATACAAAACAGCCAAATTATCTTCACTGCTATTAATAGACAGCCCAGTTATCATGCCTTTCATATTGGGATCAGCTATTGGTGATCTATTACCATGGAAATCCGGCCATACATGGAGATCTCTTGTCAGGAAGCTAACATCAGATAGTCCTTGTACTTTCGCTATGTTAGTTAATATGTTTCGTAAATGTATTCGAACACTGTAACATAAAAATAAATTACAGGCATAATAAATTAATTATTATATATTGGTGTGTGAAACCCACAGCGCCATCTAGCCCCAAAGTAAGCTAAGCTTGTATCTTGGGAAGCAGACAGCTGATTTATAATAATAGTTGCAATATCACAAAACTAATTATTTCACTGTGCTTACTCTCCGGTAGTTCTGGTTTTCAATAATTCAATGCCAGCTGGATGGCTTGATATAATATGATCCAGCAACATTCCTGAAGCGCTTTGACCAGCTTCATTCAACCACATATTTGGGACCATGGCACTAAAGTAGGGTCCCCATATTCCTTCAACTAAAATAGGTCTCTCATTGACAGCCATATGACATGTGGAAGTTCCGCAAATAAGTCCTAATCGAGACGACATATCGCAGTCAAGACCCTTAGCTTGCGACCCAATCATTCCTAGCCCACCAGCGTGGGCGTCTATTATGGATGTTGCCACAGGTAAGCCCGGGATCAAACCTAGAGCGTTGGCAGCTTCTTCACTTAACCCACCACACAATTCACCCGGCATCAGTATTTTATTTCCAATTTTTTTGAAGTCATCTTCGATTAAATCCTCTAGCCCAATTTCACTCAAGAAACTTTTATTCCATCCCTGCGAGCCGTCTGTAGAGCATTCATAGTTCCACTTACAAACGAGCGAACATAGTGATCTGGTGAACGATCCCGTCGCCTTCCATGTGAGGAAGTCTGGGAGATCGAAAAAGCACCCAAACTCATTCCATTTATGAGACAAATGTCTTTTCAACCACAACAGTTTTGGCATTTCCATTTCTAGGCTTACTTTTCCGCCCACATATTTCAGTATTTCATGGTTTGTTTTATTTATTACATCTGCTTCAGCTTGTGCTCTGTGATCCATCCACATAATAATGTTTTGTTCATTATTATTTGTAGTGTTAACAGATATTGGATTGAATTTTTCATCTAAGGCCACTAAGGAGCAGGTTGCGTCAAACCCAATACCTTTTACCAGAGCTGGATCCACCTTAGCTAGTATTTCCTAAAAACAATGTCACTTCATATATAAGTTCGATATTTTATACAATATTCTATATACTACTACTAACAGTAGGTATGTTTGTAAATGAATATAAATTATTATTCACATAAAAGCACTACGTAAAAAATTAACTACACAAAGTTTAGCTGGAAGAAAATGCTAATTAGCATTAAATTCGCCTTTGTCTTGTGCAATAAAGAATTTTCTATCCATCTATCTAATCGTGTCACTAGAACCAGTGTGGTGAAAGTATGCGCCTCAAAGAGGCTCCATTTGCACACTTAACACATGTCTTCAAAGTTTTGATTCTAGGACCTGTCTGTTTCCTCACGATGTTTCCTTAAGCGTTTGAGAACGTGGCTATGCGCATATACATTTTTCATGTGTTTAACTCATAGATGCACGTCAGGATTTGAACCAGCGACCTCCGGATTGAAACTCAGGGTCTGCATCACTGGACCACCACGCTCACAGTAGTAGTAATTAATAATCAAAGTAGTTTGAACTCGGTACCTACTATGATATTAGGTTGTTTGAATCTTAAACCTTAATCTTAAAAAAATAAGCCTACAACCAATGTAGGCTTATTTTTTAAATAATGGTCAGTATTTACCCTTATCACAGAAACGCAACATGTCCAAATGTTCGATGAAGATTGTTCATAAAAGTTCGCTTTAGGATTCCATGTTTTTATTTCTTTAATGGCCACATTTAATATGTGACCTTTCTCATCAACAAGTGCAGCACGTACGCTGCCTGATCCAACATCCACACCAATGAAATAAACTTTTTCGCTCATAGTTAGCTCAAATACGTCTGTAAAAAATATAAGATTACTCAATACTTACAATTTTAGAGAACTAATTATCAAGAGAATTAATTAACTGTTATAAAAACAAGCCACCGAGTTTTAAGAAAATAATATCATGAAAATCCAACAGCCAGCCACAGTTCACTCGACAATTAATCTATTGAGATTAATTCATAAACTTTAATCATTGTGACAAAAACAACAACAGCATCGTGACCTTGGTTTGCTAAGCAAGATAACAACACTTACTGAATGCTCTCACATTACATATTGTTTGGGGGGAGACATGACTAATATACAAAATTTAAATATTAATATAATGCAATATAACAGATACGGTCGAACAAATTCAGCTTACCTAATTATAATACAACTAATTTCACCAAGACAACTAAATATGAACTTACGACATACAGCCGAAGAATTGGTTGAACGACTGCGAAATGAACTGATATTATCTATAAAGAAAATGATCATTTCAGTCTGGCTAAAGAATGCGGTCACAAATGAAAAGGCAAGGCGCAAGCGGCGCAGCTGGCGCGCGGTGATTTATATCAGAAAATCAAATCCTTTAGAAAGCTTTTATTTGTAATAATATATTTATACATATAGGTTTTTATAAATATATTGTGCATTTTCGAGCACGCTAATTATAATCGTCATAATTTTAAACTAATGGTTTGAACAACATATAAGAATCAAGGATTGTAATATCTGGTTTTTGATTATAGTGGCTGGAAATTCTTAAATCTTCAAGAAAACTGTATTTTAAATATCAAATCATGTGTTGCACAATACACATTTTATCCTCTCAACCTTCAGCACATAATAGCATCACCCGTTATCATTCACGTCTCTATAAGTAAATAAATATCGGCGGACACTTCACACAGCGCCATCTAGCCGCAAACAAGCGTAACTTGTACTATGGAAACTAGATAGCTGATAGAATATTATAATAATACATTTATATAATACTATTAACAACCAGTCTCAGACCTGACATATATGTTTTTCATGCAAATGTTTGTCAATTTTACCAATAACATAGAGCCAGAACAAACTCTTTTTGATATGAATATAAATTTAATGTTATTTAATTATACTGAATGTCACTGGTTGCACTACAATATAGACTGGCGTGACAGCTCAGTTGGTAATAAGTGTGCCTTCTGCGCTGATACGTGGTTCATACAGGGGGTTCTATTCCCACTCAGGAGAAACATTTGCGTGACGAACATAGATGTCAGTTCTGTGTCTAATTTACACAATAAATTGTTAACTAATGGGGAAAAGATGATATTGAGGAGACATTTAAGAGAACATGGACGGGGGATTTCATTTCGCGAACGCCATATCTTTGGACTTCTTTCAGTTATTTATTAATAGAGTAATAGACTTTAGTTTAGCTGGTAGACTTTAATTTCAGTCAAATCACTTACATTTATCATTGGAACTGAAGGAAACTGTATAGATCTTGATAAGATGTGAATCGATCCCCCGTTTCCATAGCTTTACCTGTTTTGGACTAGATGGCGCCGAGTGAAATGTTCAATATTGATTTTATTAACTTATCATATTGTAACGTAATATTATTACCCATAATAAGGCACAATATTATCGTTTATAAGGGAACGGAGGTGGTTGGAACGACTAGAATAGATGATACTACACAGAGGATTATATGCATTGTTTAAGGACTCTTCAAAGGCTGTACATTATCAACTCGAGCTTTGTATGTTAGAAAAACTGCTCTTATGTCAGATAGGAATATTAATGATAATGCTCATATACGTCTTGCAAAGTTGCCAACTCGTTCCCGTATCAAGTTTTTCGTTTGGGCAAAATTGAGCGCATAAAATAGATTTAAATCGCTAAATAATACAACAAAAAAAATTAAGCACTTTTAACTAAAATTAAGTCTATCAGTTTTGTAAAAGGTAACTTGATAATTTATGATAAATACACATTACGAAGTACATTTAACTGATCTGTGATCCTAATTTAATATGACATTGCCACTTTTAGTTATTAACTATTAATAAGTGTCAATGTCAGTTATACGTCAAAACAAAAGCAAAGTGAACGAATTGCGGTCACCTATTTTTTATTTTATTTGTAGAATAAATAGTCTGTATATTATTCGACACTTTTCCAAAACGGAAAATTGTACATTTTGTACATGAATCACATTCTTCCAGCCAACACACAGTAACATTGCACAGAGTTATAATTAATGTTTATTCCATAATAAACACAGTGTGCAATAGTTATTGGAAATATCTAGGGGAAGTATCGACGATGGTTCGTTTCAAAAATAGGTAAGTTATCTTACTTATATTTATAAATCTTTTTAAAAGCATTATTTATTTTCGTACGCTTTTATTTGTTATTCATCTGCATGCAACATAATTTACACGTTTCGGCAAATTAAATATAATTTAATCTTTTTATTTTTGTTAGAATGTATATGTAATATGTAATTAAACTTTGTTTGGTGACCAACTAAACCAGATAATAATCCCAGCTTTTGTCTATTAAGCTACTCATATTTCTTTATGGTTTGAAGTTGCAATCATTATGTGGAACTTTTTATTATTAACCTGTAAAGTTTTAGTCAACAAGAGTCTAATTTACATACCTGTGCTTTGATTTCCAGGTATGTAACTGTTGAGATCTTATCACCGATGGTACCAGATAGCAAACCTCTCACATTGAAGTCTCATATATTTAATGACACTGTATTGAGTAAAATACAACAGTTGCATGGAGACTTCGGAGTGGCAGCAGTGAAATCCGGATTCCTAACAAAATACTGCAATGAGAACACAAGAATAGCAATTATTAGATCACGGCATGGGCCACATAAATTTGTCACAAGTTCACTGCCATTTGTAACAAAGATTGGTAAATTAGATGTTCATCTCAACACTTTACATGTTGGCGCTACTCTAAAGAAGAGTTTTCGCTTCATACAGAAACACCAAAGGGCATATTTAGACAAAATGTGGTCCAAATTCAAGACCGAAGAAGAAAGAAAAATCTTTGAAGCTGCAGTTATGGACTTTACTAAAACTGATGTAAAAATAAACTTAGAACATATATCTTAAATACCTATTGTGAATATGTTATTATTGACATTAAAATAAGATAAATTACATATTTTATGTTGTCTTTTGGATATATTTGTTGCCTGTTTATGGCCAAAAAAGATGTAATTATTCAATTATCCATGGCTTTTAATATTAAATTCATCAAAAATAAATATTCAATAAGTATAAATAGTAATAGAATAGAATAAGTAATCAAAAGTTTGTCTACTTTACCAATGAAACTCACGAAAACAAAGACAGAAATATATCTATCAAAATTAAGGTAGAAAACATGTAGACTGGTTTTATATGAAAGCAACATCATTGAACTATACAACTGAACTATAAATTGTGAAAATGTATTTTATATATATATATTTTATATGTATATATTATTAATATGTATAAATTTTTATACATATAGTTCTCTGTCATTAGTATCTCTGTTTATTAGTATATAAATTATTTATATCATCCATAAGTAAGCACCAAACACTGTATTACTGAATCAAATCTCCCTCTATTATATTTATGCATTAATATCACACTTAGTTAATTTCCACTTAACACTCAGGCACTTGTAAATAGAGTTTTTTCCTCAATGTTGTCTCAAATTTAGGCACTTGTAAATATTTGTATTTCATGCAGAGGGTTGTCACACCGTTGTTCACTAAAGTGAATATATCATACAAGGGCTCCCGCCTCCCCCTTTTCTGAATAGCTGAGCACAGCATCTGTATGAATATTGAACCACTCTTCTCATGTCTGAACGCTTCATATTGCGGTGCTGTAGCCCAGTATACTATGAAGTCTGATTTCTTCAATGACATGGCAGATGATGCAGGTGAATCAGCAACAAGCGCTAGCTGAGATGTATCATCGACTTGGCAAGCCTGTATTATCAGAACCTTGGGTATTCCTCGCAAACAGTGCGCTTCATCAGAGTCCAAAATGTCTTGTATATCTTCTACGTTCACTTTAACACAGTCTGCAGCAAACACGTGCCCCCTGACACCGTGTGACAGTATACATAACATAAAAATGCTATCCTTTTCTTGCACATGATATCTAATTGTGTCTTTTATGAAATCTATCATATCATCATGATTTAGGTTTTCACCAATAACAACTTCAAAATTTAACGCCTCCATTGTCGCTTTTAATCTCATTTTATCCACACTTGATCCCTCTCTTCTACACAAGACAGTTGTAAGTGAATCATCATTTATACTTTTCTCTGAAAGGCAAAAATCTTCTTGGTTTATTATGAGACAAACCCCTATTTTTTTTGCATTTTTTATAGCATAGTACTCCTTGTTAATTTTTTTCATATCTGATTTGATGTGTTCTTCAATATTTAAACCATTCATCATTTCAAACAGCTCTGTAAAATCATTCGGAGTCATTGGAGCATCTGCATGTTTAGATTTAGGTAAACGGTTGGTGGCCACTGGTTCTGATGTAGATTCATCATTGCAACTTTGTAGACTTGTTAGTTCCTTTGTGATATCCTCCAAACCTGGCAACTTTTGTAGTATCTTTGCTAACTTGTCCACATTGATTTCATACCCCAGGATGTTTCTGTCATACTCTTTATGAGTAATTATTATAAATTTTTCAGACATGAGCTTTAAAAATAACAGTTCACAAGATTCTAACTCCATTGACTCAATTTTGTATGTCCTTAGTGTTCGTTTCAACCTCATCAGATTATGGGAGTCAATGTTTTCACAAATTTTGTACAGTGCTTTTTTTATTGGATGGATGTGTATGCTCACATGCAAATTGTCAGGTTGATAATGCTTCTTTACAGAAGGAACATCAATGCCTATTTTTTGGACTATTCCGTATAGTTGGCAGATAAGGAGAGCTTCAAGGAACTCTTTTTTCCAGGTGGGCCTCGACTTAGCACCCTGCGCCCATTCCAGCAGCAGGTTCATGTTCGTGGATACTAAGTCTCTCGAAGCCCTTTGATGGACAATAAGTCGCTGCAAGGCAGTGTCGGGTACATCGTACAGGAGGAAAACAAGAGAAATGACGTCGTATGGACTGTCTTGCAACTCCTTTTCAATTTCACCAATCACATCAACACTTATCAAGTCAACACTACCTTCTTTGGTTGTCTGAGATCTCTGGTCACCAATTGCATCAGAGCGTAACATTTTGTCGAACTAACAAAATCAAAACAAAATTCAAACTTTAATAATTTTAACTAAATTGTAGTGTTTCCATCTAGCACGAACAAATATGCAATGCAGCAGACTATCTAAAGAGTATAAAGGGTCAGGTAATGTGATACTACCCTAAAGGTACCGGTACGTAATAAAAGTACACCGTAACCAGCATTTAAAAAAATTGAGGTTATAATTAATCGATAAACTAAGATTATCGAGTATTTAACCCCTCAAATTTTAGCCCATTAACCTCAATGGTTTATTTATTTATTGAGTTTGCAGAATAAATCTGACGTGATGAATAACATGCAAGATACAGGCCATTTTGCTCAATAAATACAACATAAATTAAAAAAGTTGAATTTCGATATTCGTACAGCAATTTCTTATTATAACTACTACTGATTGCTTTTTCAAAAGATTGTAAAGTGACCTTTGAGTTGTTAACAAATGTCAAAAGCACGGCATTCAAATACTTGCTAATTATTTGAAATCGTAGATATACCTAGCACACACACTTACACACACAAACGCACACACGCACGAACACACACACACACATGCATACTTGGTGACATCACGATGAAATAACAGCCGCCATTTTTTGTTATTCACATTTTGATTTATCGTTATCCTATTTTATTTATATTTACATTAAGACGATGCTATTGCAGATAATTTAAAATAATTCTAGTGTAATATTTCTACTTTTGTATTAGACTTATCTAAGTGCATATATTTATGTCGAAAGATGAATAAATTAATACAATACAATACAATTTCGGAGTTATTCGTAGTATCCGTAAAACACTAATTTTTTATTTTTTGCCTTAATTTTGTGTAAAAATGTAGCAGTTGGAAGCACCAGTATATTCGGGGGAAAACCGTAGATGACGTCAAAACCTCGACCCATCCCGAATTCTTTGATTCGCATCACCCAGACTTCAAACATATTTAATTAAGACTCACGCATATTTCTGGAAAATTAAATGTAAAATGACTAAAATATGATGGAGTCTTTCCAAAACGCTATTAGCTAAAGATAGCATAACCGGCCCAAATGAGAATAAAATGTGAAGAAAAAGAATGAGTGTAAAAAAAAGTGGAAATATAACCTAAATCGGCTGTCAATTTTCGCTTCTCTATTTTATGTAACGTTTTTATTTCTTTTCATTAGTTAAAGTAGTATATTCATGTATAATAATTGCTCGCCCATACGATATCAAAGAAATAAGTTATGCCGATAACACGTACTGAGATACTCCACTTGTATAAGAATTTAATGGTCTACTCACGAAAGTTAACTCTTACCGACCCTGCGTATTTCAGAAAAAGAGTTATAACCGAGTTCAAAAGAAATAAAGCTCTTAATAAAGAAGACGACATCAAATTTGCCTTTCAGGTAAACGAGAGTTTAGGATACCATAATATCTATACATAAATACACAGAAATAATAATAAGAAAAACAAGTATATAGGCACACTTAACGCTAATTAGCATTTTATTCCAGCTATCTTGTCGATCATAAACATAATCGCTGATTATTTTCGAGCATATATAAATATGATATGTTTCCAAAGTAAAGACAGACCAAAGAACGGACTGAATTTTTTAAAATTACTTTATGCATGGCTCTGCTCAGGCTTACGCTAATATATATTTTTCGAACAATGAGTAATATAAATATAATAAATATTGGTGGACATTTATTCACATAGCACCATCTAGCCCCAAAGTAAGCTAAGCACAGCTTGTATCATGGGAACCAGAAAATTGATAAAATACTTATTAAACTACTTTTTTTTGTAAATACATAGACATATAACACATATTAACACCCATACACAGAACAAACATCTATGTTTGTCACACAAAAGTTTGTCCTGGGAATCGAACCCATGACCTACAGCGCAGAAGGTAGGTTTTCTAACCACCTGAGCTATGAGGCCAGTCAAATAAAAGCAATGTCACCAATGCGGCGACAGCTACTGACTTGTAACACTGCCTGCAATGTCAGGGCTCCCGGCTGGGCCAAACTTAGTGTGGTCTGCATAGTTTGTTCTCTTTCTTAAATGTGTGTTGGTTCTATGCCTCTGTGATAGTGAATCCAAGTGCAGGGATATAAGTATGTAATCATTAAACATTATTTAAAATTTACATTATGTAAACTTGTTTCTTGGTTTTAAAAATATGAATAAATATGTGGATTAAAACCATATGCCTATATATGTATGACTTGTTCATAAAACAGTATGATGTACGAAATATTATTCTGGTCATTTTGGTAAGTAAGATTTTTTTTCACTTTCAGAAAGGAGAAGCATTGCTGCGTCGAGGATCTGTTGTGTAAATAGTAAAATGTTTCTAACAAATCTTACAAGAATACCAATCAATATAATCAAACTTCAATATGCAGCTGTTGCCTTGAAACATACCATAGATTACTCCAAAGTACCAAAGATCAATGAGAATGATTTGATAGAACAGTTCATAACGGGAGGAGGGCCAGGAGGCTCGGCTGTGAATAAAAATTCCAACTGTGTATTGATTACTCATACACCTACAGGTAATTATAGTTTTTTTTTGTGATAGGCTAACATTTGACCGCAATCTCTGAAACCTGATGTTAAGTGACGATGCAGTCTATGATGAGGCATGCTTGCATAGTAGATACCTATTCACTCTCCTCTTGAAGATCTCCACATTATAATCCTCGGGAAATACAGACGCAGGCAAGGAGTTCCACTCTTTTTTTTTTTATTATCGAACATATTTTTATAAATTAATTCTATACCTTCAGAAAATTAAAACGGTTACTGGCCATAAAAAGATATTGCTACATCAAAGATAATAAGGAAATTATTAGGCTGAAAAGTGTATGTATAAAAAACCAGAGGAGCTTCCATTAGAACTAGTATGAGTTTAAAAGATGGCTTTCTCTATTGTCTAGTTAATTTATTGCAGTTTCTAAAGAACTGTTGAAGTAAAACTAGCTCAATAACTCACTGAGTGTGAATGACTCTGAAGTGAACTTTGAAACATAAAGTACATATATAAATTACATTGTAAAATTTTCAGGAACAGTAATAAAATGCCACACAAGCAGATGCCAAGATGAAAATAGGAAGAAAGCGCGAGAATTGCTCCTAGTAAAGTTGGACGAAATGGAGAATGGTCAGGATAGTGTAACTGCTCAAAAAAAGAGGATTCAAGAGATAAAGTACAGAAGATCAGAGTACAAGAAGAAGAAAATGGCCCTGTTGAAGAGTGAATGGAAGAAAAGAGAGGGTCTAACTTAGACTAGCTTTATGTGTGTTCTTATTGCAGGGAAATGGTTCTTAGCAACCTCTAGCAACAGAACATTACATGTTATGAAAATATAATAAATAAAATAAAATCTATTGTGAGTAATATTTATTATTTATGCCGGTGAAATTACAGGCACATGATGACATGAGACATTCCACCTTCACGTCGCAGTTTATGGGCGCGTACAATGCGAGTTGGGTCTTGTCATATATAAGTATGGGAGGATAAAGTTACGGAACGAGCAGATAGACTACCTCGTCTTAAGTGGTAATCTCTACTTATAACAAGCAATACAACTTTTGTCCTCACTTACTAAGCTACACCAAGACCCAAGTTGCCTTGTTTGCGTCCATAACTGAGATGTGAGGGTGGAATTTCTTTAGTGCCTGCAAACCGGCGACCACACCTTTCAAGACGGAACACAGTTACGCAAATGCATAATTGCTTGGCGGACGGAATGGGTATGGTGGCAGTACTTCCCCGGGACGAACTTTGTATAAGTTTTACACTGTCTACCAATACAGCGCTATCTAGCCTCAAAGTATGCTACGCTAATAGGTTGTGTCATGGGAATTAGACAACTGATATAGACTTGTATACTTTTTTTGTAAATACATACATTTAATACATATTAACATAACACCCAGACACAGAACTAACATCTATGTTCTTCACACAAATGTTTGTCCTGGATGGGAATCGAACGAAACGACCTACAGCGCAGAAGGTAGCGTTACTACCAACTGAGCTGTGAGGCCAGTCAGACTAGTCAGAATAACAACTGTGAAGTGTGAATCTTTAAAGGAAGTGTGCGAATGTCATTCTGTAACAGGATAAAGTAAGACCGCACTGTGCAAGACGAACGCTGAAATAATGAATTGGGGCGGGAAGTACTGCCTCACCCACCATACCCCGTAGGGCGCAACTAGATTTCCATTTATTCAATCCTTGACAAAACATCTGACACAAAAAGTGTTTTTCTGAACATCTTTTCATTAAAAAACTTAAGTTTCTCGATCCGGCATTGAAAAGTTGCACACGAGATGGCAAAGGTTATTATATTGAGGGTATTGAGAACATCGATTAAAAATAAAACTTATGGAAGATTTATTTTTAATATTTTAATAAATAAATAGCGATGTTACTTTCCGGTCCCCTTTATATTTCAGTACAAGGGTTCGATCTAAGTACTGAGAATAAAGTTACAAAATTTTTGTTTCTTTTTTGACACAAAGCCCTTCTATAAGGTATAAACTGGGAGTTTTCGTCGCACAAACATACATACATACCCACAAAGCCGATTCGTACATATCGATATGATAACTTCGCTCGCTCATTCAAAATATTTTTAATAGTTATTTTCTAATTTTTTCTTTTAAAGCGAATCTATTAGTGAGCTTATCGATTTTAATTATAATTAACCGGGTTCAGTATCGTGTACTCGACGCTCAGTGATAACCAGTGACGCTTTGTGGAGGCTGGAGAGTTAAAATAATTACGCGGACGCCCGACATGAGCCATCCTTGACCTATATTTGAGGCTCTTTGTTCGGCGTTGCTTCGCGTTTACCCGTTGCGTGATGCAATCCAAGGTCTGGACTTTTTACGAGAAAACAGATAGGTTTTATGTGCCGAAGAGTCGAGTGTGTCGAATTTAAACAATATGTGAGCAATACCACGTTCTGAAACGGTGAAGAAAAACATCGTGAGGATTTGGCATGTCGTCGAATCCAAAATCGAAGACGTACTCGTATCATGTCACGAAAGAAGTCTTTGGGGTGCTAAAAATTGTTTTCTTTTTTATGTAATTGAATTCACGGTACGAGCTGACGGCCCACCTGATGTTAAGTGCTAACCGCCGCCCATAGACAACAGCAATACGACTCGAGTCCTCTCCGCCAAAGTACGAGATGACTCAAGTCACAATGAGTTGGGTCCATCACCTCGAGACGGGGATGTTACGTCTCATGCGCCTGCAATTTCACTTAGTTTTAAATGGTAACCTCTGCCCATAACAAGCAATACGACTCGGATCATCTCCTACATACAAGTAGGTAGAACAATAATACCCAAGACGCATCGTATGCTAGGGGAATAAATTCGGGCCTTTTTGCGGTCTTTAGTACTATGGCACATCAAAGTCTAGTGTGACCGTTGATCAGACAACGCTAGGAGCTCATAACTCTTTTCTCATTGAATTTGAAAGAAAAGAAATAAAATTTATATAATCGAACCTAAGATTTATTTTTTATGCTTTATTGTAAACAAAGAATAATCAAATAAAAATATTCCGAAAAAGCCTTTGAAAAATGACGTGGCGTAAAATAATTGTAAAATAAATAGGTAAGTACGTCCCGAATCGCGTTGGGTTAGGGTCGTGTGACTCACGGGACACTGCATCGCATCCGCCCCGACCCGGAACCCGTAAGTAAATAAACCAGTAATCGATTTGGGTTGCTCCAAAGTGTAACCTGTGTAATTTGCTGTGTGAGGGTAAATATGGAGCATATTTTCTAGTACCTTCATCATTAGCAATATATAAAAAATTAAATACATTTATTCTCTGTGATTGAGTTGAAAAATATAAATAATAATAATAATATTGTTGTACAATTCACACAACGCCATCTAGCCCCAAACTAAGCATAGCTTGTTGTGTACTATGGGAACCAGACTATATATATTTTGTAAATACATATTTGCACCCAGAAAATTCAATTCGAAAAGTTCGTCCGACTTGTACAATCTATAAAAAACACACAACGAACCGATGTCACGACGATCGCTTAGGTTCGAGTGAGTCAGTGAGTTCGGGATCGTCAATAATGCGAACGGCTCTGTTCTAGAGTTGTTCGTCCATTCATGCCATCTGAAATTGCCATGTACCTATCTTGCTATTGCTCGGACAAAGAAATATAGGTAGTTCTACTAATTGTAGGTTGTCTGGCATAGATTGTGCAAGGTTTTACGCTTTGTATTATTAATATTTTATGTGTCTTTTGTATCGTTATTCTTGCAGTTTTACAGTAATAATGATAGATATATAGATATAAGTGTTGCCTTACATGAAACGGGGCCAGCTCGTTACGAAGTTTATGAGAGAGTGTGTCGTTTTATCAACGCCGATAATATTGAAATAAATGAGTGTGTATTGCGCGTATAAACCACGGGCTCGAGTAATAGGTTTATGCCACCGAAACAACTTACAATGGATGAGCCGTCTCAAGTGAGATACGTACAGCGTGGGTCCTTTCCTAAAAAATAAATAAATTTTATTTGTTGTATGATTACTATTAAACAGTCACAGGAAGTTAGGAATAAAAATCTAGTATTCGAATGCTCCGGATGAAAACTTGTATATCGATTGCCGGGCGCTATGTGCAGCTATTTATAACTTACGGAAAACCAAATGGTTGTTGAGGGTTATGGCTGACATTATATTAGATTTATATTGAAATAGATTATAACAGTGCCATAACTATGATTTATCTTTTTTTTTTGAAGTTACTCGAGCACGAATATGAGAGGAGATAATTATGACTTTCCACCAATTTTTATTTATTTATTTATGATCATCATCATTATTCTTAACTGGAGTCGGGCGATCGCAAGCACCTGTACCTCGTCTCCTGACCCGAAGTTAAGTCATCTATTTTCTGAAGAAATTGAACATACCAACTGGCTAGTCTCAAAGTTACGAAGTTAGGATTTATATTAAGTAGGTACATATTTAATTTAAATCAACTCCATTTTATGCCATAAGATATATGGCGGACAAGCCAATTACTACACGCACAAGAATAGATATAAATGCTGATTTTGCCTCTTCCTTCCTCCCTGAAGAAGATTTACTTCAAGAGTTCTTGGTTTGTCATATCCAGTTAAAGACACTTCACAATTTAGCTTTCCGGGTAGTCGCACCGTGTACACATAAACATTCTCATAACATGAGCTCGTTAATATGGTAATGTTATGGTGCTGTTACACTATCGTCAAACTCCCAAATTCTGAAGAAATTTTACCAACCTATGGGAACTCGTTCAACGTCTTGTCTCCATCCGACTTGGGTAAACTTCGCTACCTTTCGCGCACTACTCCAATGTACGTATATCTTGAGTAGTTTTAACGTTTGTATTTGTGTAAAGGTGAAAAGATTTTTTCATTCATTCATTCGTTCGTTCGTTCATTCTCCATTCATTATTTGAATGGTTCGCTAATTTGCACAACCTATCCGTTTAAACGGAATTCGAACGAGCAGCTCGGTTGGACGATAATATTAAGCACACAAACGTGTAGAGAGATGGCAATGCGTTGAAACTTTCCATCATTTGTGGCGAAGTGGGAAAAGATAGCAAATGCACATAGACAAGCAAGTCTATTGTATAGTCACATGCAGTTCCCATGTTGTGATGCATCGGTAGATTAGGTACATCAGAATTCTATTTGAATCATATATATCTGCAGTTAATAGAACTTGTGCGTAGTATGTCTAGGGAAGTACTGCCACCACACCTGCCGTCAAGTAGTAGGCGTACGCATTACTGTGTTCCCGGTTAAAAAACTACTGTGATGTAGTGGCTGGAGAAATTAAAGGCACGTAAGAAATTCCACTTTAAAGTCTCAAAGTTACGGGTGCAATACAATGCGATGCCTATGTAGGGAACTAGGGAAGGACTCCAAGACATATTTACGATAGGCATTGGTTTCCACTTAACATCAGATGGGTCGTCTTACTTGTTTCGTAACTTATTCACCTAAAAGCTTCTTACCTCCCAAACGGATGGACTTTCAATGTAGCTTTTAGAATACTAGATGTTTCGGGCCGGTGCCTAAGAAGTGCGGAAGAAAATCTAACCTAACCGAAATATATTTGAGCAAATAATACCTAATGAATTTAAACTTATGAACGACCATTTACTTAAAAATACATTATTGAACTAGTTAAATGAATGTAATTTTTATGACATTAATGAATTTATTAATTGTAAGCCATATTCATATGTTAATTAATTGCATGCTATAGAATAGTTAAACATGAGCTCATAAATAATCTTAATATGTATATACCATGTTATACGCAATAAATAATATCATTTATCGTTTAAAGATAATTTAGTTATAAATCGTCTGTATCTTACTTGAGTACAGCAAAATGAGATTATATCACAAGTGGCTATTGACACTTTGCATCTTCGTCACGTTTTCAGTCCGCTTCCCCTTTGGGTGACAAAGTTGCGGGTTAGTTTGTGAAAGTTGGCATTGGAAACTCTCAACTATAAACGTCCATTTTGCGGTTGTTTTGACTTCTCTGTATCACGACAGAATAATATTTAGATCGCCTAACTTTCACGTGATAGGTACAGGTAACCTTGCATATAATTAGTAGAGTAATTAATAGTTAGAACTAATATTTTTGTTTTCAGTCAGTGCGCTTTATGTTATATATCACATCCGTCGATATAGCAGAACCCCAGATATACCTACCCCACCCCCTAGAGGGAACATCTTTGGATGTACTCAACGGACATTTCTTCGTTCTCTTAACAAGTAGAGCATTCGTAGAGCTGTGTTCTTAGTGCGGTGATTATTTCTACATCCTAAACAACATCCGAACAAATTTCCGAAATCTGGAAGACATAAAAACAATTATCTCAATTTGCGTAAAATAGGCTCTTAAAGTTGCAAATAAGTGACACTCCTCCTTATTAATTCCCGGCGCTCGGTCGATAAGGTTGTGGCAGCGTTTTTCCAGTAAGATAAATTTATTTTTATCTCGTCGGCAAGATTAGGCCTAGCGGCTTTATCCAGATTGCTCGTTACCTCTATATTAACACAGTCGTATATTTTTAATGAGTGCTCATATCAATTTCGTTGTTCCACATTCTTCCAAAAGGCTTTGTTACATGGAGTATAAGCTATAAATAGTAAAGGAGATCAGTACAACTAAACGATAGTACGACGATACGGAAGAATAAATAACTAAAAAAAAAAAGTTTTTCGCGTGGTGGAACGAGTTGACGGCCTACCTGATGTTAAGTGGTAACCGCCGCCCATAGAGAATAGCAATACGACTCAATTGCTCTCCACTAAAATACGAGATGATCTAAGTCGCATTGCGTTGCGTCCGAGACGGGGATGTTACGTCTCATGCTCCTGCAATTTTGGTAATGATGATTTGATTGATTGGTGAATATGACATGGGCTTGTAATGAATCTCGTAGTCCTTGTAGTTTCATGGATATGCCAGTGTCAGACCGTTTTAAATACAAAATTAAATAATAAAATTATTAAATAATTATAATTATTAATTAATTAATTTTTCTCTACTTACCTACTACACTTACGCGTGTGTGTATCACCGTGTTAAAATTGACTAGTATTATTTTTAAAGTTTCAGCTAACAATATATCATAATGAAGAGGGAGAGAATTGAATATTATTCCATCCCATGCTATAAAACCTCTAGAAAGGAATACTTTCCTGTAGTTATGATTTATTTTGGTTGCCGAAATAAACGGACCCAACATTCAATCAAAGTGTTGCAGTTTTATGAATTGTGAAGAACATCAAAATGTAGATAATAAACTCCCCTGAGGGGAGAACTAATAATTCTAATCGCTCTGTCGAACCAGTGTGGTGTCAATGTTTGTATGGGAAAGAAAGAAAGAAAGAAAGAAAGAGTATTTATTTTAACCATAAACACCAAAATAGAAATGTATATACTAAAACATAGATTTAAATACTAAAAACATGGAATATCGTTTGACACAACTGACACAGTAAAACGAATGTGTTGAGTGGGCAAAAAGGTTCCTGTCTCAGCATAGTGCTGCACACACTAAAAAAGAGGGCGGCGCTGGTTTTCAGGCAGGGCCAGGTGAGGCCACGGACACAATCAATAAACATACTTTAAATTACAGAATATAACTAAAGAACTAAAGATATCTTTTATAAAATAATAATGAATAAATAAATAAAATATAAAAAAAACCAATTACATACCTTTTGACAATAACCGAAAAAACAAACAAAAGATACAATCTAGTAACATAAAAAAATAAATACTAAATGTAGAAGTAAAAAGTGAAACAGGCTTCATCATAATACAGGTGGATTGAAAGCAGATAAAACTATATAAATATGGGCTATATTAAATCAATTTCACGCGGAGGAAGTTGTGCGTTCACTAATAATATAAGTTGATAGATCCGTACGTGCGGAATTAACGTCAATTTGGTTACACATTTATTGGCATGAGGCTGGGTATTTGGGTTTCCTCTCTGTCAGATTATTATTCTCGTGTTTAACTTTTAATTAAGCCCTGTTAACTACACCGGCGGCACTGAAATTAATAGTAAACCGGGTTGGTCCTTTCATTGTGCCAATGGATCCCTGTACTGAGCGATTATATTCCGACCATGTCCGCGTAACATTTATGTAAATTTTGTTTTAATTATCTTTGTTAGTATTACTTGACTGAACTCACAGCTCAGTTGGTAGTAACCCTGCTTTCTGCGCTGTAGGTCATGGGTTCGAGTACCTACCCAGGACAAACATTTGTGTGACGAACGTAGATGTTTGTAGTATGTCTGGGTGTTAATATGTATTATATGTATGTATTACGTTTGTTATTCGAAAATGTGGAGATAAAAAATATCCTGACATTTTGCTCCATAGGGATAGAATTGAAGTGGAACGCGACATATTATGCCATTATTCCATGTGACGAAAACATTTTCTCAATGAATACGGGTTTGTTTCGCTTTATTTGTATTTTGTTTTTCCAACAGCTTGTTTTCCTTGCTGTTCGGGTTTAGAAGCTGCAAGTTTTAGGCGCGGCATAAGTTATTAAGCACAATTGAAAAAATAAATATCACTACTAGACTTTTTAATAGTCCTAATCCACCACAAGGATTCATGGTTATGTGAGTAACCTAATAAACATGTGTCAAGAGCGCGAAAGGAGCCTCACTTTGGCGCAAATTAAATTTTTTCATCAAACTAGTTCAAAGAGATAGATAAATAGAAAATTCTTTATAGCACAAGGTAAAAACAAGTACATAGGCTAACTTAATGCTAAATAGCATTTTCTTCCAGCTAACCTTTGTGTAGTATAGACTGTATGTGGTAGTGCATTTTGGTTAACTATATAATTATATTTATTAACTACATAATTAAACTTATTATACATATATTACATATATCGTCATAGTTGTAGAACAAAGACACTTTTTTTTTTCAAATTTAGTTTTAATGTTGTAATCGACCTTAAATATCATAGAAAATCTTATTACAGTTTTACATATCCAAATTTGACGATGATAGGACTAGCCGTTTTCTAAATATCACATCAACTCTAATTAAAAAAAAAGTTACTGTAAGTAACTTTTTTACTTTTTACTACTGTAAAGTTACTGTATTGCAGATCCGCCTTTGTTCTACGACTACGACGATATAAAAGAGAGCCAGTGACACGAGTAGTAACAAAAACTGTAATAAGAATGTTTTTGATTTATGAAGGGCCATATTAATATTGTCACACATAAATTATGTTAGTAATAGAATTCGCACGAGCGTGCGGGAGCACGGCAGCCACACGGCTGCATTCTAAACTGGCGTATGATGTGAGCGTTTTTACGCATCACTGCCGTAGAGATATGCTACGAGTCGTAGCTGTTTGCTACGAGATGTAGGTCACAGAGACGTGCTTTGTGGGGTAGATGAAATTGCTTTTTTATTTACGTTTTTTTCTTTATATCATTTAGGTGATAGAACGAGCTGACGGCCCACCTGATGTTAATCGGTAAAAAATAGGTTACGTCGTTCGTTGCGTAAAAGGTCAAATAATCAAACCAATAAACTCAGTTCGCATCATCACTACATTATAAAGCAAAGCCTATATATTGCCACGTTTTTCTGAAGTCCTGTCTGTCTGTTAAGGATAATCTCAGACATGCTGTAAGAATTAAAAAAATTAGGTTGATTCAGATGATTTCGCTCAATTTATATTGTCTATCGTTCAAGTCAAAAAACAGACTTGAAATTGCCTGTGCAAAGCTTTGATAGGTCGCCAGTTGGTAATTTTAGTTAAGAATATCGAAATATTCTGTCAAAAGTTGTGAGAACGATGAATAAATAATAGGTATTGTCAGCAAAAGCCTAGTGAAGTTACATTTTCGATTTTGGAGAGTCGAAGAGTATTATTTATCTAGACAGTTTCAATTAATGGAGTTGAGTAAAATTGTAATTAATACCAGACAAAGTTGCTGTTGTCGGCTTTGTGACTTTGTATCTACGCCCGCCAGACCAGTTAGGGTTGAGAGGAAATTAACTAAATAATATTTAGAGGTTTTGACAGAAAGAGGAAGTATCACAAATTATGATTCCACAGATAACCACAGATTTCACTGATAACCACACCTTTCAAACCGGAACACAGTAACACGAAAACTGTTTGACGGCGGAAATGGGCATGGTAGCAGTACGTCCCCGGACGAACTTGGCGTAAGTTCTACTGCTCTAAAAGGGTTGAAAAATTGAATATGACGTGCATCTTAGTCAACCTTCTTAACCACATTTCCATTATTATATTTCCATTAATTACAGAATATCTGCGAGGCCTTGGGACCGCGCCCGCCTGTGCTCAAACCCGACGGTGCGTGCAAAAACAATTATAATAAAATAACTAAGCCAATTATATTTCTGTAAACTGTATTGTATTTCAAAACCCAAACTAGTTTGAATAAAGTATTAAACCAATTTTGAGTGATTTATGTATGAAAACTTGTAATGTATTCAAAGATGCTTCATGAAGCTATATAGTTAACGATAAAAATAACAAGAAACCCGGCAATCTATTAATGAAAATTCAAAGCAAATATTAGCTCCTAATTCAATAGATCAACGTTGACGAATACTAATTGAATAACTCAATCAAATTTAAATAGCTACTAGGCTATGAATGTGCTGAGACCTAGTATCTATTGTCATACAAATACATTCACATATTATTGGAAACTAGTGGGTAATGTATTCATCAATTATTCAGCAAATTGTCACAAAGCCAGTGAAATACTGAATATTCGTCTCTAAACGAAAACCAATACTAGACATTTCACATTTAGGACTTTTGTACGTGTGAAATTACTTATGTAATTTCATATTTAAACGTTTCATTTCACCTTTTGAGTTGTTTCTGGTAATCATAGCTTAATTACGATATAATTTCATCAGTTTTATACTTATCAGGCGAACGTAACATATATTTGTATAGTGTAAGCAAGTGGAGATAATAATATCTATTAGAATGACCTACTTATAAAACGTTTGTTAGCGATTAATTAGCTAAGGTATTTTGTCATAATCTTAATAATTATTTCACATTCCCAATCATGTACTAGGATTACTGTGTTACAGGTGACATGGAAAAATAAAAGCCCAACTCTAACAACCCAGACCCAGGAACAAACTTTATCCTCATCACACACAGTCTGCCCCAGACCGTCTGATGGTTGTGGATGTCTGAGTGTGTGGATAGTAAACCGCAGGCAGAGTTACTATCGACTCAGCCACGCCTCCGCCGCGCCCGCTGGTACTTTTGAAGTCGGACGACAAAGGTTAAATATTACAAAATGAATGAATAAAATGATGAATGAAATGAATAATGAAATGATGAATGAAATGAACCAATGAAATGAACGAACGAAAATTCATTATTGTGCACATTTAAATACAGTAAAAACATTAAAACTTAAGATACACGTGCGATGGGCGGTCTTATCGCTAAGAAGCGATCTCTTCCAGACAACTTTGATGTATAATGGCACATGAGACATTCCATCTTAACTGAGTTACGGGCGCATACTATACGACTTGGGATTTATTATACTGGGTAGTGGAGGACAAGTTGGATTGCTTGGTCAGAGCTTGGCAACCTCTGACCTCTGAATGTTAAGGAAAAAGCTGATGCCACATAAATGTAAATAAAACTTTAATAATGACTAAATAGGCTACCGAAGGAAAACGGGCATATTTGATATGCCCGTTTTTCTTTGGTAGCATATTCAGCATCAGAGCTGTTGTATTGGTTTCATTTGGTTTAGTTTAATTTGGTTGAATTTTATTATTACGAAGTCAAGATTCAAGCGGTCCAGTAGCTTTTCAATCAATTGTTGTGACGAACAATTCTACCCACGAAAGGGTTGGCTGCGTTCAATCCCAAAATCCTTTGCAAAACATTCCTTCTGTAATTGATTATTAAACCTTAATCATTTAACTCCAGACAAACAATGTTATCAGTAATTGACAATTAACTGGGAAACTGTCGCCTTTACAACGATGGTATTGAAAATATGTTAGCCTGCTTCTGCTCTATGTTGAGTGTTTGAACGGCCTGCGCCTGTCGTGATGATATCTCTCATTCGCGGGAACCCGCGGAAGTTGTTTATGTGTTGACTAAATAAATATATAGAATAGAACCAAGAAAATTAATGCATCGAATTCAGTTTCAATCAACCTTAGATGTGAAGTGTAGAACTGTTCAGATTTTGGGATATGTCATATTTTTGAGATAGATTTTATCTAATAATAACTTTCTATTTCGAAGAAATACAATGTACAAATTTACTTTGAATGCCAATAAAATTAATTTTAGCTTTGATTTTTTGCCGTGATTGTTTATTCAGTTTATGAAAACCTTTCGCTCTGCGTGGTCCGACATGCGCTTGCCTCGTCTTTTATGTTACTTGGATAAAGTAGGTGCGGACCTATTACATTTTTCTATTACAAAAATCCTAATGGGTACTTCAGTAATGTAAATTTAAATAAGAAAACGACGCATAAAACGCTCTGTGAAATAAAATATGGACATCGTTAAGAGAAAGAAATTTTAATTGATGTTGGTGGCTACTTTACTTAATTTTATGTAAGTTAACTGTGAGGATGGCTGTGCACTTGTTTTTTAACGACTCCTATTTTAAACGTGTTCCTATCTATTTATAACTTAACTTAGAATTCTTATAAATAGTACCAGTGTTTGTATCTACAGTATCTGTGAATTCAGAATTCATAATAAGTGTCTAAATCTTAGATTAAGTTAGTTCAACTTTTTGCTGTCAGTTACAATAAAACGGTGGGCCACGTTGCTCGCGTCCGTATGTGATTACCCTTTGAATCCATACACGTGTCTCCCAGGTGGTGCAAAAAGAGCAACCCAAAGAAGCAGCAGAGCTTGTGCTAAGTTCGCCCGGAGAAGTACTGCCACCACACCTGGTAAAGTGTCATCTATCTAAATGCCGTTTATTTATATTCCTGTCTAAAACTAAGACCGGCTAAGGCCTAGCCTGGCCTGGCTTGACTAATTATTTTTAAGGGAGAACTTTTTTCTTATTTAATCGATAAAACATTTTACACAATTCGTGACTTTTTTGACAGTAGGGACTAGTATATAATTATTTTAATAATTTGAGAGCATGTTTACAGTATTAACTACGGATTATTATTATTTTAGTTATAAATTTGCGATATTTATTATTATTTTATGATTTTTATAAACTTTTTGTAAATAATTTGTGTGTCTTATGGAGATCACAGTGTACCTCAATGTTGCTACCTATTAATACCTTTGTTTAACCTGTGTATCACAAATAAATGATTTGAATTTGAATTTTAATTTGGCCTTCTCTTAAGTCATTAGGAGTTGGTAAACCGCGACACAGTTTTTTTTTTTTTATAAATTACCTAAATGACCATTTTACGTCCATGGCAATGTCATATCGGATAAAATCAAATCCATTAATCTTATTACTGCAATGCCAGGGCTAGACTTCCCCTTTCTCCTTCAGCGAATTCACCGAAAGCGAGTTGAAGATGGGTATTAAATTCTATTGCTTGTAATATTTTCCTTTTCAGAAGTTAAGACGCAATAATAATAATGTCGTATTACAATACTTATCATAAATTCTACCATAAATTACTTAGCTTCCGTCACGGAAATTTGGTGAAGATAAGTTACAAACAATTTCCACAGCCGTGTTCCATTATATTAATACCACTTGTTAGATCAATAATAAGTTAGTCAGCACGAATGTTACGAACTTTAAGTGCGAACGGTAAATAAGGTGTGGGATCTACAAACATAATGCTCTAAGAAAATATAATATGTACTAATAAAATAAAAACTTATGAATTTTAATTTTAACGTCAAAAATTATGAATATTTTTCTACGCAATCCTTAAGTAAAATATTTCTTTTTATTTTATATTTTTATTTTTATATTTATTTTATAATTTTTATAATGCCATATTTGTATCTTGAACGAACTTATCCGGACATAAAAATATTTTAATTTGTTCAGGCTTATTTTCGTTGCCCACAATGAGATGCCCCATTACCGATACACATAAAATACCCACATATACGTACATTATTATATGAACACAAATGTACATGACAAATGTATATAATATACATATATATGTACATTTGTAATGAAAAATTGTATCCAGCGACCACGAGGCATCTGCGGCATGCCCTTATCCTAATTATGGCTCTGCTGCGATGTACGATAAGTACGTAGACATCCTTCAACGTTATTTGCGTTGTTGTGTGTAGATTATTAAGTTCAATTATAATTTGTATATGGCATTAGGTATGTAACGAAAGGTGAGGTATTATTGCATCACTTATGTCAATAACATGGCGATTTTTATAACTTTTCTTTTGTATGTCTATGAGTGATTTCATTCGAGCTAACTCCAATAAGCGTTAGGCATCCCGGCCAAGGTGAGATGGTGTGAAATAAGTTGCCAACATCCGTCGTCGTTTCCGACTACGCAGACACAGTTGCCAACAAGGACACAGCACACCAACAACCGACGCTTCTTTAGCAATTTCTTGTATTTTTATGTCATATATTTCGTAAGTATATTGGAAACGTCTTATGATAAGTCACAAAGACACGGCATCTCTTTGTATGAGTCTTTAAGCCTGGGAAAATATCACGTTCGCATTGCTGTAGAAAATCCATTTTTTGTGTAAATTAAATTACAAGCATTTGCTTGTTTGCTTTTCCTCCTTCGGAAAAAGGAAGCAGTAGGTTTCATAATTTCACAATTCCTCAGTATGTAATTTGGCTGGCCTCACAGCTCAGTTGGTAGTAACCCTGCCTTCTGTAGGTCGTGGATTCGATTGCCACCCAGGACAAACATTTGTGTGACGAACACAGGTGTTTAGTCTTTGTCTAGGTGTTGGTATGTATTATATGTATGTATTTACAAAGTATATAAGTATTATATCAGTTGTCTGGTTCCCATGATACAAGCTATTTACTTAGTTTACTTTGGGGCTCGATAGCGCTGCGTGAAATGTCCTTCAATATTTATAATTTCTAACACATAATCAATTCCTCAGTATTCCCGTTCTACAATCAGTCTAAATATCGTGTAGATGGGGGTTAATCACGCACGTAAATAATGCCAGGTGTAATCTGTAAAAAGGCTGATTTTCATGTACCTATTTATACTTGATATTAAGTTTTTGTTTGTATGTAGCCCAATAGTTACATTTCTATTGATTACTAAATAATATATGAACTATTTTTTTGAATTTCTTTTTGATCGAACTGAAGTCCCACCTGATTTTAAGTGGCTATAACAAACGCAGTGCGATTTGTTTTTTTTTTTGGGTAGATTTGTTATTTTTACCTTCTTAAGTATGGAAAGACCCAAGTTACATCGTAATGTGCCGGTAACTCTGAGATATGAATGTGTTTTTAACCGACTTCAGAAAAAGGAAGGTTATCAATTCGTTGGTATTTTTTTTTATGTTACATCAGATCTCTTTCATTCATCAAATGAAAATGGCTTCAGAATAAGTACTATGAAAACATGTCGGTCTCGTTAAACTTGCGAAGAAAAATTATGAAAGTTTTTCAATTTGTGTAAGTTGGTAAGAACTTGCTAGACTTATCGAAGTCTATTACGGTCGAGAGATATCAAGAGAGCACGAATAACATGATATACGCACGAAGAAACAAGTACGTTACCTTTTGATTACATATCATGTGTTATTAAGCAAATGTTCAGACGGTTGAGCCAGAAAAAAAAAAATGGTGGAAATTTCACACAGCGCCCTCTAGCACCAAACTAAGCATAACTTGTACTATGGGTACCAGTTGACTGATAGAATACTTACATAGTTCTTTTTTGTAAATATATGCATATAAATACATATTTACACCCAGACACAGAACAAACATCTAAGTTCGTCATACAAATGTTTGTTCTGGATGGGAATCGTCTTGAAATAGCCTTATATCATATATCTCGAGCATTACGGATGGAATCAAAAATCATTACGTAAATTGTAGTAACCCAAGCATAGGTAATCATTCCGTTAATGCGAAGCCTAACGCGAACGTAACACAAATATTCGGGTTACGGGTTCCCACGTTACTAATCAAGATTAACCTCTTGTAAAAGTCGGGTGCGCACTGATACAAATGTTATGGTGTTAAATGTAACCCCAAAGTCATAAGCTAGGGCGCTGGGGTGACCCAATCCGTGTCGCAACGCTCTCAAATAACGGACGTGGATAAAATGGCCCTTATCTGTAATGTGTCGCTGTGCAATCTTACTGTACAATGTACCTATAACAGTAATCCATGTTTTGGAAAATTGTTCTAATACATTTACGTTGATTCTTTGATTGGAAACTTCTAATTCATCTCAATTCGACCTCTTTTGATATATGTATGTATATATCGAAATACCCTCAGTCTAACTACAGTAGCAGATGGCAAATGCGGAATATGATTTCCAGTAAGATACTGGATTTTTGTACGTTGTCAGAAATCCGCTATCATTCATCTCTTGCTTGGGCTAACTCGGAAACCGAAAATTCTTTGGCCCGCCGCTTGCCGATTAATCTATCGAGGATTAACGTACGATTTATTGTTGAGAAATTCTTTGAACATAATACGAAAGTCAAATCTAAGAATTTTCAATATGCCCCGGTATAATTGCTTCGTAAATATAATTGTGGATCATATTGGCATAATTAATTGGGAAATAATAAAGTTCATTCATAGCTCCAATATCTCTAAACTGTTTTAACTAATAACATCTAACACGCTCTTCCAGTAAATGTTAAAGACGAATATTAAGCCAATAAGTTAGAAATACATTAAATAAATATTAGCCAAATATATTTCACATAAGAATAAGGAGTATAAGATACGTTTATAACAAGAAAGTTCATCTTGCCTAATTAATGATCACAAGACAAACTCCATTATTTGCGATTATAAATATGGAAGCGTCGGCGTCGGCGTCGTAATAAATACGTATTCAAGTTTAATTATGTTCCACGAGAATTTAAACTTTACCTTCCGTTTCCAATCTGAGACAAATTGGATTTTCGCAGAAACACTTGCCTTTAGCCTTGATTACTTTTTTATGAATGTGAGTTTGTTAAGAATCAGCCAATGGGCCAGCGATAACCTCTGCCCATAGCAAAAAATTTGACAGCAGCAATATGATTGAGGTCTTTGTGTGCGTAGTAAGGCACGCAAAAAGCCTGTTTTTGGCTTAATTCAGTCTTTTCACCGTATTAATTCAAAAACATAAAAGGAAACTACTTGGACAGGCATATTCAGAAATTAACATTTTACTTATAGATAATTTAATACTTTATCAAGTTAATTCTAAATTGTATTTCTTACTTATTTGTAGTAAAATATTTACATATTATTAATAGGTACATCTCTACTCCTTAAACTACTACTCTACCTTTAAAAAAATTTGCCCGGAAAATGAAAAGACCTAAAACTGAGATTTTATTGTGTATAAATAAATATGTGTTAAATAGCTTTCATGGTAAATATATATAATAATAATAAATAATTTATTTCAGACCCATCAGACCATCATTTCAGACCATCCATTGATTAAAACACATTCAACACAACACAACACAATTACAAGATTACAAAATTTCAAATTTAAATAAAATAAAAATAATTAATTAAAAACAATTTAAATTTAAATTAAATGAAACCTTAAACTAGCTGGCACTGAGTCCGGCCTGGACAGGTCATTGAGCCACCAGCGATGACACCGGTTTCAGCATCATCATCCAGTGGCCCATGATACTGGAGCGGAGGTCCTGTGCCACGGCGGCCAGCAGGCTGTTGGAGCTGCGGCGCGTGCGGCCCACCAGGGATGCAACCCGCCTGCGCATGATAGCGTGGAACCCATCCACGCGCGCATCCGTGAACATCCCTGATGCGCTACACGCCCGCGGCAGCCCCAACAACATCCTGAACCCGTTATTGTACTGTATGCGTAAAACGTTGTAGGCTTTATGTGTATATCTGGCCCACAGACTGCACGTGTAGAAAGAAGTACAATACACCTTAAAAATATATGTACACGTATTAATAAAGCTATTTCTGCCTAAAATTAGTGCCACACATAAAATATAATAATTAATACTGCTTATACATGTAGGATTATTATTCAAAAAACGCTAACATCTATGATGAACGGACAAAGAAAAACTTGAAAATGAAATATACCTACATGGCTTAAAGGATTAGATTGGAAAAAATTATAATATGTATTACGAATGAAGAAAGACTAAAAGAAAAAATACTTAAATCGGATTAAAGTCTTGAAAATGAGCAGAAACCCTGGTAAAGAAGAATATTGCAGTTTACAACAAACATTTTCTATTACTGGAATCCAATAAAACCGCGACCCCAGAGGCATATAGTGTTACAGAGCTCAGAGATGCGCACAAAATAAAAACAAAAATCAAACAATGCGCACCGGGTGAGCTCTGAACGAGGCGTGCAGCACTCGTTGCGCGTACACCAGTAAAATACCACATTTAACTCACTTTCGCTGGTTAACCAAAAACATGCTGGGATATGAGTGTGCGAGTGTGTGCGAGCGTGTGTGTGTGTTGTGTGTGTGTGTGTGTGTGTGTGTGGTGTGTGTGTGTGGTGTGTGTGTGTGTGTGTGTGTGTGTGTGTGTGTGTGTGTGTGTGTGTGGTGTGTGTGTGTGTGTGGTGCGGTTGGTTCTGTGGTTGGCGAACGTGCATGAGTCATACATGTTCTTTACACACACCGAGGAAATGGCTACTAATTAAAACCAAAGTGAGCTTTCCGTTCGCCGTTTCTAGGAAAAACGTTTTGACCACGTTTTTATTACTTGTGTGTCAGGTAGTTTATTATTACTCTACCAGCAGAGAGTAATTCTCTGCAGTAGTGCAGGTCCGTTCAAGAAGGATAAAGATTGCATAGGATGAAATTGTTGACCGCTTGCACAACTACACGTGTCTCTCTGTAAAACAGATTTCTGTAATATATAAATGACATCATATATTATATACATATATCACTTTGTTGTACAATTTTCTGGGTAAGTACTACTTATGTTATTAAGCTACGGAATAAACAGATCTCATGTTAATTGGAAAAGACTGCAGTTATTTTTTTTGGGATTATGGGATTTACTTATAGTTATATTTTTTATGTGTATGTTGAAGCACACAAGCTGAAGGCTCACCAGATATTTTATTATTAAGAGACCCTGCAACACACTAATTTTGCCAGTTATAAGCTTTTTGTGATTAGCCTCACAACACAGTTGCTTGTAATCTTGCCTTTTTCCCGTAGGTCGTGGGTTCGACTCCCACCCAGGACAAACATTTGTGTGACGAACTCAGACGTTAGTTCTGTGTCTTGTGGTCTGTGGTATGTGTTATATGTATCGATTTACAAAAAAGTATATAAATATTATATCAGTTGTCTGTTCTCCATGCCATAAGCTAACCTTACCTTACTTTGGGGCTACATGGCGCTGTGTGAAATATCCACCTATATTTATTTATTAATATTATTATATTAATATTATTTATTTTACAACCCTTTTCAAATCCATATAACTCATTCCATATCCTGCAGTTACGTGACAGGAACGAGGGGCTCAAGTGCACAGTATGAGATTTACAATATGAGATATTTATTGGTTTGTGTTCTTTGTATGAGATTATCATATTATCATAATAACCTTATATACTTGACTGGCCTCACAGCTCAGTTGGTAGTAACCCTGACTTCTACGCTGTAGGTCGGGTTCAATTCCCACTCAGGACAAGCATAGATGTTTGTTCTGTATCTGGGTGTTAATATATATTTACAAAAAAAAAAAAGTATATCAGTTGTCTAGTTCCCGTGATACAAACTATGCTTAGTTTTGGGATAGATGGCGCTGTGTGAATTGTCCACCAATAGTATTATACATTTGTAGTTGTTTGGAACAAACATATTAAAATAATGTATAATTTTAGTCACCTGTATGCCATCGCGACACATGATCTAATTCTCGAGAGGTTCGAAACGGTACCTAAGACTAGTCAAGTACGAAACTCTGCAGACTAAACTTCTCCATCACACTGGACCACTTGCGAACTCCTCAGATTCCGCTAACTTCCAAACTAAACTATGCGACTTGCGCTTTGTACTTAGTTAACACACTCGAACACAGGTTAAACTATGTTAGGTGAAATAAATTCTAAATCATAAGTATTATTAAACTGAATTTCCTTGTACCGGCCCCAAAAGTCGTAGAGTGCGTTCCCAAGCATTGTTTTTCGTTCTAAGTAATGGCGTTTCTGCGCGACAGAAAGGGATACCGGTAGGTATGCAAATTTCGGTACCGACCAATCCAATGTATTCCAGCCCTCATCTGAAAGCTCGAAATCGCTATACAAATTCGCCTATTCCGGCAAATCCCATTCCCTCTGATAACGTTTGATGGGACCAGTGATCAGTTCATTTCTACCTTTGTGCAAATTAGGACCCTTTTAGCTAAATACAGAATTTAAATTCCAATTTCCTCTATCATTTCATTAGCAGTTTATAATAAAATCGGCTTATCTCTAATTTGTAGCTGGGAAAGAATAATGAAGGAATAAAATCGGATATTTTCATTAAAAATGCGATTTCAAAGAATTCTTTAATAAGTTTTACAAATTCCTTAGAGTACTGCTATTACCAATTTCATTACAGCGATAATGTCAATAGATGTCTCTTAATGCGCTTTTAGGAAAATAGGATTTTTCGACGTGGAATCTGGATTTTGAACTTTATTTGGCAGCCCAGTGCTACGGGCCATTGAATTTCAATTCAGAGTGGTATGCTTGAATTAACAAAATCAGCAATCCCTGGATAATGGCAATTTCCGGAATAGATGGATGTGAATGATTTTAGAGAAGGGACATCCATGTAAATTATGTTTAGGATCAGACTATTTATGTTATGATAATTATAGCGAGAAGCTGGAATGTCTCATGTGCCTGTAATTTCACCGGCAACCACACATTTCAAACCGGAACACAGTAACACGAATGCATTACTGATTGGCGGTAGAAATGGATATGGGTAGCATTTGCCCGGCCGAACTTGGTATAAGTTCTACTGTTACTGAAATACTACTAAAAAAATAACTGTAGATAATCCACTGGACAACATTACTCACTTTCCTATTTGCTAAAAGCTAAATGAGCATTAGACGCGCTAAATCCATCAACGTAAGTGTTCAAATCCCTATGTGATTCAATTACTGGCCTTTAATTACACAGTTTAGAAATAAAACTGCTTGGACACTTCATGCAAACACTATTCTCAGTACAGAAATATATCAGCCTCTACTGCTGTTAGTATTCACGTCACTGAAACGAATAAAGTGCGATTCATGCGTCTATGAAATATAATAAAATATTTATTTTCATCAATTTAATCTACACATTATTTATGTGTTTGAGAACACGTTTATTATTTTATTTACATACTTTTTTTACCTTGGTCATGATCTTCGGTCTTTCGCTAGATAACGGGTCCGCAGCGCTCTGATCCAAAGTGATTAAATATACTAACTTTATTATGTGCTTATGTGTAAATTTAATGAATTTTCTAGTTTAGGTAATTATTTCCGAATACAATTCCACTGTTTCCCTGGAATTAGTAATTCTTTTTTATGGACATTGTAATTTGGCCGGAGATGGCCTTGACAGCTATTTGAGAGGGGCTTTGGTGAGAGCGCATGGCTCTTAACTGGACATTACTCGCAAAGTAAGCAAAATCTAAAAGTGGTGACCAACCGAATTGTTGGAATGTCCAGACCAACTTCACACCACCGCATTTTTGGGGAGAGTTGGTGAGCTGTTCGTTGATAAGCTCTGGATAATTACACTCTGGTGGAGCGCTTTATAAATCTCCATCAAACACACTCCATCAATCATCTCATTTTTCTCTTTAATTGTAATAAACCCACATTTTATTTATTAAAGTTTACGTAGTGGCAACGATTTTTATTAAATTCTAGGTTTTAGTATAATGATAGCTAGATTCAAATGATGATTTATGGAATTGCACCAGTGGTTTTTTTTTAAGAAATATCACGCCTGAGTCATCCGATTTCACGTCATCATACACCTTCTTAGGATTCCGTATTTAAAAGACGGAATGTCTTATTAAATTTACGTGCCGCCAATTTTTTTTATGTGATTCTGTTACGTGTCGCGCTAACTACTCACCTGGTGTTAAGTGGTAACCTCTGCCCATAACAACCGATGCGGCTTGGGTCCTCCCCTACTAGGTACGACAAGACCCAAGTCGCATCGTATGCGCCCGTAACTGTGAGACGTGAAGGTGGAATGTCTGACGTGCCTGTTATTTCACCGGCAACCACACCTTTTAAATCGGAACACAGTAACGCGAATGCTTTAATGCGTGGCGGCAGAAATGGGCATGGTGGCAGTACTTCCTCGCACGAACTTGGCGTGAGTTCTACTGCTCTTAAAGTTCTACTGTCTGTTCTATTTCTAACTATGAATCATTAGAGTACCTAGTCAGCTGAAATTTGCACAGATTATAACATTGTGTGATGTAGTAACAACCATTTTTTTTTAAACAAAAATACTACTTCATTGCTTAATTATAAAAATGTTTGCACTTAGCCGATTTGATTTTACGGTTTATTCCAATTCATCAATGTAAAAATATTCATCATCCCACCATACCCGTAAAAAGCGGCAGATATTGGAAAAAGGGGAAAGGAATTTGTTGGAATTCGTTCACAGCGACGCGAAAATTATGAGTTTTTGCGGATCCATTTGTTTTCATCACATAAAACTGAGGCAATAAATTTTATCATTTGTGAATTGTTAAATTGATGAATAGATAAGGACGCCTTAATTTTATTTTTACTTGCGGTATTGTTTCTTACTGACATCAATTGGGCGTTAATGCTTATGGTATTGAATAAGAATTCATAATATTGTTATATATATATTAGAGAATAATGTAATACTTTCACGTTACACCGGCTTTCAGCACCTTATTCATCAGTATTCAGAGTGCCGCTTGACTTATTTCCCTAGGTATAAATTTCAGGCACAGAACCTAACCAGGAGTACGTTGACCTCGCTCAGTTACCAACGAGATGTTTTTTATTATATCATTTTATTTTACACTCTAGCTTCATGTAAATAAGGTTAGTATTCTATTCAACCCTAAGGTGGCCGTTTAAAAGTCTCGTTGCCACCAAGGTAAATAGTACTCTAATGTAAGAGCCTAGAGTATTGTATGTATCGTTTTAGTTGTGGGAATGTTTTCACCATCAGCGACTGAATCGGTGGCAATACGGCCATGCGGCCATAAGGAATTAAGTACGGGTTTATGCGGCGGTTTGGCGACAGTTTGCGTAGCAAACATATTAAAGCTTTTAGAATAAATAAAATGTTGTGTTATTTAGATGTAATTAGGTGTCTATACATACTTTAGGTTTCCTTTTCAGCTTAGTATGGTCATAAACGCTCATCGCAGCAGGCCCCACGTAAGGTAGCTCCATGATTTCTCTATTCGAGCAGTTTACATGGAATTATGCACTAGAAAGTAAGTATCAGTAGTAGTAAAACTTTTGCCAAGTTAGTTTGAAGAAGTACTGCCACCATACCCATATCTGCCGCCTGGCAGTAATGCATTCGCGTTATTGTGTTCCGGTTTGAAAGAGTGGTTGCCGGTGAATTTATAGGCACATGAGACATTCCACCTTCACTTCTCAGTTACGGGCGCATACGATGCGACTTGGGTTTTGTCGTACCTAGCAGGGAAGGATCCAAGTCGCATCGGTTGTTATGGGCAGAGGTTACCACTTAATACCAGATGGGCCCATCAGCTCGAACCGTAATATTATCGCATTAAATATGTAAGATGTACCGAAAGCATAATTTAAAGTCTATCGCTGGTATTAACTAAATGTACCCGAGGCTGTTTCTAATTAATCCAGCCTGCGTGTACTCTACCGAACTAGATCTGAAAAGTTAGAAAACTTTGTGAATTAAATCTTGGATTACAGTTTATCAACACAAATTATAAAGTTGCAGTTGTCTGTTTGTCACTGGTATGAGAGCTAGAGAAACGAATAGTAGATAGTGTGTGACGTGGCAGGAAGTAAAACCACATCGAATGAAAATAACATAGTGACTACCACGATTATTCGGATTCGAAATCACATTCCTCCAACATACATTCCGCTGAATAGCTGTCGATACGTTTCTGGGGCACGCGGGAGGTCTCCGGGGGGCATCTCCATAGATGGGGCGCCGGATTACCCTGTCTACGCAAACAAACCATCCCTTTGATGAGTGCAGGGAAAATTTCGAGAGAGATACGAGTATGACCGTTTTATATCAAAGTTGATGTAACTTTTTATATTTACTTTTGCGGTGACTCCAAGGGTAATAGTTTATTTGCCAAGAACATTATGTCACTGAATTGTACAATTATGTTCTTCTAAGCACTAAGTTGCAAGTAACAGTAGCACTTTGTATAAAATAACAGTAGCACTTTAGTACCTGTGTAACCGACTACTCGTGTATGTGCAATGTGGTGTTTGTGCAGTTCTTCACGCACATTGCCGGCGAAATTCAAGACTTTGAGAGCAATGAGATGCAACTGGATTTTCCATGTTTTGATGTTGTTGAATAAACCATAATAATAATGATATTAAATATTTTTGAGCATTTCACACAACACCCGCTAAGCCCCAAACTAAGCATAGCTTGTGCTATAGGAACTCAATAACTGATATTACATAAATTCTTAAGTTTTAAATACATACATATAAATACATAAGTGTCTATACTAGTCACACAAATGTTAATCGACCTAAAATATAACTACGTAAAGCGCACAAGGCAAAGTTACTACCAACTGAATAGTGAGACCAGTCAAATGCAGTAATGAGCAAGGGATACAGCTTCTCTGTGTACTACTTAGATCTAGGTACCAGGTACTTGTACTGTACCAGGTCTGGCTCTATTGAACCAGTGTCGTGAAAGGATTATAAGCGTTCCAAATTGGCGGAATCTTCCCTGTGTTTGTGTGTAGATATGTAACAAATAAATAGTGAAATTCCGAACTTTTGGGAAATTCAAGTAGGAAGCTCTTGCAAACTTTCTTTAACTTTTCCCGAAACTAAATATTCTTTAAAAGGTTTCAATAAAACTCTTTTCACGTGTTCCTGAATTAAATAGTTTATTGACCCTTCAATTACCGCAGATTGGGTAAAGATTTATAATACTAAAATAAAATTCGAGCTAAACTCCATCATTATATGACTTGATCTCTAACGAGTTCCTAACTCAATGGACAAGGTAGCTTTATGTTCCGCACTCCTCAGATCAAAATGACAATTAAAATGGCTTTTTCCATGCAGCACATAGTTTAAATTCAGGTCGTGTCGATCTCGTTGATAGAGCGTTCACTTAGCGTCGAATTGGTTCGACGTTTGTCCATCCGAAACCGTCTCGGTTGGCACTATGCAGATGGGGTAAAAGTACGTAGTCCAGATGACCGCAGTAGATTTCCAGCGTAAACAGCGCTCTAAAAGCATTATGTTCGCGTTCCGTCGTAGCTTCTCGTAGACTGCTACCTACTCGATGGTAACTACACAATAAAGCGTTACAATGCTGCGCTAGAATTGACCTCTAAATATGTAAGAACGCGTCGTGTTTGTACAAACCTTTAAATGGCAGGTAAAAGCCACGTACAAAACTAAAATCTTATTCTTCGGTTTCTTCTGAAGAAATTGTTACGTAAAAGTTGTTAAGTTTCTTCTGAAGCAATTGGTAATTAGTAAAACCGAATCGCAAAAGTCCTGAGTCCAGAAATACTCAAAAGATATTTTCGTGGCGCGGTTCGTTTAAAGCGGTCTGTTAAAATAATAGAGGAGGAAATATTCGGATGACCGGGTTCTCCTGTTTGATTCGGGCGTTTGAGTCCTGAAGTGAATTTAATTTGGCTTAACTTGACGAGCGGCCGTTGGTTACGGCCCAGCGGGACGTAAATGGACTTGATTACTTGGAAATGTAACTACTTCTTGGCAGCTAGAAGATTTTCAGGGAATTATATATTTGCCTTATAAATTGATCGTTCTCATAATAGAGATCTTTCTTTCTTTGTAATAGAATAATTATATATATTATATAGGTAACACTCAGATACAGAAAAATTATCTATGACGCACAAATATTTTTCCTGGGTCGGAATATAACCCACGACCTACAGAACATAAGGCATAGCTACTTGCAACTGAGCTGTGAGACCAGTCAATTTATAGATTTACAAATCACTCATAGACATATCAGATATCTTTGTTTCTATTGGATTCTTAAGGCAATAAGTAAGTAACTCCAATTATACCTCAACAAATGGAAAATGTTAACTTCACGCTTAATTATTGCTGATTTCGGCTTTAGTTCATATCCTATCAGACCCTCCATGGGGAAGAACACCTTAAGCACTGCTATTGTCGCACTAGTAGTACTTCCTAGAAAAATAAAACACTCGGCGGGCTCACTAAGTAAAAGATTGTTTATTTTCATTATCTAATATAGATATCTGTCAGTAATCACTAACTCTGTTTAACAATGCCTGTTCGAAAAATATCCATTCCCACGCAAAGCCATACCATTTGTACCATATCATTCTTCCAACTAAAATTCAAAGGAATATTATTTCTGTTCTTTCATTCTACACAATCGTTTCAAATAAGGTGAAAAAAATGGATACAATTTCTCCTAGAAACTGGAAAATAACCCATAGAAATAGGTAACAATAACATTGTGTTAGCGCTAAACACAAAGTATACCACCTACGTGTTTATTGCGGGGGAAACGAGTTCTCTTGAAGCTTAAAAATATGTCCCTTTTATCGTCAACCAAGAAATTGCGCTAAAATTCTTGTGATTTAAAATCTGGGCGGTGAAAAATCTATTATAAAATATGTATGTGCCACAACGATAAAACTTTACCGTCTTGTGCAAACCGTTACCCTAAATGTAAGTCAAAATAGCTCAGTCTATGATTAGACTTGCCACTAACTTGATACTGCCGTCAAGCTGTACTTGACTCTCTGCTGGAACAGCATTACCCTTTTTTATGTGATATCTTGATAGAATAAGCTGACGGCCCTCCTGATCTCAATCAGTAGCCACCCATAGACAACCGCAATATGACTCATCTCCACCAAAGTATGAGAAGACTCAAGTCGCATTGCGTTGCGTCCATCGCCCCGAGATATAAATGATTTTAACCTTAACTTATTAATAATTTTCAATAAGTAAACAAGCCGTTTCAATGCAGGTTTAGTAGGTGCCGTTTGAATTTCAGACAGAAGCGAATTACAAAGTCGAACTTGAAATGAATTACCACTAACAGAGGAAGAATGTTCAGGGATTGACAGGCGAAGGAAATCAGCTGATCTCAGAAGGGAATCCCGCTTGACATCAGATGGACGAACCTGCTTCCGTCACTAATTCACAAGGTAGTATTATTTCCCAAGATAAGATATATATTCCCAAGACAATTTCTGCACAATGAATCATCCGATGCTATAATTAGGTACACGGCAAACGGATGACGGTTTCAGAGACACCCTTTATAATTCTGAGAAGTGGTGGAAGATTGATTAGACGACACTTCGCCTCAAGCAGTTTAGTCAAATTCTTATCTCTGTTTCGGTTCTGAATTCAATAGATAATTTTATAATAATAACTCTCCGTATTAAAGTGGCTGGTTCGGTTTTTTTAAGATGTCATTTTTTTTCACTTATGGTACTTTAAATTTAATTCTAGATATTAGTGTACGACCTATTTGTAAATATCAAGGTGTAAATATCAAGCCATAAATAGTTAAATAAATTATTGTGGACAATTTCTATAGCGCCATCTAGCCCCACATCAGGTAAACCTATAAGCCTTAGAGAATAGACCAGACCAACCAGATTGCTGACAAAAATAAGTAATAGAAGTATACATAAATCGGAAATAGAGTTTAAAACTGTTTGTAAATGTAGCTTCACGCGAGAAGGGATTACGGTAGATTTACCTCTACTAGCGTTTTTTGCGGCTACATATAACTGAGGCTCGAGGCAATAGAGAGAAATTGTTTATTCATAACGAAATTCTAAACAGTCTTTATTATGTTTGAGCTTAAGTAGTTAAATAAGATGATCATACATACATAGAATCACCTTTATTCTTGAAGGATAGTATATAGACAGAGCCTCAATGCGACACTTTTCAGTTTATGGGCTACATTATCGTGGGTAGACGTGAAAATCAGTGAATTCATAGCCGCCCTTGTTTCCCACTAATAACTTTCTTCACATATTAGATAAATTTAGTTTGATACAAGCGATATATTAACATTTGAAATGTATTTATTACTATGATACAAATTGAAAAGACAAAAAAGAAAAGAAGAGAAAAAATACTTCCAATTATATTTTTGACATTCAATTCAATACACGTCGGATAAAATAATATTTTCTAATTCTATTCCCTAAGGCCTTCACAGTCAGGTTGCAATTTCAATATTTACGTAGCAGTAATCCCCGAGCTACGAGCTACGGCGACTGAGTGCTACGGAGCATTACGGCGTAGCATGTATCGCTTGCGGGCTTTAAAGTTTATAACAGAAGCTCGACCAAAGCTTGTATTGAGGTTAAGCGTTGTTGTCATTTTTGGCGGTTGTTTATCGCATTACTCCATTTTCGGAGATTAAAATTGTTATTTTGCATATAGACACACGTTAAATATAATATTCATAAAAATTTACCTTTTGAGTAGTTTAATAAGATACTTAAATTGCAATTATTTTGGGACCTGGAATTTTTGACTTGGTTATGTATGTATTGTATGTCTGCTGGTCTGATGACATCATTGATCGGTAGCTGCAGTCAGGATACTGCGGAACTTCTAGTTAGATTACGTAAGGTGTGTGTATTATATTACGTCTTCACATTTGAAGGTTCATGTTTGTTAAGACATTATTTTACTTGAAACTTTCAAACGACTCTTTACGAACCTCTGTGGTTTCTTAATAGCTAATAACCATACTTTTCTGTATTTCTAATTTACATTGGTAAAAATACAAAAAAAAAAAAGAAACGAAACACTATATTATAGTTAATAACATTTTTATTTAGTTTATAACTTTATATTTTTGAAGGGGTAAGGTATATTAGTTTATTTTTATTATCCGATGATCCATATCTTATAGTGACTCTGATTTTATCCTCAAGAATCGCCTTGGCTTTGTTCTGTTAAGGCGTGTTTCAAAGTACTCTGTGGTTAATCAAACGTTCGCGTAACCTTCGCGAAACCCTGGTAGTATCATATCAAAGGACTGACGTCTTGACTTAGACTTGAGAATTACCACCTGATACTATAAACGAGTAAAGTAATACTATAGGTGAATAAGTAATCCCACGGAAACCGTACACTTTCCAGGATAAAAAGTAGCCTATGTGTTATCCTACGCATAATCTATCTCTGATCGGTTGAACGAGTCTGGATGAAATTTGGCACAAATTTTACTGACATGATGGAGTAACAAAAAACCATCCATCCAAACTTTCGCATTTATATTAGTATAAGTGATATATATATATATATATGTGTGTCTGTGTGTATATATATATATATATATGTATATACATGTATTTGACGGGCCTCACATCTCAGTCGGGTAGTAACCCTGCTTTCCGCGCTAGGTCATGGGTTCGATTCTTACCCAGGACATCATATGTGTGATGAATATAGATGTTTGGTATGGGAGTCAATATGTAAGTACTTACAAAAAAAATATATAAGTATTATATCAGTTGCCTGGTTCGCATGATACAAGCAATGCTTAGCATACTTTAGGGCTAGATGGCGCTGTATGAAATGTCCACCAATATTTATATTTATTTATTTATGTAAGATTATTAGCCTGGTAGAGGTTACATACGGTTTATTCAGTACAAAGAGTCAATGACCGATTCACACAAGGACTCCCGTGTCTATAGGAAGACTAGACATCGTAAAACGACAGTAATATTTCATGCAAACGACCGTAGTCAGCATTCGTGGTCTCATCCATAAACGAGAAGACGACTGCAGAATTACGATCGCCTCTCGTGCGAGAATATATATGCAATAACGGATGTAATAAATATGTCATGGGCTTTTATTCAAATGAGAGCGTGGTAGCACAGTGGTACCAAACCCGAATTTAAATACAGAGATCACTGGTTCAAATCCAGACGCAACAATGAATTTTCACAAAGCCAGAATAGATATATTAATAATAATTTATAGATAATTAACACAGCGCCATATAGCCCTAGAACTAAGCATAGCTTGTACTATAGGAACCAGACAACTAACAGATTACTTTTTTTTTTGCAAATACATCCATATAATATACATATTAAAATCCATGACAGACACATTTTTTTTATTCAATATATCGGGTTCTTCACGACATTATCTGTCGTATTGTGAAGCGCACAACTGATACAATAGTAAGTATATAGATCACAATAGATTTAAAGTACCTAATTATTTAAGCTTTAAATGTATCTAGATATTATATCACTTGTTGCATGTATTTACATACACACTGGTGCCACAGAACAGAGGCGCTGATCAGAACACAGGCGCTGATCAGAACACAGGCGCTGATCAGAACACAGGCACTGATGATCAGAGCACAGGCGCTGATCAGAGCACAAGCGCTGAACTGGGCTGAATTAGTGACACCGCTCGCTAATACAGCACAAGCTGGGGTAGCCTTTTCTACTGTTACCAACCCACATTTTAATTCACTTTTCTTTGATTATGTAATCTCAAAATAAAGATTTCAGTATTTCTATTTCATAAACATAGATGCGCAAAAATCATTAGAAGATAACCCGCTCACAACTTTCGAGGGACCTTTCGATTTGTAATCGAGATCCACCCGAACCCCTTTTCTCGGTAGGCATCCGAGAATAGAAATTACAAATGTTTCCACCGGACATTATTTCAGACGTAAGAACTTGTGCCAAAATCATCCGGGGATGCATAAGTACTTCTGCCGCCAAGCAGTAACGCATGGGCGTTACTTTGTTCCGTTTGAAAGGTGTGGTTGCCGGTGCAATTATGGGCTATTCAGCTTTCATTGCGGGGGCAATGTTATGGGTTAGAGGTTACCGTTTATATTAGGTGGGACATCTTGCACGTTCCTTAGCTAATTCACAAAAAAAAAACAGTAATTAAAAAGCAAAAATATCCCTTTCATTGTTAGAATACTAATAAGAAGTTGAATGAGAAGAAATATCTAAAATAGCAAGCACCTACAAGGATTAATCCGAGTACTTCGTAAGATTAATTTAAAATTAAGCTTTATATTCTATCCAAGATTCTGTTGAATTTTTAACAACCTTTTTCTAGTAACTTCATTACAAATTTCAGCATATTTTAACAAAAGGATTTAAGAAAATCTTTACTCAGCTTTTATCATCGTATTATTTTTCTAATTATCTTTTTAAGTAGAAACTTTCCTAGTATTATAAAGTAAGTAAAACATCATCTTTCGCGTCAACGGTACAATTTAATCAAAATTTACATAAAGTTTAACTGCTCTGCGTTTTTGCATTAGACATATTTTGGATAGGATCTGCCCATTTGCATAGACTTCCCCCGCAGCGTCCCGCCCGAGCTCTAAGTCTGTTTAGGGATCTTCATACAGGTAGTGAAAGCTCCTGGCTAGGAGGCAGATGCTCCTGGGGTCAGGTGGTTATGGGTGTTTTTTCCTCTATTTTTTATTTTTAGGGTAAGGTGACCTTGAGCAGCATGTGTCGTGCAAAGAAAACTTTTAAGAATTTTCAGCTGGGATCTCGAAGTTTCATGAGGGTTTTCCTGCATGTGATAAATATGTTAAGTGAGTATGTAATTAAATATTTCCTGAAGATAGGCAGAGCCTCAATGGACCACTTTACACTTTGTGTCCCGTTCTTTGAGTATAGAACCCAAAAAAAGAGGTTACAATGCACCGCCTTATCGCTAATAGCGATTTCATTAACTCTAGCTGACAAAAAGCAATGGCTGCGAGATACAGCTAATCTTCACTAAAATTCGAAGTGTTGTGTTATTTCACACATTTAAAATAAGTCCATCTTGTAGCTTTACTAAACCTAAATCTAGGAAGGAATTCCCACTGTACACTAAGCAGTGACATCACATCAAATTTAATTATTGTATATATGTATCCAATTAACAAACAACGCCGAGCACAGAGGGAGTTGTAGGACACTCCCATCATTACCTAACTAATTTAAATAGTGTCTCTTTGTACAATACTAGTAAGTAATTATTTTGCTATTGCCTTGTCATAGTGGAATTAAACCGTTTCAGAGAAATTGTAGGTTGGCGTGTTTGTAACTAGATCCGGTCTATATACCTATCTAACCTTAAGTTGAATTAATAATAGCTAAATTATGTAAAACTTCTATTATTCGTGTTACAGCTCTCTAGAAAGGACAAAAGTGCGCCTTAAGAGAAGAGAGCTAGAAGCTCGGCAACCGCGGCAGTTGTGTCTCTGTTGCTCCAATACACTACCGACCTGAAAACATATTCAAATTTGTATGAAGAGTGAATAATTAAACTACTCGCAGCTAACTTAAACGCATTAAAATTTTACGATAAAACCGGTCCTTTTAAAACCGAATGAAGTACAAATAAAACAGAAATTTAACGTAAACAGCTTTTTTCTACTAGTATTAAAACAAGGCCCCCTTGAGTGCTCTGAAGTAATGTACATATAATGGATCCAATTGCTTTTTTATGTGGCCAGCTTTACTGGTAAATTGAATTCTGGCAACGGTGAAGGATTAAATTACAGGCACATATGACGTTACTTTTTTAACCACAGAATACTCAGTAGCAGTAGAACTTGTACCAAGTTCGCCCGGAGAAGTACTGCCACCACACCTGGTAATCCGCTGCCACTAATACAAGCAAAACAGCTCTCTCAAAACAATTTTGTTTATTTACCTTTGTTTCCAAATTATTTATCGGTTGTTTTTTGTTTGGAAACAGTAAACGCTCATTAATGCTGATAAATACGTCTCGATTGTTATATAAAAGCGATTGTTTACAATCATAGCGTAGTTTAATTAAAAAACAATTATCTATATTCCGATAAAGTGAAAATCTAACCGTTATCATAAATTGTAGCGGAAGGTGTATTATAATACTTTTCATATAAAAAAGTAGTTTTTTTTATGTTATTTAGTTGCGGAACGAGCCGACGCCGACGGCCCACCTGGTGTTAAGTGGTAACCTCTGGGCAGAGGTAATAACAACTGATGCGGCTTGGGTCCTCCCCTACTAGGTACGACAAGACACAGGGGCACATACGATGCGACTAGGGCGCATAGTATGCGCCCCTAACTGTGAGACGTGAAGGTGGAATGGCTCATGTGCCTGTAATTTCACCAGCAACCACACCTTTCAAACCGGAACACAGTAACGCGTATGAGTCACTGCTTGGCGGCAGAAATGGGCATGGTGGCAGTACTTCCCCGGACGAACTTGGCGTGACTGATCTTAAAATAAAAAACAGTAAAGTTACACTATGCCAAGTGGTTAAACGCGAACAATTAGACTGGTTAAAGATAATTAACTGAATTAAACCCCTGATTAGTCTTGAATAGGCAACAAAAATTGCAAATAAAATACAGCAAAATCCAATTTAAGAACATAGTAGCTATTGTCATGACAAAGTTAAACGTCATTTTATTCAGGAGCTATCTGGGGAGGGGATCTATTTCTAGTCCGATCTCACTCGTAGATAACATTTAATTCATTGTCTGCAGAGAACCACAAGAATTACTACAGTAAAAACAAAAACATGACAAAAATCCCTAAATTAAATAAGTGATAAAATACTTACTTAAAGAGATTAGAAGGCCCGAAGTTATATGCATTGAAGAAAATGAAAAAGCTACTTCTTTTCTTGCGATAATAAGTATCCACAAATGATTGAATCAAAGTCCTTTACAGTTGATTACTCGCGCTTGGAGGTCAATTAGTTTAAAAGCATTTTCTAGTTTAAAATATATTCTATTTCTGCAATAAACTGAATTGACAGGACTATAAACCCACATAATAGAAACTAGCGGATCTGCTTTTCAATTCAACCTTATCACTTTAATCCTTAGACAGCATTGTCAGATAAGTTGAAGTTGAGGTTTTGGTGATGATTCTTTTGTAAACATTTGTACCACTGCTGGGCAAGGGTCTTCCCCACATAAATCTAAAAAGCAAATAAAAAGTAATATCTCTTTGTGGAAAAATCTTTTTAAGTTTAATCGTATTATATATATTATTGTATTTATTCTTTGAATTATGGCTGAAATATTTTTATATCTAGATAAGTGAATATTTATGTGCGAAAAGTAAATATATTTGCCGCAGTTATGATACGGCCCCAAAAATCTCTGATAACTTGACGACTAATATATTTTTTGTAAATATTTTTCAAGGTCCGGATATGGAGAAAAACCCATGAAATATAAAAAATTGCTCGTAGCTACCGTCTTTGAATTATATCCATTCCATGACTACCTGCACGTTAAGAGGACGAGATAAAAAATATAAACACACGCCTGCAGAGACAACTTTAACGAAAATATATGCGCCTAAACGTAGATCACACCACAGCCCATCCAAAAGACCTTTTAGCTATTTCATCAAAAAATAGGTGATTTCAGCGGCAACCACGCCTTTCAAACCGCAAAATAGTAATGCATGAGTCTGCTTGGCGGCAGAAATAGCAAGTTCTACTGCTTGGGAGTAAACCATTCTTGTTTATCGTTTATTCCATAAATAAACCAATCTCGCTCAAATTCCTGTAAATGAAGGTAGAATACTAAAATATAATCTAGCTACAGCCAATAATATTTTAGTAGAAAATCCCTTTCACCATTCGCCTGTGTTTATTTTATGATAAACGGTTCGCTTATATTAAAAGAAAGCCGCTGAAAACATTGGTTTGTACAAATTTGTAATTTTCGTTTTATCGTCCATCTATATTTAATGGTTCACCATTAAAATAAGAGGGAATTTGGAAGAAACGGGAATGTCTCCAGACTTAGCTAGATGGGCCGTCGACCGCGAATAAGTCATTCCACGCTAACCGTATATTTTTCCGGGATAACAAGTGTATGTGTTATTCTAGACTATAATCTATCTCCGTACCGAATTTCATCCAGATCCATTCAGCCTTTCTGGGGTGGTAGAGTAACACACATCCATCCATCCAAACTTTCGTATTTATAATAGTGATAAGAAAAATAAGCTTAAACAAATGCCTTATCGAGGCTTATCACTACATAGGAAATACAAAAAGGGTTAAAATAAAACAATCAAACTTTTCGACATGATTTATTTTTGTAATATTCAACTGTTGACAGATAACAAATGATCTTACAATATCCAATTTGTACATGTACTTAAGAGAATATGGCAACACTCATATAGTAACAATAACAAGATCGCGGTGTTACGAATGTGTCAAGTCGGGGGTTCACATGTTATTAGTAACCAACATAAAAGCTAGCAAATGGATTAGAGAATATAATTCACTAAATAGTGACTGTCGCAAAATCGAGCGCCAAATGTCTCCTTGTATTTATGTGTTGCACGATTCTGCGGTATACACGTAGCGTGTAAACCAGCCTTAATGTAGAATGTAGATCGGAAGTTGCGTCACAAGAGCCTGAAATCCAGGCGAGTTTAATTAACGATCCCAACTCATTGTTGGCGCTCAGAGGAATACCGTTAATTCAACTGGGGGTTAAGATTGAACGTTCCGAAATTACAACGCGAATAGTAATTAAATTATACTGATTTAAATGAAACGTAAAACTCTTAAGCTGATTGAATAAGGGCCCAATTAGGATAATGGTAATATTCATTTATCTGTTGTCATTTATTTGCTTAATCATAGAAATGGTAACTAAAAGAAAATAGGGAGTTTAGTTTTAAATTATTTTCGTAGAAATTTAAATGCAGGTATATAGAAAAATTAGGAAGCGAACACGATCCCGATAATAATTGATGAGTTTTTATGACGTCACAGATTTATTTTAAGACAATAATATATTTATGAAAATATCGTCGCTTAATTTCGCACCAACGCAACGCCACGGAACATTTGTTGTTCTGAAACGTGTGATGAAAATGAACCCACAAATTAGATTTGTCATCGCAAATGTAGTGCTAGGTCCTATATACTTTCGTAAATGTAATATTGGCTTTGATACAAAATAACGATACATAATGAATACAAAATGCATTTAGTGTTGCCATTTCAGAGAACATATTTGGCCGCACGATTAGCTAGAATCCATAGAACCATTAAGATGTCAAATACGGACCATGTTAAGTCTCTTATAAATATTCATAGTGGCTCGCATCAGGCTAACATGGAATTAACATTTGAAACTATTTCATGATATTACTTGGAAAACACCAAATATATTATTGTGTACTTTTCGATAGAATGTTACCGTATCGTGATAAATTATTAAGGCTGTTTTACATGAAAATTAACTCGTAATTATCAAACTGAGACAAATAGATATGAAATGTCAGTTTGCAACGTTTAAAACGGTCATCAACACGATAATATGTAATTTTTTACTTTTATGTGCTCAGATGATGGAACGAGCTGACGGCCCACCTGATGTTAAGTGGTAACCGCCGCCCATGGACAACAGCAATAAGAAAAATAAAAATAAAATGAATATAGAAACGAGAGCAATTAAAGTTTCGGTCTGTTTGTGTTTAATGTTGTAAATAAATTTTTATTCATTTCATTTTTTCATTTTCATGTTTATACCAATTAAGGGAAAATGGTGTTTCTGGTTCTCATTCCAAAGACAAATGCTTGCTGCAATATAAATGAACTTACCCGAATATTTGGTGTTTCGAAAATGTCTTCTCAGAATGTTTGCTCTAGAAAGGCGGCTTCAAAGAATTCCATTGAAATATCTAAGTAAAGTACGGTAATGTACACGACATTAAATATTAATGTTCTTTTAACAATTATTCAAATAATTCTTTTTTTTTCTTTTACCTGAAATATACACGATACAGTGTGAAATAATCAGTAACATTTCGGTACCTGATCCCAACTAAAATTATGACAAAGTACTGCGTTAAAATAGAATTATATATATTTTTATAATCTAAAATTCTCCTTAAATATTTTCAACAAACAACTTTATCCAAGTCTTACTTTAGTAATAGAGCAACAGTCGCCTAAATACAGAGTGAAAAAAAAAATCTTTTTAAAACATACCCCATTAAAATATACTTGTCATATTTCACTGTGTAAGATGTTCATGAAATATTTTTTATTATCTTCAGAAGAAATCATAAGAAAAATGTTAATGCTCGGTCAATCCACAGAAAAAATAATAGTCACAAGACGGTTACAAAAGATTTAATGACGCCAACTTCGAGAAGTTTGTACAAGTTACTGAAAAAATACACGGGACCGAGCTGTTTTCAAGTAGTTTTTAAACACTCTGTATAAATGTGAGAATTACAGTGTAATGGAAACGCAGGCGAAGTTCGTTCTAAAAACATCTTATAGACATAATGTAGTGTAACAACAGATTAAGACCCGCGACTTTGCCTGTCTTATCGTCTCTCGTATCGCGCCAACGCGTACCCACCCTTACCTAGTTCGTTGAAAAACTTGATACTAAGACCATCTCAAATACAACTAAGTTTTCAATATACCAACATCAACTCGTTAAAATATCTGATATGAAGAACTATTCTACAGTATTCTTGTGCGCCAACATGAAGACAAGGAAGACAATTCATACAAAAATCATTGAAAAACGCAAGTTTTTCAACGAACAACTCACACCGTACGTTAAATACATTTATTCGTAATTAGATCACATCAGAATTAATGAATAAAAGTAGCAGTGCTCGATATTATGACACAGTGACACTTCAATAACATTTATTTATTCTGAATGTAAAAATATTTACATCTCTCCATCTTAACGACTACGGTTACAATACGATGCTTTTAACTGCAGTACTTTGATTGAAATTCAAAAGTCCAGCGAACCACACTACTTCTACGTCGTAGTTTAGATTTTTATAAACTTGTCTCTTCTGAATGGTCTGAGCAAAGTTGGATTCAGTGAATATTTGGTCCTCATGCATAATTTTCTTTTGAATTCCAGCGTGTATAAAGTAAATGTTGTTTGGCTTATTGTATCAAATGCAACTGCAGTTAAAATTTCGTACAATTCAATAGCAATTGTGTCTCCACATTTCACATCAAAAAATATTCATTTGTAACGTCGACTACACCTCCTCTGGTAATCTCGCGCGTATAGTCGCAACTGCCACGAGATCGCAACACTACCGATTTGCATTCGACATGTAATACTGTAAAATACCCACTATACTAGATCTTCGAACACTTCAAACATCTCAATTTAGACTGTAAAGACTAGGTATTAACGTTTATAAATTTCAGAAATGTCCTATCTATGAAGCTACGAGTAACTACGCGTAATATACTGCTTTTCTACCTTCCGATCCAGTCATACCGTTAACATTTTACGATACTAATAAAAAAAGGCTGCAGATATGAACGGCAAGCGACAGCGATCGAAACAAACACTCGTCAACTACAATCGCGTTCACACGCTCAGCGATTTCTCGGATACCCGCTTCGTTGCTGCCTTCACGCGTACAGCGTAAAACGAGTTGAATAAAACACGGCCCTTTTTGGCAGTATTTCTAAGAGCCCATTATTATGCATTGTTCGACGATACACAAAGGGAATACTTTTTCCCGGCCGCGACAGCCCTCCGACATTCATGGAACGAGAATATTGTGCTTTTAGGGTGAAACAGACCAGATCAGCTGTATACCAGTTATACAGTGCGCGGAAATCCAAAAACGAAGCAGCATGACGAACAAAGCAATAATCTACATGTAACGACCATTTTGTTACATTTAGTAGTTCAGTTTTCTCATGGGCAAAAACATTACTGAGCACGCATTCCTCATCATCATGTCTACAGTAACTGTATACATTAATATATGTATGGCAGGATAGGGTTTGAACAAGCGCCCGCTTTAAGTACGCGTGACTAATTTTAAAGTTGACTGATTGACGTTTCCAAGCTTTTTGTTTTTTATGTGTTCTGCTTGATAGTACGAGCTGACGGCCCACCTGATGTTAAGTGGTAACCGCCGCCCACAGACAACAGCAATACCACTCAATTCCTCTCCATCAAAGTACGAGATGACTCAAGTCGCATTGCGTTGCGTCCAACACCCCGATACGGGGATTTTACGTCTCATGAGCCTGCAATTTCTTCAATTCAATGGAAAAAGCTTCTGGCTATTGTCTAGTATAGCTGGCAGCAAACATGAATTAAAATGAATATAGTGCCGCTATGAAGTAATTGAATGAACAGTACTGGGTAAGTTTATTTATAGAATCTATTCCTCCATTCAAACTGCTTCCTTCACAGTTATTGGAAGCCTCTAATGTTCCGTTATGAGAATATACTGGTCTCGTTTCAAAGTAACGATCGGACTGAGAATTTTCCACTAGGATGGTCTGTCTCGTTTGTTTCCCCTTCAAGCTAGCACAGTAACGGGGCTCAATAACGCCCGTTAACGGCAATAATATAAACAAGATCCGAACCAAAACGATGAATACTTAATTAATACAACATGGTTAACAGAACTTTGGTTAACCCGCGAACGCCATACATCCGCCTTGTAACTGACGCAGCACGCGAGCTCTGTGTTTTATCCATACATTTCTGGCAACTCTGTAATAGCTGTCTCTTTCCATGCCACCTGCATAGTAAGAAAGTAAGATACCTTTGGTAGCCAACTTCAGAGTAAAGATTTCTCGCACAGAACTGTATTGTCCACTAAGATTACAAAATAAAACAAAACCGATCGATAAGCCTTTAGAATGACAAGAATGAATGTATTTTTTTTACGAACGCAAGTTGGGTTATTCTATAGCCGTCTCCTTCCATGGTTCTTCTTCCTTCCTTCACTCCTTCCATGGACCTTTAACACAGCGCCATCTAGCCCCAAAGTAAGCTAAGTAAATAGCTTGTATCATGGGAACCAGACAACTGATATAATATACTTTTTTGTAAATACATATAATACATATCAACATCCAGACACAGATCAAACATCTATGTTCGTCACACAAATGTTTGTCCTGACTGGGAATCGAACTTGCAACCTACAGCGCCGAAGGCAGGGTACTACCAACTGAGCTGTGATGCCAGTCATACGGCCTCGCTCAAAGTTATCTTGGATTCTACCAGGAACTGGTTTTCCCCATACATTTTCTTGTTATGTACGTAGTATTCAATACTGCGATATCTTCATGAGCGATTAGATAATAACGTCGATAAAGATTCGTTGAAAAGATTAAGTTTAGTGGACAAAACAGTTGGAGCTCGCGAGAATGCAACTGGGTTTTTACTACGCACACAAACCTGCCATAAGTAACTAAATTAATTTACATAATGGTATTACCTATATGAGAAATTTTACGCAGGAACAGAAATACTAACGTAACCACAAAACCATATTTGGTTTCTTACTTGTGGAGCATTGTCAAAAATTCCGCACGGCTGGGACTCGAATCCACGTTTCGATTTAACGACTTAACATTCTGGAGTTGAGGGTTCAAATTCCGTCCGTGCACGAATTTAAAATTGAAAACAAATGATACTTATGTCCCTCTAGAAATTACTGACACTAAAATATAGACCGATTCACGAGGGGTTCCAAATTAGTCGATCACGTCGGAACATGTCTACTAAGAGTACTGTCCGTGTGAAGCCGGGGCAGGTCGCTAGTTAAAATATCAAAAACACGGTTTTAACGAACGGTGTGCGTCACACCGGCGTCAGACACAGCAACAACATGTGAACACTTATTTGAACACGTGTTTGATCACATGTATGGCGCGGGTATGTGAGATTTGTTTCAAAGTTTGATTAAATGTTTGCACTTTGCCATTCGGTGTCGGTTTTTCGAGCGCACATCAATGCGTTCAAACTTCACACATTGCGTAGCCACACTTGCGCAAAGTTCATTTGCTATGAGATGTGAGGCAGGTACATCAAACATGTGTTCAAATGTGAGTATAAAGTCTTTGTTCAAATATTTGACTGTGTCTGGGGGTCACAATAACCCAGTCACAATAGAAGTATCCGGCTCTGAAGTCGGCTGCGGGTCAACAAACATGGAAAGAGATTCGCAGGCAACTTCAGGGCTGCAAACAGTGCGTGGTAGGCGGATGTTACCGGCGGATCTACGCGTCCTCATTCATTTGTTTGAACAGGTATGTCTCGTCGAAGATGTACTTCTTGAGGGTCTCCTTGGGAAGGTCATCCAGCTCCATCGCGAATCGGAAAGGTTCTTCGGCCACCGGCTGCAAAGAAATAACTGTTACATAAAAAAGTTTCCATAAAGGTACAATTATACTGTAAGTATACAAGTGGAATATATAGCACGACTAGCTGTTGCCCGCGACTTCGTCCGCGTGGAATTCAATTTTATGACGCATCCCTATTTTACCCCTCGGAAAAGTAGCCCAAGTTACTCTTTGTTACATCAGCTATCTGCCAGTGAAAGTACCGTCAAAATCGGTCCAGCTATTTCAGAGATTAGCCGAACAAACAGACAGACAGACAGGTAGACAGACAAAATTAAAAAAAAAAATTGTTTTGATATATGTACCGTGTATACATCCATATGCACTTAGTAAAAAGCGGTTATTTTAATATTATAAACAGACACTCCAATTTTATTTATTTGTATAGATGTGTGAATACATTATTGAACAGTTAATTGAGTCGCATAATATATTGTTTACGATAAAAAGTTCACTAGTCCCCACACTAGGATTCTCTGTGTTGTGAGTGTCTAGTCCCTTCCAGGAGTAAACAGTGTACAGGTCTTAGACTATATATATATATACCAACATTTAAGAGGTTAGATACTAACTTAATAATGTAACTAAATAATATTAACTTGATGTATGCGAATAAACCAAACGAGAGTCTAAAATGTAACTATTTGAGATTTCGCACAACGACATCAAGCCTTAAATTAAGCATAGCTTGTATTACGGAACCGGATGGTTGATAGAATACTTATATACTTTTTGTAAATGCATACATATAAATACATACTAACACCCAGATGCAGAACAATCCTCTATACTAGACACACAATTTTTTGTCCTGGTCAATCAAACCCACGAAGTTAAGTGGTAACTTCTGCCCATAACAAGCAATACGACTTGACTCCTCCCTCATACGTATAACAAAACCCAAGTCGCATCGTAACTCTGAAACGTGAAGGTGGGGTGTCTCTCGTGCCTGTAATTTCACCGGCAACCACTCCTTTCATGGAACACAAACGCGAATGCTTTACTACTTGGTGGCAGAAATGGGTATGGTGGTAGTAGTACTTCTCCGGACGAACTTGGCATAACTCGCTTTGTTTCATTACAAGTTCGACTGCTACTATTTTATATATACAGTTTTCTTTCACCCGCACACGAGCAATTGGCGGGAAAATTTATGCAAATCTCAAGCACTTTATTCATGGACGTAATTTGGACGGACAAATTATGTTTTATAAAATTTCCTCTGGGCAAATAGCCGTTGGAATAAAATCTGGGTTTTGAATAAAACATGACGTAGAATTAAATTTCGGAATTCCGATAAAGGTGGTATTGCGATGAAGACATTTCATTCCCAATTATGAAATATTTGTATTTACAAAATTATCACTTAATTAAACCAATTCTTAATTCATTCTATATCCTTTTATAATGCACTAATAATAATATGCTGTCAATTACGAAACACTATTTCTTTTGTCGTTCACAGATCTTATTTCATGAAGGTCGATATATGTTATAAATAAGACTACATCGGTTCGAATCAGTAATACCTATATGAATTCCCTGTTACGTGGACATCATATACTGAGAGTATCGTTGAAACAACAATCGTACAAATAATTAAAGAATAAGCAAACATTTACTCCATATGGGAATCAAACCTACGCTTTCGGTTATTCGAGCCAGTCAGTTAAAATCGAAAAAAATTATATTTTGTTCAGGGCGAGGAACAAATACTGCGATATTTTGATTTCCCAGTAGCGTCCGAGCAAATATTAATCGCATGCAGCCTAAAGGGAAAAGCTGGTTCACTTTATCTACGGAACTACGGATTCAAAACATTAAGAGTACCAGTCTTTTTTTTTATGTATTACAGTTACGGAACGAGCCGACGGCCTACCTGCTGGTAAGTGACCTCGGTCCATAACAACCGATGCGACTTGGTTCCTCCACTACTAGGTACGACAAGACCCAAATCGCATCTGATGCGCCCGTAACTCTGAGACGTGTAGGTGGAATGTCTCTTCTGCCTGTAATTTCACCGGCAACCACACCTTTCAAGTCGGAACACAGTAACGCGAACGCGTTACTTCTTGGCGGCAGAAATGGGCATGGTGGGAGTACTTCCCCGGACAAACTTGGCGAGAGTTCTACTGCTCTTAGAATGTATTTGATAACGTATTGATGCAGTTACGCAGCTGTCGATAAATGAGCTGTGTGGACAACTTCACACACGATCTACTGATTAATTGAAGCGACTCTATCGTCACGGTGAAACTATACATAACTCAATTACGGTGTTCACGCCAAACTTTCTGCGAACATCTGGGTCAGAGGCCTGACGATAATCTAATAAATATATATTAGATATATATATTTGACTGGCCTCATAGCTCATATGGTGTAACCCTGCCTTCTGCGCTGTAGGTTGTGGGTTCGATTCCCACGTAGGACAAACATTTAAGTGACATTTGTAACATTGATGTTTGTTCTGTGTCTGGGTGTTAATATGTAACGTATTATATGTATGTATTTACAAAAGAAAAGTATATAAGTATTATTTCAGTTGTCTGGTTCCCATGATACAAGCTATGCTAAATAAGTCTATTGGTGTGTAAAATCCTTTGTTTCTGTGCAAATAAGTTTGCTCTTTTAATATCGCTTTTAAGGTAAAAAGGTAAAGTTGGGATTTACGTAGTCTGTGGAATTTTTCTCAGTAAAATTGTAATTCACATAATTAATTATACTTTTGTGTAATGAGAGTCGAAAATTTTTTCTGGAGTGAAACTCAGAGAAATTAAGAAAGTATTTTTCCTTAATTTCATGTCGAGGTTTGTGAGAATTTATTCCCGCGAGCTTGATCTCAATTATTTTGGCATTCATTTGATTAAGGGCTGTTATTTTATTTTGTAGGTGGAAGACTGCGATCTCTGCTTATCCCTCCGGGAAACAGGCATGATTTTATGTATGCATGTATTTTTTCATGTAACTGAGGTCACGGAACGAGCTGATGTTAAGTGGTAACCGCCGACCATAGACAGCAGCAATACCACTCAAGTCCTCTCCATAGTACGAGATGACTCAAGTTACACTGCGTTGCGTCCATCACCTCGAGACGGGGATGTTACGTCTCATGCGCTTGCAATTTCGCCGGCACCCACTCGTTTCCACTGGAACACAGCAACACGAGTGCATCACTGCTTGGTTGCAGATTACCAGGCGTGGTGGCAGTACTTCTCCAGGCGAACTTAGCACAAGTTCACGCTATACCGCTACATAATGATTTAGTTTAGTTTTGTGTTCATTCGGGGAGTTACTGCCCCCAAACCCATTTCTTCCGCCAAGCAGTAATGTATTCGCGTTACTGTGTTCCGATTTGACAGGTGGGGTTGTCGGTGAATTAAATCAGGCACTTGAGACATTCCAACTTCACGTCTCAGGATTACGGGCGCATACGACGCGACTTGGGTCTTGTCACCACTTACCACCAGGTGGGTCAAGGCTCGTTCCTTTACTATATCACAAAAAAAAAAACTATCGAATCTCCGGATCAATTAACGGCGTTCATCTCGTTTAACGACGCACCAGTAGACTATAATTCGTGCACTCGCTATTTGGAGCGTAACGCGGCGTCAGTTTAGTCACGTTCGATATCGATCAATCAACCCGAATGTTTTGCATGAGCGGAGACGGTTTGTCGTGTAGCCGACTTGAAAATGACGTATTTTTAGACGGAAACGACAAAGGCATTCTTAGATAAAGGCCCGTGTCAAAAAAAGAAATGTGTGAATGTTGTAATGGCACTTTGGTGTAGGACTACTTTTACATCAAGAGTAGAGTTTTTTACTTTGTTTTATTTTATTATTTATATGTTAGGAAATCCGCTACAATAATCCATAGGTATACTGTTAAAAATTAGGGCAGCTATCTATTTAATACTGTTCAAAAGGTGCAGCCTTAAAGGTGCGATAGATAGATACAAGGACAGACGGGCGGGCGTCGAAGGCTTGGTTAAGGCCACTTCTTTGAGTACGGAACCCTAAAAGCAGGCATAAGCCAATAGGCCAGATTACGTTGTGGAACAAAATGTTAACCGAGTTATTCGTAAGAAAACAATGGTAAGTAGCGATGAGCTCACTCCTCGTCACGTCTACATTCCCACGATAGTATAACCCACAAGGTGGAAAGTTGCCCACTGAGGCTCTGCCGACTCCTTCGGAGATAAAGGCGAGAATCTATTCATGTATGTATCATATTGTAATGCGAAAGCATCAAAACTGTGAAATAATAATAATAATACTTATATTGGTGGACATTTCACACAACGCAATCTAGCCCCAAAGTACGAGTAAGCTAATGATAGCTTGTATAATGGGAAAGAGACAACTGATATATACTTTTTGATGTAAATACATACATATAATAAAAGCATTTTAACACCCAGATACAGAAAAAAACATCGTCACACAAATGTTTGTCCTGGGTGGGAATCGACCAACTGAGCCATGAGGCTGCAAAAAAAATTAATAGCAATAAAACCAAAACTTCCTATGAATCGAAAATAACACCAAAGAACATTATAATGAGGTCACGTAATATCCCGCATCGTGTTCCCGTGTGAGATGGTAACTCACAGACTGATGCCTGTAAAACTCCAGTACGCAGAACGGCGATGTAGCTAAATGATAATATACGAAGCAACGCTTCATTTCCAATCAATCTTTGCTCGGATTTGATGGGTTTATTTCGTTTATATAAGATTTGATTTATTCGAAGGCAAGCAGACTTAAATATTATGCATTTAATGTAACTGATGATTTTGTAAATAAAATATATTTTTTCTTTCAATTTATGTTAATTTATTTATTTAAATATTTAGTTAAATATTTATTACAATACTAGACATGCCCGCGACTTCGCTCGCATGGAATTCGGTTTGTCTAAAAGAGTTTCACATTAAGTAGTATTTAATTAATTTGTGAATTAAGTTCTAAATCTCCAGCTAAGTAAAGCAACGATTTGCAATGGTAGTTAGAAGAAAGTATATGCGGAAAGTATCGTACTCGAAGGCGCGCAATGGGAGACGTCTACCTAGGTACAATTTCAGCAGGCTGTTTCATAGATAAATTGTATCTATTAGCTCTAGAATACTTCAATGCCTGGCACACTTCTTCAGGTGGGACTCGAGATAAAAGAGATTGTAAATATTTTATAGAAAATAGCTCAACTGTGACAGTAACGTGTAATTTTTTTTTTATATATAATATAAATATAGAATAATTATAATGCTCCGTCTATATCGTACCCATAATTTTGGTCCATACAAAGGTTGTCTGGAAGACATTGCTCATTGCAATAAGGCCGCCCATTGTTATTCCGCATTTAGTGTACATATAAAATTATTCTATTTTATAAGTATTAATTTGTATTGTGGTTTGCAATAAAGAGTTAATGTATTGTATTGTCACCTCGTCGTTGGGGTCGTAGTACTGCTCGAGGTAGGGGTGAGCGAGCGCCTCCTCCACGGTGATGCGCTTGTGGGGGTTGAATGTGAGCATGCGGTGCAGCAGGTCGAGAGCGCGCGCATCCGCCCCGGGGAACAGCTCCGCCCACGGCACGCGCGGCTTGTACGGCAACGACTCCAGGTAACCGCGGGCCTGTCACAAACAAACATAGCTAACACATCAACAGAGATTTTGGTGCCGGAACGAGCTGACGCCCCTGATGTTAAGTAACCGCCGCCCACAGACAATTGTACAAATGGTCCAGACGCTTGTAAAATTTAAAAACTAGAACAAAATTAAGTATTAACCTTCTCAGGGTAAGAACGTACTCAGAGAAGAGTAGAATTGGTAAAATTGGCATTTGAGTACGCAAAGTAAACATTAATATGGTCTTTCAGTTTAGCGAGCAATGATTAAAGACATTTAGAAACATTGAAATAAACATTTGTGGCGTATTTACTTAGTCCACGTTGACGTATTTTCGGGCGAGTAACCGGAGTTCTACCCGAAAACAACCTTTATAATTAATACAAAGATTCGGGGTTTCTTTATGAGATAAAATATACCCCATATAGCCCCAAGTAAACAAAGCGACGGCCGGGCGGAAAATTTAACGCGAACCAATTTGTGTTGTCGGGCATCGGGAAAGTTTGGTAATACCTATCTGACGGTACCAGACAAGGTACTTTTGTTTCATTATTATTCGGTTTCGTACCTTTTGCACCACAAAATATAAAACAATATTTTTAAAAGCTTCAAAAGTACTCAATCAAGATCGTGGCAGCTCAGTGGTAGCTAAGTCAAACCCTGAGGATCAACAATTAATGTTTCACTTAAAAAAAATAGTGATGGAAAACGTAGCGAAGAAATACACATTTCCAGTCAATAATTTGTAGAATGTGTCGCAGGTATGAAAGGAGCCTCTTTGTGGCGCACTTTAATCCATTCACCACACTTGTATGAGGTGTATAAATGTAGCGGCTCGAATAGTAGTACCAGTAGCAATACCTACCTACTTAATTAAAGTATTGTAAAATTCCAAATTATATATCTTTTTTATTTAATTAATAATATAAATAATAATGCTTAGGCTTAACAAAACTAAAGTGAAAGTTCTATTACAAGTTTTTCAAAAAACAATTAAACAAATCACTACATACACTGTAGCATGTCATACACCGAAAATCACAAAATTTCAGCTAATTCTAATTAATAAAATATTTATTCAGGCGCAACCAACCCATTTTTCGAGCACGAGTCGTTACAATTTTTATCAAAACATTCATAAATACGGGAAATTATTCAGCTATATTTTCCGATAAAAAGGAAAAACATTTTAATTATCGAGTATTGCTCTTATTGATTTGACATTCACATTGCCCACGTCGATATTGACTGAGTACCTTTTCACATTGAGAGTGACAAGTTTCATTCGTTTATTTATTGGATGTTGGTCTTTCCCTGAACTTCAATATTGGCGGAGTAGTTTTTTATCAGTTTTTCCATATTTTATAGAGAACGAAACGAAACATTCCAGAATGTTTCGTGTAAAAAAGAAACAAATTCAATCCAATTAAATGTTTGCTGAGAAGTTTTTACGTAATTGAATACTATATATATACGTCTAGACGTTTCATTTATTTATCTACACATGTTATGCCAGCGCGACTTTGCCCGCGTGTAAAGTAAATGTGCAAAAAAGAAAAGCTAAATAGGTAAAAAGGTAAGCAATTTTGACACTTATATTTTCGCCCGCTAAGGTTTCGATCAGGCAGCGAAATTAGCGAAATAAAGCAGTCCGTTTTAAACTAAACTCAATTCTGTATCCTCTTAGGGGCGAACACAACTTTGTCTTACCTCTATCTCGTGCGATATAGACATAAAATGTAGTATCGTTCGAGATATATCTATATTGTCCGCGCACGAGATAATTCTTCGAAAAAGGACGTGTTTGACTGTGTGCTCACCTTCTCGTTTATAATGCAGTCGAGATCCTCCTGGCTTGGCGAGCCCAACACTCCCAGGATATGGTTCAGCTGGTCCAGATAATGCTTCCCGGGGAATATCGGCCGGTTCGACAGCATCTCCGCCAGGATGCAGCCCACTGACCAGATGTCTATTGATTTGGTGTAGCCCTGTTCGACAAAATATGTATGATTCAGAAATTAATAAATAAATATTATTGGACATTTCACACACGCCATTTAGCCCCAAACTAAGCATAGCTTGTACTTTGAGAACGAGGCAAATGATATAATACTTTATTTTTTAACATCTAAGTTCGTCACACTAATGTTTGTCCTAGGTGGGAATAGAACCCACGACCTACAGTACAAAAGGCGGAGTTACTATCAAATGAGCTGAGATTAGTTTAAGGCATATAATATTAATATAAATTTTCTTTAAAAATGCATAAAAGTAGGGTCTAAATGCTAAGCCTGTATTTACTTGTTCAAAAGCATATTATAGTTATTACTCATAAGGGTTGCTCTTAATTAGGGAAAGGAATTGAGATCTAATTTATATATTTTGGTTTGCGTTGGTAGATTTCATCTTATAATGTTATTAACTTAACTTAATAATAACTTTCGATGTCAGTATTCGAGCCTCTACTGATAATATTGCAAAGAAGCCGGAAATGGGCTTTTAGAACTCAAGTGAGACGACCTTTGAAGTAGAACAGAACATAAACAGAAATATCGTATTACGTCGGTTTTTTGGCTGAATTAAATGAAATGAGGTAATATAATGTTCTAAGGCTTTTAAAATAAGTTCACGTTTGACAGGAGTTATACATTTATTTCGTGACAATTATTATATTAGAAACGGATCTTTGTCAGTTTTCAGACTGAAATTGTAACTTTTGAACATGTTAATATTTTTACGAGCGTACATCAAGTTCTCTTTTATGTGACATATATTTATATCCGCCTACGAGCATTCGCAACCTCGTGAGTTCTGATACTATACCAACCCTTATATTGACGTATGAAATACTGAAGTCCGAACAGATGTGCAAGAAGTTCATTTCACAGCTGACAAGTTTAGGCGGAATGTCTAAAGCGTGTTGAGATTTTCGCTAGTTCCATTATACAATAGATACATATATATATATTCTTATATATATAGTCTCCAATTTTATAGAAACATACATACAAACCTTCTGAGAGCCTTAGCCTATTTTCTTTTTAGCATTGTCCGCCTTTTTGCATCATAAAACATAAAGTTATTCAAAGCTTTCTGTCGTACGGAAAACCACGTTTCTTTATATATCTTCAATTGTAATCGGAACCAACCTTTGAACTCGGGTTCCGTCACTGCTTCCAAGGTTCTTTAGCAGTTTCACGTCGCTTGTGAAATAGTGAAAGTTATAAATCTAAATAAGGACACTACAAATGAAAGCCTCGCTGCCTAAAGCCATAAGTATCCTACTGAAACTCTTTCTCCAGACTAGTTAAACTCCGAAATGACTTTGGACGGTGGGGCAAAGTTTGAATGTGTCGTCCCGAAAGCAATAAAATAAAACACGCCGCCTGAGTGCCTGGGTATATATACTACACTACATTAAGTAACCGCCAAAGCAATTACTAGACAGTTTGTTTAAGCCAAAAACAGCGAAATCCGTTATTACGCGTGTGTTCCATTTCTTCTCAAAGGTCGTCAATCGCATCTAAAAGCAAAATTTCAGCTTCTTTGCAACATTTCGCCAAAATGGGGTTCAGTCCCGGCGGACCCGTGAGTTATTGTAGAACAGTGTACAGCTCTTGTACAGAACAGCCGTCGGAAGGGCAAACAAATTTTGCTGACCATCTGCTAAGTGCGCCGATGACAGTGAGCGATTGCAAGATGGCGTCTGCGGTCTGGACACGTCTACTGAGATAAATGAAGGGCATGCGTACCACGGAAACGAGATATAAATGATGGTATTATATATTGGGGCATATCTGAGGTTATTTTTATTATATTCCTAGAATAAGATGAGTGGGTGAAGTGAAAATAACGAAGGTACTTCGGGTCATAGAACCCACTGGTATGTTGAAAATAATTGACAGGAAGCATTAATACTTGCGTCAAAGAATTCCGAATTCTATACAAATACGTAAATAGGAAGACAGCTAAAAATGTATTAACAAAGAAAACCTGAGAAGACGACGTAATTTGCGATAATCTTATTATTTCCTTCACCAAAAATTTATGTTTATTTAGATATTATTTTGTTCATGTTTTATGTTTATAATGAATTACAAGTTTTTATAGATAGACGAGAGTTGTTTAATACTCAAAATAGCTTGATTTATTCAGATTACTGAGATCCTGAGATAAACATATAATATACACAGTTTAATTTAACAAGAACAAAGGAAAATCAAACCAGCAACCTCCTAAATATTTTCTGATCCGTATAAACTTCGATAAAAAGTAATCCAAATTATTTCACTGTCCCCGTTTTCGGAGTGAAACAGCTAAGTTATATCACGATCCGCACAAAAAACTGGTTTCAATACTAGTTCAGTAGTCTCCCGCGGGTGTTTTTTTCAGGCTTTAGAACGACAATTCAAAAGCTCTTTCGGATCCCGCCCGGTCGGATCTAATAACATGATCTCTTTACGACTGGCCCGAGTTGCTTGGAAGGATTTTAATTTTATTCAGAATAATATTGTACGAATGTATCGAATGGGTAGAAAACTAAGTATGTACATACATACATAAAATCACGCCTGTTTCCCGGAGGGGTAGGCAAATATCATGGTTGGCATGGCATCTCCTGCTACGATCCTGACATACCTCCTTAGCTTCATCTACTCTAATCACATTCTGCATCTTTTTATACACAGTTTTACCATAAATATATCTTATACTTATTCTTAAAAAAACCAGCGCCGAGTCACCGCTCATATAGCACTGTATTAGGTAGCCTTTTAGCTGTAACCTATATATCATAAACTTTATTTGTACTCTGTATTAATCTAATGATATAAGGCATAAATAAATATTTTTCTTTCATAAAGGTGACTGGCGCACTATTAACACACCTTAAATTGGCAGCGTTCTAAATAATTGCATATTATAAAAGCAATGCTCTTTCGTGGGCTGTCAAGTGCCATAAAGCTCGGTATTATCAGGGAGACACAAAAGACATAGCCCGCCCTTTGGCGGCAATTATAAAATGCCGCAAATATTTAGGCATCGAATTCAAGTAATTCTGAATACTATCTACGATAATGCGGAAATTCGTACAAATTAAATTATATTTTGTAAAGACTAATACCATTTGAAAGCTGTTTTTTTTTTGAGTCAACATTCTGGCGTTCTCGATAGCAATGCTATAGATTACTAGCAATTGCCATTCAGAGACTGGCCTCGCAGCTCAGTTGGTTAGTAACCCTACCTTCTGCGCTGTAGGTCGTGGGTTCGATTCCCACCCAGGACAAACATTTATCTGAGAAACATAGATGTTTGTTCTGTGTCTGGGTGTTAATATGTATTATGTATATGTATTTACAAAATCGAATCGAATCGTGTAATCGAATTTGCATTACAACACTAGCGGCATGCGTGGAAAAATTACGTGACTAATTGGGTCTTGTTATATTTATTACTAGCTGTTGCCCGCGACTTCGTCCGCGTGGAATTCGGTTTTATCACGCACCCTTTTACCCCTCGGAAAAGTAGCCTAAGTTACATCTGCCAGTGAAACTCCCGTCAAAATCGGTCCAGCCGTTTCAGAGATTAGCCGGAACAAACAGACAGACAGACAAAAATTAAAAAAAAAATTGTTTTGGTGTATGTACCGTGTATCATCCATATGCACTTAGTAAAAAGCAGTTATTTATTTTAATATTACAAACAGACACTCCGATTTCATTTATTTGTATGTATAGATACATCGTTCGCGTCACATTACAATGAATTTGTTGTATGTCATAGCTTTATCAAAAATTCTTACTATTTTATGTGAAAATTGAATAATCACGGAACAAGCAGATGGCCCACCGGTTGTTAAGTCGTATCATCTGCCCACGACAAGAGCAATGACTTAGGTCTCTTCGACCTTTACGTATGAACTCTAATCGAATCATGTTACCGCATCTGCCTTGAGACTTGAAGATGTCTTATGTGCCCGTAATTCCACCGACACCCACATCTTCCAAACCGGAATGGCACGAAAGTGTTTTGATTTCAAGAAACCAACTGTATGCATATTTATTAGTTTAGATGTGAAAATCTTGTCGAAATTATTATCTTAAAAACCGATGTCTAACTACTAATGTAAAAACTAAACTTAAATTATTAATTAATTACTAAATTTAAATTCCGCAGTTGTTTATTGTATTAATACTTGGCACACGTGGCGTTGTTTTTATTATTTATAACGAATTCGAACTGAGTATCCTGAAAACCGTCTACATTTTTTTTTATTACGAGAGGCTAACGTTTGACCGCAATCTCACCTGATGTTAAGTGACGATGCGGTCTACGATGTAGCATGCTTGCCTAGAAGATACCTATTCACTCTCCTCTTGAAGACCTCCAGATTATAGTTCTCGGGTAATACAGACGCATGCAAGGAGTTCCACTCTTGGGCTGTCCGCATTATGAAAGTGGAAGCATAACGCTTAAAAATGAACATACCTTAGAGTTGAGCATGATTTCGGGCGCGCGGTACCAACGCGTGGCGACGTACTCCGTCAGGAAGCCGGTGTGGTCATGGTCCGGGTCGGCCACTCGCGCCAGACCGAAGTCGCATATCTGACAACACAAAATTACAATTGACAATGTTACATGCTAAATGTACGAAGAGAGAGAAGATCTTCGATACGAGTCACTGGGACAATGTTACAAAAAGAGGTCATACGACGAGAGAGAAGATCTCAAAAACGGTTGTAACTGAGGTGGGCGTTAATGTTTGCGACACAGTTATATAACTTCTCTATTATATCGTAATCCACTATTTTATTCCCCAAATATTTTTTAAGTCTTAGTCTAAATATTTGACAAAAAGTTAATGCAAGATTGTTCTCGTGGTTCAAATACGTCAATACCTAATACGACCCTCAAACTTCAGTGCCAGTTCCCAATCTTTGTCTCATCATCACGATATCTTACCGTGTCTCACCGACATAAAAAAAACGAATCAATCAGACTTTAAAAAAACAGATTTTCAGGAAAAAGTATTTTGCAATGCAGCTAAATAACTAAATGTAAATAAATGAATAAATAATGGTGGACATTTCACACAGCGCCAGCTAGCCCCAAAATAAGCTAAGCATAGCTTGTATAATGGGAACCAGACAATTGATATAATATATTTTTTGTAAATACATACATATAATACGTATTAACTCTCAGAAACAGAATTAACATTTATGTTCGTTTACAAATGTTTGTCCTGGGTAGGACAAACATAGGTTATGAAATAAAAAGTCTGTGAAATAGAAGTGAGTCATGATTTAATTGTACATTGTATCTAAATGGAATAAACAAGAGATCTTCAACGGCCCCAGGGAAATCACGAAACCTTGAATTCCATTCGAATTTCTCGCGAATACGAATCCCATACCTATTGAGTAGTCTATGCCTAAGTTTCATGGAAACGGCGTTATAAGTATTTAGGTGATAAGAGGAACCAATCTTGAGATGTAAATTCACCGACCTCTTTCGAAGTGTCAAGAAACATTTCACCCGGCAATAGCATAAATTAATACGACTTTGAAAGTCAGTAGTAGGCTACTTACAGTGTGTAAGCAAACCCCAATATAACTTAATACGAGAAGAGTAAATGTGAATTTAAAACTGAAATATCTTACAAAAATCCATTATTTCGAAATAATGGAATTTTCTTAAACTCGAATTTTAGTTAGTTACCAAGACGTAAATACTTAAATATTTTAAAACCTTTTTTCTGTCAGTCTCTTCTTTATTTTACAATTGCATAAAAGAAAAACCATTACCTATAACCATCACCATTGATGATAAGAACCTTTTGCGAAACAAAGTGAAATGAGATATTGGTAATATCACATTACACATATTATGAATCGTTTGGGGATGTGAACAAAATATGAAATGAGACAAAAATATTGCTTGAAATATTGCCCAACTTAGTATTAGATAAGCCAGTCAATACGATCCTTAACCATATATATGGCCGGATGTTTGCTGTAAGATGTATGAGGATCCATCAAAACCCACATTTAACCGTAAATATTTGTTCCAAGCCACGCCTCGGTTTATATATACATAAGCTGTATTACACAGTATAAGGATTTCCCTCCATGAACAATCATAAGTTAATTAAACATGAACCAAACCCACGTTTCTTCAAATAACAAACTCAGGTCATATTAAATTCAATAAAATTTTCAGCACTCGAAAGTAATTCAAATCAACAAACAACTTTGAGTGGCACTCAAGGCTTACTAACGTTATATGACAGGTTCAGTAAGTCACTTGCAAAGTAAAGGTAATTGGCACTTAACACCTTATAAAGTCAAAGCGAAACAAGAGGCGAGAGCTTATTTGAATAAGTTCGAGGGCCCTTCTTCGTATAAGGCATTAAGTATTTAAAAAAACTTTAATGTGTTACATAAAACATTACATAAAAAAACATCATATACTAGTACTATGGACGGTCTTATTGCTATGAAGCAATCTCTTCCGGAAAGCGTGGGATGGTAAGCGATATGCATAATGTAAGTCGAAGGAATCACACTAATATTATAAAGGCGAAATTTAATATGTATGTGTGTGTGTATGTTTGTTATTCCTTCACGCTCAAACACCTGACAGATTTGGATGAAATTTGGTAAATGAATAGCTTATATCCTGTTTTTTTTTTTCGAAATTGCAGGCGCATGATATGTAACATCCCCGTCTCGGGGTGATAGACGCAACGTCACGCGACTGAGTCATCTCCTACTTTGGTGGAGAGGACTTGAGTCGTATTGCCGTTGTCTAGGTGCAGCGGTTACCACTTAACATCAGGTGGGCCGTCAGCTCGTTCTATCATACATTACACCAAAAAAAATAAGACTGCTTTTGATTCAGGAAAAAAGCAGTGTTGCCGTGGGATAAATTATTCACTGCGGGTAACACCGCGGGGCCTATAACATTATAATGTATCCCTTAAATGTTTTACAGACGGGAAGGGCCTAATTTTAAGCGATATCGTATCGTAAATATTTTTCTATAAAAAATCGAAATATCTCTTTCTATTCTATCTATTTATACAATAACTGTAGGGTTTCAGCAGTTGTTGTATCGGGCTGTTTATATTCTCTTCCGCTTTCTTGCATTAATGTACGGTCGAGAGGAAACACGAGACCTCATAAATATAAATTAACTCTAAGGGACACATATTTTGACTCATGAATAACTTTCGCCCGGAGTCATTTGCATAACAGCAAATGATGTTTTATATTGGACAACATCTACAAGAGGCGTTTCGGTTCTGTGAAGTCACTATATCTCCCGTGTCTATTGCCAACGTTAAGCCTGTACGAGCCCGTAACCCGTACGTGTAGTTTGTAGTAGTAAGTAGTAGTAGTAGTTAGAGTTCAGTTGAAGTTAGTTTAGAGCGGCGTGGGAATGAGGTAAAGTAAGTATAAACGACCGCCCGAGTCGCTGGCTGTGTGAGAACTGGTTTATTGTGAGTTATAGATTATAATGTTGTTATTAAAATGCCGATCGGGCAACATTCATTCTTTCTTATAAATATATGGTTCCGTACAAAGCCCATAGAAAGAACTCTCTCGTACGGTAGCTACGGGCGGAAGCGCGCTTGCGGTCTCGCGGTCTGTGAGGCTGGTTAATAAGCTGCATAATGAAAATGGAGCTTTATTATCCTGCCTTCTCGATATTAATGTGCGTGGTAATATCCTGTCTCCAACCTCACTTTATAGTGTCAGCTGCAGTGACCTATAGTCGAGGAGCGAGAGATATTGCTATAATAAACAATGGAACTTTAATGTCCCGTAGATACAGTATTTTTTCAAAAGGAACAATTCATTTTATTGTAAAGATGTAAAGATACCCAAAAAAATTATAATAGTAGGCCGTTTCCAAACCATAGGATATGATTACTCCTAGAGAAGGTTAACTAGAGTACAAAAATATAGAGATGTTTAGTTTCTCCTTCAGTACATTAATTATTTTTTTACATAAAATATGACTTGTCTACACCTAAAAAGAAAAAGATTGTTGAGGGCTAAATATAAACATAAATATAAATTAAACAGTATGTTTCATTTATATTTATATTTAAAACGAGAATTCGATGAACATAAAATCAATAAATATATAATAAAAAAATATATATACAGCGCCATCTAGCCCCAAAGTAAACTAAACATAGCTTATTGGAATCAGACAACTGATATATATAGTTTTTTGTAAATACATACACATAATAGGTAGATATCAACACGCAGACACAGAACTATTATCTACGTACGTCACACAAATGTTTGTCCTGGGGGGAATCGAACCCACGACCCACAGCGTAGAAGGCAGGGACTGCCGAGCTGTGAAGCCAGTCAACCAATTACGCAGTGAAGGCTCATTCCACGCCCAGCGTTAGAAACCAGCAGGCAAACAAAAGTAAAAAACATGTGGCCTAGCTGTACAATATGTTTGTATGCAAAACCAAAACTGCAATTTATATGAAATCGCACACTAACTTCAAGAAAAGCTCGTTAGTGCGCTGTTTTTGCCGGCATCATCACACCGCGAAAACATCAACTAATTTGAATGAACGTGCAATAGGAAGTTTGTCAATTAGTCGGATGTAGCATTTGGCTTCGGAGTTTATTTATCAGCAACAAAATTAATTCTGCACAGGAAAACTGGACACCATTACCCATTATGCCGCTGTTTATCTCATCCCGACTCCAGCAAATTAAACTTATATATCAACACAAAGTAGCGATAGGACCGGGGAATTACACTTTTTGTCCCAGTCGTAGAATCCTACTAATATTATAAACGTGAAAGTTCGTATGGATGTCTGTTACTGTTTCACGCTCAAACGGCAGAATAGATTTGAATGAAATTTGGTAACAAAATAGCTTATATCCTTGATTAACACATAGGCTACTTTGATCCCGGAAAAGTGCAGTGTTCCCGTGGGATTACCTATTCACCGCGGGTAACACCGCAGGGCGCAGCTAGTCAATTTAGAAAGCGTCATTCCAATAGCTTCCTCATGACACAATTTATGAGAGTATTTGTTTTAGTTATGTAAACAAAGGGGGTTTTCAAGAACTCTAAAACAAACTCAGTTCAGCTTTTCGATGAGAGCAAATAATAAATGCGGTAAAACATAACGAACAAAGGGCGGTTTTTTTATGCCAACTTTGTTAAATTGTTGCAGTTGTTTTTAGTTTTAAGAGCAGCAGAACCCTCGCCAACATGGCAGTCCAGGCAGTCCAGGGCAGTCCAGGGAAGTACTGTCACCATGCCCATTTTTGCCGCCAAGCAGTAACGCGTTCGCGTTACTGTGTTCCAGTTTGAAAGGTGTGGTTGCCGGTGAAATTACAGGCACATGAGACATTCCACTTACACGTCTCATAGTTACGGACGCATACGATGAGACTTGGGTTTTGTCGTACCTAGTAGGGGAGGAACCAAGCCTCATCGATTGTTATGGGCCGAGGTTACCACTTACCACCAGGTGGGCCGTCGGCTCGTTCCGTTACCAGAATCCCAGAATTAAATAGTTGTTTTAACCAAGCGGATAGCGGATGGGTTGTAATAATTAGTAACCAGATTATTGTCTGTTGATTTCCTCATTTGCAAGAGATCCAACAGGAAACTGGAGTGGCTTGTGCGCACGCAACAACAAGTCAATCTTTAATTAAAGTTTCAGTCGACGTAAATAAAATAAATATTGGCAGACATTTCACACAGCGCCATCTAGCCCCAAAGTAAGCTAAGCGTAGCTTGTATCATAGGAACCAGACAACTGATATAATACTCATATTTTTTTTCCGTAAATATATACATAAAATACATATCAACACCTAGACACAGAACAAACATCTATGTTCGTCACACAAATGTTTGTCCTGGGTGGGAGTCGAACCCACGACCTACACGCAGAAGGCAGGGTTATACTACCAACTGTGAGGTCAGTCTAACAAATACAAATACAAATACAAATCATTTATTTCAAAATATTGTGTACATGTGTTTGTGAGCACCGTCTCCTGCGTTAGTTGAACACTGTGTTGCAGGAAAAACAGTAGCTTCCCCTTAATGTATACATTAAAATAATTATGACGCTATAGTTGAACAAAAAATGATGAAACAAAAAGTAGGTAGTAAAATAAAAATAATAAAAACATTGTAACAAATAGACATGCAAAAGGAAGTAACAATTTCTACGTTTGACTTGGTTAATTTAAATTTGTGGTGGGTGTGTGTGTGTGTGTGTGTGTGTGTGTGTGTTTGTGTGTGTGTGTGTGTGTGTGTGTGTGTGAGTGGATATGTGTGTGTGAGTGGGTGTGTGTGAGTGGATGTGTGTGTGTGTGTGTGTGTGAGTGGATATGTGTGTGTGAGTGGATGTGTGTGTGTGTGTGGGTGTGTGTGTGTGTGTGTGTGTGTGTGTGTGTGTGTGTGTGTGAGTGTGTGTGTGTGTGTGTGTGTGTGTGTGTGTGTGTGTGTGTGTGTGTGTGTGTGGTGTGAGTGTGATTGTGTGTCCCTTCGTGTATATGTGTGTCTGTCTCTTCGTGTATGCGTGTACTATTATGTGATCGGTAGCATCAACCCCTCAGCACCATCATAGTCGTAGCCTTCTAGCCAACCGCTTATAACTTGTTTTAGTTAACCACCAAGATATGCATTAAAATCTTTTGGTAACCAAAAAGGCAAACTCAAACTCTTCAACAAAAAGCCGCTAGTGTGTGTACGCTCATTTTCTAATTGAATTCACTGAAGGCGACCACTCTTTACGACTATGGGGTAGGTAGTAGGCAGCCGTTCAATAAATTTTCCATTGTGAAAATTGCATAAATGCAACTTTGTATGCTATACTCTATTATCCACTCGATGAAATGGAACAATACTGAGATATATATAATAGCAAAGATATTTGTTTGGTATTCGACTTCGTTACACAGAGCCAAATAAGAAATTCTTATCTTCGTTTTGGCAGAATACAGCGAACATTTTCGCGTGACCCAATAACTTCATAAAATAGAATTCGTATATCATAACGCTTTTCCCTGAAACTCAGTTCCAATACTGTTGTCAAATTTAAGTAGAAGTTTGAGCTTTTAACGCGGATGAGACGAGGCGGGGTTTAGCCAGAAAATCCGCTATTGCATAATGGAAAAGCGAAGAATAATCCATCTTCATATAATACTTATAAAACCTCCTTTCCGGAAGATGGCTCGTGCAACGTCACAGAATACACAATAGGATTTCTGTATTGATAACTATTACATCTGTAGAAAACTGCAGCAAACGATACGAGATATTAATATGAAATGATACTAATTCTACGCACGCCTGATGTGTAAGTTCTAATAGAAACGAGAAAGGAGACAAATCAATATAACTTAAGTTTATCAGCTGATTGAAAACAAAAATCGCAGTCGTAAAAGAATTGATAAAATAAGATCCGTTTTGCCATAATTATTGGCAGGTAGGTACAAGTCTATACAAACCTCTTTACCGATGCGAAAATAAACTCGTGACAGTTGAAGCGAAATATTCGGAATAAACGAAATAAACATGAACCATATTGAATTCTCAGTCAGTGTAAAGGAGCCTAAGACAACTTTATTACGATATTTTTAGACAAAAGCTTACCTTTAAGTCACATGTGGTGTTGAGAAGTAAGTTGGAAGGCTTCAGGTCCCTGTGGAGCACGTTGGCCGAGTGAATGTACTTCAGACCCCGAAGTATTTGGTACAGAAAGTAACAGATGTGGTCGTTACTTAGTTTCTGAAACAAACAACATTATAAAAAATTATCTGTTTAATGTTGCCAGAACAGGCACACAGTGTTATTATATAAAATGATTATACAGAGTGTGACAATATTTCGGGACACGAAGTAGGAGTACCATTTATTTTGACGATAACATTGACATAACATTCAATCAGTTTTAAATAAAACAGTACATTTTGTCAAAGTTCCCTAACTCTCTAGCTCTCAAACTTAACTTCTCAAAAATACATAAAATAAAATATATACAATAATAAAAAAATAAACAATAAAAACAACAATAAAAAAATATAAAATATATATTATATACAAGATATAATATAAAAATAATAATATATGTTGTGCGAAGGTCAAACTGCTGAGCTTAACCTTCGCTCCTGAACTGTTTTAATAAAGCAACCACAAATCCAAATAGGCAAATTATGAGTACTGCCTAAAAGCCGTTAACTATTATATATTTTTATAGATAGATACCCATATTGGCATACATACCAGGGATATTGTGGGGTCCACATCTATTCATTCATTTAAACTCTAAACATATATTGATTGGATGAGAAGGGAGCGCAGAGCGAGTGGATTCCAAAAGTTTGAAAGTTAACAACTGAGCACTCGAAGTTAGCTCGGCAAGTGGAAAACTCAGCCACACATGTGTATAGGTAAGATGAACTTATCGCTAATTACGACGACTCCACAAGCAATGCTACCTTCGTAGCGGGAGTCCTATACCCGCCGCGCTACAGGGATATTGACAGGCCTCACAGCTCGGTAGTAACTCTGCCTTCTGAGCTGTAGGTCAAGGGTTCGATTTCCACCCAGGACAAACATTTGTGTGACTAGCATTGTTATATATTGCATTGTGTAAGCGTTAATTACCTGCGTTTTTAACAACTTGTATAGATCCGTTTCCATTAAACACTGCACTATGTAGACGTCCTTCATTTGATCGATCGTTTCTGCTCTTAAAATGTCTCGGATATCAATAATCTGCAAACAAAATGAGTTTTTAGTAGAAATTTGTATTTTTTTCAATAATCTTTAACAGAAAACTAAACAAAAGGTATTGTCAGCAACACTAAACAGACTGGCGGTGCAAGATTTTAGCTCGCTCGGTAGGGGACAAATAATAGGAAAAGTATCCTAAGTTACTCCTTGTTCCTTGTACATCAGCTATCTGCCAGTAAAAGTCTTGAGATTAGCCGGAACAAACAGACAGACAAAAATTATAAAAAAATGTTGTTTTGGTATATGTACCGTGTATACATTCATATGCACTTAGTAAAAAGCGGTTATTTTAATATTACAAACACCAATTTTATTTATTTGTATAGATGTAAGACTATAACGTTTCAAATAGCTAGTAAAAGGCCAGTAGGCGTGTATCGAGGTCCAAAAAACTTACGTTTTCATGCTTAAATCGGGTCAGGATTTTTATTTCTCGCAGCGTTCTCTGGCAGTAGGTCTGATGTTCGAAGGGTGATATTTTCTTTATAGCAACTTTCGCTTTCTTCACGTTGTCAATGGCGGAACTGTGAAAGGAAACAAACTCGTAAATCATAACGTTATGACACGTGTATTATTCCTGGTTTTCACACTACTGACACGAATACAAGGGGGTAACAAAGGCAATAAATAATGTGAGAAAGCAAATTTTTCGGACATTTCCAGACATAATTTGTTCTATAATAATAATAATAATTATTATTATTATAATATTGGTGGACAATTCACACAGCGCCATCTAGCCGCAAACTAAGCATAGCCTGTACTATGGGAACCAAACAACTGATACTTAGAATACATATATACTTTTTTGTAAATACTTGCATTTAATACATATACATAAATTCAATTGTGTAGCTCTTATTTTATTAGCTTAGTAAGATTTGTCCAACTATGGTTAAGTATTTTAAATTCGTTCCAGACAACAAAGAAATACATACGCCAAGACAAATTTAGAATAACTTTTATAACCACAGGAATAACCTTAATTATACTGTAATGTATACGAAAATCAATGAAGATATATATCAGATCAAATCTCAAATATATGAACTCAATATGTTATATTAACGGGCTTATGACGAGGTGCTTGTAATAAATCACTACCAATTATGTCAAAGACACTTGAGATAATCTTATTATTGTAACATTTTATCTAACATTAATATCCCTTTGGGGAAAATTACACAAGAGCAGCCCTACATTATTTTCCGAGAAAATCAATTCCAACGCTAACAAGATTTGTGTAACTACTATTCTAGATGAAATAATGTTATTTCTGTAGTCTAGACGGAGGTCTCGTCACGATGGAACGTTAACGTTACTTCTAAAATAATATTTTCTTTGCATTTGAATACCTGCTGTAAGGATTTAATGTAGAAGACATTTTCAGAACAAGCTAGCGGTGCGATAAAATAAAATATGCATAATCGCGGTACACGACAGGATAAACAGAATTTCGCTTAAATCTAGATGCGTTGAGTTCAAGGAATTGTGTCCTAGTCGGAGCAAACACTTTCGTAGAGTGACTTCTCATCCGCATTCAAATTTTCCATATATATATGGATAATATATTATGTGATTGGGATGGCGGAACGAGCTAACGGCCCACCTGATATTAAGTCATAACCGCCGCCCATAGACAACAACTTTACGACTCAAGTCCTCTCCATAGTACGAGATGACTCAAGTCGCATTGCGTTGCGTCTATCAACCCCGAGACGGGGATGTTACGTCTCATGCGCCTGCAATTATTATTTAATTATTTAATTTATTAATTTAATTTAATTAATTATTAAATTTATTTAATGTACTCGAAAGTCGGATGGTAGGTGCGTTATCTTGTTTTGTGGACCAAAGGTATAAAACTATCATATTCAACTAAATTCACCCGACTTTCTAACCGATAGGGAAAATGGTAAGTTTTACGGCTGTCTGTCTGTTAATCGGAAGACATGTAGCCGAGAATGCTCAATCAATTTTATTAAGTCTTAGGTTACAAAGTATCTAAATATCAAGTAAGACGGTAATTAAAAACAAATTACCATCAAAAATGATGGATAAGTTTTTGACAAAATGATGGGATAAAAATACCAATAATACTTTTTGCTTATGTACGCACAAAGTATTATTATAAATAATTTATGATTATTATAATATTTATAATGATATGGAGCATATAGCGATGGAACATAGTATAAGATATCTATCAGAATGGAAGCTGCTATCTTATCTAGAGAAATAAGGACCAAAGGGCCAAGTGGAATGAAAGCGACCTTGAGTGGAGATTTTTTGAACATCCCATCGACGACGCGAAGATTGAAGTGAGATCGAATTTGTTTGCCGAAGATAACATGTTTTTGACATTAAACGAGTGCGAGCGAATGTCAAGTCGTGTTTACTTCCCCCCGAGGCGTGAGATTTTCACCCCGATAATATCAAACTAGGGAGAAAGATTACAAAGACATAAAAAATATTATTTTAATAATATTGGTAGGTATTTCACACATCGCCATTTGTCCCCAAACTAAGCATAGCTTGTACTATGGGCAACAGAAAACTGATAGAATACAATTTTATTTTATTTTATATAATACATATACCCAGATGCAGAACAAACATCTATATTCGTCACACAAATGTTTATCCTGGGTGGGAATCAAAGCCACTAATCATTTCAAAACCTATTCTGAAATATGAAGATTATTAAATATCCTAATACCTAATAATCTTCATTTATCGAAGACACGTATGAAGATAAAGTGGAATAATAAAGCAGTTTGAATGTATTGGAAGTGGCTCCAGCATTACGCAACCTACATGAGACCAGGTCGATGGTCCACAATTATTCCGGAAATTCTTTTGAATTTCGTCAGGTAACAGAGCCTGACGCTATAATGAATTGTCTTATTTATAGACGAGAAAACATAACGATGAAATTACAGCCAAATCAAGCGTTTCTGCTTCAAGTATCAGAGACGAGTGCAATGCGATATGACTTCTCATTGTTTAGTATGGGAGTATCGAAATAATGATGGTTTTTGGGCAATTTATACGGCAATTTATCAAAGGTTATTTGACCGTTACATGTTTTATAGTAACAATGTTACAGGCATTATTACGAGAGGTGCTGTTTCCATACTTCTTCTTCTTAGTCGGCATCTTCATTGCTGAAGGTCGTGTCTAGTCTGACATGGTGATCACTTGATGCACTATACTCGTCCATGTACTTCTGTCCTCGGCGGTCTTAATAGCTTTGGATATTGGCAGGCTTCCATACAGTTCTTTGAAAAATTTGGTTTGTGTTTGGAGACAGAATTTAGTAAATTAATAATAGTCATTATAAGTAATGCGGAGTCGTTGCGGGTACATCGCATCATTAATCATTCTCCATGACGGCTCACCTCCCATACTTATTAACCCAATTATATGGGCCGGATAACCGACGTCATGATTAGATATAGAAGCGGTAACTAGATTCCGTGGTACATTACATCTCACAAATTTGATCACGTCACGAAGCTAATGACGTCGCCTGAACTATTGTCCATCAAATTATACACTGCAAACAATTAGTGATTAATTATTATCATAATAATAATAATAATAATAATAATATTGGTGGACATTTTAGACAGCGCCATCTAGCCCCAAAGTAAGCTAAGCATAGCTTGTATCATGGGAAACAGACGACTGATATAATACTTATATATGTAGTTCTTGTTGTGTATATATTAAAAGAATACATATTAACACCCAGACACAGAAGAAACACCTATGTTCGTCACACAAATGTGTGTTCTGGGTGGGAATCGACCCACGAGCTACAGTTGTTGATCTCACATCTAATGTGTTTAGTTATGTAAATATTCTGAGAAACAGTGCAACTTTATATTCAAACTTCATCCCGAAGTCATTCAATTGGCTGCATCACAAAATTCACGAGATCAAAAGCTAAGCTGTCGGGCGCTTTGTAAGGGAATATAATTTACGATAGAAAACGGCTTAGAAGTGTCACGTGCATTAAAATAGCACTCGATTACATTACCAACTTCGAAAGCTAAACTCATCGAAAGCGAATATAAAACGTCCGTTCAAGGGCTCCATCCTAAACAAATATTTGCATTAGAAAGTTGACGAACCGAAAGGTTAAATTAAGTCAGGTAATAAACAGGCAACTAAAACAGGCAACAAAAATGAAAAAACGTGTCTCGGGGTGATGGACGCAACGCAATGCGACTGAGTCATCTCGTACTTTGGTGGAGAGGACTTCAGTCGTATTGTTGTTGTCTATGGGCGGCGGTTACCATATCATCATGAAAATTAATGTAACAGATTTTTCTAGACAGAAATAAATGTTAAAATGGAAACGAAGTTGTTTTCAAACGGATATGAGTTGTAAAAGAAAATTCCGTAATGTCTTAAAATATCTGCATTTAATATGATCGACGAATGAGAGATAATTAGACTGAAATAATGGAAAATGCAAGAAAACAGACGAACACTTAGCGCTGAGCAATCGCTCATTGTTAATGTTGAGAAAATTTGGTTGACGATGGATAGCAATTACTCTAGTATCTCTGTAGCAGAAGCCCTGTATGTGCTCTGTTCATCCGGGCAAGTACAGCCGCCATACACATTTCTGTCGTAAAAACCCCCGTATGAGTGCACTAGTGTCGTGGCAGAAAAGGGTTCCATGGCAGTACTTTCTAGAAAGAACTTTGCAGATGTGCTATTACATGTTAGTTTAATTAGCTCATTATGAACTAATAATTATTTCGTATATCTCGATACAGAATAGATGGTATTGTAGTCATACAATTTAACAAATTACTTGGCTTGGTTACACAGATAAAAAAAAAACAACGTTTATATAATAACAACAGAGATCAAATAAAGGAATGATACAATCTCATTACAACCGTTCCCGAGGGTTGACTGTATAAAAGAAGAAATTGTTTGATGCCTCGACGTGGTTCGGATTCATTGTTCTACAAATTCATGCAAGATATTGATTAAATTTTAAATTTTGTGCTCCATTCACGTTGTATTCAGAAGTAGATAAACCTTTTTTCGAAATGAAATTATCTACAAGTAACGTGACAAAGTCAAAATGCAATGGTCGTAACCACAAAAACCAACCACGATGTAGAAATGGCCGCTTACCACCTTAACTTGATAGTCATACCATCATATCACTTCAGTCATCACATAAGGCCGCGTTGGGACTGAATACTGAATACGTCAAGAAAAGCAAATAAGAAGAACGTTTCGCTGTGTAGTTTTATAATGAAAAAAAAAAACAATTGAAAGTGACAGTTTTACTCAATTCATTGCGTGCTGTGTGGATCCTATGTGAAAAGAAGAAAAGAAAGAAAGAAAATAATTTCTTTTCTAGAAACTGTACACAACACCGATTATACTTACACTTACTTATATAACTAGGACAAATTAAACTAAAATATGAAATGCCTACGCGGATCGCCGCCGTGTACATTGCTTGTGGAAAAAGCTCAGTGCTCAGCATGTGCTGAGGACACAAGATCCCCAGCGCTGATTTTCAGCACAGGCTTGGTAGATCGTGGTAGAACGAGTAGTGCATGTGTATCTCATAGTTATTACGTGATGGGGGCATAACACCTCTACAGCCAGTTTTAGTAGCTACCGCGAAGCCTCCACGGTCGCAATGCATGAGGCCTAAGTTTATTGTTCTTGCTTGGATCAGGCGAAACTAATATCATAAATAATATTTTTATGAATATATACAAGGAGTGCTTTGATTTTCAATCCAGTACCTATCTTTTTTCCTTATTGTATAAAAGTACGAAAATACGAAATCACATTTACATAATTTACACGTGCCAACTAAGAAGTCTCTCAAAGATGGGTACGTAACTGAATAATTCTTAATTTAATGATTTGATAACTTTGGAAATCAAAGTACTCCGTGTATATATTCACAAAAATATAATTTGTGAACACTCTGGAAGCAATCCGGAAAAGTTACGAGCGAGATTTATTTAACTTCTATGACGTCACGATTCTGTTTTGGATGAGACTGGAGGGCATGCTTGTTACTTACTTACTACTAATATGCGTGAGTACAGATTTTTTATATTAAGTAGTATTTGCCAAATCAGCGCACCTTTAAAAGGCACCTAAGTTTCTGTATCATGTTTATTTATTAGTTTATATTTCTTTTAAAAATTTAATATATGATCCTTAAAAGTTAGGTATCTAGTCTAGTTTAGTATAATAATTAACTTAAGATAATAATTCATCCTGGACCGATCTGGACATAATCCAACCTTTGATCATGTAAATACCTACTTAGCTAGTTTATATGATAAAATTACGGAACGAGTATTATGTGATACAGTTACGGAACAAGCAGATGGTTCTAACCATCAGGTATTAAGTGGTAATCTCTGCCCATAACAAGAAATGCGACTTGGGTCCTCCTTTACTTGGGTAAAACAAGATCCATATCGAACGCGCAATCCAAGGCACACGAAGTCAAAAACATCCATAGAATTCATAAAGAAATGGCCTTAACGCTACCCGTGCGAAGTCGGAACAAATTAAGGCATCACCTTTTCTTTTCTTTTCTTTTCTCTTTCGTTTCTATAAAGATATAAGATAAAACCCGACATAAGGCTGTTCTTGTAGAATAAAATATTAATTTAGCGGCCTTAATAATGACGTATAAAGCTCGACGTCATAAAAATACCGTTTGGCTAAACTCCTTAACGGGTGGTTATTTTCGTCAGGCACACCTCTGATTGCCTGTTTGCGAACTACGCAATAGCGAAATTCCCTCGTAAAGATTGAATTTAATAACGTATATTCCGTGAGGGATCGTTCAGGTAATGAAACCGATAGGAAAACGTGTCAATTTTATTGGAACGGAAATAAATTGATCGGTTTCCCTAGCGGTCTGGACTAAAAGAGATATCACTTCAGAGTTTTAGACTTAGTTTACTTAGTTTTATGCAAAAAGTTATACATAATTAAGAACAAAGAGGTATATAACATTTTGAAAACATATTTCGTTATCGGCAAAACAAGCAACTCAGTAATCTGAATAAGGAAAACGGAAATTTTCAGCAATTAATATGTCGGCTTTGTTTTCGTGTACGACATAAATTGCTTCATACAAAATTGTATATTTAAGTAAAGATTGAAATAGTTTGTTAGTATAGTAAAGTTGGGTTATTTTTTGTAAGAAGTTGGCACTGGTAAAATATTTCGCAAAATATTCTTAAAAGATATGAAATAAACTTGCAGAAAAATATACATACATATACAAAATATACACAGTCAAAAGAGTTCATAAGCTAGTGCCATTTTATTATTGGAAATCAATTGAAAATTGGAAACGTCGAAGTCTAAGAAAAACATATTTCAAGATCTAGCGAAGTAGTCCCTAAGTTGTGTCTGTTGGTGTCTGTTCGTTTACATCCGACTCTGCGGGGTGAAGACAGCATAACTTTGTATTATATCATTTTTATGAACATTGAGAGTTCGCGTGATATTTACGCGATGTAGATAAGATCATAATCATGTAGATAGCGGCGTCTATCAACTGGATAATAATAGGCATATTAAGGGCGCTAGTTACCCGCAGTCTATCTTCATATACGACAAAGTCCTCTACAATACTAACACTGCCACGCAGCATCACAATATTCATTAGGGCAGTTATGTGCCCGTGCTGTCGGATGACCTGCTCGCATTGCGCTCATCACCCTAAACTTTGAAAAGTAACGCCTCATAGAGCTTTAATTTCACGCCTTACAGAGAATAAAGCAATAATAATATTAATAATAATGGGGGACATTTCACACAGCGCCATCTAGCCCCATTGTAAGCAAAGCATAGCTTGTATCATGGAAACCAGACAACTGATATAATACTTATATACTTTTTTCGTATATACATACATATAATACATATGAACACCCAGACAGAACAAACATCTATGTTCGTCACACAAATGTTTGTCCTGGTTGGGAATCGAACCCATGACCTACCGCGCCGAAGGCAGGGTACTACCAACTGAGCTATAAGGCCAGTCGAAAGTCTCTTGAACGTGACGAAAATTCGATTAAAATCTCATCAGATTAAATTACAGCAACTTAAGATCAACTTGCTTTCTAACAAGATTAAGTAAGTTAAGTCGGTATCGTCCATCAGACCTTATTTTGGTCTTAGTAACGGGCAAAATTCGCTAATTATCTGTATAGATTAAATTATTAGAGAAACACAGATGATCACAAATTTCATTAAGATTAAACAATAAGAAAGTTGGAGCACCGCCATGGCAATTCCTCGAGTGTTGCAGTTGTCTATAGGCGACGGTAGCCATTTACCATCAGGTAAGCATTCGAATCTATGTGTAAAACATACAATATAATAAATTCTACACAAAAAAAAATACATAAAAGAATTTAGAGGGTCTTATTTAATGCACGAGGCATAGAGCCATTCGCAAGAGATGAAGACAAATGTAGACGCTCTAAAGATATTCTGTGTCGCTCCTAAAAATGGGACCGAAGGCGAGTAACTGATATAGAAACGACTGAATAACTAACTAATGTACCGTGAACCTGTACAAGACTTTGCCTGACAATGGCGGAACAAATAAAAAAATCGTAGAGCCTTCGCTCCGCTATCGGTGATTTATGAAACAAAAATAAATAAATGAAATGAAATGAAATGACTTTGGAAACTAATAAAACTTGAATAAAGTACCGATATTTATATTCGGCTTCGGTTAGTCTTCATTAAACCCTTATCACTCATACATTTGTCGGGTCTCAGCTGGTCAAATCATACGAGGGTCATGTTGGCATTTTAGGCGAAATTAATTAATTCTCTAGGTCTAAAAAAGGTTTTTATACCAAACGAGCGGGTATAATAACAACGTAATAAGATTCTTACAATCCTACCTACACACGAGGAATTGATTCTGACTGGAAAAAACCGGGCATCTACCCACTTAAGGTAATCGGAGATTTTCCTATACTCAGAGATACTATCAGGGTAAAAGGATTAATTTAAGTACCTGTGGGAGGATTATATTCCCTACGCATGCTGGTTTTAGCAGCTGCCACGCTCCGATTAATTCAACTGTGAGGTAGTAATATTTACGGTTTGGAAAACGAACTAAGCTTTACGAATTCGACGCCACTTTAGAAGTACTGTAGTTTCGGGAAACTTAAGGATTTCGTAAGGATTTTTAAGCTTAGAGATTTTGGGAAGTAGTTTGCAATTTCGTCGGAGTTTTCAAGTTACACTACTATTTGGGATATCCTGTATGAAGACAGCATTTTACTATGTAGACAACTTGCGAAATAATGCTAGATAGAAAGCGCAAAGAATACAGAAATACAACCGAAATGGAGCACAATAATAGGATAAACCTATTAACAAATTATTAAGGAATAAATGAATCATCGTAAGTAGACAATTGTGTGTAATTGCATTTAGTAATAGAGACAATAGTCTTATCAGGACGACGAAGAATGTGATGCTAACATTGGATTTATGATTCTAACCACGTAGCTTATATCCGCGAATGACATACAGCAAAAAAACTCGCTTCGACTGTCAATTGAAGATCCTCAACAGAGTGACGTAAATAAGTGACTCACAGATTATGCAATATAGCGAAGCAATGAGTGGTCACGTCCAAATATCAACAGACAAGGCGAAAATGGAGTGCGACCTCATTTTGAGCTTGTACATTTGTTTGTTCACCCACAAACTGATCATTGTTATCGTTATCTTTGTATTTTTACAGCTGAATTTTATATCTTTAAGTACTTTATAACGATTTAATCCAATCTCCACCCTGACTGAGGCGACTTAGACTGCAGATTGTAAGAATAATAATAATAATAATGAAGTGTGTAGAACTCGCATGTAATTAAAGGGTGAAATATATGCTATTATATAATAAGCAAAGAATATAAATAATATTATTATAAATTATCGTATTTCATTGTAATATGAATTTGCAGCGCCCTGACAGAGCACATGTACTACTATTACCTAGCATCGGATCTATAGGACTAGTATTAATTGAACATGTAAGCAAATATAATTGAATAAAATAGTCTTTTTTGCAAGGCATTAGTATTACTTTTTCAGATATGTAAATATGTTTTTTAAAAAGGGTTACTTCGACGACTGATAAATTTGTTATATTCAGATATTTGATTTTGGGAAAATATACGATATTATACTTAGACATACTTTTATAGACTTATACAATGATATCTTAAATTTTATTATTGTTTTATGACTTGTGATTACTATATCAACACGATGTGTATCTGTGGGTGTATGCTTTATGCTCTTATTGTGTGCTCCTAAACGTTTTTAACCTCCAGAAAAAAAGTTGCGGTTAAAATTGTTCGTCAGTGCGTACTCCAGTCTTTTGTTAGACTCGCTAAAGTTAGGCGGTAATAAATGTCAAACTGGCTAGCCAGCCAGAACCACGGATGAAGACTGTGTCGCTCGACCGGAACAAAGGCAAGGCCCATTGACGTGCGTCGGTGCCTTTCATACGCCTAATAACAAGCCATCAGCTGCCAAATGGCAGCCATTTGACGTCAGCTAGGGACGGCGAGGTGTTACGATTAGTAGGTACATTTAGCTTTTTTTAATTGCAACGATAAGCTGTGCTTGTTTCAAATATAAGTTTGGAAATAACGAACAAGGCATTAGATTTAATGGTGAAAAGTTCGCTGCCATAGAATTTTTTTTAATATTGAAAGCAAATATGGTACACATTTATTTATTAATTACTTAAACACAAGAAAAGTTAATTATAGGTAAGTATATGATTGTGCGATATTATTTTAGCATTAGTTTGAGTTACACCCAACGGACTTATTGCATACTGACCTCACACTGGGATTCATGTGGGTATATTTACCATAATATACCTAACGATGTGTAATTTCACCAACGCCCACATGAAATCAGACCAGAACGCTGATGGATACACGCATAACATCTTACTTTAATTAAAATAAATGATGAACTAAACAAATTTAAAAGAAATACAGAAATCCCAAGTCTTATCGCTCAAAGCGACTTTTGTAATCTCAGGTTAACGCAAGAAGCTATTTACCTACAGGTCTACAGGACGCTATTCAAAAGTTTCACCCTACAATGGATATCTAGACAAAGTAAACGAAATGGAAGCTTCTTTCACCCAGAATTTAATATTAATAAAATTAAACTCCGCCCGAGTAAACACTGAACAAAAGTTTGTATCTGAAAGCCGAGCCGCGACCGATAAGTTATTGAGGGTAAACCTAACCGAGTATTAAAGAACCTGAGGGGTATTTCGCGTAATCGCCTCATCATGGTCTGTAGAACAAACGATTAATGATTAATCTTTGACTTTATAGCAAAACTAACTGTGGCCGCGGCTTCGCCCGCGTTGAATTCAGTTTGTGAATTACCAAAGTCAAAGTCAAAAACTTTATTTCCATACAATTCATAAAGAAATGGCTTGGAAACGTCAATAATATTCAAAACATAAGGTCACATGTACTTGATCGCTAATTTAGACGCCTGTTTAAACCCTATCCGACCCTCCATGGTGAAGAACAGCCAAGAAACCCCTAATGGAGGGATTCATTTTTTTTCGCGAGCACGATCTTTGTAACAACTGAGTACTTGTTATTTTTTTTTATTTGAATTTTTTTTCCGAATACCCAATAGTTCTACTAAGACCCATTTCAAGGTTATCCATTCATTACCGGATACCCTGTATAGGTGCAGCCGTTTCGGAGATTAGCCGGAACAAACAGAGTTTTTTTTATTATTATGTATTAACACATTGACTTTCAAATACATTGAGCAAAAAGCTGTTATTTTGACATTACAAACAGACATGCAATTTTATTTATTTTTATAGATGACCTTAGGATCCTTGACAGTAGACATTTCGTAGACAATAAAGACGGTTTATTTATACTATCGATTCGGTGGCGTCTCGCGTCTAAGTATAAAATAGGACGCATTTACATATACATGTACCTACAAGATAAGTTATTTACAAACGTTACCTATATTACTTTAAACGACCTCAGTTATGGACGTCAGATCATAAATAATTATTCAGCGTACTGGAATGTAACGTCATATGATTTTTTAATATGTTAACATATACAACTGGTTACGCAGATAAGTTAGAATTAAGTAGAGTTCTTATTGTTGCCTGGATTTCCAGGTTTAGGAGGCTTCGACATTGTTTATCGATTGTAGTATAATAAAATTGCTGTGCCCTAACAGGGTTTATGTTTGTATTTATCCTATAAATACATTAAGATCTTTGTAACAATATAGTGCTATGAAAGTTTTTAATTTGAATTTGTTTATCGATTTGTAAGGCCACAACAGTTTTATTTGCCGCAAGGCAGAAAAGCATAACTCACATAAGTAAATACCATTAATAGTTAAACCTTTATAAGATTAAATTAGTGTCCTCAAAAGAAACTTTTGAGGTCCACTAAGATTTTGTAGCTAAGAGACGAGATTAACGAATTTAATGCTCAAAAGAATTTATATTTCACTTAATGAGACTGATATTATAATTAATTACACGGTGAAAACACTTTTATTCTGGATTTTGTTTTGTATTTATTTGCGTCTCTAGCATCGACGACAACTTGTCAGCGACATTTTTGTTTTATGTGATATGTGACGGAACGAGCTGACGGCCCACCTGATGTTAAGTGGTAACCACCGCCCATAGACAGCCACAGCACGACTCAGATAATCTCCACCAAAGTAGTCGACTCAAGTCGCATTGCGTTGCGTCCATCACCCCGAGACGGGGATGTTACGTCTAATGCGCCTGCAATTTCACCGGCACTCCCTTCCACCGGAACACAACAATACGAGTACATTACACACAGGTTAAATTACAGGAACATGAGATATTCCACCTACACGTCTCAGAGTTACGGGCGCATACGATGCGGCTTGGGTCGTCGTACCTAGTAGAGAAGGATCCAAGCCGCATCGGTTGTTATGGGCCGAGATTACCACTTAACACCAGGTGGGCCGTCGTCGGCTCGTTCCGAGACTGTATCAAAAAAAAATATAAAGTTTAAGGCGCGCAGGGAGAATCGAATCCTGGCCTGTACTGACCAGGTATAGCATACACAGTCAGTACAGACCAGGTTTCAATCGTGTCAAAGATCATAAAGGAGTTTTGCGGATACATAGCAATTAGCTTAAAACCATATTGTATATTTTCAGAAGCAGAGGAGAGCGTGGTGGTCTAGTGGTACTGACCCCGAGTTTCAATCCGGAGGTCGCCGGTTGAAATCCCGACGTGCACCTATGAGTTTTACGCTTGAAAGATTTATGTGCGCAATACCACGTTCTCAAAATGGTGAAGGAAAACATCGTGAAGAAACCGACATGTCCTAGAACTGAAAATTAGAAGACATGTGTCAAGTGCACGAAAGGAGCCTCTTTGAGGCGCACTTAAAATCCTTTCACCACACTGGTTCGAGAGTCAGTGATTTGAATAAATAGATAGAATAGTAATTCGAATCGCAGTGAGCAAATACCTTTATGTGTTAATTGAATACGATGAGACGCAGTGCCACGATAATCCATGACACTGATAACGAATGTAACGGGCGGGGTTAAACCAACTAATCTCCACGTTTATTTGGGCATCGGTCAATTGCGTATGTCCCGGGTTGATTAATTACGTGTGGCCATAGCGTTTCATTATCGTACAGGTTGATGAAACTGCGACACATTCGATTTGTGATAATAACAGGTATTATCGGAAAGTAAATAAATTACTTATATGTACTACCAAAACGACTCTAGTGGTTTCAGCCTTTCGTTCTTGGGATATCCCAAGAACGAAATATAAAGTAACTATATAGTTTTAATCACTGATAACAGAGTGACCGTGTCAAAGTCTACAACTTTATTTCCATAGAATTCATAAAGAAATGGCTTGGAAACGTCAATAATATTCAAAACATAAGGTCACGCGTACTTATCGCTAAGTTAGACGCCTTTTCAAATCAACCCTATCCGACCCTCCATGGGGAAACAGCCAAGAAACCCCTCATGGACGACTTCAATTTTTTACGCAAGCACTTTTTGTCCTCGGAGGTCGTGATGCAACCTTAAGTCTGTCCAAGTTCATCAGCCGCTCATCCCAACCGTTGTTTGTCCAACTAGGCCAAACAGCCAAACCCCCTTTCGGCACCAGGCACATCGTATTTTTGACTAATATTTGTTTTTTCCCCATATATTTTTTCCATTTTTTTCATATTTTTTTCAGCATTATCTTCAAGCGAAATGGAAAGTCGACAAGACAAACCAAGAAAATTAAATAACTATATTCCTAGGCAGTGAAATGGCAAATTAGCATGTTCACGCACGGTTTGGCACCACGCTGGTGGAGGGGCCTCCAAGGTCGCCCGTGTGCTCAGCCTCGTGGAAGGAAATCCGATTCTCGGCGTAGGAAAGCATCGAATTGCTAACCGCCCGACTCGACTAACTTGCAAACATAATATCTTGCCAACTTGTGCATTGTGCACTTTCCAGACAGATGTTTCGACCTCTACAGTAACTCTTGGATGGCATTAAAGGCTCAGCAGGTCGGGTGGGCCTCAGATTTTGTTTCAACGCAGCCTTCTTAATGTCTTATTGAAAAAGTATTTTTAGGTGATTGTAGGCAAACAAGCAGACGGCCCACCTGATGTTATGTGGTTACCGTCGCCTATTGACATTGGTATCTACGGGGATGCCAATGCGTTGCCTACCCTGTAGGTATCTCTCGCATTTCTTTTGAAACGGCCTTTGATTAGCTAACCAATGTTGACATTCTCGCCGACAGCTTGTTTGCAAATTCATTCGAAAACAGCCTCACCAACAGCTTAAGAGCTGCATTTCATAGCAGGTCGCCGAGTTAATTACGAAAATAGAACGGTCTATACGCGGAATTTTCATAATGAAATTTCCATGAGTTCTTAACAATTAAATTAAGCTCTCGGTACACCTATAGGTAACAATAACGGTTATAAAGATTTCCTACAAAAATCGTAAATTACTTGTATTTCAAGACTTTTCCCTGCCAAAAACATTTCATCGAGCCTCGAAACTTAATAAATAAAATTGTTTTCTATTCAAAGATATTCCCGAGAAAGGCTCATTCTTATTTATCCAAAAGAAGAATTCTCAAAGTAGCCAGGAGGCGCTCGGAATAAATCACGGTCTTTTCAAAAGTGCACACAATTCTATTACCACTTTGTAAAGAGGGAGAGTTTGAAAGAAAAGTAATAAAACTTTAAGGAGTCTGTTTGGAGAGGCCTATCAAGTTGATGACGAGACTGGCCTCAAGAAGACATGAATCACAAAGTATTAGATAGATGGGTATGGGATTTGTGATATTAATATTGTTTAAGATCAACCGCAGGGTAAAGCAAAAGCCGCTACGATAAATCCACTTTATAATCCAATAAAAATGATAAAAGAAGCTTCGCTTTCATAAATCACGAGAAAACCGTAACAGACACTTAATACATTTTCAATTTATCAAAAGGTTGCAAGATAACAGAGAAGAATTTCCTTTTGACAGCAAAGCAATATTTTAATATCAAATATTCAGTAGCAAAATACTTGAACAAGTCTTTGACTCTAGGTAGTGAGAAATAATTGTAGTAACTAGTAGTTACTACAGCTGACTGAGACACAAGACAGACATTGAAAACTATTTGATAAAACCCAAATGAGTGCACTAGGTTTTTCCTCATCTATATTTAGATATTCACACTGTTAACTTTGTTTTTTTTTTTAATTCATTTTAGTGACAGAACGAGCTGACGGCCCACCTGATGTTAAGTGGTATCCGCCGCCCATAGACAACAGCAATACGACTCGAGTCCTCTCCACCAAAGTACGAGATAACTCAAGTCGCATTGCGTTGCGTCCATCACCCCGAGACGGGGATGTTACGTCTCATGCGCCTGCAATTTCGCCGGCAGCCACTCCCTTCCACCGAGTGCATAACTGCTTGGCGGTAGATTACCAGGTGTAGAGGCAGTACTTCTGCGGGTCAACTAGGCACAAGTTCTACTGCTACTTTGGGTTGTTCCTTTCGCACCACCCGGGGGACACGTCTAGGGATTCAAAGGGTTATCATCTACAGACGCGAGCAACAAGGCCCCACAAATTTTAATAACAGTTATATAGTTTGAACATTATATTTGAACACTAAAAGTGATTATCAAGAGATCAAATCAATCGTCGATGAACAAATTTACGCACCGCTACCGTATTTGAATAATTCAACACTTGAATTATTCTGCCAAATTCGGCTTGAAATTAGCAATCCATCCGAAACACATCGGCCATCAATCAATTTTGCATCCCCTCCATCCCAGTGATATAGACAAAGCCTCGACTTTCGCAAAAACAATGTCCGGTCCGGGTCAAAGCGTAAAATTCTATAGCGCAGATTGCAAAATAGTCCATCCAGGGCTGAACTCAAATGAAGGAAAGTGTTGCTAGTATTAAATATAAAATTGTCCTTCCGTAGTTGGCTATAGTTGGTTAAATATTTATTGGTATTAATGTTATTATTTTAGACTAGACTCTTGTGGTATAACAACGGAGCTTTCTGTCCCTAGTGGATGAAAAGAGATCAACACAAACCATGGATTAATTTAAGAACTATCAAACTAAATTTATTGAATTGCATTTGACTGCTATATGTTTTCGTCATATTTTAAACATGATCTTTTCTAAAATTGTAAATGGACGCCATGTTTACTTAATAGATTTTAAGTTTGACATTATAATTTCAGACTGGCCTCATAGCTCAGTTGGTTAGTAACCCTACCTTCTGCGCAGGACTAACATTTTTGTAACATTTGTAACATTGATGTTTGTTCTGTGTCTGGGTGTTAATATGTATTATATGTATGTATCTACAAAAGAAAAGTATATTATAAGTATTATATTAGTTGTCTGGTTCCCATGATACAACCTAGCTTAGCTTACTTTGGGGCTAGATGGCGCTGTGTGAAATGTCCACCATTATTATTATTATTAATTTTTCTTTATTCCTTATTCTATTTACAAAGTTGTTGTTAGAAGGAAAACTAAAATATCTCAATGCCTCAGAACAACAAAAACAGGCGCAATGCACGTTTATTTTTGACCCGGCCGACAATGTGCCGTTTCTTAATTAAGTTCTTAGTTAAGTCATATTAGAGCGTGGTGGTCTAGTAGTACTGACCCCGAGATTCAATCCGGAGGTCGCCGGTTCAAATCCCGACGTGCACTTATGAGTTTTTCGATTGAAAGATTTATGTGCACTATACCACGCTCTCAAAACGGTGAAGGAAAATATCGTGAGGAAACAGACATGTCCTAGAACTAAAAATTAGAAGACGTGTGTCAAGTGCACGCGAGAAGCCTCTTTGAGGCGCACTTAAAATCCTTTCACCACACTGGTTCGAGAGAACCAGCGACTCGAATAGATAGATAGACTAAGTCTCATATATTTTTGTCTTATATATTACCTATTATGTGTTATTAGAAGATCGTAATAAAACATTTTAAAAGCTAGCGCTTCTTCATTGCCTCGTTCCATCCCTGCAGCTGAACTGGGAAATTCGACCACCAATTCGGGCGGTGCGGGCGGACGAACCACTGTAAATTATTTCCCTTATGGAATTGCCAACAATGGCGAACCGGCTTTCACGTAGGCATACATTATGACACAGAAAAGCTTATCAAAATCATTGTTGTTTATGATTCCCTAGTGGTACTATATCGTGAAGTTTGAGACATTGTACACAATAGATCTAAGTACGTACTTCTATTTCCTTTTAGACAGCCAATTCGGTTAGGTACTAACATCCAGCGTTTCTTCATTTGAATAATGTATAGGTAAGAATAAATGTAGGATATCCAATGCTGAGTCTAAGCCGTTAAAGAGATGTAGTTCATAAATTTATAAATAAATGTTCGCATCAATTCAATTTCATTCGTAGGGAGCTTGGGAAAGCGTTTATCGTAATTCAATAAATACTGTATTTTAAAATAAAAATATGAATAAACTGTTAATAAAGTCTGGTTCTATGATTTATTTCATGAATCGTGTCCGTCGAATGTTTTAAGGAAACTAGTTTACTTCTTCTGTTCGTGTCATTGATTCTCTTTAACCAGTGTGGTGAAAGGATTTTATGTGCGCCTTAAAGAGGTTCCTTTCGTGCACTTTAGTTTGCTCTCCAGCTGTTTCGTATGCGTAGGCTTAGTAACATGAATGATAACGGGTCTGCTGCCTTTCCAGCATGTAAGTAATATGCATTAAAATAAATGGCAATAACTTATTCTGCCACTCAACTCATGTTTTATTAACTTAGGGTCCCCTCAACTGGACCATTTAAATAAAAGACAAGTTTTAAGCTTCACAGCTTAAAACTTGCGCAAAATTATGCATACTGATTGATTGCACTTGACTGGCCTCATAGCTCAGTTGGTAGTAACTCTGTCTTTTGAGTCGTGGGTTCGAATCCCGGCCAGGACAAACATTTGTGTGACGAACATAGACATATAACATAGTTTGTTCTGTGTCTGGGTGTTACTTTGTATTACATGTATGTATTTACAAAAGAAAATTATTTACGTATGATATCAGTTGTCTGGTTCCCATGATACAAGCTATGCTTAGCTTACTATGGGGCTAAACGGCTCCGTGTGTGATATGTCCACCACTATTAATTTATTCATATACGCCTTATAACGAACACAACACCTTAAAAATATACAAAGTGTTAAATTTAGGTTGACTCAAATAAATATGAGTAAGTAATATGAGCATCTATACCACACATAACGCATAATCATAATGGTTTATTTTATTATGTCGGATGCGCAGCTATCGACGCCTAATTACAAAATAATATATTATATTATTATCCGTCCGTTGTTGCAATATTGCGTTATGAAGCTCAAACAATAGAATTCGTCGTCCGATTATTGAAGGGTTGAAAAGGGTCGAACGTGACTAACATGCCGACTAAGTGTTGGGGTTGTACAAGATTCAACATGGATTGTTACAGATACTATGACGTCCCCGGAAATTATGTTGTTGATATAGTAGTATCTAATGGGTAGTAGTGTCGCGTGAACTTAGAGAAGAGTAGAATGGATTATTAAGTAGAAATCACGGCATTCGGTGGCGCAAAGTGGACTTTTAGGATGATTTTATATATAGCTGCGCCCCGCAGCGAGTAAGTCAACCCACGGGAACACTGTTCTTTTCCGGGATCAAAGTAGCCTATGTGTTAAGCCAGGATATATGCTATCTTGATATCAAATTTCATCCAAATCCATTCAACCGTTTGAGCGTGAAAGAGTAACAAACACCCATACAAACTTTTACGTTTATAATATTAGTAGGATTAAAAACAGGAGAGAGAGAGAGGAGAACGATGTCACCGCTATTCGATTCGTGATTAGGTACAGTACAGAAAACAATCGAAAGCAGAAGGGCTTTGTACAAAAACCTCAAATTAACAAAATCCTATCCAGCGCACTAAAACGGCACTAATGCTAGATGGAGATGTCTCATGCGCCTGCAACAAACCGGCACCCACTCCCTTCCAACGGAACACAGCAACACGAGTACATCACTGCTTGGCGGCGGATTACCAGGTGTGGTGGCAGTACTTCTGCGGGCGAACTTAGCCCGAGTTCTACTGTTACTAAAAAGATGAACATATTTATCGCAAAAAATTACTTATAGGGATTTGAACAAGAGTTCTTCGTAATGAAAATTGGCAGGCATACCCCTCGGCTGTCAAACATTCTCCAGGAACTACCAAAGTAATCGGGATCTCATCTGGACTAGGGTAAGCATCGAAGCGAATTATGGCAACTTCATTATGAAACATAGACGTAAAAAGGGTCCCGAATTAAGCCTTCGTGAGATATAAAAAGTACCCGGGATAGGCGAGAAATAGAGAAGGGTGAACATTAACCTATCTTACCACTGGGGCGACATAGTCGGGTTAATTTTCTTGAAAACTGAGAAAGATTGGGAGCTTAAAAGTGTCATGAAAGTTGAGCCAATGTTATAAACTTTATTTTTACTTTTATTGATACTGACCTGCATAAGCGTCTATGCGTGGTTTTATTAAATTTTTGCGATTAAAGCGGCGAGTTTTGTATGAATTCTACTGTATGAGAACTAATGCAACAAATAATATGTGGCTGAGGGGAATCAGCCTACAATTAACAACTGAGTGTACTCACTCAAAGGGTATGCATTTGTGTCCCGCTGTACATATATACATATAAGATAATCAATTAGAAAATCAAGCGAAAATTTGAAATATCCCATAGGCATGGGGAATAATGATCTACAATGGGAACCATTTTATTGGTCCTTTTTTGTCGAGAATATTCTGTTAAGGCTCTTGGCAGCTGGTATTTAGTGACATGCGTATTTGCATTATGTTATCCGTATTACAGAATACAAGCTGTGTTCCCTGTGTTTGGTTAGCCTCAATTAAGTGCCGTTCCCTATAAGTAGCGTGGTGATGTATTGTATGTAGTCACTTAAAATCAAGTGGTAAACTTTTTAAAACTTTTCTGAGTGGCTTCCATTTGACCTAAATCTCACCTGATGTGTCTCACTGTGAAGTGATAATGCAATCTAAGAGTAGCCAGGATACCAGATTACTAAATGCTTACCTATGAGTAATCTATTCAATCTCCTCTTAAAGACAGATGATAGTTTTTAGGAAAACAGAATAATGCAAGGACTTTTCCCTCTTTGGCTGTCTGCATTATGAATGTGGGTGTGGGAGTAAAATGCTTCGTTTTCATCCATGAAAGGGTGAAACAATCCAGTACGTCTGGATTTCCTGTAGTCGAATGGAGATATGGGAATAATACCATACAATTCTATCACACCTCACCAAATAAAACCTGTATATAAGATGGCATGGCAACTTTGGATGTGTTTCGAGACATAGAAGTTAATTCTTCACCAATGCAATGTTGCAAGTGAGCATTTTTGCTTGTTTTTCAAAAGAATATAAGACTGCAAGATGATATTGGCCAAGATATCCCATTGATGAGATGAGTATTCTACATATGGGACTTGTTCTTGGTGTAGATTAAGATGAGGCCCATGAAATGCAAGACATGGTGGTCTTGCATCCGCTTAAAGGAGAGTGTGCTACCAGCATCGGGATTTGAACTCCACCCGAAGCGCAGGAAACAAGTTTGCCTTTTCTTCTATGATGTGAGCCAGCAATCCGTCAGGTTTCAGCAGTGGCTGCTGTGAAGGTCATCCGAAATTCGATTCCACCAATTAAGACAGAATACAAAATGCATTATGAGAAATTCCACTTGTATATTATGGAATCAAGTATATTAATAATATAATTATAGTTTTGCAACTTCAGTCTTCAGCAAGATATGCTCCAGGCTCAATCCTAAATCGAAACAAGAATAAGCAGTATCAAGTCAAACTCAGGCATTCCACAATATAATAAGTTCATTTCAAAGAGCATCCTTTATCTAATCATCTAAGGTGTTTAAATAACTATGTTTTATAATCTTCCATGGCAGACTCCATTTATCAGTAATAATCCTACATCTTAAGATTAAAAGAGGCTTGGATTAAAAGGTAAACAACTAAATTGGAACAAAATGTTCTATTTTTTTAAACATAACTAATTTATTTAATTGTTGCTTAGTGAAATCACTGATAAGATTGTACAGTGTTATTGATGATGTCATAGATAAATGAACCTGCGACAAGGAATGTTTTCCTCGAGGCAAAATTCTAAACATTACTACTACTACTACACAAGTTTCAACTGCCTCTTTTTACATTTTAAATTGTTTAGCATTAAAATGGAAACACGATCTGACACAAAATGTTTCAAAAAGTGCCAAAAGTTGACTCCAAACTAACTTTGTAGTGTAAACAATTTATCGGAATTCACTTACACCACCATTCCGTAAGCTCCTTCGCCGATGTACTGCAGGCTGGTGTAGCGCGGCCCCACTTCAAACACCTGGCCGCGGATGATCTCCGCGTTGGGGTTAGTGCTCACAACACTCGCTGCCTGTGCCATCGCGATGCACCACTCCACTTGATCACAAGAATGTACTGACAGGACCCGCAACCAGTCAATTGAACGGCGGCACACTCAAAACTTCTCAACAACAGATCACATCAATAACCAAAACAAACTAACACCCGACCTACATTATCCACAGAACGATAAACCACTTGTCACTCGCTTATCATCTCGTCTATTTGGTCCAATTTCTCACGGACACTCCCGTGTAGACGCAGTACCGTTACAAAAATGAACTTAACTCACCAATCTCACCATGCACAACTGTCAGTGTCGAACGAACAATACTTTTTTTTTACTTATGCTTGCAAACATCTTCACGTTGCCCCGTTTGATTATAGTGAAAATAGAAACGAAAGATATTCTCGGATAGATCACTAACTACCGGTCAGGTATTTAATCAGTAACATTTTTTTAGCCTGTGAAGGGATGAACGTCATGTGTCAGCTGTCGATGTTATTTCTCAGAGTGAATTTGACATTTCATTAGCTTCGTGACGTGACGCTAAAATTACTTTTAGTAGTTTCAGTACATCTTAGGTACTCGTGATCGTGAATTACTTGAGATTACGAATAAAAGTAGGGCTGCAGTGGTCGAATTTATCTTTATTGTCTGCTGCAAACGTTTCTTGACGAGATTAAGCGTTTACAACAAAAAAGTCGGTTGTGACCTCGCCGCTTGAAATCGAAGGACTATCGTGCATTTTATTTAGGTATGTCGGTTTGGTCAGCCAGTACAGCTGGAAATAATTACCACTGCGCTTTGCCAAGCAGTCGTTACGATTCCTCTAATAGCTGGTGTCCGAAACCGAGTAAGGTATGGCATATATTACCTACTGTGAGCTTGTTGTGTACACTTGTTTGTATATCCTCACAATTACTAATAGGTATCAATTAATTTGTTCAAATAATAGTAAGCTCTATGTTGCTGCTCAAACAGAATATTGATTTGCTTAAATCACTTCTGTAAGTGGATTTAAAATTATTTTTGCAAATACAGTTTTATTACAATATAAATATATGTAATAATGCATGCCAATTTAAATTAAGTATTTATCTATTGTTTTTTCACAACACAGTTGACTGCCGTGTTTTAAGATCAACGTTCCGAAGATATCATCCTCCTTTTATTTACAGTGAGTTCTATGTCACTTGGTAAATGGGATTAGAGGGCCTTTGCTGTGTTAAAAATTTATGTGTGTCACTATTTCTTATGATCTACATGACCATAATAACATTTTTATCACATTTACCTTTTTCTTGCTTAAAATTTTCTGCTTCTGCCTTTCTATATATGCATACGGATGGTATTCTGCTTAGATTTACTCAATCTAAGTATTAGCATTAACTGAAATGAATTAATTAATTTACCTTGGGTGTAGTTAGTCTGTGCATATATAATTCTAAGTGCGTAGAAGCAACAACACAGCAATTTTATTATTTTCAAAAATATCCATAGTTTTTGTTGCCATACAAAAGTTTCATAGATATCTCAGTACTAGCAAAAGGATTCAACCATCTGTACTATGTTATAACTCTGCAATATTGGAGTCTGATGCAATTATGAAACCCTCAAACCGCTTCAGAATTTTGTATTATTCTTATATTATATCTATATTATATAGACAAGGTGTGGTTGCTGGTGAAATTACAGGCACATAAGATTCCTTTTTCATGTCTCAGGGTTATAGGCCCATACAATGCAACTTGGTTCTTGTCATACCTAAGTAGAGAAGGACCCAAGACATATTGCTTGCTGTGTGCAGAGGCTACCACTAAACACCAGGTGGGCTGTCTCATAACTTTATCATATAAAAAAAAACTGGCTGTAAGGCTGTACAATTTGCCACATGTTTGATGCCTGATGTGAAAACAATTTGTATATTTATTCATGCTACTCATAACCTCTAAGTTATGTATTCACGCTTGCCTTCACACAACCTCAGATAGTATAAAACTTATCGCATTGTGTCAGAATGGTTTGCTAAAACTCTGAATGGTATTTCATTAAACTGTCTTCTGGATTTCAGATTGACACCTTTTTTTCACTCAAGAGGTAGGCAGTGTCTCTGACCCACTCATCGCCTTCTGTGATATATTGTGCCAATGTAGATGTGACTAGTGATTAGCTGATCACTGCCATTATTGATCAAGTACTTTCCTCCACTTAATTATTCCCTAATAACTGATTATTAGGGTCCTGGCTCTGAAGCCAGGACAAAACTTTGAAATCTAGTAGTCCAGCCAATATGAAGAACAAAGTAGAGATTATGTATATACTATTGCTTTACACTCAGATGACCTTAATCGCATTATTCCACATTATTTCAAGGCCCCATTGTGGTTTGTTTGGAATGCATGCTATAGATTGTAAAATTGACTATAATATCTTCAGTTTGTCAATGAGGTCTGAAGTAGTCATTTTTCATCTTTAGTAATGTTAATAATCTAAAATGTGTCTTAGTGCATCTTCAAGTGTAGTCATAAACTATTTTCTGCAGAATTTATAAATAAATGACATGGAAATATCAGTAGGTAAATAAAAAATATAACATCATACATACTTATAGCTGAGTCTCTTTCATTTTAATCTTGTAAAAACTTACTGTCTCTTATATTGGAGTTGGTTTTTATTTAGCTCCTTAACAATGTGATTATATTATACGAATTAATTAATAATAGTGATTCATAGTAGAGTATTTCTGTTAAATAATTGTAATTTTTCATTTCATACATATTAAATGTATATTCATTTGGCTTATTTAAAGTTAAGTACTGCTCCCCAATTACTTGTAGAAAGACTTCTAGACAAATAATATTCATTTAAATTTAAATGCTTTACACTTTTCAACTATAAATATTCTGCATCACGGTGTAGACCATATTATGTCATTACTCATTATATTAAAATCAGCTTTGAACAAAATTTATATTTTCTGTCAGCATCATTATTTCACTGTGACTCAATCACATTTTCTTTAATCACATAATTATCAAGCCACTAATGAATTACAAATATTACATTATACAAATGAAAACATAATACATTCCCATTATAAATGGCTATAACATTCATATAACGTCTTATTCTTATATTTGTCCATGGTAATTTTAAAAAATTGTGTTTGAGACAAATAATTTAATTGCGAAAAAAAATGTAGGAGATAAAATCTCATTTATACATTAGTCCTTAGCCTGTAGTTTACATGTTCTGTCATATCTATACTATTTCATGCATTTTGGTGGATGGTAGTGTAAGCGAACGATTAAACGAAATTTACATAAGATTCCTAGAGTCATAACTAAAGTATATAACCATTATCCATTAGAAACAGCTTAGGTGCCATTTGAAGCGTAGCTGTATAGAAGAATTATTGACCTTCTAGGCCCTGAAGGCTTCTAGGCATTTGCACGCGGTAACGAAAAGGTTTCGTGGTGTCTTGTTCCTTCCTGCGCACGTTTTATAGTTGTGTCCTTGTCGGTTTTCAATATTGAACATCGCGTGCGAATGCCCATAAGCCGAGTTAGGACATGCCAATTTATTTAAACCTTTTTCTACCTCATATTCACATGGCTGTATTTCCAGCACAGCTGTATGATGTCGGGTGAAACGCCCATCCAGTCTGCTGATGGGCTCCACACTCCTGCCTACCTGTCCTGGAGGAAACTGCAGCTCTCCCGCGCCAAGTTGAAGGCTTCTAGCAAAACGTCCGCACTGCTCTCAGGCTTTGCTATGGTAAGTACAATGTAATTTTACTTATTTATGGTACTACTACTATTCGTGTTACGAGCATCTCGAACGAGAGTGATGAAAGGATTAAATTAATAATAATAAAATAAATAATATTGGTGGACATTTCACACAGCGCCATCTAGCCCCAAAGTAAGCTAAGCATAGCTTGTATCATGGGAACCAGACAACTGATATACATACTTATATACTTTTCTTTTGTAAATACATACATATAATACATATTAACAGCCAGACACAGAACTAACATCAATGTTACAAATGTCACATAAATGTTTGTCCTGAGTGGGGATCGAACCCACGACCTACAGAGCAGAAGGTAGGGTTACGAACCAACTTGATTGACCAAGTGATTCTCAAAGAGACCCCTTTCGTGCACTTGACAAATATCTTTGAATCGTTGGTTCTATAGGACATGTCGCTTTCCTCATGATCGCACAAAGAGTGAAAAATCACGTCGGGATTTGAACCAGTGACCTTCTCATTAAAACTCGGGGTGACTGTGGGCCACCAAGCTCTCGAAAACTACTATAACTGTACTAGATACGAAATAACCATGCAAGAGCCGATTGCTATTTTAGAAGTTGATGAAATAGGTAGTAGTAGAAACAGGTTACATAAACTAGTATATATCCTATGTTTGTATCTATTATCATAGATAATTAAAAATGTTATATTGGTGAATCGGCACGTTCAGAAATGAATCAGCGGATGCCATGATAGTTCAGGTTCCAATACTCCTTCGATCTAACAAAAGGCTATTTTTTGTTACAATGAGGTTTACGTCACCTTCTCAGTTCTCCTGTATCTCTATCTTAATAAATAAATACTTAATTTCCTTCTATAATTAATGTAAACTCTCAAAGGCGATTGAAATAGACTAGCTAGCCGGCTAATCGGATTATCTGTCGCAAGGAAACCCGGCTCAGTTGTATAAATATTTACAGTCAAGTTAGCTTCGTTTTGCCATGAGTTAACTATTAATTATGAAGGACATGTAGATAAGCTACGTAGATATTTGTAGATCCTATTGCTTATATAGAAAATTGTTTTGAACTTGATTAGTTTTTTTTGGATAGGGTTAGTTTGATTTTAAATATAAATAATTTTTGACAAGTAAGCATGTGAAATTGTATCCTGACCAAATATTTATTTAAAAATCAAACTTATTTAGTTTTAGTATATACTAATTCCGCAAAATTGTACTAATCGAAATTTAATCAGTTCACTTGTTACTCATTGTTTATTTGGTCGATGTCAATCTCTTGCTCGCCAGGAAAAGAAAATTCAAATTAGAGTGTTATAGATAAACGTCAAGACGATTCAAGTAAATTTATTTTGTATCGTAAAATATGCATTAAATTGTCTAAAAAACAACTATTTCCCACGAATGTTACAAATGATTGTCCTGGGTGAGACCCAAACCCACAACCTACTGCGCTGAAGTCAGAGCTACAACTAAGCCGTGAGGCCATTCAAAGAAAGAGTCACGAAAGATTACGTTTGCCCTGATTGTATTTGGATGTAGGTATGTTTAAAACATTATGGTTTCAACTAGAATGTTAATACGTTTTTAATTACCGTGTGACTTTGTTGAGAGAAGATACATCTGTTTTATGATTATTATTGTGTAGGAGCTTGTAATATAATCTATCTGTCTATCTATTCGAGCCACTAATTCTCTCAAACCAGTGTAGTGAAAGGATTTTAAGTGCGCCTCAAAGAGGCTCCTTTAGTGCACTTGACACATGTCTTCGAATTTTTAGTTCTAGGACATGTCGGTTTCCTCACGATGTTTTCCTTCCCCGTTTTGAGAACTTGGTATTGCGTACATAAATATTTCAATCGAAAAATTCATAGATGCACGTCGGGATTTGAACCGGCGATCTCCGGATTGAAACTCGGGGTTAGTACCACTAGACCACCACACTCGTAATGTGATGAAAAGTATATCAGTCATCTGGTCCCCATGACACATGCTTAGCTTACTTTGACGCTAGATGGCGCTGAAATGTCCACCAATATATTTGTGAATTATATTGTTGTTTGTTCCCAGGTCGCTATGGTGGAGGTGCAACTGAATCCTCCGAACCAAACGGCGGTTCCGAACGGTATGCTGATCGCGTTCACTGTGTGCACCACTCTGCTGGTAGCGGTGCACATGCTCGCGCTCATGATATCCACCTGCATCCTGCCCAACATAGAGGCGGTCGGGAACCTCCACAGCATCGCTCTCGTACACGAGTCTCCGCACGAGAGATTACACTGGTATGTAGAACTAGGTTTTTATTTGCGAAATGGTGGCGGGAGGAAAGAAAGATAGAGTATTTATTTTGCAAAAACAACACAAAAGTAATGTATACTTAAACACATTAAAAACTAAAAACAATATCGTTAGACACAACTGATAACGTAAGAGCAATGTGTTTGGGCAAAAAGGGTCCCTGTCTCAGCATAATGGTGCACACACTAAATGAGAGCGCAGCGTTGGTTTTCAGGCAGAGCCCACAAGGCAGACCACCAGCCCGATGGTCAGACGATAAAGTGAAGGCAGCAGGAAAACAGTGGATGAGACTTGCCCGATACCGGCAACAGTGGTGTGCCGAAGAGGCCTATAATCAGCAGTGGATGTTATTGGTTGAATAGATAGATAGATTTGCGATAGCATTTGACCGCAATCTCACCTGATGTTAAGTGATGATGTGGTCTACGATGTAGCATGCTTGCCTAGAAGGAACCTATTCACTATCCTCTTGAAGACTTCCAGATTATAGGTTTCAGGAAATACGGACGCAGGCAAAGAGTTCCACTCTTGGGCTTTTTTTTCTCATACGGTTTTTTATTCATGACGTCATGAAGTGAAACGAAGGCGATAGGATAATAATTATCTCAAATCTGATTTAAGCTATAGTGGAAAAAGGGAACGTATTGGCCTAGTGTTATGAACGTTGAATTTCAATCCGGATGTCGCTAGTTCGAATCCTGACTGGCAAATATTAGTTTTTTCACATGAAACATGCGCAGTACTACGTTCTCAAAACGGTGAAAGATAACATCGTGAGGGAAACCCAGAGCCACACAGCGCCACCTAGGAGACCCAACGAACTAATTCGTATTGCTTTGTTAAGGGTTACCACTTAACACCAGGTGGGCCGTCAGCTCGTTCCGCAACATTATTGCATAAAAAATTAATACAGTAATAGTGTGTTTATTTTTTGTTTATTAATAATGATCTTTGTTGGTCGAATAAACGATGATAAAAAGAAATTGGATGCTGAAGTCTTTTGAAATAAACATCAGACTCATTATTCTAAGAAACACTTTTGTCCAACAGGTACATAGAAGTCGCCTGGGCGTTTTCGACTCTATTAGGTCTGATATTGTTCCTCATAGAAATAGCTATATTGTGTTGGGTTAAGTTCTACGACCTGAGTCACACGGCCGCGTGGTCCGCCTGCGTAGTCCTCATCCCCGTTATGATAATATTCCTAGCGTTTGCTGTACACTTCTACATGTCCCTTGCCACGCACAAGTACGAGGTTACCGTAACGGGCATAAAGGAGTTGGAGATGCTCAAGGAACAGATAGAGATGGGTGACCACGACGCCAGGATGAATAATCTCACGTTAATCGATCAGTCCCGTATTGTTTGAGTGCGTTTTATAACCTGTTTTTGGAATGTTATTCTCTATTGTTATTTAATGTAAGTGTACTTATATATCGTACTTATGTGCTGGTTTTGGCACAATCCATTGTTCAAATTATGAATGGATGGATGTCCCTTTGTGTGTTTGGTGTGTCTTTACAACGGGACGGGCCGGGAAATTGAAGTAATCAGTCGATATTAATTTTTAGTTCGAAGCATATAACGTTGGCAAATCAAAAGACTTGAGATCTTTACAACGGCACGGGTCGGGAAAGTCTGTTTAATCTGTGGAAATTCATTCTTCAAAAACAAACAAAGGTTATTTATTAAATTACAATGTTATCGCTATGGTGAATTGTCTCTTCTGTAAAGTTTAAAGAAACCTGTATTAGAAGAGACCCCTCATTTCTGTGGTCTAGCTATAAAATGGTTATACTTGTAGATTTTATAATATATTGATGAAAATTAATTAATTAATTTATTACACAAGTAGGAAAAAACACATGTTTTGAATTTTTTTTTAGTTGCCAATTCAATTCCTTGAGTGCCCCGTTAAACATAAACAATGTTACAAGAAATAACATTTAAATGTGAAATAATAAAATAATGATACTGGGAAATTCACAGCTTCGTCATTTGCCAATGATTTTGAACGAATCGGCTGGAGAGAGTGAATCGCTCATCGTGTATATTTACAGTTACGTCGACCATCCCGTCCCGTTGTTATATAGACCTTAAAGGCCGAAACACACCGGATGCTTACGCTTCGACGTGCACAGACAAGTGTAAGTTCCACTACGTTGTATTTTATGGATCTGTATGACAGTTCCACTGCGTTGCAATTTGTGGAACTGTAACCGCTTTGTAACGTGCACGAGTTCCATACACCACAAAGCAGTGGAACGCACGTGTACGCGGAACGTCCGGTGTGTTTCGACCTTTATTAATCATTGCTAAACTTTATGAATGTTAATCATGACAGATGAATCTCTGAACGACCGGTTACAAACTATTATGTTATGAGTCTGTATTATTTTAGTTAGTTTTTTCTTGGTTTTTCCATTTGTAGAACACAAAACTTGTTTGTTTAAAAGGCAAATTATCTGTTATTGTGGGTTTTTATGTCCACTTCCAGTAAAGTCTGTTATCGTCACCACAGAGTAGTTTATGCAACACAATGGTTAATTTGTACCTATGTATATAGTTAGCAAAAATGTTTCCTGCGTGCAATCAATTCTACACCGATGTAATCAATTTAACAGCAAAATATTTGTTTCAAATACGTAAACAGCAGTCTGTTTTTCGTGACTTGTATTGTAGTGAAATTAGTTTTTTTTACTACTTATAATATGACTACTTAGATTGGGAAATATTCCCTTCCTTAGCTCTATAGTTATTTGTTAAGTATATAATATCCTATTCCTATCTTAATATTTCTATAGAAGTTACCCAGTTTTCCAAAATATGAGTTAAATTGCAGCTCGTGAATTTATACATCTAATTTTAGAATGGTCAATGGTATTATATTTGCCAAAAAATAAATTTAAACAGTAAATATCCATTTCCTTCCTGAAAGACTAGATTAATATGTACTTATCATTTTTTAAAGGTTGACCTTGCCTTGACCTTGGAACGAAAGGACAAACAAAGCCTGTCGTTACGAGATAAACGTCCCTCTTTACACAGAATATCTTATTATACCAGACTCCAAACAAAACTCATTTGGAAATCTCGTTCATACTCTTCAGCAGTTTTGCATACGCAATCTAAAATTGTCTTCTGTTGAGTTTAAATTAATTATTGTCTGTCATAAGTAATTAAACTTTCAAAAACTCGTTACACAGGTGTGGCAAGTGATTTGAAATGTCGAGGAAATGAAGAGTTAAAAGAAGAACAATATATGTTTAAATATATCTAAAAATCAGTATTACAGAGTCGTAAGAAAACACAGACTTTTTAGTTTTTTCCTTTCTTCCTTTAGAACACTGTGGTTTAAAAATTTAAAATTAGTTACTTATTTTAATGGAAATTCAACTTAATTCCTATTATAAATTTTATTTATCCATATAAATAATAATGAATGGCAAAATTCATTGCTAAGTTCAAAGCTCAAGAACGGTTAGACCAATTTTTCAAATATTTGTTGAGGTTTGAAGGTTTCTTCCCACACCATTTAAGTATTTTAATAAAACAACTTAGACACGAAAAGTAATGTAAAGAGGCAATAATAAAGTATTGACTGTAATCTACTTATTCTATTAAGTACTGTGATATAACAGAATGACATCGCAATCAATTTAGTATAAGAAATTTTATTCCCCATATAACGTAGAGTTTTATAAAATTTACCTTTTATTGTAAGGGTGGGTACAGACATTTCCATCGTATATTTAGGATAATGGTGCTAAAGTAATTACCGAATAAAAAGACCTATTCAAGTCTCGACTTTTGTCTCACTCGAGCACTTCCCTATTGTCATTGAAAAGAGTGAGAATAATTAATTCATACTCTTAAAAAGAATATTTAACCTATTTAACCAGTTATCAGCTCCCAGTCGGTGTGTTTGACAATCACTTGATTTTGAAGCATTAATACTATAGATTCATGTTATTTCTAATACAAATACTGACAAACGCCATGACGTATGCGAAATGAGAAACGTTATTTCGAATGTAAAGTCTGTATCCGCCCCTAGTTGCCAATGTATTTTAACTTCGAATATTGCTCATAAACATTGTTATATTAATACATTTGGTCAATACAGTACTGCAGTTGTTTTTCTACGTCACACATCTTCTGTTTCAGCCAGAGCTCGCTCTCTTCTAGAATCTTGCGAGAGTCCTCGATGCGCTCCTGTAAATAGTATTTCAAATTTGTGCACAGATAAATGCGTAGGCATGACCTGACCTGCTTTAATAATAATAATAATAATAATGGTGAAAAATTCTTACAGCGTCATCTAGCCCCAAACTAAGCATAGCTTGTACTGTGGGAACCAGATGACTAATAGAATACATATACTTTTTTGTAAATACATACATATTAACACCCCCAGATACAGAACAAACATCAAGGCTCGTCACACAAATGTTTGTCCTGGGGAATCGAATCCACGACCTGCAGCTCAGAATGCAGAGTTACTACCAACTGAGCTGTGAGCCCTGTTAATTCATCCCACTCGATTATACCACGGCTTTAAAATGTCTCTCCACGTGGATCACGACAAATTTACTTTGTAGTTTATCGGTTTCATGCAAATAGAACGTTATCTTCAGGTAGGTAACACAGTAATGAAGTAGGTAAATATCTAAATACCTACTAACCCACAAGTTGGTGACTACATAACGAGTAACGATAATCGAAATGCCCCATTACCTTTACTAATGGCAATAATGGTTAAATTTAGTAAGTACAGGTTTGTGTGCCGAGGTATTTATGATACTGTATTTTTAAGAGTAGTAGAATACGCCAAGTCCAGCGATGTACTGCGACCAGTCTATGCTGTCAAGCCGTAACGCATTCGCGTTACTGTGTTCCACTTTGAAATGTGTGGTTGCCGATGAAATTACAGGCACATGAGACAATTCCACCTACACATCTCAGAGTTACGGGCGCATACGATGCGACTTGGGTCTTGTCGTACCTAGTAGGTGAGGAGCAAAGTGGCATCAGTTGTTATGGGCCGAGGTTACCACATAACACCAGGTGGGCCGTCGGCTCGTTCCATAACTGTATCACATTAAAAAAAAACCACCATGATATATGCAAACAGTCCACTCTTTTATGTATAAAGTTACGAGCAGACGGCCCACCTGGTGTCAAGTGGTAATTCCTGCCCATAACAAGCAATACGGCCTGGGTCCTCCCTTCTTAAGATAGAGTAAGACCCAAGTGGCTTCGTCTGCGCCTTAGACGTGAAGTTGGAATGTCTCAAGTGTCTGTAATTACACTGACAATCACAACTTTCAATGTTTATTCATTATGTATCTTAAAAACGGCTATGTTAGGTAAAATACTGTGTCCATAGTCTAAATCTATACCACCATGTTATTAAAATCATCTTACCGGTGGCAATGGGTACCGGGTAGGTAGATCGCAGAACTGCCGCACCAGAATGTCAGACATCTTGGACTTGACGCAGATGTCATTCACCCAGCATCCCTCCTGCAGCTGGCCAGTGTGCATGTGGTAGAAACGGCCTAAGCCATGTTTGATGTCGCCTTCCCAGTTGCCTTCGTAGCGGTTACCGTTCGCTGGCGTCAACAAACGACGTTTATACTTTACACCCCTTCACAAGGATTTCCTGCATCGCAGTTGTAATACCTACACAAATATCCAAAACCCGAGAATGAAATTTAGTCGTGTAAAAGATGATTTTTAATAGACAAAACGTGTTTCTTTTTTTATGCCTAATGAAAATAGCTTTTTGTATGAATCTTTTCCAACTTACTGAAATGTTTCGAATGCTTCAGTGGGTTTTCGGAATATGTGTAAATAAAATTTGTTCATTTAATGTATCTACAGTATTTTCGGATATAAATTTCAGTTTCACCAAATTATTTTTATTCTAGCCGTAAATGTCAAACGTACGAAAAAAATGCTTAGAATTGTCGGAAATTCTTTTGTGGTATTCGGTGGTTTGAGGACAATATTCTTTAAGATAAAAACAAAACTAGAATCGCTTTCAATTAGGTACTTAATATAAAAACAGCATCTCTGCAATATGTAGGGTATACCTACGCTAGAACTTGATAATCAGGAAACAGGGCTTTTTGTTCATTTAGGTACAATATTGTGAACCCCTGATAGGGACAAAACAGGTACCTTGCACATACATCCCAAGTCCTTCACGTCTGCTCATACTCCAATACCCCACATACAGCGTACCGTCTTTATACCACATTTTCCCGTATCCATGGCGCTGACCTCGCCTCCAGAACCCGAAATATACGTCGCCGTTTTGGTAATATCTCCAGCCGACTCCCTCGGGCTTACCCCTGACCCAGTCTCCACGGTATTCCAGGCTGAAGGTGCCGTTTGGAAGGCGGTAGCTTAGGGTACCGATGCCGTGTCTAAAATACATATTCGGGAGTCAGAGGAAATAATTATTTTGAGCAGCAAAACGGAAAAAAACGACTTCATCGCCTATGAACGACAATGATTCCTTGTTATCGCTTACTGAATGACATATTTTTTCTAGCTATTTTGGTTTAAAAACTAAACTACTGAACCGATTTTGATGAAATTTCTATGAGACCAATTGGAAAGTACATCTTACCAAATAAAAAACGAATATTTCAAATCGGTTCATAAATGACGGAATAATGAGGTAACTAACAAAAAATACAACCGAATTAAGAAACCTCCTCCTTTTTTTAGGTCAGTTAATTAGGAGTTTGTTCTTGGTTACTAGCAATTTAGATGTTTCTATATTAAAAAAATTACCTGCCTATATAAAAGTAGTCTAAAGACAAAGTTCTTAGATTATACTGGCCTCATAGCTCAGTTGGTTAGTAACCCTACCTTCTGCGCTGTATGTAGGTCGTGGGTTCGATCCCCACTCAGGACAAACATTTATGTGACATATGTAACATTGATGTTTGTTCTGTGTCTGGGTGTTAATATGTATTATATGTATGTATCTACAAAAGAAAAATATATAAGTATTATATCAGTGGTCTGGTTCCCATGATACAAGCTATGCTTAGCTTACTTTGGGGCTAGATGGTGCTGTGTGAAATGTCCACCATTATTTATTTATATTAATGCATAATTTTGGAAAAAAAAGGTTTTACTTTTGCCGCCCATTATACGTGTATCTTAAGTAGTTGTAAAGTTTGTACTGCATATTATATTTTAATGGTGCACAATAAAGAATTTTCATTCACTCATACTTTTATCGAGATAGCATGTGCTTAACGACCCAAAAAATATAGTTTTTCTATACAACCCTCTAAAATGCGATCTCAGCAAGTACCTACCTACCACAATTTTGGCACACATACTTGCTCAGAGCGATCACATGCGACGCTCACTTCGGAGCTCTTGGTTTCGGGCTTACAGATACTAAATCACCTACCTAAATCCTTTGTACCAATCTCCTTCATACAGCTTCCCGGTAATGGTTAGAAACGAACCTTTGCCTGTAAAATATAATATTGAGTTTACTTCTATCTTGGTTCTAAGATGGCCATGTTTCTACTGCAAAGGAGCAAAAGAGGCCATATCAATTCACTTAAACATCCTAATTTAATTCTATTGACTTTATGGTGTCGGTACCTACTTATATAGTTTTTCCTATTCTATTGCAGTATTGCGTACCTTCCTTCAAATCTTGCTTCCACTCCCCAAGATATCTATCGAATCTTGATGTGAATATCGAATGGTGTAAACCGTTTTTGACTGCTTTCTTTTCTGCTGCTATAAGCAACGGTGTAAATGTTCTTGGTTTGTGATAAAGAGGCATTTTGTAATGTTACCTACATCTAAAAATAATAAAATTAATAATCAGTCAGTTTATGTAAACAATTCTCGCATAATGAATGACAGTTTATGCATAAATAATAAGATAAGAATCTCGGTATAATAAAACCTCCTTACACCAATGATAAACCTTTTTTTTAAGAGGTGGCAAATCTTTACAGTAATACCTTCCAAGTCTGGAATACCATCCAGGTTTTTACTGGATAAACCCCTTTGTTTCCATGGTGCCTTGGACAGGAGTCGCAGGTAAGGTAAATCAGTGATACTTTGATCTAAAACGCTACACGGAGCCATTTTCGGTAGCGACAGGTCCTACTCAATCCTTATTAGTACCTCACGCATTCAACTCTCGCTTCGGGGCCAAACAGCAAATGCTGGTTTAACTACTTAGATTTGTTCGCACGAGTCGCTGAAATTATCGGGTAAATGGAGGCATAACAAATACCTCACGAGTCTGAAAATTAAAGAAAGCATCCCAAGTAGGTACAATACAATACAATAAGTCTTTATTGGCAAACCACAATACAAGTTAATACTTATAAAAAAAAACTATTTGATGTGTACCTACACTAAATGCAATTAGGTACCTACCTACACTAGAAAGTAATCAATAAATCTGAGTATTAAGTATAATCTAGACGGTCTCTCAAAATTATCAATTAAATCTTACTGCGATATCAGGCTTGATTCACCAAAATAAAAAACTTTAATAAAACACAATAATCGTATCTAAGCATTATAATTCATTCACATATTTCACAATTTCCCGTGTGCCTTCCTCAGTCCCCGGCTGAGTTGTACCGACTGCTGGTAATGCTCCCGGAATCCCTGCAACGCGAGCTCCTGCTGACTCTTCATTGCGGAGTCAGAGGCGATGTACTTCTCGATACACTCCACGCATTTATTGTCCAGAGATATATCTTCCTCGGTCATAGATTCCGGTTTTGTCAGTTGCACCGGTGTGGGCAGGATCTACGGACAACAAACATTCTATGCAGGGCTGACTTCTAGGAGTTTAACCAATGAATCGATTTTCATATATAGCCCGCGGTACGCAAATTAGATGGGGTGCAACATCGAATGTCAACAAAATTGGTATTATGTTGAAACAAATCCAGATAGCGACATGGACATTCCACGTGAGACATTCCACTAACACGTCTCATCGTTACGGGAGTATACGAAGCGTCTTGGGCCTTGTACCTATTGGGGGAAGACCCAAGGTCGCATCGGTTGTTATGGGCTGAGGACTTAACACCAGGTGGGCCGTCGCCTCGTCCCATAACTGTACCACATAAAACCTCACCTCTTGTGAAACAGCGTGCGCCATATCCCCTGAGGCCACGTCTCCGTGGATCCCCTGGCGCAGCGCAGCGAGCAGCACGGCTTCCCGCACGGCGCCAGTCTGCAGCAGCTCCAGCATCAGGTTATCTATGCTCTGGTGCCAGGTCAGGTAGAATGCCAGCGGCCCGAAATGTCTTGTCGATCTGAGAATGTTTTTTAACCTCAATAAAGCGAGAATAGAACAGAATATAATATATCTTTATTGTACACAATAAGTAAAAAAAATACTGCTGATGACATATAAGTGGCACAATGGGCGGCCTTATCGCTAAAAGCGATCTGTTCCAGGCAACCTTTGGATGGACAGGATATATGCGGATAATTACGAACGGTTGTTACGAGATGTATTCCCAAAATATAATACAACCTACGTGAATCTATGTAAGATTATCCCTTTATCCTTAAGACAGATAAGATAGGGCTGGTAGGGGAGGACTCAAATCGCATTGGTTGTTATGGGCCGAGGTCACCACTTAACACCAGGTGGGCTGTCGGCTCGTAACTATATCACAATGAAAAAACATGGGGCTGGGATACATTTTGAAACAATTAGTTACAGTATCGGTCGATCAGTTGCAGCCTGTTACACTATCATGTTCAGGACTGGGTGATAGTGTAGAGCCACTGTATTGTTTTCACCTGAGCAGGTCGTATTTCATGGCAGTGTCTAAATGCTGGTAAGTGATGCTGGTAATCCTCTGGTAGGAGGGCTCGTCCGGCTCATACTGGATGCAAGCGCGGTCCAGCACAAACTCATACTGCTCCCTGTCGAGCAAGCTGTGCAGTTTCTCCTGGTCCGTGAACATTGATGGCTCGCGTAGCTCGCGCCCGTTTATTGGGAAATACACCTGGAAATATATTTTTTATGTTATATAAGAACTTATATACCACTACAGCATAAGGTATGTAAAATTGCATATAAAAATTCTGCTTTTAGAATGTGCTCATAATATTAGTACAGAATAATTGAATGTTTAAATGATTTTAGTGCCATGTAAACTTATGAACTGATATTACACTATAAGTGTTAAACAAGACTAAGATACTATAGGCACTTTAAAAGCAGAAACATGAAATTATAATTTTTAGGGTTATATTGAAAAGCTTATTAACAAAATTTAAAGAAGATTGAAGAAAACATTATTCAATGAGGTGACTTAATACCAACCAACTGATGTGCTAACCTGATATTATTATGTGTATGATATGGAAGATTCCTAAAAATAGTAAGTGGTCTAAATAAACTAAGGCACCTGACTTAAAATAATCTGTGTAACAGGAGCTGGTTCAAAATTCAGTTGCAATAGCTGCAATATTTAGAGCACACTAACTGATTAACGACAGCCAGTTATAAAAGTGATAAACTACCTGATTTAATCTCTTCCTGATCTCATGATCACAGCTACGGAGAGTACCGTCAGGATTTCTGAAAAATTATGATAAATAATCATTGATCAATCAGGGTTGAAAAGAAAGAAACCTGTATGTTTCGCTTCATAAACCTATAAAATCAGGCCTATTTTTTATGTAGTAACTCTGCCTTAAATGCGCTGTAGGCAGTGGGTTCCATTCCCACCCAGGACAAACATTTGTCTGATGAACATAGATCTTAGTTCAGTGTCTGGTATATGTATTTACAAAAATTTTGTTACATAAGTTCTATCAGATACCTAGTTCATATAGTACAAGCTATGCTTAGGGATAATACCATCATGTTCATGCCACAAACGTATGGCCTGGATGTGAATTGAACCCACAATGTACAGCACAGAAGGCACAATTACTACAAACTGAGCTGTGAGGCCAGTTGAGTTGAATTAAATGAGTGTTACCTCTGCACAATGATTCTATGCTGATTGTCCACACCAAAAGTTATGTCAGTGAATAGGTATGTTGCAGTATCATAACCAACTAATGCTGGGTCTTTGGACAGAACATCGTTGATAGGCTTCTGAATCTGAAAGTTATAATAAAATGTTTATTATAATAGCATAAAAGTTTATTAGCAGACAAATTTTGTAGTGTGGTGTGAAGTATGAAGTTTGTCTCAAATTTGAGGCAAAGATAAATTAAAAAAAACTTTGGTGTAAAAGAATGATGTTTTTAACACACATGAGGGTTGATTTACATAACTATTGTTTAGTCAGTTTCTATTATTTCAGTGTCATTTATAAATGAAATTAAGATAAATTAAATTAATGAGATGGTATATAATCAACCCCCATATGTATGGTCCATTCGACCATAACCCACTGCTGTAGATAGCCTAGTAAGTAGATTTTATGAATGTGAATGTGGTGTTTCTGTATGTTTAATAGTTAACAGTAGGGTTTTAATTTTATTACACACCAGACCTAATAAGATCTATCAAATTTATACTGCATATTACTTTTTTGAAAATGTAATGATTTATTTCATACCTTGACAACTGGTGGCATCTGAAGTAACCTCTGAGCAGTCGCATTGGCTTTAGCTAGCTCTGCTTCTACTTGTTCAGTAGTTAAGAATTTGTACTTAGGTGTTTTGAGTATAGGCAGGCCGCTGTTGGTTCTTTTACGGAATACTTTGCTGAAGTCGGGTCGGGTCAAACGTTTTAGTAGTACTTGCACATTTGAAGAGAAAAACTTAGGTGCTGGATCTTGCTCACCATCTGTACAAAGAATATAAAATTAAGAAATGAAATCATATTAATCTAAATATTGAGACATCTTTGTTTAAATAATACATTTGTCTAAAAGGCAAGGCTTGCTATTTAGAATGTCAAACAATATAACTATGTAAGTAAAATGATCTCAACAGACTTAACAACAAGGGGAATAGAAATTAGAGTAGACAATGTCTAGAAAAAATACTGTAACCTGAAACTGATACTAATAAAAGTTATTTTTTTTAAATGTAGTTATTTGGCACTTTATACTACCTATTCTCACTGGCTGTCAGACATAATCCCTATTAGAAAAATCCAAAGGTCAGATGCAACGGAAAGGAGTATGCTTAGGCTCAGTAACAAAATCACAGCGACTAAACATGGCCAAAGTTGCAAGCAACAGAGAACAGTAGAATGATTTCGTGTAGGCTTTTCTCAATGTTGTCCACCCAACAGACTATCAGTTAAGCTATTATCATTTCGTAACTTTTGGTCTGAAATAAAGAATTTTCATTATATTTAATGTTGTATAAACAAACTACTTACCGTACAGAGATGGAACAACGCTCAGTTTTCGACAAGATAATACGCATACTTGAGCTTCATTATGCCTGAATATTACATTTTTTATGTTACTCTGGCCTAATTTACGAAACATTATGGACAACTTATGTTATTTATAAATGGAAACAAATAACTTATTACTCTATCATAACGAGCCCAACCTCAAAATTAACAATCAATTTTATATTTAGGTAGGAGCCGACAGTGACAGTGACATTTGAGTCCCGTTCCCTCGGTTGCAGTCCCGTTTAGGCTCTCACTCGTATAGACTGTATTAGTAGTCCAGTGGTTGTTAAACTTAGGGACTCTAGTTTTCATTGCAGCTTAGATTCATAAACTTTCCTCTACATACCTAATTATATGATTTAATATTCAGCTTGACAGCTCAGACCTCATTGGCATATTTTAGACGTGTAATCTATAATGTATAAGGACTGTAATGGATCGACATCCCTATTCGTTCATTTTTTGTAGTCTGTTCTGAGTGTCAAAAAATTTATTAAATATCTGCTGTCAACTGTCAAATCAAAATGTTTAGTGCCAGTTGCCTACTTTCCAAAACTTATAATTTATTTAGTACAACAATGTGCATTTAGATGATTGTTGTCTATAATTTGTATACTGGTGCCTTGATGCGTTTAACAGTACAAAATGGCTAAAAGGAAAGCCGCCGTTAACGATATAATTTATGAATTGGATGACGATGTGCTACTGAGCAGTGATGATGAGGTTACACTTCTGAAAATGAATCCTAGCGAAGCAGACAACAGTGCAAATTTGACCCAGTGTGATTTAACCTCTCAACACAGTGCTGAAGAAGTCATTGATATCGATACCTCAATTGATATTGTGGACTCTGCGGAGCCATCACCCAATAAGAGTAATGGAGGGAAAAGTTTGAGCGACATACTTGTTATTGAAGACGATGATAATACAGAAACCTTAAGTAATGACGTTCAGGCCGGCTGCGAGAAGAAGCACGGTACAGATGGGAACAAAACAACAATTTTCAATGAAGACATGGATATTGACTCTCCGGGTAATAGTGATCTGGGAGTCGTGGGGTGCGAGAATAGGGCACCTTTGATCACAGTGCATTTCAAGGATAGCAGTATGGCCACGAGTTATAAGAAAAAAATAAAACAATATATACTGGGTCTAATGAAACTTCATGAACATGAGAATGTAGATTCGGATAATGAGACTGATTTGGATTTAGATATTTGGCCTGAAGACTTGGTCGAAGGTGGCGGTGCTGAAGAGCAGCAGGAAGGAGATAATAGTTTCTTTTTTGTTGACACTGATCCTTGTATGGCTGCTGAAGTGGTTCCAAGATATGAATCCAAAAAGGTTACATTGAAAATAATAATTTTAAGTAATAATCACTGCATTCATATATCCATTGCATTGAAATACCTCAATTACTATGAATGTCCAATAATGTAACAAGAAAACAGTTACATTAGTTTGTTTAGTAGCCTGAGTACAGTAGTATTTAAGAATAGACAGGTGAAAAATAAAACCCTTTTATGGCACATATTTATTCATTTATTGTAATTTATTATTATTTTACTACAAGTAACAAGTAAAAGTGAACTAACCAAGTAATATATAACTATGGTGATAATATTTAACATATTTGAGTAACGCTTTGATCCTATTACTAAAATTACCGCTAACATTGCGGGAATTACCCACATCGTTGTTTAAGAGAAAGCTGAGAAGCATACTAGTTAATAAATGTTATTATAAAATCAATGACTTCATGCCAGATAATGTGTTCGCTTGATTCCTACTCATTTTGTATAATTGTATTCGGACGCTTGAAAGTAGCTTATTCCCTTATCACTCTTACGATACTTACTTATATATAAAATTGCCTGTAACTCTTTGACCTTTTTTATTTGAATTTAATTATTATTTCCTTTTTCGGCACTGGAGGCACAGGTACATATTGTAATATTTCTTTTTTCTTCATGTTTGTTATTTTTAGTCATTGCTATTTTGTGTATTTGTGTCCTGTGTGCCGACTAAATTTGTTATCTATCTATCTATCGTTATTTGTTATTATATTTTTTCATTGTATAGGAAATTTTCTCATGCCCCTGTGGTGAAAATAAGTTGGAACCATTTTAGTCGTAAGACCTTAAGACCTTTGTTACCCTTATTTTAAGCAAATAAAATATTTGATTGATTGATTGATTGATTCAGGATGAAGCCATCATATCCAATGAAGTGGAAAAAGAAACACCAACACTAGAAGCCCGGAGAGCTCCTGTATGTTTCAACTGCGACGGAGATCACCAGCTGCGACAATGCACAGTCCCCAGAAACTATGCACGGATCAATGAAATGAGAAGTAAAAGGATGTCCAAAAAAACAGAGTTCGTATTTTTAGTCTATTCGCTTTTGGTACAGCTTGCTCAATTGCCTCTAATGGATTGATTTTGAATTTTGAAAGCAACCGTCACAGCAGTCATACTTGATTTTATGGCCATTACCGCGTTTACAACAAAGAGGCAACAGTCAAAAGCATTATGCGTTTTGAAAATATAAATGAATTTTTGCTCCAATACTCAATATATTTATTGCTCTATCACATGGTAAGTATATTGTATATGTATAAAAACTTTTCTATAAGATATAGTCTTAAATAAAGTATGATAGGTAGATGCTGTTAATACATATAAATTATATATATACACATACAAGGTTTTATATATATATAACAAACATGGATGTTCATCACACAAATGTTTTTCCTTCGTGGGAATCGATCGTGCAACCTACCATCCAAAAGGCATAGTTACTACCAACTAAGCTACGAGGCCAGTCATAAATTACATCGTAAGTGAATTTCTATTTCAGGCGGTATCACACGGAAGAAGAACAGAAATTTGGTCAAATGATCCCTGGCAGGATATCGGGTAAACTCCGCAGCGCTCTAGGTTTGAGACGCTACGAGCTGCCCCTTTACATTTATAGAATGAGGAAATTGGGTTACCCGCCTGCTTGGCTGGAGGAAGCTAGGATATCACATTCTGGGATGATGTTGTATGACTCATCTGTAAGTCCATTTTTTTTATTAGTTTGTCTATATCTAATGCAGCGCGGTGACTGCTGCTTCTGTAGATATTCGTATACTTTTTCGGGTTTTTAGTCCTAAGATAAAATGTAAACATAAAAATGGCATCGCAGACACTCTTTGCCATGTACATGTATATAACATTAATGTAGTATATTCCTGTGAGTTTCCTCACACGGTAGAGGTACCTTCTAGTAGATAAATAATAAAATAAATATACCACTGGTCTTGTGATCTCACTAGCGTTGCGACGGGTTTATTCTATGTGTCTTTATTGTATTACCATTGGTCATATCAGATGGTCAGATTTATTGTATTCTGTTAGTATAAGATCTGGCTGGATGAAGTTTCATTTAGAAGGTAATGATTTACAAGATGTTGAATAATATAACTATTATTTGTAGGAAAGCATTGAACACATTGAGCCCACCACTTTTCAAGTCTATCTTACAGCGTAAGTTAGTAGGACCTTCCTTTTTTATTGACCAAAAATTGGCATCAATTTATCATCTCTCACACAAAGATTTAAAGATAAAAAGCTTACTATCAGTTATTTTTGCCATTGAGTCTGTCAAGAAAAGATGGCACGGTCATCTCAATGGCCTTCAAAACTTTAGGTAGTGAAAGAAATCATTTTTGGTCATCATCTTGCAGGGAAAGGCAACATTGGATCAGGATGCAGAAGAAGGTGAGGTGAGCGAGCCCGGCTCCAAAGACAAGTTTGACATCAGGAAGATCTGGGATTTCCCCGGATTCAATATTCCAGCGAGCCAGCGTTATATTGATGTAAGGGTGTAAATACATTCATTTAATCACATTAAATCATTTATTTCAAGAACTACATAAAATGGAAACTAGGTAGGGATTTTTAATGTCATTGAAGTTTCGGAACGAGCTGACGGCCCACCTGATGTTAAGTGGTAGCTGCTGCCCATATACAACAGCATTACGACTCAAGGCCTCCACCAAAGTACGAGATGACTCAAGTCTCATTGCGTTGGATCCATTGCCCCGAGACGGGGATGTTACGTCTCATGCGCCTGCAATTTCACCGGCACCCACTCCCTTCCACCGGAACACAGCAACACGAGTGCATCACAGCTTGGCGGCAGATTACCAGGTGTGGTGGCAGTACTTCTCCGGGCGAACTTAGCACAAGTTCTACTGCTGCTTTAGGTTGCTCCTTTCTCACCACCCGGGGGACACGTGTTGGGATTCAAAGGGTTATAACCTACGGACGCGAGCTACGTGGTGCCCCATTAGTATATAGTAGTATAGTGTGTGCAGCACTATGCAGGGACCCTTTTTGCCTCTCAACACATTCCTTTTACGTTGTCAGTTGTGTCAAACGATATTCTGTTTTTAGTTTTTAATATGTGTTTAAGTATATATACATTTCTGTTGTGTTGTTTGTGACAAAATAAATACTCTTTCTTTCTTATATAATATATTTTTTTTGTTTTCAGCAATGTGATATTCTCAACTTACCACCAATGTTGGAGCAGGACAGCAAGATGCTGATGCTCCAAACGTTGGCACCCAACGCGATGAAAGCGTACAAACGGAAGAAGCTATCGTTCTTCCCATCTGCCACCACGGACACGTCTCAAGGCGGCCAGGCTGAGATGGAGATCGATAGTGGAGAAGGTTGGAATCCTACTAATATTATAAACGTGAAAGTTTGTATGGATGTTTGTTACTCTTTCACGCTCAAACGGTTGAATGGATTTGGATGAAATTTGGTACTGGGTAGCTTATATCCTGGATTAACACATAGGCTACTTTGATCCGGGAAAAGTGCGGTGTTTCTATGGGATTACTTATTCACAGCGGGGCGCAGACAGCCCTAAATATCAGAATAAATACTGGTGCCGATTCTGTTGGTAACAAACTAATTAAATTTGGTGAATTGCTTCCGGTTGCCATATGTGTCCATCGTATTTTAATCGTGATGGTTTACTGTCTTTGTATTATTATAACCCATTTTTTTTATTGATAGATTTTTAGTTTTATTTTATTATCTCTTCTTTCGTTAAGGAAACACTGTTAAATTAAACTTGTTGTCAACGAAATTAGTTGTCACCCTTAACTTTGCCGGTGCGATGGCCAAGATTTACTTAGCGTATAATTTATAATTTTTGTATTTAGCCAATGTTATCTTATATAGTCTGGCTACAGAACTACTGATATTACAGATATTGAACTATGTAGAAAACTACATAATTTAAAAACTCAATTTGGACAAGAAGTGAGTAGGAATAACGTAAAGCAGGCAAGGCCCAGGATTTATATAGCCACTGAAGCAGTTGGCTATAATTAATGCATGAAAATGTATTGCCAATAACTTCGAAGCAGTCGTCGCTCGCAGAAAAAACTTATGCTTCAAATATTGCAGTCAATTTAAACGTACCTTAAAATATTTTCCCAAGGAATCTCTGGACTTCTGTCTAATATAACGAGCGCGCAATAATTTGCAGGCAGAAACTTCTTTATCACTTGCAAACATAAAGACAGTCTATACTACTAGTATAAAGTCTGATCTCCGAGCGCAACTGCAAGTAAAAGTGAAACACTGTTTCGCTCCCACGTTTTATTGCCTCGTGCGCAGTGAACGCTTTTCTTTTCTTCTTTCTCTTCGTAATAATCGAACGGCCATTTTTGATATGATGCTGGAATGTTTTACACCCATCGTAAGTCTTCATGATTTCATATTTTCCAGAAACACCAGATCTATTTCCATCGGTGCCGCCGCTCCCGGACGAAGCACCACCCCCTCCCCTTCCGCCGCCCCCACCCCCTCCGGGCCCTGAAGACTGCAAAGAACAGCCCTCTACCATTAAGAAAGCCCCTCAGATCAAAAGACAAAAGCTCAAAACTTTGGATGAGAGCGGGGGGAAATTTATCAAGCTTGATGATATCCCGGTGCCGATGTCGGATTTCATAGTAATCGATGAGGAAGGCGTAAGTATAACTGTTTTAATTCTTGATGGCCCAATTGTTAGTGACCGTGCCTGTAAAGCAAGGAGACCCGGGTTCGATTAAAACATCATTGGGCAGCCTGTGCATGAAGTTTATTCTCAGGGATATTTGGCCATTCCCCATTATAGCTATAGCATACTATTATATGACTCCAGTCCTCAGAAACTGTGACGCGGCACCCAGACCTTGAAATTATTTTTTGCTGGCCATGCGTGTTTCTGTAGGCATTTCGGCAGGAATCGAACTTGCGACCTAACGGCGGGTTCGTCAAATAGTAGACAGGCTTTTTACAATATTGATATCATTTTTTACTCTTTGCAAAATATTATTTATTTAGCCTTCAATTCGTCATTATATCAGCCGTCATTCGTACCCTTCGGAACAATTGCCTCCCCATATTTTTTGCCAAATTATTCTTTTTTTCCCAAATATTATCTTGAGATGGATTTTAACATTCCAGATTGTTTATGGATATTAGCTTGGATTTTCAATATTTCAGGAAATATCGGAACCGAGCAGCCGTCCATGTAGTCCGAGCCTTGACGATCTCGAAGTAAAGAAAAGACTCTTACTAGAAGCTCTCTCTAGTGAGAACTCACAGGATGATACTGAACCCGTCCCTTGCATCCATCAAAACACTGACAACGTACAGACTACTAATGGAACTGACTACGTACAGACTACTGATGGAACTGACAAAGCTGCTGAGGACCTTGAGACTGAAGATATTAATAAAGAGTCTTCTGCAGATGTCACTGACTCTGCCAAATGTGGCGACGAAGGCAATAAAACCATTAATGACAATAAAGAAACAAATCCTATTAAAGAAAATAACGATGAATCTAACACAGGACCAAGTAAGTCTACTGAAGACAGTGATGCTACCGCCGTACCCAGTATTGCTGACACAAAAAATTCAGTACCAGAAAATACCAATGACAAGTTAACAGAAGTAATGAATACTCCGGAACCCAAACCGAAAAATATAAAAGGAACAGAATACGGAACCCCTGTCGTGAACAGCATATCCCCGTTTTCTAAACTACCAAGCGACGACAAGTTCGCCAAAGATATTTGTGACGTTATCAACTTCGAAAACCTGCCTAACTCGACTGGTAAGTACAAGAAAATAAGTACATTATTGAAGAAAGTTAAAGACGAGGTGGACAGAATACAAGAATCGTCATGATACGAAGCTGCCCTTCTTAACGAAGCGGCAAAAAATGACTGCTGAAGTACTTTAAGTCATAGTGTATTTTTTAATTACTTTGGAGTGTGGGTTTGCAACTCATCTGTTTTTTGGATGCGTTTGAGCCCATATACTGCTGATTTCTACATTTCATTCATTTTCCACTTGTAAATCAGTTTTATTTTACACTGTGAATATCCCTTGTAAAACTTTTTTCTTTGCCGATTTGCCATTGCTGAGCATTTAGCAATGCAGTTTCTTTATATTAATCAGCATATAAATATTTTAATACCTTTATAAATAATTATAAATGTGACATCTGTTGTACATAGTTTAGTAATAAAAACCAAATGCATATATAAGACAATTTTATTTTACAAATAAAACGAATATAGAATTTTTAATCATATAATATATTATCATTTGAAATAAATACAATCTCGATTGGTTTATATTTTGAAATAAATTGTAAAATAAAACGAACAAAATATGTTATAATAGTATTATAGATAACCCATCCCGAGTCAATGTGATCAACTAACGCTAATGGAAAATTGTGCTTAAGAAAACAAAAGTGATAAAGCAGGACACACATACAGGCCGGAGTGTTATAACTAATAACGTGTCGGATTATGTGTAGCACGCCTAACCACATGGTGTTTAAACATAATCTCATAATAAGTCGCATATTATAGTTTCTTGAACATAACTATTTACATCTAAAGTGCAAGCAAACATAATTAGTACTAATAAGATCAAATCAACTTGCTTAATGAACCCGAACATAATTCTAGCTCAAGTCTTGGATAATTTTCAATGGATGTAAAAGCGGTATACTTTTTTATACAGGTTGTGAAAAGACCTCTCAAAAGCGCATTTTAGTTTATAGAAAGTGAAAAATAAAACAAAACAACAGTTACGTGACTGAGAAACTGTCTTTTTACACTCTGTATAGATAATTAAACCTAACAATTAAATAACATTTGAGTGCTTTAGCAGTACGATAGTAATTGTTAGTTAATTTACGTTAAAATCCAAAATCCGAATTGTATTTTGGCGCAAGTTACTCCAACATAAGATCGATATAACATCACAGTTTTACGAATCTAAGATTCACACAAGAAATTATTATAAATTATTCCGATTGGTACCTATACAGTATAATATCTACGGCAACGAGAGTTAAAACTTTGTATATCAGTCATCATCAGCTGATCAACGGTGTCATTTTGCTTACCCCGGCGCAGACACAGCAACATTAGAACACTTGTGTGGCGCGGGTATTCGAGATTTGTTTCAATGTTTGATTAAATGTTTGCACTTTGCCATTTGGTGTCGGGTTTTCGAGCACACATCAAAGCGTTCAAACTTCACACATTGCGTAGCCTGCCACACTTGCGCAAAGTTCATTTTTTCCACAAATCTCGCAAGGTGATGCAATAACCTTGCGAGAGAGAGATTTGTGGCAGGTACATCAAACATGTGTTCAAATGTGTGTATAAAGTTTTCGAATATTTGACTGTCTGGCGCCGGGGTTACAGTATTTAACACACAGATCTTCAAATGTCAGACGTCAGTTAGGATAGACGTCAAGTGAGATATGAACAAATACGTTGAAGAGAAAAAAATTATAGCGCCATTATGCATTCACAATCTTAATGCGAGGCGAATTTCTCGACATTGAGATTTGAGTTCAAGGTTTGTGTTCATACCAAATACTTCAATTTTATGAAATTTAACTTTTAAGTTTATGCGTTAAACTTAACATGAGAATTTGGAGCTCCCATTTGAATGCTCAATCTAGATTTGAGTTAGGACTTTTATAGCCAACGTGTCTTGTATATCTAATATTCCTCACTGTGTTACGCCTATTACTCATTTGCTTAGTGACTCCCGAGTACAAAATTCAAGTGATTGGCTTGAAAGATTCTTTGTGTACAAATTTTATGCTGGGTTTACAATTTCCGTTCTGTTGTAACGATCAATGTTGCAGAACCACCTCTGCAACATTTTTATTCAATTTAATAATTTCGTTGAACTCAAAGAAAATCCATGGAAACATTAATTAAAAATTTCATATCACCTTGCTTTGGCGCCTGGTCCTGTGCGCCTTATTCGTCAAAAGTCCCCAACTCTTGACGTACATAAAAAAATACAATGTTGCCATAGTAATCTTGTTACTAACGTAAGAAACCATGCACACGTTTAAAGAAACCCAGCACAGTACATTATGATTGTTATTCATAAAACTATCAGCTTGGAAGATAACGGCAGACCGTTATCTGCCTCCGTTCCTGATGTTGTAGTCTCAACTAGCAACACTTGTCTTTATATAATACAATAATTGGAATAGTTGGCGCGTTCCTCTGAGAATGTGTTGTGGTAGATTAAATTCTCGGCGGCGTCGGAGGGGCTCCGTCACGGTCCTGGTAAAGATACAACAATCCCCAAATATAAATAAGAAATAAATACTTAATGATGATTGATGATTTCACACAACACCAGCCCCAAAGCAAGCTCAAAGTTACAGGCACATGAGACATTCCACCATCATGTCTCGGAGTTAAGGGTGCATACGATGCGACTTGGGTCCTACCTAAGTAGGGGAGGACCCTATTTGTATTGCTTGTTATGGGCAGAGGCATTAACACTAGGTGGGCCATCTGCTCGTTCCGTAACTTTGTAACATAAGAAAAGGCTAGGCATAGATTGTATCATGGGAGCCAGACAACTGATACAACACTTAAATTACTCGTATTTTTAGTAAATACACATTAAAACCCAGACACAGAAAAAAACACCTGTGTTCATAACACAAATGTTCGTCCTGGGTGGGATTCGAACCCATGACCTACAGCGCAAAAGGCAAGGTTACTACCAACGGAGCTGTGAGTCAGTGTTTTATAATTGCATTTTTATATGCAAATCCTAACTTTATTGCCCCTTACAAACTGGCTGATAACTGGCCGTAGCCGAAGCCGATATATGCGAGAGTGAATCATGCGCTGTGGTACATTGAAACTATAATAAATATTTGACTGGCCTCACAGCTCAGTTGGTAGTAACACCTGCCTTCTGCACTGTAGGTCGTGGGTTCGATTCCCACCCAGGACAAACATGTGATATGTGACATTTGTAACATTGATGTTTGTTTTGTATCCGGCTGTTAATATGTATATATTTACCAAAGAAAAGTATATTAGTATGTATTAGTTGTCTGGTTCCCATGATACAAGCTATGCTTAGCTTACTTTGGGGTTAGATGGCACTGTCTGTAATGTCCACCAATATTTATTTATTTATAATTTTAGTATATTATATTGTTTTACAACCACTCAGCAACTCTCAAGTCTTATAAATTTTCTTTATTGTTTCTGATCTTTTATTACTGCTAGCATCATTGTCATTACTAAAACTGCTTTTTCAATAATACTTTCGAGAACTATATGATCGTTATAAAGTCAAAAACTTTATTTCCATAGAATTCATAAAGAAATAGCTTGGAAACGTCAATAAATAATATTCAAAACATAAGGTCACACGTACTTATCGCTAAGTTTGACGCCTGTTCAAACCCTATCCTACCCTCCATGGGGAAGAATTAACACAATTCTTATATTCTCGGACAATGTGTGGGTCTTATATTTGTATTTATTTACCCAGTATTTACTTATATATAGTGTCTCACATATAAAAAAACTAGTTCCATGTAAATGTACAAGTTTACGTAAATAATGTAAGAATGATTCTCTTCAGAAATAAATAAAATAAAAACAGGGGACATTTAGGCTAACATTACAAAAACAGGAAGTTAACCCTGAAGTCGAGTGCTTATAAATAAAATAAACAACTTAATATTCACGGCTCCAATTTATGTGTTCTGTTAAACATCCGATCAAATAAATAGGTAAGTAAATTGCAACCTAAATCATATTTCCCGTACGAATCTAACACCCGTATTCTAAATCGTTACCTCGAAAACTCCTCGACTCTAACTCATTTGAGGAGACCTCAAGGTGCACCTCGAACCGTCCTCAGAAACGGTATTCATAATCATTTGACTGAGGAAATGATGAGGCTCCTCGAATGAGTGCGGTTGGAGTACACTCGAATGAGTGCGACTGGAAAACGTCATAAATTACGTCACCAGTAACAAATAATTAGCGCGTTATCTGTGGTTTTTAACTTCAAATTTGTGTCAAGTGTCACATTATTTTGTTCTAAGTTGTAGTTAGAGGTTATTTTTTATAAAATTCTTGTAAGAAACCCATAAATTTTATCGATAAGAGGTAAAAATTATGGCTTGGGCAAAAAATAACATGGTGCTTGAGATGTGTATGGGTTCGAGAACAGAAAAGTATTCCATTATTAATGTATCATTACTCGGTGGCGTGTTGTGTTTCCTTATACTCATTGAAATGTCTGGATTTGGAAGACTGTTTTTCACTGAATTCGAAAAGAATTGCTTAAAAGAGCTTATTTTAAAATATAAATTAATTATTATTATTATTATTATTTAATTATTATTGGCAGTCCACGTCGGTCACCGCTAATATTATCTTGAAATAATAGTGGTAGCAAAAAGTTCATGACAACATCTTTGGTAAAGCGATATCTCATTTTAAACTCACTTTCATCATAAAACTCTAGGGATTTTCCGCATCTCGTAAATAGCGTCGCGATGGGTAATCATATGGATTGTCGTACATATATTCAATAAACTCTTTGAAAGACATTGCTGCCTATAACTCACGGAATAAGCTTATTTTCTTGCCTAATACACCCTGAGGAATGTTCAAGGTAGATGCCGACGTACCTTATATTTGACAGTTGCTTCCTCGACTCCACCTCCCCTCGAGTGAGGAAATTGATTGAGGTGAGGAGAAAAATAACAACTATGAATATCAAATCACTGAGGTGAGGTTGAGTCGAGTTGAGGAAATTTCGAGGTAACGACTTAGAATACGGGTGTTACGCTTAAATAGCAAATATTTTAAGAACCATTTCGTGAATACACTGTAAAAAAAACTGTGAGTAGAATTCGTTCCGAGGAAGCACTACCATGGAGAGCATGGTGGCCCAGTGGTACTCCCTACCCCGGTACCCCAGTTTCAATCCGGAGGTCGCTGGTTCAAGTCCCAACCTGCACCAATGTATGTGTTCGCTTTTCAAATTTATGTGCTCAATACCACTTTCTCGAAACGGTGAAGGAAATCGTGAGGAAATCGTCATGTCATAGAACCAAAAATTCGAAGACAGGTACCTGAAAGGAGCCTCTTTGAGGCGCTTTTAAAATCCTTTCACCTCACTGGTTGGAATGAACCAGTGACTGAAAAATCACTAAGAATTAATGCCGATAATAGTGTGTCAATCCAGTCATTCAACTTCTTTAAGGCTAATTAAATTCACACGACTGCCACGAATTATTAACTAATGTTGATGCCATGACCTACTTCAGTTTTATCTAAACTAGTCGAGTACGCTGATGATAGCAGGCGAAATAAAACACATCCACGTTGTGGCAACTAGTTTGCTTTGCTTAGTGATTTGAATGGATCTAACTTTAGATTGGCATCTATAGTAATTTTTTTTTCTTCTATAAAATAATTTTATTTCTATCAGTGAGGAAACCAACAGCAAATAATAATTAAAAATATATTCTTTGAGTTTATTTATGAAGCGCATGTATCAATATGTATTAGCTAATGTAAAGTTGTCACATTATAAGTTCATTAGTTATTTTTTCGGCTGATACCGAAGAAAAAGTCTTCAAGCATGCGCAGTTCGGATTCAATATGGTAAATAAGTGGCTTCAGCACAACTTACTAACATTAAACTCAGATAAGACAAATTTTATCAAGTTTTCAATGCGCAAAATAAATTCTACTGAAATAACCTCAAAATTGTATGCACATATTTGTAAAGTTCCTTCTGACAACCAATGTATGTGTCCTGTCATAAAAAGCTCAAACAAAATAAAATACTTGGGTGTTATATTAGATGATACTCTTTCTTTTAGACAACATATAGAGGCCTTAAATAATAGAATACGTAAGTTAATATATGTCTTCAAAAAACTTCGTTACATTGCAGATCAAAAAATAATTTGTCAGGTTTACTATGCTCTATGTCAATCAATTTTATCTTATTGTATAACTACATGGGGGGGAGCGGGTAAAACATTATTACTAACAACAGAGAGAGCTCAAAGAGCGATACTCAAAGTGGCCACTTTTCGCCCTTTCTTTTTCCCCACTAACCTGCTATATAAATCTTTTAAAGTGTTAACAGTTCGGCAGTTATTTATAATGAACATAGTACTAAAGCAGCACGCAGCCCTTCCCTACACCACTGAACATACTAACAAAAGACGGAAAGATAAAGTCTGTCCGCAACAAACAGGGTTAAAACATGCATTTACATCCAAATTTTACACATTCTTAGGACCGCTTATGTACAATAAGACTGAATGCGTTAGCTAATATTTATCCCCTTAATTACAATAATTGTAAAAAAATCCTTAAGGATACCCTCCAGAGTATGTCTTACCATGATACAGAGAACTTATTGAGTGTGTTAAAATAAATCTTTTTAGTTTCTATACATTTAATTAAGTCACTTAAGTTATAAAAAAATTTGCAACTACGGACTTTGTTATTCGGTCTAGTTAGTTTTTGAAATGTTTACTTTTACGTTCAATTCCAAATTGTTTACACGTTATGTATAACTTGTAGCTATAAGTAGGTACCTATAATAATAACAAAGTAGTGATTATTTTACATTAAATGTTAGCTCTTCTCGCCTGAAACACAGGATTACCTAGTTCAGGCTCCCGTGTTATATATACCTATGTCTAAATAAGTTTTATGATTTTTTATATTTACCTTGTTTTATTTGAATAAATTTATTATTATTATTATTATTATTATTATTATTATTATTAGATGTAATGAAATGACAACATCAACCATATCATAGGTTACGTAAACAAAAAATAATGATATAACGAAAAATACATGTTAACACTACACTTTTTTAATGTGATTCGAGTGGCGGAACGAGCTGACGGCCCACCTGATGTTAAGTGGTAACCGCCGCCCATAGACAACAGCAATACGACTCAAGTCGTCTCCACCAAACTATGAGACGACTTAAGTCGCATTGCGTTGTGTCAATCACCCCGAGACGGGGATGTTACGTCTCATGCGCCTGCAATTTCACAAGACCAGAAAACCAACACACCAGAACAGCAATACGAGTGCATCACTGCTTGGCACCGGATTACCAGGTGTGGTGGCAATACAAAGGCAGAACTTAGCACAAGTTCTACTGCTACTTTGAGTTGCTCCTCTGTGCCGCAGGTGGCAGGAACACAGATAAACGAAATCAATGATCCGAGAGCAAAATTATGCTCACCTCACAATTGTTTGTCCGGCTGATCAAACTTGGGACTTTGAGGCAGGGTTACTACCCCACTAGGCCACGGAATTACAACGGCTGCCCAAAATAGGTGTAATGTTTTCAGTGTTCATGTATGTGTGTGAGTTTATTCCACCATCAGGGTTCATGTATGTATAATAATAATAATAATAATAATATTGGTGGACATTTACACAGCGCCATCTAGCTCCAAAGTAAGCTAAGCATAGCTTGTATCACGGGAACCAGACAATTGATATAATACTTATATACTTTTTTGTAAATACATACTCATAATACATATTAACACCCAGACACAGAACAATCATCTATGTTCGTCACACAAATGTTTGTCCAGAGTGGGAATCGAACCAACGACCTACAGCTCAGAAGGCAGCGTTACTACCAACTGAGCTATGAGGCCAGTCAGTACATATGTGAGTTTCTTTATTCCACCATAACTTTTAAATGCTGGAACAGATTAGGATGTATGGGGTGGGAAGAGTATCGTTAGAATCCTTACATCACCCAGTGACCCAGGCTATCATTTTTCTATAAAGAATGCAATATAGCTTCGTTTTATGACGGTGCATATAAATATGTACTTGTTTTTTATTACCTATAAATACGGCTAATTATTTACATTGAATAATTTTTATATTGACCATGAATACGATTAACAATTACTTTGAATACACTAAATTTGAATTTAAATAAGACTTATTCAACTTTTTTCTGACTCTTGAATTTGGAAATAATACTTTTTATGTTATATGGTTACGGAACGAACAGATGACCTTAAGTCAGTTGATTAAGTGTACCTCTGCCCATAACAAGCACTACTACTCGGGGTCTCACCCACGTAGGTACAACAAGATCCAAGTCGCATCGCATGTGCCCGTAACCCTGAGATGTAAAGGTGGAATGTCCCATGTGCCTGTAATTTTACTGGCAAACACCCTTTCAAACCGGAACACTAACACGAACGCATTACTGCTTGGGAGAAATGGGTATGGTGGCAGAACTCCCCGGGCGAACTTCTCACAAGTGCTATGGGTATGGTGGCAGAACTCCACCGGACGAACATTGCATAATTTCCACTGCCTGTAAGTTACAATTACCTGTGAGTTGGCAGCACTGGGCTTGTCGGCGTCGTGCACTTGTGTGCGGCGCGGGCGCATCACGTACATCACCACGGCGAGCGCCATCATCAGGAACACGGTGAGGAAGCTGGTGCCGGCGCCCCCGGCCCCCTCCGCCCGCGGCAGGCTCGGCTCGATGCAGTCCCCGTCCGTACAGTAGTTCTGGCTTTGACGGAGCTGGGCAAGTCAAAACTAAACATTAATCAGACTTTTAATGGTTAATATGATTAGTTTTGGGGCTAGATGGCGCTGTGTGAATTGTCCACCAATATTATTATTATTATTATATCACAGTTGGAGTTGGTTGGGAGAGAGGTAGTAAATTAAATTATAAAATAAAAAAAAACAAAAATGTTGTACATCTGTGCTTCCTATGATCCTCATGATTTGTATGAGTCACCTTTAAATTTATAGTTATGAGACAAACGTACGTTCCACTGACACTTAAATGCAATAAAAAGCAAGCAAAATTGTGTACAGAATTTTAGCACGTTGTTTAGTGTAAGAAAGTGGAACAAAATAATAAGACTTTCTCCTGCAGTACACTTATAAAGTAAAAATGCAATTTATTTTTGCAACATTGTTACTAAATAAGTGTACACAATGTTTAAGAAATTATTGAACAACTGTCTCCCTTGGTCTCACTTTCACTGGATCACTGGATCAAGATTATCCATCTGCTTGTTTCGTGACATCACATCAAAATATTGAAATGAAAAATTTCTACATTAAAACGATCAAAATAGATGACCAAAAATATCCATCTTATTTACTATCTATAAGGATGCATTTTACTACATATCACATAGTGTTAAGTGACTATGCAGTCGATAGTGGCGCCATTTACCACCTGGAATGGACACTGGCTCTCAAATGAATCTACTGGATCACAAACTCAGGTGTACGGTGGCAGATTTTCCTCTTGAAGGTGGGCAGTAGCAGCCGGGCATATGGTATGGTTTCCTCAAAATGTTTTTCTTCACTGGAAGATCAAGTTCATTGTAGGATTGGAACCCATGGCATCATACAGGTCATAAGCAATATCACTACCAATTCAGTGATCACTTCAAATACATGAAAATAACAATCTTGATGGAGTTTTCCATGTTCAACAAATGTAGGTATATACATGAATGCAAAACCTTTAATTGATTGCAAACATACAGCGCACAATTTGAATTGCATGATAAGTTTTTTTTCCTTATATATGTAGAATGTTCCAGTCAATATACATTACATGCTTTGAATTTTTTAAGTTGAATATAAAATTTAACTATTTAATTATGTAATAATGTTTTTTATAACATTGTAGTTGTTTTATTGCATTTTTTTATATATTATTATTTTAGTACCACAGCCTTATTTGTTTATTAATGAGCTCATTTGAATATATACTTTATAATTGTATTACCTTAGCTTAAATATTAATCTTTAAGTAATTCCATGTATGGTGGTCAATAAAGTATTATTTATCTATCTATATTTGAATACTGGCAATTTTTATATTATAGATTGATATAAAGATTGTTCTTTTTATTTAATTTCACTTGTATTGCATATTTGGTTTATAGTTCAGTCAGTAGAAATCAGTAGAATGTCATGACTGTTTAGCTAGTAAGCATTAAATATTGATGGATATTATACATGTAGTTTGAATAGAATATTTAACATAACAGTCAATTTATAATTGCCTTCCTGGTTCTGTGAATGGATAAGAGTTTAATTCAAAATGAGCAAATTCATTAAAATTTCAGGAATTAACATTTGTATGCAAAGTTGTATATAGGCAATATATAAATATGTGGCATGTGAGTATGGCATTTATGTGTAGAATGTACCAGTTACAAAGTATTTAACGGGATGATTGTGGTATGGAATACTACAGGAATGGAATGCACAGTAGGATGTTACTGAGAGTTGAACAAATTGCAGCACTTGCCTCCAGACTTAGTTCAGCCGCATTCGCGGTACGTAGAATAAGACAGCTAACGGATGAAGTTACTGCTAGGTTAGTTTATTTTAGTTATTTTCATAATGTTATGACATATGGTATCCTGGGGATCTTTTATGGGAAATTGTGTACACTTTTATAATAAACTTCCTGAACAAGCAAAGAAGCTTCCGACCCAAAAATTCAAGTCATACATAAAGAAGGGTCTGGTAAGTAAAGCTTATTACACTGTAAATGATTATATAAATGATAAATCCCCATGGTCTGATGTCGCTCTGCTCAACGACACTGTAATAGTATATTATGTATGTGTATGTAAATGTAACATAGACCTAAGTACTCAATTGTTAAAAGGATCGTGCTCGCGAAAAAAAAGGAATCCTCCATTAGGGGTTTCTTTCTGTTCTCCCCATACAGGGTCGGATAGGGTTTGAACGGGCATCAAACTTATCGATAAGTACGTGTGACCTTATGTTTTGAATATTGACGTTTCCAAGCCATTTCTTTATGAATTCTATGAAAATAAAGTTTTTGACTTTGACTTTGACTTTCTATTCTTTTTACATTATAAAGGATTTTTGTCACTCTTCATCATTGCTGCTGCCAGTGCCTAGACAGTGGTTCACCGTTAAGTGGTAACCGCCGCCCAAGGACAACAGCAATACAACTCAAGTCCTCTCCTCTCCACCAAAGTATGAGATGAGTCAAGTCGCATTGCATTGCGTCCATCACCCCGAGACGAGGATGTTATGCACCTGCAATTTCAGTCTAAAACTATTATGCTTTATTAATAGTATCAGTGAAATAAAAATATTATTCAAAACTTAGTCATCATGAAAAACTCATTTCAAATCAAATAATAATTTGCAAACAAAAAATGATCAGAATAAATATAATACTAATACTGTTCCGTTAACATATAACTTTACAAATTTTCTTTGTGACTTGAAATGCAGCAGAAATCATCATGATAATTTACAGTTGTACCCAATGTTTAAGTGTACGTGTATCCGCCCACTGAACCTACATATAAGCGCAAAATTATATGTACAACTAGCTGTTGCCCGCGACTTCGTCCGCGTGGAATTCGGTTTTATCACGCACCCCTATTATGCCCCTCGGAAAAGTAAAGTAGCCTAAGTTTCATCAGCTATCTGCCAGTGAAAGTCCCGTTAAAATTGGTCCAGCCATTTCAGAGATTAGCCGGACAAACAGACAGACAGACAAAAATTGAAAAAAAATGTTGTTTTGGTATATGTACCGTGTATACATGCACATAGCAAACAGCGATTATTTTAATATTACAAACAGACAATCCAATTTTATTTATTTGTATATATGCTCACCAACGAGATTAGACGGCGCATCGCCAGCTCGTGATTCCATAGGCACTCACAAGGATCCATTTCGTCGCCCATATCACTGCGCAAAAAAAAACACTAATTGACACAACAAAAAACGAATTTCCTGATCTCACAAATTTACTGTCTATTAAGCAACTCAATCGGATATATAGGAACGCCTCACAATTTATCGAAGAGAGAGGTAGAAATTATGACATTCTAAACATTCTAAATCAGTTTTCTATCGAGCAACGTAATCAATGATGTCCAAATCAACTCCCAATGTTTTTATTTACAAATACAAGCAAAAAAAAACATTTGCAAGACCATCTGTATTGGAATGGAAGGGAAAGTAACTGGATTGATATAGGAAAAATCATACCTAGTTTATACGTAGATTAATGTGAAACAAAAGTAATTATTGAACTCTAGAGTAAAAAACGTAATGCACCCGCGTTTGCACGAAATAATCAGCTTAAAAATAAGGATTAGAAATATTATAACACTTGCGACGACATTTTTAGTGTGCTTGGAACTCTGCTATTGGTGATTTGAACGTCAATTGGCAAAGTGAACGGCTGATTCGGACCAATCAAACTCCGAGGTTACCAGCTACTTATAATAAAATGTTGCTATTATAAAATTTTATCTGAAATGGTAGAAATAGAACATTTGATGATCAGTGCATTCAACCCTTACCATAACAAAATACGTCTGAGTTACAAGGAGAGATAGCGTCCAGACGGGTGTGTGGTGCATGCAGATTGCAGTCTTAAATAATAATAATAATAATAGTAATTTATTTATTTCAGGCTAGGTACTTAGTATTAATTACGTTGGCCCATACAAATAGATACCTTAGTGACTAACGTAGGTACATATAATAACTTAAGACTACAACGAATGAAAGGGATTTTACTTCTTGGCCGCTTCCCTAAAGCGTCAGTAAACGATCCTAGCTGGCCAAAATTCTGGATCAAGGATCACATTTTTAACTTTAGCTGTGATCTGGAGTACGTAGGTCTTAAAGTCAGTTTCCTTCCTGGACTCTAGCCGCTGTAAATGCATACGGGTTGGCCCTTCAGATGGACTTCGAACTTCGATTCTGCTTTTCAAAAACTGAACGACTTCATTTCCCGACACAGATTGGTCTACTCGAGAGATATACGAGTGTACCTACACTTTGAAACTCGGCAGTAATGAGTAAGATTGTCTCATACCTAAGCATTTATGACGACTTTACTGCTGAGCTTAAAAATAACCATAACTTTGATCTTCTTTTGAACTTACTGGAATATTGTTCACACAAGCGTGTACCTAGGCTGAGTCGAAATAATCTCTTACCAAGGGAACGTCGTTTTTCTAATACGGAAAGAATTATTATTATGTTGATACATTCTGAATTTAATAATTAAAAGAAGGCATTGAGGCGCAATTTTATTTTTAAATCTATGAATTAATCGTAGGTATAAAAATTCTGCTCGACAAGCCATTTCTTAAGCCGGGTCTTAAATGAGGAGAGATGGTGCATCTCTAATAGCGCCTTATTTAGCATTATCAAGCCATCGGGCCGCGCAACTTATAGTGTATAAGGCTATGTAAGTAGGTAATAAACACCGAGATAAGTATAATAAGTATCGTTTCACTGGACATTCGTACATGGGTGATCAGAGTAATGTTGAAGTATCTACCTAATAATAAATGTTTTCAAGCCTTTTCTTAATTAATTCTATGTAAATAAAATTTTTGACTTTGTCTTTTATTTCGACGGAAATTTCTGCAATGACCATGTTTCTTAATGTACGTTTAAAAAAGTATTATATAATTAAATATTACTTAATTGTTTTTAAACAGGTCCGGTAACAACAGCCCGCTCTATAGTTCTACTCTCTGTGGAAAAGAAACTATTTAGTTTCAGTCAATGTTTCTACATTTTTATCCCGATATTTTGATATTATTCATATGCTGGCAAAGCTATCTACTTGCTGCCTGCTGCCTCATAGACAAAGGAAGTTCTTACGATTGATAATTTTTCCCCTAGGATCTAGGAACTATAGGCATCCTTTTAAAATTAAATACTTAGGTATTTAATCCCTTTGAAGCGCTGGCTCGGTAATAGGATTTCCTGAGACGTTGGAGCCTGACCTACTTACAGACAGGCTTTCACAGTTTTATCACAAAATCGTGCGATGGGCGTAGCTTGGATCCGCCCACTGTCACACGAAGGCGGGATCCGCCCATCGCTAATTGATTTTATCATCGAGACATCTTCATGGAGTGATGGTTAATTACTGAAATGAGGCTTGACATTTTCAACGAGCTGGGTCACCGTAGGACCGTGCTATTTATGGTGACACCAGGTTTTTATTATAGGTACCTGTATTGGCGACTACCACGAGACATTTGAGTCGATTCCCTTTGAAACTATCGACTTAAAGGAAATAAGTATTTTATAAAAATATATTTTTCAAAAACCAGCTTTCATATTCTATACCCAGACACTAACGAGGTCTATAATAGTACTTGTCATGAAAAATCCAACGAGCCCATGGAACACAGGAACTCCTCAACTTTTCAACATAACTCTGCCAACACGGCAGAGTTATGTTGAGTTATGTTGAAAAGTTGAAGAGTTTCTGTGACCAACTCCATCATGAGACCACCTCCATGTTAACAAATTATTGAGATTTAATCGAAGTTACACAAGTGTCCCAAACTTCAGCTCAATCGGTTATAGCTGCAAATTGGCGTAAACAAAGATACAAACACAGTAAGTTAAGTATAAGCTGCAAGAATAAAAATTCAAAAAGAAATGTAAAAATGTAACTTTTTTTTCTTTGTAGTCATTGTTGTTATGTTGTACAGGACTCTACCAGTAAAAGGTTGTTCGCATATTACCAGTAGCCGTGTAGGTATATAGTTTCACGCGTTAGAACTGACACGAGAACAAACGAACGAGGCCTAGAATATAAAAAAAGCCGAGGATATGTTTGCGAGAATCAGAATAAAAAAAATGTATCAAACGAACTTGCAAGTTCTCACTGCATACTATAAAGTCCATACATTAAAAAGAATCAGTTCGTGAAAAAGCCGAATCCTTGGTCAATTATCTTCAAAGCATTGTTTAGGAAGTACTAAGTAGGTATGTTGGTACATATGTATTTTCGTATAATAATATTGCTCTAGTTTGAACATCTGGGTGCTTTGGACCCACTGTGCCTATACAGTGAGCACATAAATGTGTTATAAATAAATATGAATAATAGTAATAAGGAAAGTAATGCTGGCAAGGATCAAAGTATAAAAAAATAAATAAAAAATTGGTGGATATTTCACACAGCGCCATCTAGCCCCAAAGTAAGCTAAGTTCTTGTATTATGGGACCCAGACAACTGATATAATACTTATATACTTTATGTAAATACAAACATAAAATATATATCAACACCCAGGCACAGAACAAACATCTACGTTCATCACACAAATATTTGTCCTGGGTGGGAATCGAACCCGCGATCTAAAAGCGCAGAAGGCGGGGTTACTACAAACTGAGCTGTGATGCTGTCTAGTAACCTCCTTAGTTTTATGATTTATATTATTAGCGTGACTAAATCGAGGTTCCATTGAAAATTTATATATGTATTTAGTTTGTTAATTATACTTTTTGTATATTGTTAATTTATGGAAACAAATCCATCAAATCTTGTTATTGTTTATTTAATAATGTTATTATATTATTATCATGTATGCCAATCAAACCGATTAATAAATAAGTGAATTAGTAATACTCTATATAACGTATCTAATCAATTATTGCAAATGTTTTATTAATATGATCCTATGTTGACTGAAATAAATAAATTAATAATTGAACACTGAAACTACTCAATTGATCGTCGCAAATCTACTGATGGCTTAAGTGACTTTTTGTGCAGTTTTAAATCTTCTTAATAAAATTGCACTTATCACTTCCATTTCCGCCCTGGCGAGGGTAGGCGTGGCGCGACCTGAATAGTGTCTCCGCCCAGCGCCGCCGCGCCGTTGATGGCCGAAGTATAACGGCGCGGCACTCTGTAACGGGCGCCGCGTTGCGCGGACATGGCGCGATACCAGCGCCCGCCGAGCCGCACGTGAGTACCCTTGCCTCATTTCAATGTTGAAGTTGACTTTGTTTTATTTTAAAACTAGCTGTTGCCCGCGACTTCGTCCACGTGGAATTCGGTTTTATCGCGCACCCCCATTTTACTTCTCGGAAAACTAGCCTAAGTTACTCCTTGTCACATCAGCTATCTGCCAGTGAAAGTCCCGTCTAAATCGGTCCAGCCGTTTCAGAGATTAGCCGGAATAAACAGACAGACAGACAGACAAAAATTTAAAAAAAGAATTGTTTTGGTATATGTACCGTGTATACATCCATATGCACTTAGTAAAAAGTTATTTTAATATTACAAACAGACACTCCAATTTTATTTATTTGTATAGATTGTAGAAGTATGCATTTTCAGTCAATAAACACTTTTTGAGTATTGTTGGCTCAAGATATTCCGACGCAGCTATATATTAGAAATATAGCAACCAAAAAAAAAATAGCGTGATATAGTTAATCTCAAAATAATATTCATATATTTCCATCGTTATACAGGTTTTTTCTATCTAAACCACGCAATATTTACTATCAGTCTTGTCTGTCAAATAAAATCAACTGTGTCCATACGCACAAAGTTTTTACGTTTAAATCAATCAATTTTTTACGTTTAAATCAATTAGTTGGGAAAAGAAAATGATGTACATTTAGGTAATACACACGTACATTTAATTAGAAATATACTAAGAAAATTTAGAATATGCAGGAATTTCAACTAACATTTCCATATTGTCATTGGATGTATAACAAATTAGTTTCTGATAGTGCAAATTTTCCTCGCGTGAGCTATTAGAACTAAATGCAGTAGAAAAAAGTTTGAATTAAGAAAAAGATTTTATTGACTCCACAATTCAAAAGTATGAGTAATTATATTATATAACACTAAATTGAAAAAATAAACTATTAATACTAACTACTACTACTAATAAAGTAATAAAATACAAAATCAAATCTTAATCAAATTTTAGGTAGGTAAGAAACTTCTGTCCAGAGTCAATAGGTACCTAGTTCAGCATATGTTGTATTGGCGAGCAGTGCAACGCTGGTATTCTGCTAGGGCCTTGTTGAAGTGTTGACATCACAGGTAACCTACTGTAACCACTGTGTAGTTTTACTTACTTTATTACCTTTCAATCGTTGGATGTTGATAAACTCAAGAAACTAAAAACTTCTTACCCAATATTATATCTCCCGACCCTTAAATTGATCCAAACCTGTGAAATATCTTCCAAAATCTTCTATTTGTCTTCAGGATCGTTCCGAACATGAATGTTGTACGATTAACCCATGGCAGTTTCGCATTTTTAATAACTTTTAACGTTACGCTACTAAAATTACGAATTATGCAGGACCTACAGTTACTTAGGTAGACTGAAATAAAAAAAATATTATTCGGTATTTTATACCCATTTAAACGCATCAAAGGATTTTTAATGCGATATAGTTAAAACCAAAATTTAACAATCCTTCTCAGTTCTTGGCTCTAACTGAAATAACTTTGGTGTTATACGCATCGATATGGAATCGGTGTTCTAAAAAATCGGTGCTGAAAGAATTACTAAAACACCATTTCATTTGCAGAAAATGTATGAAACCGCCATACGATAAAATGAACTGTGTAGACAGCTATTACAGAATTTGGAAACAGAATTTCAAAGTTATAGGTGATTGAAATGCAGCTGAACCACTGAACTGTCATTGGGTAAATCCAATTTGTGCACTAGTGTTGGGCGCTGAGTAAGCTCGGCACATTCGAGTGGACTTTGTGACGTCGAGGTTTTTCGTGAGCTAGCTGCGTGTGACAGCCACTCCGACGACTGGACGATTTGAGCCCGGTGTAGGGTTGGCATCATGGACGAATAAAATACTCTTAATTTAGGGTTGGCACTTACTACACTCATCTGATATCAGATTATATTTTGATTGGGATAAAAGTAAAAATATTTGGAAATTAATTTAATTATACTATCATTATAATTAGGAAAGTGTGTTGCTTAGTTTTCTTTCTCATCCACCACAATAATATAATAATAATAGTAATTATTTATTTGATCCACAGATCAAAAATTAACACATACTACACCCATACACATCCAACAATACCCGAAAATATATTCATATAATAATATAAAATAATATTGGTGGACATTTCACACAGCACCATCTGGAATGGAATAAAATGTCGACATAACGATTTCTGCATAGGGATTATAACCGTGGGTCACTGAGCTTTAATCCTTTCACTTTCACCCTTCACCTTATCTGTTTTTTTTTTTTTATAAGCTATTTGATGTAATTAAGCGAGTAAAATAGTTCTTTATGGAAGCGTAGATTTTATTGTCATTTCAATTTGGTTCAATTATTCGTCTACAATATAAACGTAGGCGTCCAGAACCTCTGTTATTCAGAAGCTCAGCCCCATTCGGTAGTATCACAGGTAAAATAATATCACAACGAAAAAGTGTCAGCCCTAGCAGCTCTGGTCATTCGTCGATATTAATCACTTCATCACAACAGAGGTCGCTTCTGGAGTGTGAAAGGTCACGTGACACGTGACAGAACTATGGGCAGTTAATTATTGATAGGCGGAGGTCAACTCACGCAGTCAATTGTACAAGTATGTCCGCTTAAATAAAATAAGCGCCATCTAGCCCCAAACTAGCATACCTTGTACCTACTATAGAATACTTATATACATTTTTGTAACTACATACACATAAATATTATTATTAACGCAGCATACATAAAAGCTGGGAAAAATACTACTTGTACGTATTTTTATTGTATGTACATTTAATTCGCCTCAATACAAGTACTGGTAGTTTTTAAAGAACTCCACTTTTAACTCGATGAACGATGTTGAATAATGGAAATATGTTTTTGATACTTTTCGCTTGCATGTGAAACATTTACCATGTGTTATATACCTAATATAAGTTTGATTTAGTGCTCCTAATATATTATTGAACATTACTTCTAATCATATTACTTAAATACATTGGATGGGCAAAACTAAAACTAAAATTATAATTAGCAACCTACCTACTAGGGCGACGCACTTAAGTATCATAATTAATGATTTGTTTTATTCTCATGTAAGTGACGTATGTCTTTTTGAGAAATAAAGTTCTATAAACATAGTATCAGGGTAGAATACGTTTTTATATTATTCTGGGGCATCATATACAAAATGTGAACCAAATCAGTACAGTAGTTTTACCGTGAAGGAGTAACAAACATCTATGAAAACGTATAAAGTTAGTGTGATAGTTTTTTTTTCTTTTTGTTTATTACGATAGACTTGCATTTGACCGCAATCTCACCTGATGTTAAGTGACGATGCGGTCTACGATGTAGCATGCTTGCCTAGAAGATACCTATTCACTCTCCTCTTGAAGACCTCCAGATTTTAGTTCTCGGGAAACACGGACGCAGGCAAGGAGTTCCACTCTTGGGCTGTCCGCATTATGAAAGTGGAAGCAGTAGTGAAAGAAGCAGATAGTATGGTGTAATATTAGCATGATTGATAATCTCCAACAGGCTGTGGCGGCTTCGTGTGGTCGTGTAGGATGGCGGTGAAGACTCCGACGCCAGCCGTCGCCGAGCGCGAGACGTGGGGCAAGAAGGTGGACTTCCTGCTGTCTGTCATCGGCTTCGCGGTAGACCTGGCCAATGTGTGGAGGTTCCCTTATCTCTGCTACAAGAATGGAGGAGGTATGTTTTACACGATAGACCTCAAGCTATGAAGACCCGACGCCAGCCGTCGACGAGTGCGAGACGTGGGGCTGGATGGTGGATTTCCAGCTGTTACCGGCTTCGTGGTAGACCTGGCCTATGTGCGGAGGAACCTCCGTGATTATGACGCACATGATAGATGCCATGCTTACTTCTGCTACCAGAATGGAGGAGGTATGTCTTGAAGCCCTAAACACGTCTCTACGGTGATTTTAACTAATATGGGACATTTAGTGGATTTCCTATTGTGTGTCATCGTCTTCGTTGATAGATTAGGAGATTCATGTAGGTACTTCTGCAACGAGAATGGAGGAGTATTTATAATATACCCTTGTTTAGGTACTTCATTTTTCAATTGTACAGCTTGAATCAAAGTATTTATAAAATTAATGAAATACTTTATGGATAATTCGATCCCCATAGTATTATAATAAAATAAAAAAAAGATTAATTCAGAAAACTTCTTAATAACATAATATAATAATTCTTCATTGTCAGATAACAGAGATCCATTTAAAACACAAGGGAACCACCACGGATCTAGACATTGAATTCAATGAATTTTATATAAATGCACACATAACACATATTGAGAATTCTTTCATTGTAAAATAATCTGTAATAGTATAATAGTAAGAAGGCACGAACTAAATATATGTAACTTGATTTGTTCATTAAAAGTGCATCCATTTTGCGGCGTCGCTCGTGTTGATGGCCCACGCTGCACTTCATGAGACGCGCTAAGTGCCACTTGCCCGCGCTAATTGCGGTCGCCGTCTTGCCCTTGTCGCGTGCTCATAGCCTGGTGTTAGGACTCATTCTGATGAGAATAATGTGTCGAATACGAACTGGCGAAAATATCACTTGGAATGTCTCAAGTGTCTGTAATTTCACCGGCAGGCAACAGCACCTTTCAAACCGGAACTACAATGCGTATGCGTTACCGCTCGGCATCAGAAGTAGTATGGTGGCGGTACTTCCCTGGACGAACAATTTCACACAAGTGCACAAGTTCAACTACCTAATTCTATTTTTAGCCGACTTCCAAAAAAAAGGAGGAGGTTCTTAATTCAAATGTTTATATATTTTTATTATGTATGTTCCGGGCATAACTCCGTCATATACCTATTGATGGATTTACAAAATTCTTCTTTTGTTATTAAGAATTTATTCTGAAATGGTCCCATTTAAAGTTCGTCAAAATCAATTGAGTAGTTTTTGAATCAAAATAACTAGAAAAAATATATTATCCAACTCAGAGAGATAACGAGGCATCATATCTCGTTGATTTGCGATGAAGACGGTTTTTCCATATTACTGCGCAAAGTTTAATTTTTAGTAAAATTATTAGTGATTTATAACTACTATTCAGAGCTTCGATATTTACTTGCTGTATGTGACTAGAGTTAGACGAACACTCAGAATTCTGGATGCAAAATTCCGAGTGGAGCGAGCTCTGATTGCGCTGCGCTCTCGCCTCGCCCGCCCTTCAGCATAATAGGCGGTTAACAATCGTCTTGGGCGTCGAGAGCCGAGAGCTGCCCTCACACGTTCTCCTAGGCCGTAATTGAAGGCTTACGTCTGCAAGGAATGGATGAATTGCGTGATTGTTTATATGTGCACGATGTATGGGAATTTTGAAATTACTTGAATGTTTTTAGAAGCAAAAATACAAATATAGCGCTCTCGAGAATTTTGTGTCAAATTTAGTGTGTATTCATTGCATTTAACTCTAAAAATGAGCTGAGCCACAATAAAATTTGTTAGGAAATTCGGCCAGTCTGCGGCGGTGCAGAAGAAAACTAAATTATTTTTACAACGCTCAGATATGGCATTTGATTATTTTCCGTTCTTATTCTATTGGAATTAACGATCGAATTCGAACTAACGATGGAAAAAAATGTATCAAAATTCGTGTTGTATTATGTTTCCCGATATGTTTCTAGTTCAGTTTAGATTTACTCGTAATATTTGACGACGAGATGGAAGTAAATAAATGAATAAATATTGATAAACATTTCACACCGCAACGTTTAGCCCCAAACTAAGCATAGCTTGTATTATGTTAACCAGATAAGTGATATAATACTTCATATACTATTTAATAAATTTATATTATATATATTTCTTTTTTATATATTTTTATAAATTTAAATTTAAATATACTTCTTTTGTAAACATCAACAGTAGGCACATTCGTCACACAAATGTTTGGCTTAGGTGGGTTTCGAACCCACGGTCTACAGCGCAGCAGGCAGAGTTACTGCTTCAAACTGAGCTGTGAGACCAGTTAGAACAGCTTACAAAAAAATCTGAACGGAGATAATAAATCTGATCGATTGGTTTGAAAACTTCGCACATATTTCACATTTCCTTCGCAATGCGAGTGACAAACCCATAAGACAGTGCGAGAAGGAAATGAGAATTGCCCGCGGTGGTTGGCGTGGCCAGCGCGAGGCGTCCCGGATATACGCTAATTGCCCGCTTTGAACTCCGACAACTTGGTTATTCGCGCTTAACTCAAAATAAGAACTTCAAAAATTCAACAAAATATTTTTATCAAAACTAAACTTGAAAAGTGTAAGCAAAAATCTCAAGAAAACCAAAATTATCTAAATTAAACGTACCGAAAAAATATAAATCTGAAATAAATATAAGTAAACGATTACAAAATTATTTCTTTCCTTTTTTGGACTTTTTGGGTTCAGATTCTGGAATTGGAATTGGCTCTGGTACCGGTTCTGGTGGAGGGGTCGGCGGCAATTGTCTCTCGGGCCAGATACGATTAATGTACTCGCATAAATTCTGCAAGTTGATCGATTTCATTTTCGTAGATTTTGGACCAGGAAATATAACAGCTAGCTCAGCAATCAAACCTTCATCGATCGGTATTCGGTCTTCAACGCACCTGTCCACCAAATCTTTGACGGGAATTGGCTTCGGACGCTCCTTGGATAAAGCCAAAAAGAATAGAGCTACGTCAACTTTATTCTTCTTACTCAAGTTGCCGAGGAAGTCCGCTCGTTTCAAAACAATTTCTCTGGCATCCGCGCCCTGTATGGTCCAGTTTTCCAGCACCCCACCGAAGGTTACCACGAAGTTTTTACGTGATTTCATCTTTTTCACTCTTTCAAGAAGAATCATAAAGTTATTATTCACCCACACATTCGTCATAAACAAATTCTCTAGTTTGACTCGAGGGCGCAACATTTTCTCCAAAGCGACCAGAGCATCCGTAGGAGACATCGGGTTGTAGGACAAATCTAATGTCATTAGTTTCTTAGCTTTCATAAGATTAGCTACAATTATCGTAATACTTTCACCTGAGAATCGATTATTGCTTAAATCTAGAATGTACAGTGTAGGGATCCGTAGGATGCTCTTGATAGCATCAGCTACACGCTCGCCTTCCAGCGAATTCCAAGCCAGATTTATCTCTTTCAATACGTCACTTTGTGCCATCTGTTCTAGCAATCTAGCGGTCGATGGGGCGTGATATAAATTATTCCAGGACAGGTCCAGATGAGTTATTTTATCCTTATACTCAAAGGCTTCAGCGAACGCAAGAGCGGTCTGTCTTCCTAAGTCGTTTTTGCTTAGACTGATACGCTTTACCGCAACACCATTGAAAATCATCTTAGCGAAATGCAATCCACCTTCTTCGCCGATGCAATTTTTGGCGAGATTCAATAGACTCAGTGTCTTGTTTACATGCAAAGTTTCACCCAAGCGAAGTAATCCTGACGCACCAATGCGACATCCGGACAAATTTAGCTCTTTCATCGTGTCATTTGAGTTCAGCATCTGGCCCAAGTGAAAGCATGCATCGTCATTCAAGAAGTTATCAGTAAGGTTGAATCTTTCAACGCACTTGTTATACTGCAGTGCCATTGCCATCGCCCGAACCCCTTTCGGATTGACCCCGTAGTAAGCGAGGTTGATGTCAGAGGACAGCAGGTTTCTATGAAACGTTCTCACTGGACAACAGTTCATCTCAGCACAAAGAGCTAGGTACAACGACTGGCCATCATCTCCGTGAATGATTGGTTTTTCGGGGGAAAGCAGAGCTTTTGTGATACCAGGGTCGTGTACTGCCGGGTAATTGTAATACGGATGCCTGAAGATATCACTGTCTGACTGCGCAATATACTTTGCACATAACTCTCCACTGCCGGGGGAGTAGAGTCCTTGAGAATGAAGTAGTTTCTTCTTGTTCTCTTCCGCCACTTCCATTATGAGAGATGACCATTCACTCATAGGCGGTTCCTCGCCTGAGCTTTGTTCTTCCACTTGGAATATAATTTGGGTCTCCGCTTCCTCCTCACTACTGCTGCTCGACATCTTGGACGGATTTGTTTATGTAACTGGGTATAAAAGTTAAACAAAACTCTAAAGTATATATGTTTAAGTACAAAAATAAACAGCGTAAAATAAAAACCGAGAAATCTAAAAGATCTACATTGTTTGACAATAGGTAGTCACTGTCATCGTTAAATTGAAGAAATTCTTCTTGGACTCAGATAAGTCGTCAAAAAATACAGGCACAGTCACACAATATCACTCTATCAAAATGTTTTTCTAATAAAACATATTTCGTTCAAATACCGCTGTCTCTTCTGTTAGATAATAATTCCGGCGAATGTGAAAAAACTACTACAAAGACATATATTAGCTGCCACTAAAAACGAGCCATCAAAGGCAAACTTTGGCCGGCAAAGTTTCTCCACACGATAATTGCATCCTATCTTTGCTTTGAGCCCAGGGGTAATTGACAATCAAAACGCCCTTTGGCACGGAAACTGAGTTAGCTTCTTGCAGGAAAATTAGTAACGCAATAATGGGAGGGTAATAAGTAATAAGCTAATGGAGGCAGGACGAGGTCATCGGATCGACGACTGATGTAATTAAACGGCAATTCTCCAGCGAAATGTGATCTTGCCTTTCGAGAGGAATTGCTTCTGAAATTCATTTAGAGTTTAAAACGTTGGATTTCTTTTTCCAATCACATGGAATAAAAGCGAATAAAAGATAAAAAAAATGGTTGTCTGTAAAGTCGGTTTACTGACGATAGTTGAACATGACAACGTCTTAAGAAAATACTGATGGAATGGTAGCATTTTTCAAAAGAAAATTTTAATTTCATTTGTTTAATAGATTTGTATATATATAGAGAAGGAGGTAATTGGAAATCACAATGAAATTGATCAAGTTAGATTTATTTGTACGCATAAATACAATTATGTCAATTTTTTTTTACAATTTAATAGTTTTACACTGCACTTGATACTCGATCAAAACATGTAAATGTAAGTATTAGCAGCTGTCCACGCAGACGCATCGCTCACTCAAGTAGGAGAGAGACGGATGTCGAACGCTGCCGAACGCAAAGGCCGATTGTGCTTCTTTGTCGCTCGTTCCGCGCTCTCGCTTGCACTTGCACAAGCCTTACATGGAACGCCTCAGAGCGAGGTAACGACGCATGAGTCATGTTTTTTCGTGCGTGCAGCCGGCTCTATCGAATTATAAGACATTGTCATGTCAAAAAAGGTTTCATCATCATTATCATGATCATTCGGCGTCACGCGTGTCCTTAGTTTCCCCACTAACTGACTTTCTAATTAAGCTCTTTTGACTAAATTTTGGTTTTACCACAAATGCTATTCTTTAATAATTTAATGATTCGCTGTAAATACCACGGTTTATACAAAATTAACTGCATTACACTGTGATCTATAGGTTCCAAATTTAGCAAATAGATTATTAATTATATTTTTATAAAAATATATACAAAACAAAAATGTTAAAAAATTTACATAAAATTCGAGATAAAATTAGAGACCCTTTGTGTTATAAGAGTAATTTTAAAACATTTTCTGTGATAAGGTTGACTAATACGGTTAAAAATCATGTAATAGATACATGTAATTATTATTATTATTACATCTGCAGAGTTTTTGGATGAAAATATGTTTCACGCAAAATAAATTCTCTTAACAATTCAGTGTCCACAACAGGGTTAATTGCTGTTACAAAGATGAATCGACCGGACCACTCCAACATGACCGTATCCATGATTTCCCCTCACTAATTGATTGGCGGCACTTCATCATACCACCCCCTCATTCATCATTTCGGACGCGGGGAAGTGCGTTTCAGACCTTTCAATCACTTTCGTATATGCGTGTACCTAATCGTATAAAAATTCGGAATGTTTGACACATGTTACAGATACTATAACTATCTATCTAGCATGTGGTGTAAAGTTTTTTGAATATTTCGGTTAAAGTTTAACGTTTGAGTATGTATGTTCTGTTTGAATTTTAATGATTTATCATTTGGATCCCGTCTTGATCATCAGAGTGACTTGATCGTGAGTGATATATAGTAAAGGGTTTCTTTTGGGATTTACTATGTACTGTAAAAATCCATAACAGCTGCTGCAAGCCACCATAATCGAGTTTTTGTTGCATTAAGAAACTGTAAAACCATCAAAGTAAATAATAAAATAGGCACTAAAACTTGAGAACTAATGACAGACGACCATAGGCTATACATATACATGCATATGGGTAAAAACCAAAGTTTCTGATTCTTACCCATATATATATATATGTATATATATCGTATATATAATAAAGTTGGGGTCTATACCATCCCTCTCGGCTACAATTCTATTTATTTTGTCGTTATGACAAAACTATTTCCCTGATATTCTTATCGTAGTATTATATTATATGTACTATTTCATGGTAAAGTTTGCCTATCATAATCAAATCTGTATCGCAATTTCCTGCAAAACAATGTAATTTGGACTTCGATGATTTAATACCTATCTATAAATACTTACGTATAATCTTGTAATACCCAATCATCCGCTCCGTCCCTCGGGGACGGGTGGAATAGATCGGGCGATTCAATTATCAGTACCCTGTCCTTATGGAAACGTCTTTTATTCTACAATTTAAACTGTAATACGTACGACTTCTTAACAAATTTTGTTCAATCACAAAAAGGAGGAGGTTCTCAATTCGGTTTTTATTGTTTTTACCTCACATCTCCGTATTTCATAAGTCAGTTTGGAAAAAAAAACGTTCGATATTTTAGTCGTTATTTTATATACTTTCAGATTGGTGAGATATAAATTTTCGTATAATTGGTGCAGTATTTCATATAAAATAACTTTCTCGTTCATTGGCGATGAAGCCAATCGGCTTTTAGATTTTGCTGCGCAAAGTAATTATGTGAATACGTAAAGTTCAGTTAGACAGGTTTTTCTGTATTGTAGTTAAAATTAAAAAACCTTGTGATTTGGATTTTGATGTGTTGTGAAAGCGAGAAGGAACCACGCGCTTGGTTCGATAAAAATAAAACGATTTCAGGCATCCAACCACGCCTATTAAACCGAAATACAGCAACGCGAATGCATTACTGTTTGACGGCAGAAATTGTTATGGTGGCAATACTTCCCTGGATTAACGCGGCATAATTTTTACTGCTACTACTCTACTGTTCTACTGTAAATGTGAAAACGCGAATACAACTTTTTTAGTAGGTAGTTAGTATCACAGTTTCCACAAAATAATTCTTATTTAGTCCAGGGGCTAATGTCAAATTACAAAAATCAAATCATTTCTAAGTTACTATGTTGCCAAGCATCAATGACACGGCGCCAGAAGTCCCCAAAGCTCTATTATCCTCAAGTTAAGCGACGCGAACTCCTAAGTGAGTTCTCGCTCCACTTTCATCCCCTAAGATGCCTCATTCGAGACCTGTTGCATCCGGCAATAAAGTAAATCCCTTCCCCTTGAGTAGATAATATCAGCAATATTTTATCTTGAAATTTATGGAACGTACTTGAAGTTATTTCAATGATCGCGTTTTATTTCGTCACGATATAGGTTTGAGTAAACTTTTATAAAATTATTTGTGTTTTATTAAAAACGCTGTCATTTTCTGTGGTCCACTACACTAATTTCATTCATTAGTTTCACAGACACAGCCATATTTAGCGTTAAGGACTCGTTAAACATTCTCCAAATAACAATAAGTATTTTTTTAAATACACAAAAAAATAGAGTCCTCGTTCAAAAATCACGTTGCATAATACAACCAATATTATCTTCACAGTCATTAATAATAACTGATTGCGCGTGGGTTAAGTCTACACACAATTAACGGAAACGACTCATTTTCTAATTTCGTTCACTTTGACTCATTACTTCTTGAGAAACTGGTCCTATATTTACGGCATTGTTACTACCTTATTTACTTGCTTTTTGTATTCATTTGGTCGTTAAAGTTGATTATTGAATATATTGTAGACGATATTTTTCGTAGACGGGCTACGGACGCTACGCAAATGCTACATAGTGTTGTAGTACGTATAAATACTGGTAATAATTATAGTTTTACATAGCATTTTACTACAACATATTAAATAATTTTTGTATGGACCAACATTTGTAACATTCAAAGTTTATTATAAAATATTTTTTATACTTAGTTTTATATTATCTTAATATTATTATTTGTGCTTACCACCTATTTATTTATCAAACCTTACTACACGAATAACAACTGAAAATCCAGCCATTTCACTTTGCACGAAGAATCACCTAGTCAAGTGTTATCTAGTCAAGATTATTGTGGGGGCCACAGGGTGTAAATGGTCAGGATTGGTTCAAAACTTCAGTGGACTGTATATAAATTTTCTTTATTCGGTTTCTTCATTAAAAAATCATCGGGTGTCGCTTTCGGGAGGTCCAAGGAGCAGGGGTTCAGCGCAGCTTGTTATTTACAATTTCTTCGGAGTTCTTGATTCGTTCGAGTGCAAGCAGGAATACGAATTTGAATAAAAATGGCGCTACTTTTATTCCCACCTTGGACCTCGCGTCGCGCATCTCACTGGCGACTAAAACGAATGAGGAGGGAGCGAGACGGGTGCTTATTGCGCCTCGCTTCTTACAATAGGTTCCTCTCGTCGCACATATTGTTTTCTTTGTCTTAAGTAGTTTACAATATTGTACATTATCGCAAAGGTATAGAATAAACACAAAACATTCAATTTTACTTAAATTATACAAACTAGTGGAGTGAGCGAGGCAGCGAGTTTTATGAAATGGCTCTGTCCGTAACAGTCTCCCCCCGGCGAAGATCTTCGAAGCCCTCATCTATCGGCAGGACAATGAGCCTTCTTACAGGTCGCCTAAAAACTCCCCCTCGCGTCCTGACACTAGCGCTTCGCACCACCCCGTCTGGCCCGGTGAAGACTTCCTCTACTTGTCCTCTTGGCCATACGTTACGGGGTAGTATACCGTCGGCGATAAGCACTACGTCCCCCTGTTGAATGTTTCGCTTATTGCACCTATGATCGCCGCGCGGCGCTAAGGTAGGTAGATACTCGGTGAGCCAACGTGCCCAAAACGAGTTCGCCAATGCCTGCGCGGCTTTCCAGGTTTTTCTATCGGCCGCACTACATTCTCCTACGTAAGGTAGCCCGTTTGCTGAACCTAATAAAAAATGATTTGGCGTAAGCGCCTCGTCATCCTGCGGGTCTACAGATACGTGTGTGAGCGGTCGGGAATTTACCGTATGTTCTATCTCGGCCATTAATGTATTTAAAACTTCTTCCTTGGGCGCGCGTTCGTTCAGAGTTACCGAAATGGCTCGTTTGACGGTCTTAATCATGCGCTCCCACGCTCCCCCCTGGTTGGGAGCGCCGGGATCGATAAAGCGCCACTCCATACGCTTTGCCGTTGCGTAGTTCTGGAGAGCGGGGAGCCATTCTTGATAAGCCTTGTTTAGTTCTACGTTTGCCCCATGAAAATTTGTGCCGTTGTCCGAAATTATTACGCTCGGCGTACCTCGTCGCGCGGCCATTCGTCTTATAGCCATGATCGCGGAATCGGTGCTGAGGCTGGCCAGGGTCTCAATGTGGATGGCTCTTGTGACCATGCATGTGAACAGGAGTCCCCATCTTTTCTCCTTTCGTCTACCTATAGTCACCCACATGGGACCGAAACCATCTACCCCGCACTTTGAAAACGGCCTACCGTATGGTTCTAAACGGAGCTTAGGGAGGTTGCCTTTGACCGGCGTTCCTGGGTTTGCCCGCCTTATCGCGCACCGCGTGCATCTACTAAGCACTTTACGTACTGACGGCCGCAGGCGCAAAATCCAGTAGCGCTGTCGTAGGTTATTCACGATCTGCTCCCTACCTACATGTTGGTTTACTATATGCTCTCGTTCTATTAGTAGTTCTGAAAGTCTGTGTTTTCCGTCTAGAATCGGTGGGTTTTTCATTGTTTCGGGAATCACCGCCGCGTTGATACGCCCGTTCAGACGGATGATCCCGTCCCGAAGCTGCGGATCTAATTTAAATAGACGGCTCGATCTATCGACGCTCTCCCCCCGTTTCAAACGTAGGTACTCGGGGTAAAAGCTGTCTTTTTGAGCCTGCTGAATGAGCAACCGTTCTGACTCTAATACGTATTCTAGGTCTGTCTCTCTCGCACGCTTCCGGCACTTGTCAATGAATCTGAGTGCGCAGGCTAATGCCCGTACCATTCTCTCGTACGAGGAGAATCTAGACATGTCTATGATGTGATTGCATGTGGATTCGGTAACATGCTTCACCTCTACATCGTCAGCCACGTTAGGCTGATCTACTTCGTGTGGCCATTGGTCCGGGCCGTCGTACAAGAACGCGGGACCTGTGAACCATCGGTCCGTGCTTCGCATTTCTGTATAGCCGCTGCGCGTTGCGTCGTCTGCCACGTTACACTTTGTCGGGACCCAGCGCCATTGTTCGGGACGAGTTAACTCTGCGATCTCCGAGAGCCTGTGTGCTACGTATGGCGTGTACCTCACCGCATCATTTCTGATCCAATGTAGCACGGTCTTTGAGTCGCTCCAAAATGTTACGTTTGATGTGTCCCCGTGACTCTTTAAAATTTCCGCGGCGAGTCGAGCGCCTATCAAACTTGCCTGTAACTCCATGCGCGGGATGCTTTGCGCCTTCATTGGAGCTACTTTTGCCTTCCCCGCGATTAGTCTCACTACTACACCCTCGGGGCCCTTGAATCGCCAATATGCAACGGCGGCGTACGCTTGTTCACTAGCGTCACAGAATAGGTGAAGCTGCCGTTCATATTTACGCGAGTGTGCGTAGTAACATCGTGGTAGGCGCAAGTTTGCTATGTGCTGCAGGTCAAGTTGCCAGTCAACAAATGATGCCGCTTCTTCATGTGGTAATTGCTCGTCCCAGTCCACTTTTTTCTTCCATAGTTCTTGCAGCATGATCTTAGCTGTTATGGTATACGGGCTGAGCAATCCCAACGGATCAAATATCGACATGACCGCTGCCAAAGCTTCGCGTTTTGTCGGAGTTCGTTCCCCGTTCTTTACCTCGGCTGGTACCCTAGGCATGTTGCAGTTAAACGCGAGCTCGTCTGTTTGCGTTATCCATAAGACGCCTAACGTCTTTCCGTACGGATGCGCGTTCGACGCAAGTTCCACGGGTGCGTGCGCTCTCAGTTCCGTCGGGACGTCGTTTAGTACGGCCTCGCTGTTACTACTCCAACTGGCGAGTTCGAATCCTGCTCTTCTGTGAACTGCGCGGACTTGTGCAGCCGTTCTGGATGCGATCTCCTCGTCATCGAAACTTTCGACCCAATCGTCCATGTAATGGTTCTCCGTGATCGATGGGAAAGCTAACGGATGCGAGTCCTTATGATCTTCCGCGTTTCGGTTCCTTACGCTGTGAGCGATAAACGGTGAGCTTCTTGCCCCGAATATCATGGATGTCATGACGTATTTGTTCGGCGGGCCGGTTCGGTCGGTCCCTCGCCATAGAAAACGTTGCGCTACCTGGTCTTCCGGTCGGATTTTTATCTGCAAAAACATTTCCCTAATATCGGCCGTTACCGCGACCGGTTTTTGTCTAAATCGGAACAATACCCCGTACAATGACTGGAGTAAGTCTGGACCGTCAAGTAACGCATCATTCAAACAGACACCGTTGGATCGCGCCGCCGCGTCAAAAACCATTCGAAGCTTTCCAGGCTTATTGGGATTCGTTACTGCAAAGTGTGGCAAATACCATTCCTTTGGACTCGTTCTGTCCTGCTCACACTTTGTAGCGTACCCTTTCTGAAATAGTTTTTCCACCTGCTCGGTGTACGCGGTTGCGAATTCGGGCGACTTATCCATTTTTCTCTCGATGCTGTTTAATCTGTTTAATGCCATATTGTAGCTCGGGGGCAGGGTGGTTTGATCCTCGGCCCACGGCAGCCCCACTTCGAAACGACCATCTACTCGCTTGGCTGTCTTCTTGAACACTTCTTTGGCGCGCTCTTCGGCAGGAACGGGTTTCCTCTTTATCGCAATGCCTAGCGCGTCTATCTCGAAGTGCGCTCTGACGGCCTTGTCCAAGTCGATGTCGTTCGAAGATTGTGTTTGTATGTGCAAAACGGTGTCTTTGTCTTTGCAGACCGTACTTCTAGGCGCGGATCCGTGGATTATCCACCCCAACTGGGTTAGTGACGCGGCCGGTTGGTTCCTTCGTCCGGTTAATAACTTCCTTGTCACTATCAAGTGCCAGTTGTCGGCTCCTATCAGTACGCGCGGTTTAGCATTTGTATAAGATACTATTTCCGGTGGCATATTCCGCAGATGCGGCTGCCTCAATAGATCTGATCTCACGGACTGACTTCCTATCGTGAGGTTTCTTACGGTACGCGCTTTGATGTGATGTGTGTCCGTTTGACTTTTCCCTCGTATCCTAAGATCTACGATTTGGCTTTCGGTTTCGGTCTGAGAAGAGGTTGCTCCCATGATGCGTAGCGTTCTGGTTGGGCCTTCTGCCCCGATCATCTGGGCGATGCCTTCGTCTATCAACGTGATAGTTGATCCTTCATCCAATAACGCGTACGTGTCTACCTCTTTCCCGTCTTTTGCTTGTATCGTGATCGGACACACCTTCAACAGCACTTCGTTTGTTCCGTACGTATGTGCCGTGGCTGTGGTTGCTGAATCTTCCTTGGATTCAGGAACTTGTGAATGTAGCAACTTGTGGTGGGACTGTCGACACTCTTCCACACCGCAAGTTTTCGCCTTACATTTAAAACGTCGGTGTTTACTCGTTAAACACCGGAAACATACATGGGATTCCTTTGCCCATCGCCACCGTTCATCGATCGACATATCATTGAGCTTTCTGCACTCCGTAGTGCCGTGCTTTCCTCCGCAACATAAACAATCCGTTTTCTTCTCGGTTGTTGCATACACGGCGCTGCGATTCCGTTCTTGAGTGCGCGGTCGTTGTTCCGTTCGAACAGCTATGACCGGTTGTCTCGATACTGTCGTCGTAGTGGAGAACGTGTGTTTCATTGCGCGGTCTGCTTCGCGCATGAGAAAGCGGGACAGAGCTACTATTTCCGGCTCGCTCTGTTGTTCGTGTTCCTCTGCGTAATCGCACCAGCGAGACTTAACGTGCGGACTGAGCTTCTCTGTGACTTGACGCGCTAACATGGGATTCAGTAAGTACCCTTTCTCATCTACACAAGAAATAACCGTCACGATGTTCTGTAGTTTGATCGCGAAGGAGTTCAGTTCGCTCGCGGTCGCGCCTACTCGTGGCAGTTTCTTTATGTCTTCGAGTGCGCGGTCAATAATCACCTCTGGACGCCCGTAGCACTGTTCTAAAGTCTTCATAATCACCGCTGGTTCGGTAGCGGTGAATAGCAACGCTGACACGGTCTGTTTCGCTTCGCCTCGCAGGCAGGATCGTAGACGGGCTAAGTTCTCAGTCGGCGTGAACTTGTGCATGGCTGTAGATTCTCTCATCGCGGCTTTGAACGGCAACCACTCGCCAGGCGCTCCACTGAATAATGGAAGATCTTGCGTCTGTCGTGGTGGTGCTCTTCCGCGGGATATTCGTTCTAATGCCTCTGCTAGCCGGTCTATTCCTTTTTCTTCATTTGCCGTGTTGTTCCTAGTGGGTGTCGGCGATCGGTGTCTCACAGCTGACTCGAAAGTAACCTTGTTCGGAAGGTACTGTTCGTTCCCTCTCGCTCTGGGCGCTGACGATCTGTAGCGAGTCTCGGTGTCCGTAGGTTCGCGTTCCTGAGACGACTCCCGAGGGACGTTCTGCTGTAGCCAATCGTGAACCCTATTTTCTGATAGGTTGACTTCGTTCGCGCCTATACTTTCGCGATCAGTTTCCTCGCGAATGTTTGCAACGTTAGCGGCTAGTCGCTTCCTAATAAGTTCCGCTTGAATTTGAAGCTCTTGCCTTCGGATCATGGCAAGACTTTCTTCTGCTTCGAATTCAGCTTGACGTATTCGAGCTACTGCACTGGCGGCTGACCTATGTGAACGGACGGACGGCGCGCGCATAGTTGGTACTCCGGCTTGTGGTACGTCCCTACTTGTAGTCCCGGTCGCGACGTTACTCATTGTGGTACGATCGGTCGCGTGTGGTGGTTCCATCTGCACGGCAGGCGGCGTTGGTTCCGAAGGAGACGCGGGATAATCTTCGTAAACTCTAAGCGCGGCAGACTTCTTCCTCGTGACCGGCGGACTTCTAGTAGTCATCGTAAAAACGTACCTAACCCGATCCTAATCTTAACACTGTACTAACGCACAAAAAAAATAACACCAAAAAAAAGCAATAAAAAAAACAATGTAAAAACACTTACCCCGATATACGCGCCTAACAGTTGCCTCTCGCTCACTCCCTAGCCCTAACACTATCACTATCACTTACACACTACCTAACTGTCCCTAGCAGTCCTTCAGGAGGGACTGGCCACGCGGCCAGGATACGCTCCTTTAGGGATGGATCGTGAGGGATAGGGTGGGGTAGGATCCACTCAGCAGAGGAAGGAACGTGAATACGGGGCGCTCGGTAATCGGCTGGAATGTCCGACCCCTTTGGCAGTGCCTACAGTCTGGCCCCCGCACCACGGTACCTTCTTACTGACGAGGAAGTGCACTTCGGTCCGCGCCCCGGTGCGCTCTTGATGGAACCGGTGGTGTCGCACAACACACCACACCGCCGTGAGGCGTTAACCTGCGCTTGACACCGTTTGACACCGTTAGGTGGTGGCAAGACACAGACCGCAGAGAACTGCGTATCGGATATCACCTGCCCGGGGAACACGACGCGACGATTGACTCAGGCTGGAGACTCGGAGCACCGTTCGGTGTTTTTCAGCACCCTGTGCCCGATGTGACGCTCGGCGCACCGTTCGGTGTTTTTCAGCACTCCCTAGTGCCCCGACGTTGAGCACGGCGTGTCTTCAAGTCGAATCTTAAAATGGATCGACTGGCTGCTGGCTGACGGTTGATGACTGACGCTGATGGCTGACGCTGCTGGCTGACGCTGCTGGCTGACGCTGCTGCTGCTGGACCTCTTCGACACCCGGAACTGGTTCAACTGGCTCGGAGAGTATACACGTTCGTCCCCTGGGCTTCCGTTCGGTACACCCAGTGGATTGTGGCTTCTTCCGGCGGTCTTCCGTTGGTTTATTCAATCCGGCTCGAAGGACCAAGAACACTGTGGGGGCCACAGGGTGTAAATGGTCAGGATTGGTTCAAAACTTCAGTGGACTGTATATAAATTTTCTTTATTCGGTTTCTTCATTAAAAAATCATCGGGTGTCGCTTTCGGGAGGTCCAAGGAGCAGGGGTTCAGCGCAGCTTGTTATTTACAATTTCTTCGGAGTTCTTGATTCGTTCGAGTGCAAGCAGGAATACGAATTTGAATAAAAATGGCGCTACTTTTATTCCCACCTTGGACCTCGCGTCGCGCATCTCACTGGCGACTAAAACGAATGAGGAGGGAGCGAGACGGGTGCTTATTGCGCCTCGCTTCTTACAATAGGTTCCTCTCGTCGCACATATTGTTTTCTTTGTCTTAAGTAGTTTACAATATTGTACATTATCGCAAAGGTATAGAATAAACACAAAACATTCAATTTTACTTAAATTATACAAACTAGTGGAGTGAGCGAGGCAGCGAGTTTTATGAAATGGCTCTGTCCGTAACAATTATTATCTTACATATTTCTAAGTTTGACCACCTATTAGTTCCATACCTTAAAAACGTAGCCCCTTTTTAGGGTACATATAGTAATTTTAGCCATACATTCAGTAACTTCATATAAATATAATATGTCTATGTCTAAAAATTATCCTCTTTTACTTCGACTAACTACTGCGCCATTTTCGACAAAATTTGCTCAAAGTTCTCGACTTTGCTTTGACAAAGTATTTTCCAATTGGCAACGTCTCAAGTTCTGATAAAAGCGTATTGTAAGAGGCGTCTAAAAGGGTAATTACTGCACATTTTGCGTCGCCCCTAGGGGCTGGCGATATGAAATTATTGCCGGGTATGATGTTCTGAGATTGCTTGGGAAACTTTTCATTTGACTGCTTTTTAGGGTACCGTATTCCACGGCTGACCCTATTAATAGGCCGACACAATCCGTCTGTCTTTCTGTCCTAACTCAAAACTTGTCGCCAGGAGGAAAATTTACAATCAACATACGTTAGTTAGCAATTGCGTCGTACAAGAACCAAGTAACAGTAAGCACTGACTGGTCTTGAGCTTAATGTCTGTTTGAGACTCACATGCAATTCATTTTCAATTCACGATTCATTGATACAGGTTGCACTCATATTCAATCCAATTGATATTGTCAAAATGCATAGTTACAATGGACTAAGGTAGCGGATAACGAGCGTGGTGTCGAGGAATACTGATCCCAACTATTAGACGGATTAGAACTAGCGACCTTCGGATTGTACGCAGTTCTAATCCAAACGATCATCAATGAGTTTTCAATTGAAAAATTCAAATCAAATATCTTTATTTACCTCAACATACACTTTATAATATAGATTACTTGTTATGCTACATTCTCTATACACAGGCACAGGCACAAGCACAGGCACAGGGGTACTTGGCGGCAAATTTTTGACTTGAGTTTGGTAGCTAGCTGGGCATTTGACTTACCACCATGCTAAAGTTTACTCACGATGTATTCCTTCACCAGAATCAGTAGGATTTTATATCACGACCTAAAGAGATACAGATACAGATCGTAAACCGAAGTCACTAGCTACTGAGCCATCGTTGCTTGTCGAGTGTAGTCTGTTACCTGTTTCCCAGTAGTGGGAACTTAGAGGCTGGTACTAAGCAAGTGTTTTAAACTCAGGTGCGTTTCTGGTGCCGTACTGCATCATGCTGGTGGTGGGTGGCATCCCGCTGTTCTACATGGAGCTGGCCCTGGGACAGTTCCACCGGAAAGGCGCCATCACCTGCTGGGGCCGCCTGGTACCGCTTTTTAAAGGTTTGTATCATGACTTCTGTGATGAAATTAGGCAAAAATTCTGAAGTTAGCTGCAAAAGGCCAAAATTCAGGTATTTGCTGTGTCCAAAGTCTTCTGCTTGATAAGCAACACAGCACATATTTAATAATGTTATACCTATGCAATATCTTGTATCAGAATTGAAAAGGAAAATTTGTGCAAATACGAGCAATATCTACTTGAAGCAACGGATTAGAAAATGGTACAAGAAAACATACATTGAGTAATGCATAGGCTAAAAGTATGTTATTTCAAAAGATTGCGAATATTATGTAGTTTATATAACCATGCTTTTTTTAAATACCAAAGATGGTTTGTCACATTGCAAACTCATCGTGTCCGCAGCTTTACACAATACAAAAGCTAATTCAAACTATCCAAAAAATACAGAAATTTTACATATATGTAAAACAATAAAGTATATAATATATATCACGCAGGTTTCTATTCCCAGCTCCGACGAGTCACGTAGTACTAATATAACGATTGCTGAGCTGTGTTTTCGAGCTTGAATTATTGCACTTAGCACTTTACTAAAGTAACCGTTATGAGTGAGCTCACTTTTCCCACAAGTGCTATAGTTTTTCACTACCGTGACATGAATATTTCGATTACGATAATAAGCTTGACTATTTTCATGTTCTCAAAAAGTTTAGAATTCTTTTCCCTTATTGCATTTGAAAAAATAAGTCACTAATATAGAAAAACAAAAAAACTAAAGACGTACTCTTATTTATTACAGCAATAACAGGGAACAAGATATTACATGGGTAAAATACATAATTGATTTAATAAATGGTTACTTATTATGCTGAGAACTATCTAGAAGGAGTTAACGTTGGCTTCCTCACTAGGCTAAGCCTGTATCGAAGGAATAGAAAAAGGTTAGAGAAATAAGTTTGAGATCTTTCCGTGTTCCTTAGCGGAAAAACCTATACCTCCGAAAAAAGTTCATCCTCTCTCTCGAAAAACAAAACCCTTTCATGGTCAGCTGTCAGTGACTCAAGAAGATCCATGCAAAACAGGCGGTGACACCCTCCTCCACTTAACACCCATAATTGACACCATTTCCACGCTCCCCTAAAGCCTTAAGTGCCGCCATACGACCTCTCTCCGTAGATTTGCGGGGCTTATGCCCGTTGATTTCATTTCGCATTGTTGGGCCACCCCTGAGTGCCCTCCCGATATGATTTTCGAGGAGGAATAAAATTGGTAATGGTGTGGAAAGGTGCCGGGAATTCCGGGACACATTTTATTGAAATGGATTTGGAGTGGTCTTAGGTTGACCGGTAATATTTTTTAGGACTGAGCTCAAGTTTTCTTTCTATTTATACGAAACTTCTTGCGATTTAAGTATTCAACTAGGGTCAGAGTACATTTCACGTTCAATGTTCACATCGAGGCAACATATTGTAGGGTTGGAAAAGGTCCCTGCATGTGGCTTGGACCATATCTGTGATGCCTGGCATCGGTTGTATAGGCGTAAGGTGTGTAACTGGTTCTTTTTTTTTTTTATTTGGATCAGATTATCAAAGCATTATGGGGTTCTAGGCCGCAACACGAACATAGTTTCAGTGTACTGAATTATTATTTTATTTCTTTTATAAATTACACTAGGTAGGTCCTATCACTCAGAGAGCGAGCAGCAGAATGAAACATAATAAACTAAGTCAATACATGTAGGGTTTTTACCGAATACTGATACAAAAATAATTAAATGGCTCCCACCGGAACTTGCTAAATAAACTGCCAGGATATTTTTAATGACAATCGTTGAGAGATTAATTTTTGTAACTTAATCAACATTACTTACTTACTTATCAACAAGTATTATATTTCTAAGTTTCTGTAGTTTTCACTAATTGGTGGTTGATGATTGAAAACACCTTAATCAAAATGACCTATAGATAGATGCTTGTTCTACAATACGCTAGTATTTAGTATATTTAGTATGTTTTTATTGTAGGTATCGGGTACGCAGTTGTCCTCATTGCTTTCTACGTGGACTTCTATTACAATGTGATCATCGCTTGGGCTCTTCGTTTCTTCTTCGCTTCGTTCACCACCATGCTTCCGTGGACGAACTGCGACAACGAGTGGAACACCCCTGCTTGCCGCCCGGTAACATCTAACACCACAACCTGCTTAAACTCATATTGTATATTTTTAGGATCAGAGGAGAGCGTGGTGGCCTAGTAGTACTGACCCCGGGTTTCAATCCGGAGGTCACTGGTTCAAATCCCGACGTGAATTTTTCGCTTGTAAGATTTATGTGCGCATTACCACGTTCTCAAAACGGCGAAGGAAGACATTGTTTATTCTGAGATGGATCCTTCTTTGACCTCATGGACTATCAGAGAAAACAGTATTGTATTCTCTTGGTCAATCTCTCTTAGCTCACTGTTTTTATTTTTTAAAGGTCACACAGTACCGTCTAGCCCCAGAATTAGCGAAGCTTGTTATCATGGGAACCAGGCAATTGATATAATATAATATATTTTACATAGTTATAATTTTAACATCCAGACTAAGAACAAACATCTATGTTCGTCGTACAAATGTTTGTCCTGGTTGGGAATAGAACCGACGATTACACGACTACAGAAGGCAGGTTACTACCAACTAAGCTGTAAGGCAAATCGTTATTTTATTTTGTTTTATGTTATTGTAATTTTAGATCTGTTTGTCAAACAAAATACATTTTTTCTTCTTTCTATTTCCTAAACTTAGTGATGTCTTCATTTATGTTTTAGTTCGAAGCATTCTGGGAACCATCGGTGGCTAATCAGACTCGTTTGCGTAATTCATCTGCCTTGGGTCCACCTCAAACTACTCCGTTCACTTCAGCTGCTTCTGAATATTTCAAGTGAGGATTATTTTCTAAATTAACCATACATCCCATTTATTACCAGTCAGATATATTAATATTAACGTTTTTGTTTTATCAGGGCCTTTACTGTTTCTTCCAGAAAGTCTACAGAAAGTTGGGAATATATATTACCAAGTCCAGAAAGTTTGAAGAAACAGTAAAGGCCCGAATTGTGCTATACTTACAATAAAGTGATTTCTATATATCAAAATATTTTATTAATGAGGGATTCTGCTTTCAGCCGTGCAATTTTGGAACTCCACGGAAGTCAAGGGCTGCACGATCTCGGCTCCATCAAATGGGACATGGCTTTATGTTTACTTGCAGTTTATATAATTTGCTACTTCTCCTTGTGGAAAGGCATCAGCACTTCAGGAAAAGTACGTCAATTTCTAAATAACTATATAAAGTAGACCCTTTAAGGCAGCGGTACTTGTGCCAAGTTCGTTTGGGGAAGTACTGCCACCTACTTCTGTCGCCAAGCAGTAACGCATACACATTACCATATTCCTGTTTAAATATGTGGTTGCTGGCAATTGAGATATTCAACCTTCACATCTCAAAGTAACTGGCGCAATACAATTCGAATTCTCTTCTCATACCTAAGTAAGGGAGGGCTGAAGACGTTTTGCTTTCGTTATGAGAAGAGGTTACCGCTTAACATCAGCATCAGGCTACTTCCGTAACTTATTCGCCTATATACATACCTATATATACCTAATGCCATTTCCAACCATTTCTGCCGCTAAGCAGTAACGCATTCGCGTTACTGTGTTCCAGTTTGAAAAGTGTGGTTGCCGGTGAAATTACGGACACATGAGACATTTCACTTATACGTCTCAGAGTTACGGGCGCATACGATGATGACTATATGATATTACTTAGGTCTTGTCGTAGTAATGGTGGACCCAAGTCGCATCGGTTGTTATGGGCAGAGGTTACCACTTAACACCAGGTGGGCCGTCGCGTCGGCTCGTTACCTAAATACATAACATAAGAAAACTACTATTTAGTACTACAGTTCGTATTTTTCAGGTGGTTTGGTTCACGGCACTATTCCCGTACGCCGTTCTTCTCATATTGCTGGTCCGCGGAATAACGCTTCCTGGTTCCGCTACGGGCATCCAGTACTATCTCAGCCCTAACTTCGAAGCTATAACACAACCACAGGTTAATTAATTACCAAATATTTATAAACTTTCTCATTACATTGTATTATTCAGTTTAACTCAAGTCAAAATAAGTATTTTATTAGGGTAACAAAAACAATGCATTACAATATAACTGAGAAACGATGATAACGAACGATAAACGATGCGACACAGTTTCATTATTTCAGAAAATATGAAATAATGAAACTGTCGCAGATCTCAACGCCCACCTGTGCCCGCGCCTTAACAGCAGTTTGTTAGTTCCATATATGTATGTATAAAGAGAACTCATTGTTATATATTTGGTGTCAGGTTTGGGTGGATGCAGCAACTCAAGTATTTTTCTCTCTGGGCCCTGGATTTGGTGTGCTTCTCGCGTATGCTTCGTATAATAAATACCATAACAACGTCTACAAGTAAGTCAAGTATTTAGTTTTCTTAAATCTCGTTGATCGTACTATACCTACTTCATAAAATTGGATTGTTAAAAGGTTCGAGCTCGCAAAGAAAGAGTAGATCGTGGGTTCGATTCCCACCCAGGATAAATATTTGTGTGACGAATAAAAATGTTTGTTCTGTGTCTGGGTGTCAATATGTATTATATGTATGTATTTACAAAAAAGTATATGAGTATTATATCAGTTGTCTGGTTCCCATGATACAAGCTATGCTTAGCTTACTTTGGTGCTAGATAGCGCAGTGTGAAATATCCAAATAATAATAATAATAAATATGAGCGTCAACAGCCCGTTCCGTAACGTTATCACGTTAAAAATCAAAGCTATCGAACACTAGTGCCCTCTGATTTTCCCTAGCATGGTGTTAATTACTGATAATGTAATTTCCACCGACAGAGATGCGATTTTGACCAGCGTTATCAACTCGGCGACCTCATTCATCGCCGGCTTCGTGATCTTCAGCGTGCTCGGCTACATGGCGCACGCGTCCGGGCGCGACGTGCAGGACGTGGCCACGGAAGGGCCGGGTCTCGTGTTCGTGGTGTACCCGGCCGCTATCGCCACCATGCCCGGCTCTACGTTCTGGGCGCTCATATTCTTCATGATGCTGCTCACACTAGGATTGGATAGTTCGGTGGGTATACTTATAGATACTTCCAGCTAACGAGATGATTTCTGTCCCCTACTTCCCTATTTATACAAATAAAGTGTCTGTTTTGAATGTCAAAGTAACAGCTTTTTACTAAATGCATATGAAAGTACCGTAGTTGTAATAAGAAAACAGTTTGTATAATTTTTGTCTGTCAGTTTATTTGTTCCGGCTAATCTCCGAAAGGCTGGGCCGATTTTGACGGGACTTTCACTGGTAGCTGATGCATTAAGACTAACTAGTACTAACTTAGTCAGCAATTTTTTATTTATTGATTTCCCAAAAATTTCAAAATAAATAAAATAAAATCAATACAAAATAAAAAAAAGTGTTTTTTCACAAAAACATAAATCCTATTCAGTTTTTTTTAATTATTATTCCTTCCAATAATGAAGTCATTCCTTCGGGTTCTGATCCAGTAATCCCTTACTGGATTAGGACGCGAATGAAACATTGTCCTTTAATTTAGTCTTTAGTCTTTATTTCGCCTAACCTAGCTCTTAAATTTATTTTACTAACTCATATATAAAGTAGTCTTAAATAAGGTAAATAAACTAATTATTATTATTTTTTTGCTCAACCTTTATGTAAAAGTTGGTAATATCTGCATTTACGGGCTGTTAACCAAGTAATTACAGTTATTATTACTATTATTATTATTACTATTATTATTATTATTATTATTATCATTATTAGTTTGGAGGGTCAGAAGCGATCATCACGGCCCTAAGTGACGAGTTCCCTCCGATCGGCCGCCATCGCGAAATCTTCGTAGCGTGTCTCTTCACGCTCTACTTCTTCGTGGGGCTGGCTTCTTGCACCAAGGGAGGATTCTACTTCTTTCAACTGCTGGACCGCTACGCTGCTGGGTACTCCATACTGGTCGCTGTGTTCTTTGAAGCAATTGCTGTATCTTGGATCTATGGTGAGTCCTATAATTGGCGAGGTTTTTTGGCTTTTTCATCTACTTACTTATTATTATTATCTAATAATAATGATAATAAGGGTGGACAATTCACACAGCGCCATCTAGCTCATAATGAAGCATAGCTTGTACTATGGAACCAGAGAACTGATAGAATACATATATACTTTTTGTGAAATACAAACATATAATACATATTAACACCTAGACACAGAGCAAACATCTATGATCGTCACACAAATGTTTTTCCCGGGTGGGAATCGAACCCACGACCTACGGCGCAGAAGGCAGGGTTACTACCAACTGAGCTGTGAGGTCAGTTATGATTTCCATATGTGCAGGCACTGAAAGATTCTGCGAGGACATCCGGGACATGATCGGGTTCCGTCCAGGGATGTACTGGCGCGTGTGCTGGCGGTACATCGCGCCCATATTCCTCCTGTTCATCATCGTATACGGCCTCCTGGACTACGAGCCGCTGCAGTACGAGGGCTACGTGTACCCGTGGTGGGCGAACGCGATCGGGTGGGCCATCGCCGGCTCCAGCGTCATGTGCATCCCCACCGTGGCGATATACAAACTGCTCACTACTAAGGGTTCCTTTTATGAGGTACGTACGTCGTTGTGCTCTTGGGTGATAATTTTGGGTTTTCGTCCAATATAGATAGTAAATCATAGTGCTCGCGAAAAATAGTGCTCCTTTAGGGGTTTCTCGCTGTTCTTCCCCATGGTGGGTCGGATAGGGTTTGAACAGGCGTCAAACTTAGCGATAAGTACGCGTGACCTTATGTTTTGAATATTTTTGACGTTTCCAAGCCATTTCTTTATGAATTCTATGGAAATAAAGTTTTTGACTTTGACTGATCATAGTCCCATGTAAAAAAAAAATTTGACTATATTTTTTTTTAGTACAATGGGAATATGATACATTAATTGTTAACAATTTTGTATTGGCCCGAATAGCTTAAGTTGCAATTTCACTTTACACTCAGTATGGACATATAATAATGGGCGCAGTGCGATAGCAACAGATTTGTAAACTACCTTTTGTTTTCTTTATTAAAAAAACAATATATAAATATTCTATCAGTAGGCTAGTTTTAATAGTAAACGTTTTGTCTAGTTTGCAACTAGATGGCGCTATGTGAAATGCGCTCCAATATTTTATTTAGTCTTGCATCTATCTTTATTTAATCAGTTTTAGATAATATATTTTCTTTATTCTAGCGTCTGACTATTCTGACCACTCCGTACGCAGACAGCGTGGGTGTAGGCACAGTTCACAATGGTATGGTGGTGTCCGAGAGCGGCGGGGTTCGGCTGACCTCAGCTATACACACACCAACAACTCCCACGGAACCCGTGACCCCTGTGGGCGCTGCACTGGCGTCCGGCCCTGCGCTTGTCTGAGCGTCGCTCTCTTTTGACGTCTACTACGTATAATGCCAACTCCTTATGGATATGTCGCAGATAGATTGCTTTCAGCTAGCGGTTACACAGCTCCGTTATGTAAAACAGCTTAACACTATCATCGCAGTAAACAAACTGATTCTTGCGTGTTCTTATTGAAAGTTACCTGTCTAAACAGAACTAGGTATATCAGTCCGTTATGTTAGGTATGAACTGGGTTCATGCACAGTAGAAGCGCAGTAGAGTAGTCATTCTAAAGTTGTTAACTCAATGGAGCTTCTATGTAAAACAGCTAGTTGTTATATAAAACGGCTAGGCAATTCATCTGCGACAGATATACTTATTCTTTCTAACTTACATCTCTTAATACTATAGCACAATAAAATCAAGGTTAAAGTAAGAAGTGTTATCTCTCATGAAATTTAGGGCCAGTTTTTTAATGCAATTTTTTTTCTAGTATATTAATAGCCTTTTGGTAGACGTCGAAATAGTATTTATATGTAGCGACACGAGTGAAATGGTTGAAGTGTTTCAAACTTGAATGGACTTCTTGGTGCGGAATTAAATATGGGTATTAGGTAGGAAATAGAGTCGCTTCGCAATGTTTAGCTTTGTATGGCCTTTCTATAATTATATTTCTATATTTTTATCAATGATATAATAATAAATAAATAAAACGTTTTGTTAATTTCGATACATTCAATAATGTTCTATGATTACCACTCCCAGGTAAATAAATATTTAGAAAAATTTTCTTCTTTAATAAGTTGCTAAATTGTGTAAATTAGGAATTGGTGTACCTGTACTTAGGATGTAGCGATGGTAGCTAAAATATTGATTAAGCGTAGAGTTATTAAAATGCTTGAATATTGTCATCACAGGAATGTGCATAAATAACTCGATATGACATTATACGATTTAGATTATTTACCTACTCATTACTCGTCATAATCTATTACTAGATATAAAATATAGTACTCATTTCAGAAAACCGTCGATTTCATAGATTTAGTATTCGATTATAGTCATGTGTAAAAACTTTAAGGTTGACGCTGGAACAATAGATTTAAAACACAATGCTTTTTATACGTATTTTTGCATAATTCGACATTTTGATGTTTGCCACCGTATAGGTAACAATGAAATGCATGTATCAACGGATTGTTTTCAAAGTTTTGTTCAATCAGACTTATACAGAATTTGTCTGACAATAATACAAATAAAGTATGAAAAAAAAATGACGAAAACGGAGCATAATAACGCTGAATAAAATAGATTTACTTGAAACTGAAATAATATTTAACATTCCTGCAAGCTGAAATCATAGGAATATCCATTAAAACATTCCATAGATTATAGTTAGTTTATGTCCGTAGTAAATTATCTTTGAGGAAAGTTTGCGTAGGCAGGTATATAACATAGTTACATGTAATCATGTCTGTCTAAACATACAGAAATATGTAATAAAAAATAAGATAATTTTAAGTATGTAGATGTACTTTGTAGGTAAAATTAGCTAAGTTATTAATTTTGAATGTATCTTATAATTTACTCTTGTTCTATAAGAATATCTATAACTTAGGTATTTAAAGTTATAAATGTTATAAAATAACTTAATTGAATAATCGCATTATATTTTAATATAAAATATGTAATCAAGTTAAAGGTAGTACTTTACTAGTTGGTACTTTACCTAATTAGAAAATAACCATTATTATAGGAAAATATGAATAAGAAAACACAACATGCTGTGTAGATAATAGAAAACGTAGTGAGTAGATACATAATTATATATTCGTATTAAAATGTTTGTTACAATATTCTATCTAGATACATTTTCAAACTTCTTAGTGGGTATTTATGTAAATGTTCATACACCCATACAATATTTACAAATCGTTTCATAATTTTTACTAATAATTATTAAGCATTTAGACATTTTTGAAAATCTAAGTGTTTAGCTTAATATTAATCAAACTATATTCCAATTGTTATAATACTTAATATTCTACATAATAATTACTAACTAACACTTTTTCCCTTCACTTTCTAATTAAATATTGTAGATTATATATTTGGTGCTCCAACATTTTTCTTTGTTTAGCCATTTATTTATTTTATTTTAACACCATACAACCAACAACTATGTTTCTTTTATTACACTGGTGTTTCTAATTCAGAATTAATGTATGTTTGCTTCTGGCACAGACAGAAATAATACGCGAATTTAAGAGAAAAAGATGGAAAAACGGTGCAAATTTTTAATTATGGGTACGCACTTGTTTTTCGAAAATCTAATATTCTCAATTTTAAACACCTGTGTGAGTATATATTACATTTTCTTTATCATTTCATCACTTCGTCATGGGCAATGCGGACTGATGAATTGAAAATTATTTATATAGGTAGTTATTTGATTTATTTGTGTAATAGGCGGATGGATGTAAGAATATTTTGGAATGATTTTCACACACAAACAGTCTTGGTATTTACAATTCAAGCTATGTGTGCTGAATTAATATATAAATTCAGTAGTGCTTTTTTCTCTAAGTATATGAAACGTAAATCGTAACACATAAATGTTATCTCTCGATGTTAGAGCAGTGTTTAGAAAAGTGTATATCGTTTTTCCCATTTGTTGATAAATCGAAAGTCATGCCAGCCATAATGACTTTTGATTTGAAATAAATTTATATAATAAAGTAAACCGGTGTTTTATTATATGAAAACTATACCTTTATGTGATTTTTGCCCTTATAGGCCTTATGTTACTAAAACTATGATTTTTATGATCCGATTGAGAGTAGTTGTATAAATCACCGCTCTCTCTCGATCGCAAACAGCGCTCAGTGACAGGGCCTTTGTGCGCTGAGAAGTGCAGACGTTATGTGCATATTTTCTCATTTCGACCGTGTCGGAAGCCTGAATTTAAATCCCATTAGCTAGACGTTCTAGTCCCCTGTGTTGTCGTTGTTATAAACTGCCGTGCTGTGTTTGCTGGACTCCCGAATTGCTCCTGAACTCTCGGTGAAGTGTCGTGCTGTGCCAGGCCTTACACATAATTTTATTTCATATTTCCTATAGATAAATATTTCTTATTTTTAAATTATTAGTTACTTAAATCGTACTTCATTAGATAGCAGAAGCATAGAAGAAGAAGAAGACATAAATATATTTAAATCCCATTGGCTTTGATTTTATTAATCACAGTTTTTCAGCATCTTTGATTAGCGAACTTTGTTTTTAGGTGCAAATTTGATTATTTTTTTAAATTCGCGCTTATCTTTGGTAGAAATTGCTAGAAACAGATAACAAATAGTTCCCAATTTCTACTACTTGCACGTATATTTCCACCCTTATAATTAGTTGATAGCAAAATCTGTACTGATTGCAGTCAAAACGCCACAACACGTCACCGATGACAGTAACAAATGCTAAACATATGACAATAGCAGAATGGCAGCTATACAACCATATTACAAGCAACTGACAGCCGATCGATATCTCTAGATTTTTGTAGTAGTTTTGTAGGTTGTTTGCTGATTGTACTGTTATCGCTAAATTAATGAGTTCAAAGAAAGTCGCTATGGAGGCAAAGAACGGAGACCCTAGTAGCGCTGAAAAGAAAACAATATTCGATGCCATTGCCCAAAACGATTTGGAGGAGTTCAAAAACATCTTGGGACAACACAAGGACAGCGTCGATTTCTTTGACGAAAATGGTATGACAGCGCTTCAGCACGCCGCCTATAAAGGGAACAAGGAAATGGTGCAATTACTGCTCGATAGGGTACGTAGAGTACATTAAAACGTGACCTCATACGTTTTCAAATGGCTAATGTATTTGTTGATTACATTTCAGGGCGCGGACGTGAACTCAGGAAAACATGAATACAATTACACTGCGCTGCACTTCGGTGCGTTGTCCGGTAGCTCGGAAGTGTGTAAGCTGCTTCTAGATGCCGGCGCCAAAGCGACAGCCACAAACTCAGTGGGACGCACCGCCTCCCAAATGGCCGCATTCGTCGGAAACCACCACACCGTGGCTACAATTAACAATTTCGTGCCGCGCGCGGAGATCGCCTACTACACCATCCCTCAAGGACAACAAACGGAACCATACTTACCTCCATTCCTGGTTGACCCGCTGCACAAGTTTGTTCTAGGTGTCAACATCCACCCGGTCCGGCTCGCCCTAAACCTTCAAAGCATGCCTGTCCTACTAGACAATGCGGAAAAAGTCAGCAAAGTTCTGGACATGCTGAGTAAAAAAGAGATGACTCGGGGCACTGAAACAAACGAAGTAATGTCTTTCAAGTACCACTACCTCGCATATATTATTAGAGAAATAAACAACATCAGGGACAAGCAGAAACCAAGTGAAAATAAGGAAGAGAAAAAGTATGATGTGGTTGAGATGTTTTCAAAAAAGCTTTTGAAACCGGGCAAGGACGGAGTGTCCTTAGACTTGATGGATTCATTCTTAAAAGAGTGTGTTAGAGAGTTTCCGTACAGGGAGTGCACAACATTCCACCAAATGGTGTCATCCTTGACCAGTAAAGATCCACCCTCAGCCCTGTCTGTTATCAACTGCACGATCAACGGCCAGCGTGGTTTTGTGGATGCTATTCCATACTGCAGCACATGCGGGGAAGAGAAACCAGCTAAGAAATGTTCCAAATGCAAGTCAGTGCAATACTGTGACCGTGAATGCCAACGGTTGCATTGGTTTGTTCACAAAAAGGCTTGTAATCGTGAGGCAACCACCCCTGCTACCACAAACTCCAGCAACAGCAAGAATATTGATGCCAATGAGCTAAGTTCTGAACTTCAGAACTTGATAGCTGGTTAGGGCCCATACATACCACTGATGGCAAAATAGACAATGGCACTTTACAATGTAAAACTTCTGTTTTTTGATGTTGTGAAATGCTTTAATATAATTATGATGTGTATTTCCCTATTTATCTAATAAGATTTAATGTAACTACATACTTCTGATGTTTCATTTTATAGTAATCTTATATTTCTAAATTAAATGCATAAGCAGAGATATGAATATCTGTTAATTTCAGATTTTACTCTGTAACAGAGGCTTTGAAATCATATTTGCTTCTCCATGATCTGTTTTTTCTTGGATTTCCACTAAGAGATGGCGCCACTTCAGTCCAGAGCTAATCAGGTATGCATTATTGTATGATTTGATTCTGATTTCTGGAGCCTAGTCCATCTGAGTGATTCTGTCATTTTATTGCAATTGCTATTGCTTATTACAGGCTATTCAGCTAATATGGTTTTATTTTAAATGCATTTTTTGTTTTTGCATAAAGCCCGTTTATGTCCGTCGAGACTAATTTGGAGGGTTTTTTTAGTTAGTATTTTTTGTTATAGCGAAAAATAACATCGACGCACCACCTTTTTTTATGTAGTTTAAGTAATGGAACGAGCTGACGGCCCACCGAAAGTGGTAACCGCCGCCCATATACAACAGCAATACGACTCAAGGCCTCTCCACCAAAGTAAGAGATGACCCAAGTCGCACTGCGATGCGTCCATCACCCCGAGACCGATGCACTCTTATTCTTGCTGCATTACGCATACAGCAAGAATATTAGTGCATCGCTGCTTGGCAGCAGGTTATCAGGTGTAGTGGAGGTACTTTTCCGGGCGAACTTAGCACAAGTTCTACTGCTACTTTGAGTCGCTCTTTTAGCACCACCCGGGGGACACGTGTATGGGTTAAAGGGTAAGGCAAATAAAAAATGTTTAAATATACTTAATACATTTATTATAATGATATAATTTTTATTAAACAGTTCCTTCTTAATAACCATTTAGAAGATATAAAAATGTATCAAAGTTGTATTTACATTATGTACATTGCCAATTTTTTATTATAAAATAATAATATATATTTTAAAATACCAAAATAATTATCATACGTAGATATGTAGGTATAAACCAAAGTCGTTTCAAGCCGTCTATCTGTCTGTGCGTTTAGATCTTTTGAACTACGCAACGGATTTTAACGCGCTTTTATCAATATATAGAGTGATTCAGGAGGAAGGTTTATACGTAAAGTTTAATTTTGTTTTATGTTAATTTGTTGATATATTTATGACAATAATTTTTCATGATGTCGGAAGAAATCAAGCCACTGACCGAGCTACCGACATCGAACATATTGTCTTATTCTTAGAGTAACGTCTAAAAAACATTGTAGGTATCATGAAACTCTAACCATAATAGTAATATTATTAATCACTCCACAGTGACACCACATTAGCTAGTAGGTAATTATATAAAAAATTCAATAAGTACGAATAAGTAGTATCAAATTAAAATTGGTAAAAGAGAACTAAATTCCACTAGTCATTAAGTAAGAAAGTAGGTGTAAAAGGCACGTATATCACAAATATTCACAATCTTAACCTAACATCTATTGCTACGAGGTAGATCAGTAAGCCAAAGGCTAGCGTATACATAGTTAAACACTAAAAAGCTACCGGTAGTTCATATTGCGAATTATGCCCGTCGCTAACAAACCTACAGTTGCGAAACCTTTCGCTGCGGTCAACCTTCGCCCAGCAATGCGCTGATAGTGAAACTCTTGACGCGCCGGCAGGGGGCAGGGGGTTTGGGCGATGGGACTTCGGGGGGTGGAGGCAGCGCCGGACCCCACGTGAACCCAGGAACGGGGTTACTAGCCCACAAACCTAGAGGCATCGGCATATACGGCATGTACGATAGATCTTGAGGGTAGAAAGCCGGGGGGTTTTCCGTTAATGTGACTACGGGCGTCGGAGATTCTACTAGCGGAGGAGACCGCGGCGAGGACGAACGGAGGCTACCCTCTTCGGAGCAGGACGACGCTGCGTCGGAACACGGCCGCTTCACTCGTTCGCTGGTCTCGCCGGCAGATTGCTCTGTCGCGTCGGTTTCTGTGCTCTTTCTCTTGCACTTGGACTGGCCGCATGCGCGGAAACCTTTCGCAAACGGGTTGTTGTCGATTTTCAGCTTCGTAATGCGGTCGTTCTGTGAACAAAGAAACGGAATATTGGTTTGATTGAAAGAATAATTCCATAGTTTCCCACGTAAGAAGAATAAAGAATATGTTATTATAACATAACGGACTTTTAGATAGATAGAAAATTCTTTATTTCACAAGGTAAATACAAGTACTACATAGGCCAACTTAATGCTAAATAGCATTTTCTTCTACCTAACCTTTGTGACTTTTACCTTCTATAGTAAAATAACCTTTAAAATAAAAAGTTGTCTTAACGAACGTAAATGCCAATTTAAATTATGCAAAAAGAAAACATGTATGTAGATCACAGATTGGGTGGATGTTTTATCCGTGACGCCTCGGGGCCTCGGAAATTTTCTTATCTCGTTTAGTGGGTGCAATTTAAACATCCGTTTCCGCATACATCCCCTTCGTTAATAGCTTGTAAGGGATAATTGTGGCACATGTGGCGTGACACGGCGACAGGGCAATTAGCAGCTAGTCAGACTAGTGTGTCGCCGCGGCGCCGCCCGCGCCCGCCACTGGCGCCCGCCCTAACCGTAACTGGATATGGCATGTTACTTAAGTGACGGTGACATTTTGGGCAATTTAACATATTTTTTTCCACCAGACAGTGTTTACAATCGTAGCGGTTATCTTGCGAAATCCCCGACGCAAATATGTAGTCACTTGTAGGAGTGTTTACACACGATAAGGCGGCGCCGGCGGGTGCCGTGTGCTCACCGTCAGCAGATAACCACCTCTGCAGATAGCGAGGAGTGCTAAAAGCCCATGTCAGCCGTGCCGAGTGCATTTTTTAACCGACTGGCCCGCGCCCGCCCTGTCGCCCGTGACGTCACCGCACAAGCTTGCCGGCAATTTACTTTTTGCGTTACTATTTCACCTATACAGGCGACCGTCGCCGCTTTTTTAATGTGTAATTAGGGTCCGGGCAAATTTATTTTATTTATCTTGTGGATAACCCAAAATTATCAGAAATACGCGGTGACAGAGTAAACTAGCCACAGACAGCGTAAATAATTGAATATTTGTAAACGACGTATATTGTCGTGGGCTTTTGTGTTGTTGTATTTGTACCGCCGCGCCACCTAGTTACGCGTTTGATGTGCGGCCATCTTAAAAGCGAATACTAATTTGTCGGTAATTCGCAACAATGGATGAGCCGAGGAGCGGCGGCCGGGCGGGATAACGCGCAACGATACGTGCCGGCGGCCATTGTCCGGCCCGGATCCCGTTACGCGCACAATATCCGGCTAATCCTTCAAAGCAGCCGATGAAGGCGAGTGAGTTTCGCGCCTCGCTGCAGGCAACTGCGATCCTGAAAGTAGCCGCCCCGGGCTCATTACGGAGGTCCGGATTATGCAAGAACGAGTCACGCTGCGCTGGACCTCAAAGGGATGCTTTTAATGTCGAAAAACAAACAGCGGGAGGGCTCTGTGAGCCACAATAGCTCGACTGGTGACGCCGGGGTAGATTTAATATGGGATTAACATACACTTCTAATGTTGATTGCCAATTGATCCTTATATATGTATAATAGGATATGTAAGAACATAGAACTAGATATTTTTAGTATATATATTATTGTAGTACTAAATAAATTTGTTAAAACTCTGAGACATCCTCCATTTCAACAGTAGTTCAGATGATGAGCAGTTTAGATCACCTAGACCAATAATTAAATAGTTTCTATTATATTTTAAGATTTTGGCTTTTATTTATGTTGTATTCGATTTTATTTAATTACTCGTTTTTATTTTATTTTTATCTAGTTTCTTTTACCTATTTCCTGTTGTTTGTATTTTTATTCTTGCGAAGTACTTTATGCTTTTTAGTATTAAGTTCCCGAACATTTCATTTCTTTTATTAGCTTAACACTGTTAAATGTGGTTTTTACAGTGCGCACATCAGTTACGTTCCAAGCCAGATCAAAACTGTGTTCTAGATTAATATTTATATTGTTTGCTTTTAATGTGTATTGTGTGCCTTAATAAATAAATATGTAACCAGCACTTGTAAAAGTAAATGAGATCGATCGGGCGGATGACGCACAAATAACGGTCAAGATTCACAGTTTCTCGAGTTTCCGAGAGCCGAATGAACAGTAGTCGAACAAACGATGCGCTCCGCCGGAACAAAAACTCCAAATTAGTTGGTATTGTTTCGCTAAGAGGGCTTACACAATGGACACTTGTGTCGCCACTCGCCGCAATCTCCGGCGCGTTTTTTCTGCGGTTGTCTCCGTTTGGCTCCGCCGTGCATACGTACGTAAAAGCTTTGGCGCCTGGTGGTGCCAAAAAAATTCGGTCGCCGTAAGTGCGAAGCGTTTGATTCTCTGAAACGTACCACGTTTTCGTGGAATCTATGAGGTGTAATCATAGCTTATGGGATTGCCCAAGATCTTATCTACTAGTATCGATAAAATGCAAGCCTAAACTGCAGTTACTTTACGAAGTGTTATTACTGTATTTACTTCTAGCCAACTCATCTGCATGTTGTTAATTTGATTGTCGTAAATAAATCAAATAACATTTTTATTTTTATCACACTTTGTATTAACAGGACATTCAATAAAAAACATATTATCTACTATATTCTGTTTTTTGTCTGCTGTATATTAAATACATGAACACATAGTTACTTTTATGGAGAATATAGAGTCTATTTAACTATCAATGTTGGGCCTTTGCAATATTTTTTTTGCTATCGAATTCTTAACAACGTTTCACAGAGAATGGTGAAACGTAAATTTTCTAATCAACGGCTAATTTGCGTTTCTATGTGAGCTTATCTTTTCGACGTGATCATTCTTTAAAAATATAGGAACTGAAAAGATGAAACAAATGAAAACTCGAACTATTAGTATAAGTTTATTCTAGTTAAAATAAACTTCAAATGATCTAGTGCATTCGTTCAGGCCTTTCAAGAAATTCTTGATAGGTGTTTACGCCAACAGGGTATTATATTCAGAAGTAAGACTGATGTATTTACCTGATAAGCAGTAACCGCAATGAACTCAGTCTCAGGAAAGGAGAAGGATGCGTGAGGGGCGCCCCACGCGAGCGCTGCGGCGTCTCTCGCTCGCACCACCAGCGCTCGGGGGCGGTACTTATGCATCGATGTTAGTACCATCTGAAACAATAATATACATATTAATGAAACGACTCATCATAAGGATTTCAAACGTATAAACTAGATCATACTTCGGACGGAGTTACGCATAATTTTAAGCAATATAACTATTGACTGGTCTTACGGCTCAGTTGGTAGTAACTCTGTCTTCTGCGCTGTAGATCGTGGGTTCGATTCCCACCCAGGACAAACATTTGTGTGACGAATATAGATGTTTGTTCTGTGTCTAGGTGTTAATATGTATTTATATGTATGTACATATTTACAAAAAAGTATATAAGTATTCTATCAGTCATCTGGTTCCTCGAGAGCGTGGTGGTCTAGCGGTACTAACCCCCGAGTTTCAAGCTGGAGGTCGCCGGTTCAAATCCCGACGTGCACCTATGAGTTTTTCGATTGAAAGATTTATGTGCGCAATACCACGTTCTCAAAATGGTGAAGGAAAACATCGTGAGGAAACCGACATGTCCTAGAACTAAAAATTCAAAGACATGTGTCGAGTGCACGAAAGGAGCCTCTTTGAGGCGCACTTACAATCCTTTCACCACACTGGTTCGACAGAATCGGTGACTCGAAGAAGAAGAAGAAGAAGAAGATCTGGTTCCTATAGTTATGCTTAGCTTAGTTTGGGGCCAGATAGCATGCGCTGTGTGAAATGCAAACCATTTTTTTTTATATAACTGTATACTATCCTAAAAGTTCGTCAAAATACGATAACACTCATTATATCAACCTAAAAACACCTGACAACATAATAAAAAAGTTATTTTTAATGAATGTGATTTTTAAATATTCTCTCCTTATTTCGCCTTATGCACACACATGATGATTTCAAGAGACCGTGTAGATTGGCGACATAGCAGTGTCGCGACGCGTCGCTGGCGGCGGGCACTTGACTCGAACCCGCTACCTGCAGTCGCAAGTGCAATCACTTCAAATACAAAAATGATTGTTATTTATTATTGTTTTTTGAATAGTTTAATTGCTTTGACCTAAGCTTGTTTGTATAATCGCACTTTGTAAATAACTGATTTCCTTTTTGTTAATCATAATTTATATAAACTTTCAACCTTAATAAACAAAAAATTCAGTAATGAAAAATATTATTTTAATTTCCCAGATTATTCTCATACATTTGACATTTGTTATTCAATGTCTTTATTCAACATTCTTCCTTGCAAAACGTTAAAGAACTTTATCGGCAATAACATTTGCATACAAACTCGATAGCATAGACGGGTGACATCACAAGGTAATTGTATCAGATACTTAGTTCAGCTTGTTCAATTACTGCATTGCGTGTGGCGCGATAAATAACATAATACATGATACATGATAATTAATCTAATAATTGCAGGTTGTTGGGCTATCGACGCGCAACGACAGCGCGATCATCGTATAGAGGCAAGATTTTTTTAATGTAATACAGTCACAGAACGAGCCAACGGCCCACCTGGTGTTAAGTGGTAACCTCGGCCAAAAACAACCGATGCAACTTGGGTCTCCCCTACTAGGTACGACAAGACCCCAGTCGCATTGTATGCGCCCGTAACTTTGAGACGTGTAGGTGGAATGTCTCATGTGCATGTAATTTCACCGGCAACCACACCTTTCAAACTAGAACACAGTAACGCGAATGCGTTACTGCTTGGCGGCAGAAATAGGCATGGTGGCAGTACTTCCCCGGATGAACTTAGCAAGAGTTCTACTGCTCTTAATGTAAAATTAATGAGAATAAAAAAAGCGTACATGCCAATTCAAAATATATTACTCCGGCCACGCCTCTATGCAGAATGATTTATGTGTAAGGTGTTTGTTTGTTTAAAAGGTTCCTGTAAGTGATTTGTATCGTCGAAACTACCAATTAAATACCACGCATTGTTTTATTTTCACTCAGCTTATATTCGGTGCGTTCAAACATATGTGATATGGATTGACATAAAGAAATGTGACGGAACACTTCGGAAGCTCGTCCATCAAATGAATGCGTATTCAATCATTTTAGATTCAAACTAAGATTAAAAAGAACTCTGGTTGTTTGTAGATAAAAAATTGGAGTTTTTTAGTAATAAAAGAAAACATGTATTTACTTATTTATTAAAGGATACACAATACAGCCAATATCCTTATTAAAATTGTTAAAGTAGTTGATGATGTTACAGGCACTTGAGACATTCAACTTTCATGTCTCAGAGTTACGGGCGAATGCGATGCGACTTGGATCTTGTCGTACCTAAGTAGTGGAGGACCCAAAATGAATTGCTTGTTATGGGCAGAGGTTCCTACTTAACACCAGATGGGCCATCTACTGGTTCCGTAACTTTAATACATCAAAAAATACAGCTCAAAAGCATTTAACTCTTTTCTTCCTTTAGAAGAAAAATAGATATTATTATACAATAATACATATAAGTGGACATTTCACACAGTGCCATCTAGACCTAAGGTAAACTAAGCTTAGCTTGTATCATGGGAACCAGACAACAGATATAATATTTATATACTTTTTTGTAAATACATACATATAAGTAATACATATTGACACCCAGACAGAACAAACATCAAAGTTCGTCACATAAATGTTTGTCCTGGGTGGGAATCGAACCCACGACCTACAGCGTAGAAGGCAGGATTACTACCAACTGAGCTGTGAAGCCAGTCATTGACGATATTAATCAATTATTCCGTCATTCAACTACTCAAACATAAATATCAGCCCATTTATGTTTATATATACTAGTTCGTGGATTGCAACTTAATCTGTTTAGTAATGTATACATATTCCAAGTATTATTAATCTTCTATAAAACAACCCACACACTAAATTAATAACATCTGCCAACTCCGTTTCTCAGAACAAGAATAATTTCGTTGAAATATTGTAGCGTTTATGAATTTCCATACAAAAGACTTCAACGCGCTACCTTCTACGGCGGCGGTTCTAAAAATATTGCATTTAGTTATGTTATGTCTGATCAGTCTGTATACATCCTGTATTTGAATTAAATATGTTAAAAAAAATATTCAATAAATCGGTAATATGACTTTTCCTTTATTATACTGCCTGGCTAATAAAAATAAATACAAAACACAAAATGAATAAGTAAATAAATTTTAATACAATTTCATACCTATTTACCGCTGAGACTTAATAACTATTGAGACAAAATACAACAATTAAAAAACCGCAGTCACCGCATTAACAGCATGTTCACATTAACAAAACAGTGATAAAATGTGAGATAACAAGGGTTTTTGAGTAGCGAAAGACTTCGTGTATTTTCCTACCAACACATTTTTTATAGATTTCGGATTCGAACCCCTAAACTTTCCACGTGGCTTCACGCTGATTTATGTTTGATAAGTTAATGTGTCCTTATACTGACATATCCACGTGTATTTACCCTAAACAATTTTCTGTGGTCACATTTTTTGTAAGTTAAATTTACGTTAAGGCGCGTTGAGATTGTATTATATTAAAAAATACACTGTACAAATGAGTGCACTAGATGACGACGAAATTAATATTAAATTGTTGAGTTTCAGCAGGAAATATGAAGCCTGCGAATTATCAAAAAATTTACTCATTTTCCTCAATGAAAATCCAATATTCCATACTAACAAATGTTAAGAAAGTTGCTTGTATTTTTGATGACTGAGTCATGTTATATGTAAAAAAACTGAAGAGTGCTCAGTGCTCAGTGCTCAGAGCTGCTCATTTTTGTTATTTTTAAATGTTTTAGAGGTCTTAGTTGTCACTTTTCGAATTAATTCAGTAAATTTGCATAAATTTAAACACTTTATATTTTTTACATAATCACTGATTAATATCTTAATCCAGGGTATTCATATTTTATGAAATACAGCTAACAAAATAAATAGATAGAATGAATTGAAATCAGAATGCATGGTCATTATTAAACGGCTAATGAGCTTATTAATGGCTATTTGGAATATAGTTATAACTTGTGCAATTTATCTAATATGGTCTCCTATAATCTTAAAAACACTAACTAGTTCTCACTTTTCAAATCCTCAAAAAGTCAAATCCTTTTCCTATAATTGCCTTTTATGTTTTCACTAATCTTTTTTTGTAATTTAGGCACAGGCACATTTAGGCTTCTCACAGAACCAAGCCTTTGATAAAAAATGTAACAAAAAGGCACAAAAGAGGTTTTATTTTATCCTTTTTTATTAAGTGGCAAGTTTTCAAGTGTACAACAAGTGATGCGAAACTTTTCCTTGCGGATTGACGGTAGCGAACTCTATTGTAAAGATGGTACACAATAGACGGTATCGACGCCGACGCTTCACTTGATATCCCGGCCTACCCCAAACTCAGCGAAGCGTGTGTACGGTTTTTCAACCTCGCTTGTCATAATAATACGTGTCATGACGTTTTGTGTTGCGTGATAAATATGAGATGCATGTTTTGATAGGTAAATGGCTCGTTTGTTTGCAACAGGTTGTAGCTATTATAGTGTTTTTTATCTACTCAGAAATTATACAATCTTTGTGTGTTCATAGATTAAACGTAAAATTCCATCTCTGGTATAATAATAATCAAACTATAACTAATCAAATTTAAAAAGTAAATATTTAAAATTGTAAAAATACAAATATTCCAATACTTACGATTTTAAATGCTATGTAAATGAAATAATAAATATAACATATTTTTTTCTTAAAAAATACAATACTACTTCGAATATTTCATTTTATTCTGTACCGAGTACGTGAAATTGTTCATTTAATTAGAATCCACGTTACATTTTAATGAGTTTGTAGACCATAACTCAAAACCAAAATTAAAATGCAACAGTATAAACATTTTAAGTACTAGTAAAACGTAAACATTGTGTAAAACTAAGAGAAGACGAAGTAGTACATCATTAATCGAGGCGTCAACTGCCCTGTCCAAACAGCCGCCCGAATAAAGAAGTACAGTTTCTCGTTACAAAGCCTTCATACAATGCCTTTCAGCGTATTTGTTCAAGTGACGAAATGCTTAGAGACGCCTTTGTATGAAGCGACTCCCGCGGCGTTTATCAAGCGTCCCAGGCCTACAGTGTAACCTCAGCTTTTTATGTTCTGAATAAGACTGATTATTCTTTGAGAACCAGAACGACCATGTTTTTTGTTTATTACTTTATGTTGCATTCTGCGAAATACGCTCTTAATGTTGATAGTCTAGAGTTCAAAATGGGTGTTTAACGACTTGTGTTTCTGCTATAGGAAAGTTGGTTGGTAGGCGTTTCCATTGAAACTTAAGGCACTACTAAACATGAGATGGATAAAGTCACGACAGTCTACGGGATTGAAAGTCGATGCAATAAAAATGTAACAGTACTTTTATACCAAACGAATTATAAATTACTATTTATCGATCGCTATTTTCGACTTTATCGCGTTATGGCATCTAATAAATGCCAATGTTGATTTTATTGGTCGTTGTCAGAATTGAATTAATAACTCACGTAAAATAATACTTTATAAGCCTTTTAATAAATTAATGCCAGTTATAAATGTTAAATAACAACAAAATGTACAAAATAAAACCTACGTAGGGTACGTTTATTCCAAATATTACCATTGAGATCATAGAGTAGTTATTACAAGTGAAATTTTATATTATCTTCTATTAGAAATATGTAGTATATGTAGTAAGTCCCATCTGACATTTATGCGGACAGCCCAAGAGTCTCTGGAAGAGTAATCTGGACGTCTTCAAGAGGAGAATGGATAATTATCTTCTAGGCAAGCATGCTACATCGTAGACAGCATTGTCACTTAACATCAGGTGAGATTGCGGTCAAATGTTAACCTACAGCAAATAAAAAGAAAAAAATAGTTATGTGGGCAATTATCCTAGCGCCATTGAAAAACACTAACGTTTACAAAATGACTCAACGCCCCAAAAATGCATATTTAGATAACACAATTAGCTACGCATTCCTACGTGACGAAATCGCAAATCATCCTCCATATTTAACAATTGGATTGTCATAGACGGTATGCGCTTTTACTTAATAACCAAATGAAACAGCAAAGTTTTATAAAAAGTTGTTTATGCAACGATGTTAAGACAGACATTTAATAAGTATTATTGTTCCTGTTTATCTACCTTCTACGTATATACTTAAAAGAGATTGACTAATCAGGAAATATAAGACACTGGAAAACCTACGTGTTTAAAATGTTGCTGCAGCCTTTACGACGTATATGGTATTTTAGAAAATTCTACGGTATCATTTTGTAGGAAATTCCACGCGATAGAAGTAGCGGTCGGGTACACAAGTTGGGCTAAATTAATTATATTGATTAAAATAATATATATGAGAATTTAGACAATGGCTATTTAATCACTGGCCATTTATATTAAGTTTTAAAGAGAGAGTTATAAATATTTGGCTACTACATGTCACCCGATATAAAAAAACTAGTATCTTATAACTATGTAACTAAGGTAACCCACACTCCTGGATTGAGAACTACCAGAGAGGCTACCGGAACCGGAACATACCGTTATAAGTGTGTTTTGCGGCGGATAGTCAACTTGAGGGTGGCAGCCAGCAAATTCCGTCCTACCAAACTATGCTTATAATGCTCTCCTTCAATATAAGCTGATGCTCACTGCATCAATAGAACATACAACGTCACAGGTGAAACAACATACTTCAAAAAGTTCTCCCTCTCATTTCACGGTATGTAGGTAATTAACACAAGTCAGTTCTCTGCTCATTTGTCGATCGTAACAATAGATGTCTGTATTTCCCACAATCTCAGCCAATTAGACAGACAATCGATTGAGCAATTCCCAGTAAATGATTACTCTAGATAAATGTTTAACGGCTATATTCGATTTTGTGCAAGTAAATCTATCTAAGCATTTGTAGTATTTGCTAATAGTATTGGCTTAGCATAGTTATAAAATTTAAAAGCTGAAGATTCCTTAAAAATGTGTGTTTGATTGAACAAATTATTAATAACGAGTAAATCCACCCATTTGAAATATTTGCTAATATAGTATTATCCATGTTAGCACAGTTATTAACTTAGAAAATACTGCTGATTTCCAATAAATCATTTCTTAAAAAAATGTGTGTTTAGTTCAACAAAAAATTAATAAAATTATTTTCAAATATATACAAGACAACAACTGAGGAGCGAGGAAATTAACTGATTTCAAAAAGAAATTGTGGCAACTCCTTGAATACTTATACAAATATTATAGAGAGGTAAATTTTGTTTGTTTTTAAGGGATAAACACTCAGGAAATAAAATATATAATAGTATATAAATAATAAATTTCCTTAGTAGCAGTATTATCCCTGAGTTACTAAACATATTTTATATATTTTGATAACTTATCTATTACTTGTTATAAGAGATATCTTACTTATAAAATAAATAAATTAACATATAACTTATATATGAATTGCCCATGACCACGATGGTAGAAGATAATTCTTAATTAACACCATACATTTCCAGCATTAGGTTCCATACATAGGTATTACGTTAAGTATTTTGAAATTACAAATCTCGAAGCTACATTTAGAACGACTTCAAATATAAAAATAAAAAACTTAGAAATAAATACGACAGAGAATTAAACAACAACCAACACATCAAATAATAGAATGTGTACTCACATGCCCCTGCGCATCCATAGTATTATTGGTCAGCTTGAGTTTGCTGAAGGAGATAGGGTTGGCGGTCCAGTGGTGTCCCGGGGCCGGGGAGTCAGGGTGCAGCATCAAGCGCCGAGGGGACTGGGGTTCCGCACCACCGGCAGCCGCCCAAGCGCCGCCCGCCCACCGCCAGCGGCGGCGACCCACCAGCGACATCTCGAGGAGCACGCAGTACTCCTCGCGAGGATCCAGCCCCGACAGGGATATGCGTAGTGATGGGAACATACGCCTGGAAAAATAACATACAAGTGTAAGGACAAGAACACGGAACATATTTTTATTTGACTGGCCTCACAGCTCAGTTGGTAGTAAAGCCTTCTGCGCGGTCGTGGGTTCTATTCCACCCAGGACAAACATTTGTGTGACGAATAGATGTTTGTTCTGTCTGGGTGTTAATATGTATTATATGTACAAAAAGTACAAACATATATATAAGTATTATACCATTTGTCTCTTACTCATGATACAAGCTATGCTTTGCTTACTTTGGGGCTAGATTGCGCTGGGTGAAATGTCCACCAATATTTATATTTATTTATTATGATAAATGGAATGGGGTTTTGATTTACACATCTACATGTGCTCAGTTGTGATTATACATTTTGAGTGCTCCTATGACTAAGCAGAAGAGGACCCAGACTGCATGAATATTTTGAAATAATAATAATAATAGCCTTTATTCACAATCTTATGCTAATTACATGAATTTAAATTAATATTTATTGGCACCGGTGTGGTTTCAAGATTGTGTTGCCCTCTGGCATAGGCCTCCCCTAATGCTTGCCATAATTTTCTCTGTTGTGTCCTTATTTTCCAGCTGACCCCAGCCATCTTCCGAATATCATCTTCCCATCTTTGAAATTGCCTACCTCGCTTTCTTTTGTTATATCTTGGACGCCAATCCGTCACATCCTTAGTCCATTTGTGTAGATGATTTCTAACCATGTGTGTCACATGGTTGAATATTTTGAAATACGTATTCATAAATATATATGTTATATATGGTATAGGTATGTTTTTGTTCGGTGTTTACAAAAATAAAGAATTATCTGCAGATAACCGAAAAGTATTAAAACGACTATACCTAAACAGTAACATTCTCAACTGTATATAAGAGAATATCTATATTTATAAACAGCTTCTATCAAGTTAAAAATCCATCCTACTATGTGTCCATATTCAAATCTCTAAGTAGATAACTATTGTGAGTTCCATTATTGGACTTCACATCTTCAATTTCAAGTGCCAGCTCACACAAAAGCTACTGTCCAAAAGAATTTCTCATCATTCCAATCAACCCTCTAAGTCCATTTCTCATATCATTTTACTTATAGAAACAAAGAAGGTGATAATAAAATTACGGGTCCCACAAGATAACCCACAACAGAAACTACTTCTTGAGGCAATTTGTATAACGACGGGACGTGATGGGGACGATTCAGAGTACCTAAGTCATTTCTTGTCATCGCAATGCTAAAAAACTTTTTCATGAGTAAATACAGTAATAAGAAAAAATACAGTATTTCTTCTTCTGAAGCAATCAAAGCCAGAAAAAAGTTTTTTTTTGTCACTACAACATATCAAAAATAGAAACTACCTGCATTTGCATTTTATTTGCTTCATCAATGAATCAATATTTACACTGAATATAAACTGTGATTTAAAATTAAAAACCAGTACATTCAAAATACCCTAAGCATCTTAACGGGTCCCGAATACGCGTCGGTTAAATATATAATCACAACATTTTCTTTTGTAAAATGATTTATATGAAAGCTCATATCTCGCCTCCTTTCGCATCAGTCGTTACTTTCCGTCTCAATCTAAACAGCCCACGAATTATCGGGATTATAAAGCCGGTGATAGTAGTAATGTGTCGACCAACGAGCTTTTGGCACCCGTTTGTTCGACAGCGGTGTCGTAAACGAACGATACTTGTGGCGCCGTCTTATCGCCCGCCGGCTAGTGGCTTCGGGGTGGCTTTCACGGGCCACAGCTGGCGTAACAGTTGCCACATGACTACAGCGTCCAACAGAACAGGATCTCATACGACGAAGAAGAAGAAGTGTTTACAAAATAAATGATTTATAAAAAAAAATGTGTTTCTAGAGACTTTTACTTTCCAATCAAAAAGTTGAAATTATTTCAATTCAAGAACTAAACAACTAAACTTCTCTCAACTAAACTTCAACAACTAAAAAGTCCTAAAGATTCTTATAAAGGGTGAAGCTTTTGTTCACAAGGCAAATAATGTAAAACAATGTTTGTTTTACAAAAATTGAGACGAACTTTACAGAATATTACGAATTTAAATTGGGAATATTATGTATTAAGGATCCAAAAAAATTGAGAATAATATAGACGTTTAAATGTCGAGGAATATTATTGTTCTCTTTTGTTTATACTTATTGTTCCCTATTGTAATACATCCTATTTAATAGCAGTGACCATGATTAGAGAATGTGGCAAGAATTTGATCCCTTGATTGTATACAGATTCCTAGACAAATAAGTGGACGAAAGCGAGTCTATTTTGTTTTATTTTTAAGCAACTCTTGATGAAAACTAAATAAAGTAACCCAACTTCACGTCTCAACGTTACGGACGACTTGGGTTGTTCTAATTAGTATCGAAGGACCCAAATTGCTTGTGTTGGCAGAGTTTAACAATTAACACCAGGTGGGCCATCTGCTCGTTTCACAACTTCATAAAAAAGTGAACCTTCAAATTGAATAGAACATACAGTTAAGGCATTCGGTTCCAGCTTGTACAATCTGAATTTGCGCCTGGCAGGCCCATCAGTCATAACAGTTGTTATCCGCCGCGCCGCGCCGGGCCGGTGCACTAATGCAGCCGCAGATAACGCGCCGACAGAAGCTCAATTAACAGCAAACTAAATTAGTCTCCATTTAAAGTTTACGATGACCGCTACCGCCTTACGTGGTCAGGAGGCCGTACCGACAGAAGATAAGGACCTGCACGCTGTATAAAGAGTAAAATATTGTGGGAACGGCCAAGACCCACAAATGTTAATTATGTAACCAGATACAAATATATAAAGTTACAAATGTCCTCAGATACGGACCAGTACATTATTTATAGTATCTATGCTACTATTTGATATTTATTATAAATATCATATATTCAAATACATAACATATAAAGCTAAGCTATCACAATGCAAAAAAATCACGTCGATATCGTTGACGCGTGGAAGAAAAACAAACCAACAAACACTTCCTTGAGTGTTTGTTGGTTTTCATTTAGATTATATCGTGTATTGTGAATAAATCTGTGTTGATTATTTTTTTATGATATAATAATCATAATAATCTTTAGTTTATTTTAAACTGAATAAAGCTTAATATTTACATCATATAACAAGGAAAGTAAACTACACATCTTCAAAGCAATTAAGAGAAAATTTCAAAGAATTAGTCTCGGCTTTGACTGTACAAAATCGATGTATATACGAGGTCTGGCTTATCTGTTAAGCCTGGTTACCCAACGGAAAATATGAAACTCTTAACCGGTTGACGCATTTTGTACCGCTTACTTACAAGTCCTGTTCAAACAAACGCCCAAATGCACATGGTCCGTACACAAATACAGTCTGGCGTGTTGACCGTACATTGACAAATCCCTTCACTAAGCTACCGTTCCGATGCTCTTATCATACGCTCGACCACTTATCGGACCGTTTGAGTGCGCCCGCGCCGACAAAGAGGTGACGAGCGATATATTACCTACACAAATCTGCTCTCCACAGACTAGGATAAACTGCATCGGATGAACGGCCAAACAAAGCGGTATGATAAAATTTAAGCGAAATCTCATGTCAGTTATCTGATTAGTGGATTTTTGGAATCTTAATTGTTTTGCGATTTTCTTTCCAAGCTTTGATGTTACTGTATTAATAATAATAATATTGGTGGACAATTCGCACATCGCCATCTAGCCCCAAACTAAGCATATCTTGTACTATGGGAACCAGACAGCTGATAGCTAATACATTTTTTTATAAATACATGCATATAATACATATTAACACCCAGACACAGAACAAGCATTCGTCACACAAATATTTGTTCTGGGTGGAAATCGAATCCACAACCTACTGCGCAGAAAACAGAGTTACTACCAACTGACCTGTGAAGTCATTAGATTTATATATACATATATTAGATCAGGTCATACTATTGAAAGTGAGAGTTTAATAACGAAAGCCAAAATTTTTGACGGTATTTTTTGTACACGCATGCTCCATATTTCAACCACCAACCTTCGTATTAAATGTGTGTTCATACTACCTCTATATTAACTGTGCATGTAGTTAAAGATACGTACAATAAAAAGAAAAACCATAAAAGGCATGGAGGGCTAAGCAAGGCTTGTGGCTCTGTGAACACAATGGGACCACCGAAATCGCGTCGAATAAAGTTTAGGAGTGTGTCGTAAATCGGTAAGAACTCGCCAATTGCCACACGGAGGCGCTAAACGAGGGCAGAAACGGCATATCCGCTCTGACATCCGCACTCGAAAACTTGACACGGTCCAAATACCATGTGAAATATACCAACTGTCTCAGGATCGTGAAACCACGCAATGGTTCGGCATTCAGGCACAGCTCAGTTGGTAGTAACAGTGCCTTCTGCGCTGTAGGTCGTGGGTTCAATTCCCACCCAACACAAATATTTTTAACATTTTCTGTGTGTGTCGAACATAGATATTTGTTCTGTTTCTGGGTGTTCATATGTGTTATATGTATATATTTACAAAAAGTATATAAGTATTTATCAGTTGTCGGGTTCCCATGATACAAGCTATGCTTAGCTTACTTTGGGGCTAGATGGCGCTGTGTGAAATGTCCACACAAGAACAAACAAGAAACTCCTATTGGAGGGATTCCTCTCCGGGACACTCCACAAAAACAAAATCTTTAGCTGAAAAAGGAGGTGTAGTGAAAACATACACAACGCAGAAAACAGTAGTTAAAGATCCTAATGTAGTCGTAACCATAACCCACCCTTATCTTAACTGCTAATTTCATAGGCATTTTATCGCCCAAGTTCAATGTTAAGGGTTCGGGACAGTCGCCTTGTTGTCCTGCCTGTAACATCTGTTACTTTTACGATGAGCAAGTTCCAAGTTCTTCTTTGAGCATAGTGGGGAAGATAGCGATAATTTTGATCCAAAGAGTTATTCAATTCAGTTTCTCTTAGGAAGTATTATTACCATTTTAAGAATTTATAGGTTAAGATACACACCTCACAACTCTGCTGGTAATAACTCTGCCTTCTGTGCTGGAGGTCGTAGGTTCAATTCCCACCCAGGAGAAACATTTGTGTGAGAATATTTGATGTGATTGTTCTCTATCTAGGTGTTAATTTAAATTATATGTATGTATTTACAACAAAAAAAAGTATTACATCAGTTGTCTGGTCCCAATGACACAAGTTATGCTTAGCTTACTTTGGGGCTAGATGGCACTGTGTGAAAGACCACCAATATTATAATTATTATTATTATACCTAAGCAGTGCCCGCTCCGCCACTCGCTCCGTAGATCCGACAACCGCGGCCGAACTCTACAAGCTTACAAGAATAAGCTTGTGTATTCTGTAAGCTTCATTAGCGCACATACGAGAGGTCCGTTGATTTTTTCCTCCGGCCAGATGTGATCCCGGGTAAACACCACCACGCCATTGTAGCGGAGGATAAAAAATCCTACACCTGGATGTGTCAAATTGTTCACTCGGACTGTGAGACCGGCCCGTGAGAATCGCGGTATGTTTGTACGACTAATATTTGGGTGCTTCAGAGGTACAGATTAGTTCATCGTAAAACTGGAGATTCGCCCGGATTTTTATTTATTTTTGTTGGTATGGTTCTTGGCTTACTGGCTATTTCAAAGCGAAAATAAATGAAACAAATTAATTTATTTAAATGGTGACATTTCACACAGCGCCATCTGGCCCCAAAGTAAGGTAAGCATAACTTGGTTCATGGAAACCAGACAACTGATATAATACGTATATATACTTTTTTCATAAATACATACGTATAATACATATGAACACCCAGACACAGAACAAACATCTATGTTCGTCACACAAATATTTGTCCTGGGTCGGAATCGAAAACACGTTTTTTTTTTTTTTTTTTTAATTTTAATAAATTAAAATTATTAAATTTAATTGTTAAATTTGTTCGGTTTTTGTGATGAAATTACAAAATGAAGTTTCAGTGAAACAACTGTGATATACGCAAAGCAAAATCGCTACACGTCTCAGAGTTACGGGCGCATATGATGCGACTTGGGTCTAAATGCACCTAGGGGAGGACCCAAGTCTCGTCTGGTTGTTATGGGCGGAGGTTACTACTTAACACCAGGTGGGCCGTCGGTTCGTTCCGTAACTGCATCACATAAAAAAAACTTTTTACTTAGTTTGACACAATTTTTTACCCTATCCCCAGTCTCCAGGAGACTAGGAGACTGCACAGGAAGAGACTAAGTTATATATTTGGCCAATAGTGTTTACGTTGTATCCAGAGATGTGACTTATCTAAAATACAAGTATCGAAAGAAGTAAAAGTATTACAAGTATAGAAAGACTGAAGCCCTTTTTGAATTACAAATGCAAAAGCGAGTTGCAAGTTTTGCTCACAGTCTTGTTCACACTGAAGCGTAAACAAACATGTTGATGTCATTGGTGATTCGAGTGGGTTGTTGATGGAATCGATACCTGCCCACTACAGCGATATGATACACATTTAAGGCGGATCAATATATGCCTAATACATATCAGATTTGATTGCAGCATTGAGATACCATGAAGCATCCTTCAGTTTTTAGTAAAATTAGAACTTATGCCAAGTTCTTCCGGGAAGTGCTGCCACCATACCCATTTCTGCCGCGGAGCAGTAATTTATTCGCGTTATTATGTTCCGGTAAAGTGGTTGCTGATGAAATTACAGGCACATCAAATATTCCAGACATTCAAACGTTCACGTCTCAGAGTTACGGGCGCCTACATTGCGAATTGTATCTTTTAGGGAAGGACCCAAGTCAATACAAGTGTTCTGTTGCAATGAACTCGCAAAATTTGTATTTATTTTAATAACACATGGAATTCAATAAGATAAGACTGATCTTTAGGCAACTTTTTTACATAAAGCATTTTCCATTCAATCACTTGCGCTTTTAGATCTCTTAAAACGCCAAGGGCTTGTCAACTAACTAAGACGACGGTAAATCATTTATGTGCACCGGAAAGCCTGTTGTCAGCAATGACAAAACTCTCGGAGTCTTTATTGCTGAGTAAATAGTCTCGAATTTAAAAAAGAACCCTTCCGTTGCCGCCACAGACTAAACAAACTACATGTTGTTATAAGTTAAGGCCATCAGCTGCCAAATGGTTTTCCTTTCAATGTTGTGATTGATCCTAAAACTGTCAATACGTAACACTAGTTAAGGGTAATATGTTTTGTTTTTAACAAACAGCAACGTAGCTATAATCATGCAACTGCTCTGTTTATGTAATAAGGTCATAGTAAGAAATTTCTGTCTGAAAAATGCGCATTGGCAGGCATATCTTGTCTGTTCTTCTCCACGGAGGGTCGGATAGGGTTGAACAGACGTCAAAATTGAGTGACCTTATGTCTTGAATATTATTGACGTCTCCAAGCCATTTTCTAATGAATTCTTTTAAAATAATGACTTTGATTTTGAATTTTGCACTGGACCCTCAAACCTTCCGAAAATTTTAGGATCAGTTTACTATCAAGGAAGGGAGGGACCTGATATATAAGAAAAACGTCTATATTGCGCACTAGGGCTTAAATTTCAGTCTATTTCTAATAATTCTTAACTTATACGAGATTTTATAAAACTTGGCATAAAATAAGTTTTATTTATCTTTTCTCAGAGCAGATAATGTGGTGGGCTAGTGTATATCGCGAGTTTCAACCTGGTCGCTGGTTCAAATGTAAACGCGTACGAAATAATCATTCGTTTGAATGCGTATTTATGTAACGACTCAAAATGTCCAAAATCAACAAAAAAATGGAAAATTTCAATATAACCATTTCACCAAACTAGTTCAAATGAGCAAGTGATAGTACGAAAATCAATCCAACCATGAATTACCATCGACGTTATTTTAATAATAATTTCGTTATAGTTATAGTATTAATATACGAGTAATAATAGTTTCGTTAGTTAGTTTAATTTGCCTACACTTTATCAAATAATGCTCCAAAGATTATAAAATAATACGCTTGTAACAAAACAAATAAACCAATCGGGTTGGTCACAAAAAACAAATCGTCTCGGGATGTACCCACACGACACGACATTACCATATTGATGGACCGACTATCGTGTCCTTTGTTTGGAATCAGCGACAACCACCTTCGATCATAAGGATTGTAAAAAATAAAAAGTTTATTTCATTGGCTAGTTTGTGCTGCTGCCACTGCAGGTGGTAGCAAAAAACACAAGGGTCGCTTGTGCAACGCAAAAACAAAACGATCGTAAACGTGATTAACATTTAATAAATCAATATCTATCACTAAGTTTAAATTTTTGACAATTCGAAATAGTTTGATGTATCAGGTTTATGACCTCATTTGATGGATCTTTACTATCTTATAAATCATTCAGAGAGGCGTAGCGAAGATTTCAACGCCCGTAGGTTCCGTCACAAAAGGTTTTATTGCTAAACTACAAAAGTGACCTTTCCAATATGACTTACACGTTTAAAAATACCAAATAAGATACTTTTATGTTTTAAATTATGTTATTTCATCGTTCTTATGGAAAATGCAACCCATTGATTGGAGACCGGTCTACTTTCAGCAACTAAGTAAATCACTCTGAAGCTTATTCCGTATATAGATTTAACAATTCTTCTCGGGTATCCTTAAGATGAATTTGAGATTAATTTCATGTAACAACCTTACTAATGAGCTCAATTCGTGGAACTGCTCAAATAACATCTTATTAAGAGTTGTAGTGAACTCAGGATGTTACATATAAGTACAATAAGTACAAATGCTGCCATGTCTTATTATCTTAAGTTCTCCTTAACCATTTATTTAAACCATAATTTTAACTAAGAGTAATCTGATATCATTATTCCAATTCATCCATAAATAAGTTTGGATTTTGAATTTATGGATAAAGTTACATAAATCTTACAATAAATTAAAAAAGTTGTAGAGAAACAAAAAAGTAGTCGAAATAATATTAACATTTGAAAGGAGCTTGAATCAAATGTAATAGCCGAGAAAGGTGAAATGCGGCATCTCAAATAGTAGCAAATTGTTGGTAGAAAAACCAATAGTATTGATAGGAGGATGGGCGGGCGGACAAAGCGCGCCCGCGGGGCGAACACCTGCCGACGACATGTTTATGTACGGATCGGTCCATTCGCCAAATTTATGTCCCATAAGCACCGACCCTCAAGGCTCAGTCAGTCACGCGACCAGGAATATCAAACTCTGCGAATGATATGCAATGCCAACGGTGAGAACCGAATTCGTTCGCTTACACCGTAGATTCAAAATTTCTCAATAGCAAAAATGGACTGATGAAGAAGAAATGAATTATAACGAAGCCCAAGGCAAGTTTTTTTTTCCTGGTTTTAACTGACTTTGTAGCCGAAGATAGCGCCACTCAACGCCTGGATTTGGAAGTTGCTCTCAAGTGATGATACGGGAACAAGTTATTTTAAAATTTAAGGTGGTAGCTAGGTAGGTGGCAGGTGGTGGTAGCAGGGTAGCAGGGCACCACCACGTAGAACTCTTTGTTTCTTATTATATGGGTATTAAAACAAGATGATAACAGATTCTTTATACATATATTACTTCATATTCAATATGTACTGTATAAATGTTTCTTTGCGTTTAGTTTGGTAGGTTTGGATCATCCGTAGCCACTTGGCGGAAATTGGAAATTTTTAATCACCAGTCAACTCGGGCTCCTTTGGCCTTAACGTATCGAGTAATTACACGCATTATACAATATCTCATTACATTGCACTGCTAATGCACATCCCTTCACATTACTCCGCCGATTAATTTCCGATGAAACCTGATCGCTTTTTGAAAAGGAAGTCAAATAGCAATTGTGTTGACAAAGTACATCCAATAAACAAAATGTTTATTAAATTTGGGTAATTACAAGCGTAATTATTATAGTAGGTAATAATTATGGTAGTTTGTAGTACGCCACCATTCGTAGTTGTCCGCATATATCCTGTCCATCCAAAGGATGCCTGGAAGAGATCGCTTTTAGCGATAAGGCTGCCCACTGTGCCTCTTACTGTCTACAGCAGTATTTTTAGTGTTTTTTTTTTCTTTACTTATGGTCTTCAATAAAAATATATTATATTCTACAAGCGATTACGATACTGTTGCTATTACGTAGTTACTTTACAAATGAAACCATCTAGAGGAAAAAGTAGGGCAAATGCTCCTTAGGTCCGCTTTCCAGCTCAATGGTGTGTTCCGTGGAAGCCTCACTGGAGAGTCAGTCTCAAATCCAGGCGTTGCGTGGCGCAACGGCTACATCGTTACTGTACACCGGATGATATGCAATCAAACACAAAACTGAAAAAACTAATTAGAGTCTGAGCCCAACTTGTCAGTCAATCTGACGAAAACGGCAAAAAGCACAAACCGCTTCATTGCCGTTCCGATCACCTCGAGGCATGTAATAGGTAAAAAGTTACAAATTCAAATGAATATGGATGACGCCGTTTCGGTGAAAGTGTTGCATTAATTCGGAGCCTTTTTAGGCGCCGGCGCTTTGAACGTGCACCGAGCACGCTCGTAAATTGCGAATGGAAGGGCCGACAAACGCAATGTAATTTAGTTGACAGTGGAGTCGGGACCGCCGCTTCGCTCGCGACAAAGCTTATCTGCCGCATCAAAACACTATTATGAGTTGACGCCAAACAAAACCACAGATTGTTTAGATTGTAACTAAAAAATATTTTGTATTTTAATCTCTGAATATAAAAATATTGATAAAATATTAAGTAAGCGATATGTTAAATATCGCTTACTTTTTATTGATTGTCATTCTCATGACTGCCAACTTTACCAAGTAAAAAAGCTTCATCGTAACCATGAATAACTAAGATCGAAATAACGAGACAAATGAAACGAAGATCAATTTAATCGTTCTGTATGTAAGTAGATCGTTCGATCAAGACACTAAAAACACGTCAAGTGATTATGAGACTTATCACGAGGATATACAGGTTATCCAGAATGTGGAGAGGTCGGAACCGGTGGCGATCGGCGCTGGCTCCCGACCCCGTATAAATCACGCCGTTTTATGAGAACTCTGATTTTTTCAACATTAGTTAATGAAATGCGAGCGCAGTATGGGACCAGACTAGCGACATTAAAAACGACAAGCCATAAGGACGGACAGTTTCTAATTATAATCCTGTCAAAGCTCGAATAACGGATGAATTGATGATGGCTGAAAAGCGGTGATTTTTATCTCAGATATGCGATTGGGGAGACGGCGTTAAATTTTAATGCGACGTTTTTCTCTAAAATCTGCTGCCAAATTTGCTTCGAAGCCTGGAACTGATGTGATAATCTTCATGAAGAAATTCTGAAATTCTGACTGGCCTCGCAGCTCAGTTGGTTAGTAACCCTGCCTTCTGCGCTGTAGGTCGTGGATTCGATCCCCACTCAGGACAAACATTTGCGTGACGAACGTAGATGTTTGTTCTGTGTCTGGGTGTTTATATTATATGTAAGTATACAAAAAAAGTATATAAGTATTATATCAGTTGTCTAGTTCCCATGACAAGCTATGCTGAACTTACTTTGGGGCTAGATGGCGCTGTGTGAAATGTCCACCATTATTTATTTAGTTTTCTATTCTTCCATACTTATGCCACATTTACAGAAGGTAAGCAGTATACCGCAACTAGTTTATCAAACGCGGACGTAACAGTTATCGCGGATGAGTTAGCGTTGGAAACAATTTATCTGACCGGAGCGGTCGATCGATCAAGCACAGGATCTGCGCTCGCGGACCGTGGTGCCGTACCTAGAACCGACACTTAATTACTATCATATGTCGACGCATTACAGCTCATTATTGCGGAGGATGTGCTCAAGTGGATATTTTAGGAAGTATTTTGAGGAAATCAGACCACGTGTTGGCTACACTTTGACCACCTACGCCGATTTTGCGAACATCGTCCATTTCTAAAAATCTTGCCTGGTTGTGTGCTTTACGAAGCTAAATGAATATTTTTAGAGCTAATTCCTTAAAAAGCAACCCATCTCTAAAGGAACTTTACGGACAAAGAAACAACTAAATTCAGATTTTAATTAAAGCTTATTTTTACCTAATAGCGGAAATTGTAGCTTTTCGTATAGAATATATAGGATGTTAATTTAATATAGAATGTTTATCAGAAAGTATAAAAAAGTTATACCTTCTGTTTAAAAAAATAGATAATAGAAAGAAAAAATGTAAATATTATAGTAAATAGTATAAAAAATTAAAGTAGGACATATTTTCAAAAAACACTTTAATGTGCAATACCAATGTATTTAAATGAGGATTTGTCACACATTGTCATCATCTCGATTATAATTCATCCATACCTATTCATTTGTGTGTTTTTACAAGTATTATTCACCAAACGAAATGTGAATATATTTTTGCGGTCTGGAAAGAGCCTTTTCAAGCGAAGACACGATGCGTGCTTCCACTCCCGAGAATCATCCAGACACCGCAAATCACGGGAGCGTTTCCCCGAAGCCCGATAGCGTGTCGTTACAATATAGGATCAGTACAGTACTGTTGCGAATAAACGCCGCGCAGGCGCAGGGCTCAGTGCCGCCGACAAAGGAACCGCCGCACGCGATCCGCGCCGATTCACAATTAAGCCAGTGTGTGTTAATTGATATTAATTCTATGTGCGTGGTGTAAGAGCACGGCTTCTGGCGAGTGCCGGCACTATCTACGATTTGATTCCGTAGAGGCTTTAGCCTTCGAAACAATGCGGTTTGTGCTAAAGGAAAAAGAAAAATCTATGACTCTCGGCATTATTGCTAGCTAGCTACATTCCGAAGATATCATGCCATTCTGACAAGTTAAGGCATTACAGGTTTAAGTTATCTTGGTCATATAACCAAATTGTAAGTACATAACAAATGATTAAAAATGATGTGAGCCAGTTTTGTAAAATGTAAATTGATTTGTATTTGATTTGTATCAAACATTATACAGGGTGTAGTCTACACTTTAACATTTTATACTTTATCAACTATGTTGAAAAATTACAAGTAATTTACAACGTAAGGTTTCATCAGGTTTTAATGTGATGAATGTATTAACTCGCCCTGTGTATTACATAAGCCATGTTGCAATTTTTTGTGCTCATTTAATGAAATAGATTATAAACAGTCTAGTTTTCTTTTAAAACTTGTTTTTATTTTTTCACGTTTGATTATATATTTTGATGTAAGTGAACTCTAGATTTTTTAAATTTCTACGGAATAATCTTTATTTTAAGTCTAGAAAGAAACGACTGTTTGAAACTAACACATATCTTGTAGTGATTCAGTTGATTACTGGTAGACAAAAAAGTTACGTGAGTCAATATCGACGATTATAAATCCATGCAGCCAATCGACTTTTTTGAGGCCCAAATTATCGTGGTTTGATAACAATCATTTCATTACCATCTTCTAGAACCAAAAATAAAATTATTTCCGCATCACTGCGAAACCGTTTCAGTTTTCTCTGATTGAGATCTTACGTCATTTTAGAGTATTCGATAGCTCCTGTTCATTTTGTAGTTATAGATTTGTGACGAATGTCTGCAATTTTCTAGTTTACTACTAAATCGAGGGAGTGATATACTAATATATATTCAAATATATAACACTTTCCATTTAAAGATTTCATTAATGGTGGATATTACTTAAGTCTCAACTGACTTCTCTATCTCTATCTTCTTGTAAAAATTAAGTCCAGTAAACGCTTGATGGATTTGAAATGCTGGTGGATTGGCGCAACCAGCATTACAAATTCAAAAGAATTCTCGGAGGCAGACAATTGTCACTGATGTGTTCCCATGTGGTACACCTGTCAACGGCCGCGGCCGCTGGTGGCGCGCTACCAGGAATCGCGTCAAGGCTGCGGGGACTGATGATTAATCTGTGAAATGTCACACTAACTGATAATTAGTCTGTGGCGTGGTTAGTTCAAACGTGCCGCGGCCGCGTCATCAGCGCAATTAGAGGGCGTTGCGACATTGTCCAGGATCGGAAATAGGGAGAGATGAAGGGGTACTGCCTGATGGTCGGTTGAAAGATATCAACGATGCAATTACCGTGCGGCCTACTCGAGTTGCCTTCTATAAAAACCCTCGGAAGCAGTCCGGAATCCGGCTTTTCATCTACCTATACAAATACATCAAACTGGAGCGTCTGTTTGTAATATTAAAATAACCGCTTTTTACTAAACTACATATGGATGTACGGGACATATACCAAAACAACATTTTGTTACAATTTTTGTGTCTGTCTGTTTGTTCCGGCTTATCTCTGAAATGGCTGGACCGATTTTGATGGGACTTTACTTTTTACTATTATGTTGTTTTGGTATATGTACCGTATATACATCCATATGTAGTTTAGTAAAAAGCGGTTTTTTCGTCGGTATTTTAATATTACAAACAGACACTCCAGTTTTATGTATTTGTATATTTCATATTATTTATTTTATGTGTTTAATATTTGCATGCCTAATTTTAAGGTAGGACATAATTGATACATATAATATATTTAAGATCTACTGTAACCTATACTATGTTGACGCAAATAAATTAATCTTTAATCTTGCTGTCGCTCCCAATACTGAGTGCGTCCACCCGTCTCCTATTGACATTGAACTGTTATTACATATTTCACAGAAGTGTTTTGATGTCGCGCGCATGGAAACGTCTCGTCCACTTTTCGAGCGCTTTATTCTTGCAAAACATTGTCAACTATAATTATAATGTTTATGGTACAATGCGAGGCAAAGTGCATTGAGACCATTACACCAAGTATGGAATAACTCGCCATGCAAATTACTAAGGAAAATACTTGGCTGATGTCTATTTAAGTCTTAGCTCTGTCTATGATCATTATTAATCTAAGAGTCTGTATATAGAAAAGTGAATAGTTGAAGTCCCTTTAGCAAATAAATATTTAGTTAATCACTGCAATCAATAAGGAATCAAAGAAAAATTACTTCATATATAATCTTCACTACGGAATTTCCGACCATGTATGGCTTGACTTGACTTTATTACCTCAAACATAAATTATTAACAATAAATATTGGTGGACAAGTCATACTACGCCATCTAGCCCCAAACTATCCATAGCTTGTCCTATGGTATCCAAACCTACTTATAAACATTTTTTGTAAATACTTACTCATAATATCTATATGTTAATACCCAGATACAAAACAAACATCTGTATTCATCACAAAAAAAAACTCCTGGGTGGGAATCAAACCCAAGACCTAACAGCACAGAAGTTAATGAGCTGTTAGGACAGTCAGAAACATAATATTAAAATTATGTTAAGTTTTCTCTATATGCGTAAGTACTACGGTAGGTAGGTACATAGAAAAGCAGCATCTATCACGCTTTTTCGTGTCCAAATGTTCCTCACAAAACTGTAGCTAAGGCAGTGACGCCGCAATGACATTTTTATTAGATATTCGTGCATCATGTTGCACCCAGCCTCACCGTAGGGATGTGCCGTGAATGCACAAAAACTTATATTTTGAATATGGTGATAGAATTTAGCACTCATTATGGAGGGTCGTAAAGGGTTTGAACTGGAGTCAAACTTAGCTATACGTACGTGTGATCTGGTATTCATTAATTGATGTTTCCAAGCCAACGGAAATAATTATTTATATTGCTTTAATTATGTATATTATGTATATTGCTTATCGAAATGTAAGATGAAGAATTTATCCATAAACTTGTTTACCCAAACTGAATGAAGCTGACAAATGCAAGTAATTACATTTCTGCCTCGATCTGTATTAGCAATTAAGGTATTTCTATCACATAAACTTACCCGACGACATCGTGTTTTTTTATATTATTCCGGTGGCGGAACGAGCTGACGGCTACCTTATACTAAGTGGTAACCATAGACCGCCCATAGACAACAACAATACGATAATAATAATACATGAAGGTACTTAAGCCATAAAAGACTATTCCCAATCTAAGAAGAATCTAATAAGCAATTAGCTATTCCTATAGTAGTATTCCAAATTGCTATGCATTTTTGAGCCTACGTCTAAGGGTTAAAATAGCTTCGTAGTTATCGGTGGAGCTGTGCTGTGTGCACAGCCCTGGGTATCGCAGGTTTCGGTAGCGAACGCGATAAGATCTATCGTGATGTCGCGATGGTCGCGGGCGGCGCGCGGCGCAGCCACGGACGATGCTATCGGCGCACGAGTCGCGCGGGTGGCTCCTACTTACTCCCACCCTCAGATGTAGGGGTAATGGATAATAATATCACAGACTGAGAACTCGGTAAATAGTTATACCCATATATAAGTCATATACTGTATGTTATGTAGTTATGTATGTAAAAGAATGTTAATGCTTTTGACATAAATTCACTACCATAGATAGTTTACACTACACAGATTGGCTGTAAGAAAAGCGTAATTAGCTTCGGTTATGACTTGTTTTTCTCGTGCAATAAAGAATTTTCTACTATCTTAGATTATTCTATCTATCTAGTCGTAGAAGAAATAGGAATATCTTTTATTTACACAAAGAAGATATATCTTGCATGATGACCGTTGTAAAAACTCCTGATCATAACAATACATAAAAAAATCATACAATTTTAAGTTTCGATGAAACGTATGATAAAATAAATACGGTTTTCTTTAAACGAATACTTGTAATACAAATCGTTAGTGACAAATCTTGCGTGAAATGTAACAAATCCAACCAACTAGATGTCTGAACCGGTCGCGACAGTACGTGTGCGCCTTTTTACGAGCAATATGATTGACGACGCACCCTGCACTGTCTCAGATAATGACCGCGCATCTAGGACCGCATTATGGACACGTCCGCTCGAACATAAACACGTACACGCCGTGTCCCCGGCCTTAAGTGCCAGATCTCATCTACGGGAGAATAAAGCAATGCTCGGTAGCCGGTAGGTGCTTCATATCATGTTACGTACTTTACACCGTCGAAGCAAAGCGTCCAGTTAACCGCTAAAACTGACTCCTTCACCGTTTTAATGTTATGCTTAAAGATACCGCTGTTACGACCAGTTTTTGCATCGTGACATCGAAAAGAATGTGGAACGTCTCAACCGCTCACATTACAATTTGTTAGGCAGCAGTCGGACTCGTGAGAATAATTCCCGGGTTCCGAGTAACATGGGTTAAACGCTTGTAGCGGGAGATACCGATCTAACCCAAACTGTTTGTTGGCGCCATAAAAACAAAACATCTACAACACGACCACTTTCTTTACTAAATTATTCGAGGAATTTACGACGTTTCGACCGACAAAAATGTTATAACCTAATGAGAAATTATCATCGGAACCGCTGTCGTCCGGCAAAATACGAATCATGCGCCGACGCTGATGCCGTAGTGCATTTTTTATCATTCTATATTAGAAATGATTGTTTTGGACTTTGTTTTTCCTCGATAGACGATTGTTTTAGCTTGTGGCGAGACAAAAAGCCGCGGGAGCCAGCGATGACTCCGCGATTCTGCTGATCGCTCTACCCCTTTAATGTGTCATCCGATGTGTGTGAGCCTACGGCGTAGCACGAGATACAACGACGGATTCGGTCGATACGGGGACAGTTGGTCACGTTACTGACAGCATTGGTTAGTGCAGTGTACAATCTTGCGGCTGATCGATGTATCTGTCTTTTGATGTCCTCCCTGGAGATATTGCGATATGATCGACTGATGGTGGCGACTCCTCGGCGCGTGCTTTAAATTCCAGACTGCCTCTCCCTGGAATTACCCATTACGTCCGATGACACTACGTTTTCAATCGCAAGACAGCGTTCCTTGTAATTTCTTCAAAGCTATTACAGTAAACGGCGTCTATCAACCTTCTATACAAACAAGTAACTCGACAAATATAGTTTTTAAACCAATGGTAGTGTGATTTATAACAATTTTCTTCATCGACTCTATAAACGAAAGCTTTCACACTTTAAGATGCTAAATTGTAATATAAATTATGTGATTTTTATCATGGTTGTAATAAAGATAGTATTTAATAATTACATACGCTTTATTGTTGCATTATATACATAGTACATAAACAATAAATACAGACATTTACCATCAGGCATCAGGAGTATACCACCCGCTGTTGTCGGCTTTTAAAACAAAGTATATTCACGTCAGCCGATAAGCCTGTACATCGTGCCGCAGTCGATATATCCGCATCTGACGTTGGAGGAGATAAGAGATATTTCGCTGTCAATTTTTCAGGATATGAAGAGTGAGTAGGAATGGATGTCGGAAGACGATCGGCTGTCGTAATGAGTGGGTGCGTGCGGCGCGCTGGGCGGGGCGGGCGGCGGCGCGGCGGGCGGTCGGCGCCCGGGCGCGGCGCGTCTCGCTCGCACTCCGCCCGAGCGGGCCGGCCGGCGGGCGGCGGCGTGCCCGTGGTAAAACAAAAGGAATGTTGCCGGCGACGCTTTGAGGCGCCGGCGCCGGTCCCCGAGCCCTAATCACCCATTTTAATTACGACACAGATCAAATCAATTAATCGGTATTTCTGTTAAAACAAGCGCCGAATGAGCTTCTCGATTATTAGATATGATCGTGAATGTCTCCGATCAGTTATGAGATTACGCTTCTTGACGAGAACTGTTGATCGCCTATAAAATGTAGGGAACGATTAATTATTAGCTGATTTCGAAACACATTGCCGTGCACGTCCCGCGGCGTACTCTACTGAAACTCTACTGCCCCAACTCATATTCCACCGTGGTGTTTTTAATTATAACTTACGATTATTTCGGGCAAATTCAGGCGCGCCCTTCCCGGTCGAAAAACAAGAATAAATAATGAGTTTTTGTGTGGTGTGTTTGTTTTTAAAATGGCGGGAGGTCTGAGCGGCGACACGCGAGCGATCGGCGCGCCTCGCCCATTTGTCATATTTTAGTTTTGAGAAAAAATAAATATCCCACTCTATCCCAACCGGTGTTTGTTTGTACGGAGATTATTGTGGGTTCAGTATTATCTGTGAACATGGAGTCGGACAGATGGGTCATGTCGTCGATCGGGACTGTTTTATTGTTTGCTGTTTATTAATAGAAGGGTTACAAAAGCAGAAAAATCTAAGAAATAACTGCATCCAAGCTGGTTTTATGGTCACAAAACCACAAAATGGCTATTGAATATTTTTTTTGGACATTTCACACAACGCCATCTAGCCTCAAAGCTAAGCATAGCTTGTATCACGGGGACTAGACAACTGATATAATACTTATATACTTTTTTGCAAATACATATTAACTCAAACGAAAGAAAACATCTATCTTCGTCACACAAATGTTTGTCCGGGTGGGAATCGAACCCACGACAAAACCACCAGTACAGAATACAGTTACCAATTGAGCTGTGAGGCCAGTCGAGTGTTATGATTCATCCAGTTTATATAGGAGGATATATACTGAGGATAAGCCAGCCGCAAATGGCTGGAACCTTCGTATGTTTGGTAAATAATTAACATCTACCGACAGGTGGAAATGCATGCCACAATCAGAAGCCAAACTGTAATACATAGAGAAGTGATGGCCGCCGCCGCTGCGCAGGTGTTAACTTCGACTCCGTCTCGTCCCGCACAAACGAACCGCCCCAATTCTCTGTTTGCCCTAACAATTTAACCCAAGAAACCTCACTCCGCGGATAACGAATTACTTCAAGAACAGCTTTTAACACTGTTTGAACAACGGCTAAAAGCATTTGGTCGCAATGTCTAATTCGAATCGTTACATACTGAGCTAGATAGGTGCAACAAATGAGAATAATGCTGCTTGGTTGCTGTTAACTTGAATCCTGGGTGAGTGGTGATTAAGCTTCTCTTTTTTTATGTGATATCTGCCAATCCCGCTCACAGCAAATAATAACGTGTTCACTCTTGCTTGTCCAGAGTGTAAGTTGGTGCAATTGGATCAATAAATAAGGAAATCGAGCGGAACGTGTTTACAAAGAGCGCTGTGCATAGAATAACTCAATTATCTGGCGCACGCACGGGAGGGGCTCAATACGAGAAATTCATCAAATATTTTTGACCCATTTGTATTGGTATGGCGCCAGCCCTGGCGCCCGCCGGCGCGCCCCCGGCCGCGGCCCTCGCGCTCGCGCTCGTTAATACAAAACAAACAAGAGTGACCTCTAGACGGACTCCGGCTAAGCTAACGAGATTCACCGCAAACGTCGGATAAAGCGGTAAATTTATCAGTGTTTTAGCGACCGCGCGGTGGTCCGCGTCGGAGGCCGGCCCGAAAAAAACGTGTAGGAGATGACAGGAGCTCGGATGAACCTGGCTAATTATCGGCAAAAACCGGCGCGATGCACAGGCGCGCGATACAGACTCCGCGCACGATAGCGATTTGTTTCGGAAAACCATCTCTCCGGTTTTTACCGCTCGTCTTAATAACCAGAGTGGTCCCAGTCCGTATGCGGTCCCGGCCCTAATTACACGCCGTTAATTACGGAATATTTTTGTTTGAATACTGTCAAATGTCCGACGGACGTGACGCTCATTATTGGTGTACTTTTGGTGTTGTGGCCTTATACCTCGGCGAAAGAAACATCCGGTATGTTCCTAATTCGCCGCTGGCGATCTTGTGTCGAAATACGGCAACACGTGAGTTCGGTTGGTTTTACGATCGTCGACAATCGCATTACCGCATTACCGGGTATCGGAGGTACTCGGGAGAGTGAATAAGTAGTGAGTATATGCAAGGAGGTATGTCGGCCACGCCGCGGCCTGCGGGCTGCCTTATAAAGGCGGGCTTACACCGGGGCAATATCTTGTCACATTGTGGCTTGTTGTTGTAGGTACTCTTCGTTGCAAGAAACCAAATGAGTTTAATGCAAAAAATGTCTAAGTTAATACAGATAGTAAGTGTTTGTGTGTTGCATTATAATGTCACTTAACAACGTATTTTTCTTGCTTCCAATAATGTCCTCATAGCTCATTTGGCAGTAACTCTGCCTTCTGAGCTGTAGTCATGTCTTCGATTCCCACCCAGGACAAACATTTCTGTGACGAGCATTGATGTTTGTTCGGTGTCTGAGTGGGAATGTGTATGTATATATGTTATGTATATAAAGTATATATGTATTCTATCAGTCATCTGGTTCGCATAGAAAAAGCTTTGCTTAGTTTGGGGCTACATGTGTGACATGTCCACCAATATTTATATTTAACTAGCTGTCCCGGCGAACTTCGTACCGCCATATTTTTTTGCCGTCAGTACTGTCTAAAGTTCAAGTTTTTTATTTTAAATATTTGCTATTATTTTATTTAATAATTTTTTTATACAAACTTTTTTCTGACTATAACAAACACATAAAAGAAATATTTATCCAATTTTGGCAGTCGCTTGGAAGTTATGCGCGTACAAACATTTCAGTGATTCATTTTTATTTATATGGATTTGGTGATGTCGAAATTAGAGTACTGTTGACACTCCAGGCATTGCCGCATTGCTCAATAATAGTCAACACCAAGGTCCGACCAGACACTGAATAAGTGTGGCATACGACAGTGCGGCATGCAACAATGTGCAATGCGGCACTCCATCGTACATCCGGCTTAACAGCTAGATGGGAACATAATGACAGAGTCGGGACTCGCGCGGTGGTCGCGAAGGTGGAGGCGCCGAGTCGACGACGACTCTGTAATTTCTTCACTCGTCCCACATTATCGATCACGAAAAAAAATAATTGAAGGGGTACGTTGTAAAGCAAACAAGCTTATAATAAGCTGTAATTTGTGCTCGACCATTTAGAGAAATGCACAAATTGCCGTGCAGCTGTTTATTTTGTCTATGACGGAGGTCCGGCCCGGAGCCCCAAATTATCCGTTAACAAGGCCCGCGTCAGATTCAGCAGCCCTAATGGGTTTTCGTTAAGTTTTTACGTTGTTATTTATTACGGTAATAGTTTTTTGTAACGTTTCTTGGTTACGACAGATGTAGGGATTCATCAGCGGATTAATATTATATGTAACTACATCCACAGTACATAAATATGTACCTATATTGACGTTTATAAAATGAATCATTATATAAAGATTAAATTAAATTAAAATATATATATATTGTAAGTGAATGTGTGTTACAGTACGAAATAATGTCACTACATAACGTATTTCTGATTTTCATTTTTTGACAAAAATCTTTTTCAACAAATTAAACCCTTAACTTCTTTATTGTGTGTCAAACACAATGAGGCGTCATCGTTTCAACCACTGAAATGTTATACTAGTAGCAGTAGAATTTATGCCAAGTTCGTCGGGAAAGTACTGCCACCATACATACTTATTTCTGCCGCCAAGCAGTGATGCATTCGCGTTAATGTGTTCCGATTTGAAAAGTGTGGTTACCGTTGAAACTACAGACTCATGACACATTCCACTTTCACGTCTCAGAGTTACGGGCGCATACGATGTGATTTGGGTCTTGTCGTTCCTAAATAGGGGAGGACCCTAGGCGTATTTTTTGTTATGAGCAGAGGTTACCACTTAACACCAGGTGGGCCATCTGCGCCTTCCGTTACTTTATAACATAAATATATACTAATAACTTATTATTTTTAATAATCCATAGCATAAGTGTAATTACAACGAGTAGGTACCATTAATTGTTATTGTAAAATATTTCAGTAACGTAAATTTTATTGAATCATTCAAATCCGTATTTATGATACTACTTACTTATTACCTACTTACTATTTATATACTACTTATTGTGTAACAAGTTTATAAATGATTTGCAAATAATGTTCATTAATAATGCAAAACTAAATATTGACGTCTTTTGCTAAAATAAATTAACGTCTCCAAATTCGCATCTGAGGTAGATGTTAATTTGGCGTTTGGAACTTTGATTGATTATACTGTAACACCTATGTTTGTATGTACTATATGTTTATATGAATGTACCTATGATTATTTAGATAATAGTATTCTTGCATTGGCTTTATTATTAACAGCGCATTTTTTTAAATGGAAATCCCTTTCCTACTTAATATAATGGATGTGAAAGTGGGTTTATTGGCTTGTTCTTATACGAAAACATACTTTTATATAATTATGAATTATAAAAATTAACAACATGAGTATTTGATTTTGTATCTATTTTAACCTAGTAGTAGTAACTATCTTGATTGTGTAATTAGGTATCTGCAAATACATGTATCATAAGAATCTTGATGTCAAATAAATTATAATATTTATGACTTACCGTCCCCCTTTAGTGATGATCATCTCTGTGCCGATGTCATGAAACCTTTGCCATAAATCAGCGTTCAGAAGGCGAGCCTCACACGCCGGCGGCTCTGCATCGGCTCCCATTCTGTGTTCTGAAATAATAACACACAGTTAACTACGGAACAGTTTGGAGAAGAATGAAACATTTGTCACTATTATAATAATGCTCCTCCAATATTATTATATTTATTTTTTAATATTATTATATCGTCGACGGGCTGAACAAACAAGCTTAATATATTAATAGCCACAAAACAATCGCCGAGGCCGAAACCAGCCTGGAAAGCATCATCATCATCATTGGAGGACATTTCACACAGCGCCATCTACCCCCAAAGTAAGCTAAGCATAGCTTGTATCATGGGAACCGGACAAATACTTATATACTTTTTTGTAAATATATACGTATTACAACCCAGATACAAAACAAACATCTATGTTCGTCACACAAATGTTTGACCTGGGTGGGAATCGAACCCACAACCTACAGCGCATCAACATATTGCTGATCCTACGGGGACCGTTTCGAGGCAGGGAATTTTTGTAATGTGTTATTCTTATGCATCGTTGTACTAGTTACCTAAGTACCGGTTGGACTACGGTGTAGCGAAACTGAAACTGAACTCATTAGCTAATGTAGGAGTTTCAGACCTTAACATGACTTGACTACATAGTTTCATAAATCAACAAAATAATACTATAATTTTAAGGGGTTTCAAGCGCACTGGCTTAGGCGACAGACTAACCCAGGTGATAACTGTCAGTTAACCGATGCACAGCAGGGAAAACCGGCCTATTCTCTGCAAGCGAGAGTGGATGAGTAAACTAACACATGAGTTCACATCAAATTTGTAAATGTAGGAACCATGTCTCCTCACTTTGAATAGCACGTAATATTGTTTCAGATATACAAATCATTTAAATTGGTTCACGTCGATTAAATAATTAACTTTACAATAATCGCTGTCTAAGTTTTCGATAAGACGGTGCTAAAGCTTTGACAGTTATATCTAAATAGACCCCAAGATTCCGAATTCTTGATGTTTACTAAATATGCAAACGGAAACCATCTGATAACAGTTAGCTTAGTCACAGACAATAACTCAAAACTTTAATTTCTCAGCTCGTTAGCGGGAGTCTGCATATAAATGAGACTCAAAATATTTATTCTCATGAGGGCCTACAAGAGACATCTTACCCAAACGTCAGTCACGAATCTGTGTTTCGCTGTGTTCTTTAAACGCACAGCAAGAGATATCGTTTTTGCTTGGACGATCGACGACCGTAGGAAGAGCGATTCGACTAAACAGTTTAGTCGGTCGTAAGATCTGAACGTTATGAGTATTCCAGTTTTTCGCTGCAAAGACACCTAAATATTGTAATTTTATTGGCGAGCCGGATAAGGCGGCGCGGCTCAAACGTGCCGACTACAGTAATTGAACCCGCACTGATATGAGCGGTTACGGACCAATGTGATTTCGATAAGATTATTGTCAATCAGGTCCAATGAAAGGCCTGTTGATTGGAATCTTAATATTTGAAATAAATTTGAATATATCTTGTGTATATTATAAGTTTTTTTTATTTTAAATAAGTACTTTGCATTCTGTTTCGCTACATTAATGCCAAATATTACGGTCGGGATGCCAGAAAATAAAAAGAACGGAGATTTATGGATTTATTGGTAACATTTTAGGTCCGTATGTCACGGCACCTTCTTTTAGAAAGTGTGCAAGTATGTATAGTATAGTTGAAGTTCATTGGCAATGCAAACCAATATTTCTACGTTTTCTCTTCATATAATTACGAAGATTTATCAAAATATGATCGACAGACCCTGATTTTTTGACATACCTACTTCGTGTATCAAGTGAACATATTTACCTACATAAACTTAATTCTGAAAATTAATTGAAATTTCTCTTTTCCATTATTTTTATTTCGGTAAAATGCTCATTTAACTTTATCTACACCGCGTACAAGGAACACCACATCCGCAAAAACCGACAGGTGAAATAAATTATGAGAAACCAACGAAAAAACTACGCAGGGGGTATAATTCATATTAAGACAAACAAAAACTACGGCTTTATACTTATTTGAACATAATTGGAGGATATTCTGGCAGGAGGCTGTTCCGTTGGCATTCCATAGTAGTGTGTATTTTTTGGACAGTTTTTGTCATTCACTGTAAAACAACTTATTAACTAGAGTAAATAGGGATCAAAAGACCTGCCCTTTTGAAATATGTCGTTTTTATAGCACATTGGGTGGCTTAATGAGTAATAATTCGTTTTTGTGCGCGACTTTACATTATATATTTATATAATAACTATTTACCAACTACAGGTACATTGTAAAAGGCATACGATGTTCCCACAAACAATTATGTTGACTCTTGGAATATTAAATGTCAACAATCAGTTTTTTCGATATTAAAATGTGGGACTGTTTAATTATCTTCGGCATTTAGTAATCATTTATAAATTACCTAATTCTATGAAATCATTTCATCTCATTAAATCAACAAAATTTACATTGTTTGATGAGCAGATATTATTTGGAAGGCAATAGTTAGGTATGCTAGTTAAAGCAAGACCTGAAATTTCGTTGGACCCCACATCATCTTGAGACATGATTATGTCAAAGTCAGTGTTGAAAATCAAAAACTTTATTTCCATAGAATTCATAAAGACATGGCTTGGACCCGTCAATAATATTCAAAACATAAGGTCACGCGTACTTATCGCTAAGTTTGACGCCTGTTCAAACCCTATCCCTACCCACCCTACCCTACTCTACCCTACACTTAATAGTAGTAGATAATGCAGTTGTAATCATTCTCAAACTTTTTCAAATTCACTAAGCTTTGGTGCAATACCTAAGTGTTATTCTTCCAAGTTCTGTCAGTCACTACCCCATCATTCACTCACTATTTTAAATATCATCCCTCATTGTGTCAGCGAGTTGAATATTTGAGTTAATTTTAGTATTTGACTTGAGTATTAATATTGATCACTCTGTTAGTAACATGGTTTCACCTATCCTCTAACGTACCCATATATCTTCTAACTTTTCATGTCTCTGGTGATTATTTCTAATTTCCTCTTTTATACTCATACTAATTCTATAAGAGTAAATAAGCCAAAGAAAAGATGAATGTATTTTTTTTAATGATACGATAGATAGTAAGACAGGATTCAGCACTGAGATGACATCAGAAGTAAATGCATTGTTGTGCCGACCCCACCTAATGTGGGAATGGGAACCTTGATGATGGTCACTTCCATCCATTTATCTATATTAATATTTTAATTAGACTTATCTGCGTGTTGAACGCTTTATGTATCCGTAAACGTAAATGCGTTACATAGGCCCGGGACATAGGACCAGGAACAGAACACTAACTTAAAATATTCTTTTTATATTTCTCAGTAATTTCGAAACTTACCAATGCTCTGTAATGTTAATATACCTAACTAGCTGCGCTCCGCGGTGTTAACCGGGGCGAATAAGTAATCCAACGGGACCACTGCACTTTTCCGGGATCAAAGTAGCCTACGTTAATCCAGGATAAAAGCTATCTTGGTACCAAATTTCATTAAACTCCGTTCAGCCGTTTGAGCGTGAAAGAGTAACAAACATCCATACAAACTTTCACGTTTATAATATTAGTAGGATTGCAATTAATCGCAATGCGTTACGTTGATTGTCATATGATGCATCACAAATAGGTTTATTTAATCATTTATTATTATTATTATTATAGATAAATTCGTTACTTAACCGCTTGCTACACGGAATAATAAAGCTTCTAAAAACACCTACCTATGTTATAGATTAAATAATGATCCTATTTTTTATGTTTTGTGTGTAATTTGTGTGAGGCTTCTATTTCGTTGTAGGTACTTTTTTAAAACATACCTATGAGCTTAGAATCAAATCTGGCTAAATCACTGATATAATTATAGTACCTATAAATAATAATTTAATAGAAAATATTTCAACGCGTGCGCTAAGTTTGTATGTCAAAATAGTAATAATTTAAGGAATTACCTATGTAGATACTGAATAATAAAAAATATAAATAAAATACTATTTACTTTTTAGTACGTATTTAAGTAAATGTATATTGACCTACATAATGTTTTTTGATTTCGTTGAGTATTTTTTTATTTAAGAACATACAGGTATACCTGGACTAAATATGAATCGTCGATTTATGATAAAAAAAATATGACAAGAAGAGAAGAGAATTTGTGAAGTATCAAATATAAAACATTTCATAATTCACAAATTTACTTGTATTTATAAGTAGGTAGATCTACAATCAATAATTAATAAAGTCAATTTCATAAGAAAGAGAAAGAAAGAAATCTGTAGCAGATTTAATAACGACATTTCATTTTAACATGCCAAGTGAAAAAGTAAAAAGGCTGTAAAAGTAATGAGAAGTAATATATTTAAATATTGTTAATGCCCCACTTATCACAAGGTATTAAACACGCTTAAAAATAAGTCATTCTATACTCAATTTCTCCTCAGAGTTAAGAATATAATCAAAGTGGGTCTCGAATGTAATATCTCCATAAGTAAAACTTTTTGGATAACATGTTTTTTAACATGATTAGGCAGTGCCTAATCATAAATAATCATGCGCCACTAGCCTTTAGTGTAGGTAAGTGGTTACATTACCAATTAGTTACATGTGAACCAGGTAATTAATTAACTTACGTAGTCCACTAAGTGAAGCAGCATGCAGCATTTGCTGCCTCAGCAAATACTCTCCAAAATGTGCCTGATCCATCATCATCTTGCACCGCCTACTAGGAACACTGACAAACAATCAAAATTCCTGCTACTCTCAGTCACTTCACAGAAACATTTTACGCAATCCCAGTTCAAATGACACTTGTGGCTTCTACACGTAAGTCCAAAGTCGTCTAACACTTGTAAGTTATCCAGAAAAAGTTCATAATTAAAAGTAAACGTGGATAGGGACGGATTAACGTGGCAACGGCGCGACAGCTGCGTTTACACTGAATCGTTTTAGCGTCGCGGGCGGCGCGTGCGCACGGTCCCGCCTTCTCGCTCTCATTGGTCAGTTGTAAGCCAACGGTGTGGAGATGCGAAGCCTTCGCAAGGCTCGGCTCGCGCTTTCCTCGAGCTTTCCGCCCGCCCACTCGTCCGACAGGTTATCAGACACGGTTGTTACGTCGCCTGATACACAAATTTTGGAGTGCGTAGGCGCAGTATCGATGAAAGCCTATTGTTATTTGAATGGAACATCTAAAGCATATTATAAAAACTATTGGATCTGTCAAACTAAGAGAGGGTATCTTAGTACCTATTTAGAGAGCACTTTAACTACAGAATATGACTTGATAAGGCTCTAAGAAACGCTAAGAAAATCGTATCTTACTTTATAATAAGAGATATGGGAATTCTTGTAAGGTAATAATGGAAACAAACTTCTTTTAATTCAAAAAATGGAACATACTATAAACTGATGAAACTTGCATCTTCCCATACCAAAGTAGGACCGTCGTTGTTTTTGTTACGAGTAGAGGTTTAGGTAGTATAAAAACTAAATGGGCCATTTGTTCACAGTAAAAATGGGACAAAGTATGACAGACACAATCAAATTTTTTTACGTACAAATTTAATTACATTCTTGTGTCTTTTGATTTTTATAATGTGTGTAAGCTCAGTGTCGCAAATAAAATATTTTTCTTTAATCTTTCATTCTTTCTTTAACATTTTGGACAAGCGGTCTTCTCACCCCGGCTACCTGACACGCCGTATGCTGTAACTTGAAGAGATCTGTTCTGGGATCGTTAAGGTGAAGAAATGTTCGTGGTAAGGGCGTTTACATTCCGTGCGTATTTTCAGTGGAAGACTGTAGTCACATGCAGTGTATTAAAAATGATGTAGAAAGCGTGACACAGTGGAATGTTACGCATTGAAATCCAGTAACCGGAGTTTTGCGATAACATATTATTTACACTAATAGAGAAAGGATGTACCTACACGCATACCTAGATATTTCCCTCTGTGTGCCTGTTCTGAGTCAGGTTGGGAGATTGCTAGAAAATCTTCGCTTTCATTTACCATTTCGTGCCATCTAACAAAAAGTTAGATATAACAATATAAATTGTTAATAATAGGAATGTCTAATGCTCTTGGAACATAAGGCATCAGAGTTTGATCAGACACCGAACACACGAATAAGTAGGTAGGTATACTTACCTTCATATTACTTTGTAATGTGTCATTGTTAATTTTATTTGTGCCTTCAAAAATAGGCGATAATTTTAAGGTGCTTTCTAAGCTCTTGTTCTAGGTTGTTATGAGTAATTGGTCACTTATCACAAGTTTTGTGCAAGTCTTTTGTTTCGCTATCGCACCCGATTAACTAATGGTTAACCTCCGCAGTATAATCTCTAAGTAATATTCACTGGCATTCGCTTACTCACCTCCATATCAGGAATACCTTTGCACTTCTGTAATGGACTTAGCTTGCATACTTTTTATAAAGCTGTGAAACAATGGAAAAAATTTTGGCTTACCTCACAGATATACCTTATAGATTTATATGAGTATGTTCGACTATAGCTTTATCCCCTTGCAACAGTTTAGCAGCTTGGAGAAATTTATTACAAAAATGCCTGAAAGTGAAAAATGTTAAACTTATAAAAAATAAGAAATTTTATTACAAAAAAAAGGAAAAACAAATATTACCTATAAAAATATCTCGCTAAAATAATACGATATGCCCGATGCCGAAAAGGGAGACTTTCTTTGAGACTTTGTGATTACCGTGGGGTAATCGAGGGGTGGGGTCTCGATATACTTCCCCCACTACAGTTATCGATGGCCCATAAGCTGAGTTTGTGGCATTTTATGCAAACCAGCTCGTGCGAATTTGCCATCACCTCGAAGCATGAACAGGTTTAAATTTCTTTTAGAGTGACCAAAAGAACAAATCCATCAAAGTATATATTTTAACTGACTTCGCAACTCAGTTGGTAGTAACTCTGCCTTCTCCGCTAACCTAGGTCTCGGGTTTGATTCCCACCCAGTACAAACATTTGTGTGACGAATAGATGTTTATTCTGTATCTGGGTGTTATTATGTATTTTTATGTATGTATTTACAAAAGGTATATAAGTATCAGTCATCTGGTTCCCATAGTACAAGCTATGCTTAACTTAGTTTGGGGCTAGATGGCGCTATGTCAAATTTCCAACGATATTTATTTATTTATATCAGTCCAGGACTGGAACACAATGTAAATTTACCAATTACAAAATTTTCGCAATAAATTAGATGTTTATTTATTTTCTTCTAATTATTGCCTTTATATTAATTTCTTGTATTTAATATTCAGATGCAAAAATTATAGCAACTCAACCAGACGCTTAGCTTCCGATTTTTTTAGCAAAGACCAAAAAAGCCCATTGTACGGATGTACATCCGTTGCACCTACGCAGTTCTTAGGTACGTATTTTTATATTTCTACTAGCTGTGCCCGCGACTTCGTTCGCGTGGAATAGTGACTTTTCGGGCAGCATATTTTGAATAACTGAATCCTTATGGCAGCGCAGCGGCGCGGCTCTCAGCGCGCTTTATATAGCCACGGACGCTCAGGCGCGAGGCGTGTAGTACGTACTCTGTACGTTAAAAATGTTCGCCGTGATTCTTTAAATTGACATAACTTTTTTATTTATGAACCGATTGACATGAAATAAACACTAAATGTTAAGTGAAGCTTACTACAATATATTAGTGAAAACCGTATCTAAATCGAATAAGCCGTTTCTGATTTTAGCGTGCACAAACACACAGACAAACAGACAAACAGACAAAAAAAAAATTAATTACAATTTCGGGTTCGGCATCGATATAATAACAACCCCTGCTACTTTTTTTTTATATATTTCCATTGTACAGACACCACTTTTCTACAATTTTATTATATGTATAGATTTTTGTGCAATGCGGTGTACCTACAATAAATAATTTTCATTCCTTCATTCATGCTTTGTATAACCCCATAAGTATAACTAGGTACACACCATATCATAAAAAGTTAACACCAATTCGATTTTGCCCTAGGAAATTCCGAGAGCTCAGTTTGGTTTTGATAGTAAAGTAGATTTGGTGGACTGGACTGCACGTGTGTGGCACAAACGGATTTCGACCACGGTGTTTCGTATTTCATTTTCGGATCGCAATCGAACTTAGGCAATTATAGAGTCGCCTTTACTGGGTATCCAGTCCAATAATTAAAAAACAAAGGTTGATAATAGATTATCGAAAAGCTGTAGGTATAAGTACATGTAAAAGAGAAAAAAAACCGTTTCGTTCCCTACTTTTCGAACGTGAAATAGCGATCTTTTGCAAATGTTTCCGAACATAAGTGCTAATGAAACGAAAAACGAATCAAAAAGTCCAAAAGTAGAATGTGTAAAGACTTCTATGGATTGGTTTCGTTATCAGATCCCGAATAGGTAATGAGTCTTTTTAACAGTGGCTAATATTATATTTGCAGGCCTAATTAGTTGTAAATAAATATTTCAGGCCGTGCTGCCAGCCCTCGCGACTTGACAGAGTACTCTCAGTTTTAGTTCATTCTCCCAATTCTCCACAACATTAACTTGCTTTATTTTTTTATCTCTTTAAGAAATTAGGACATTATCCGTGACAATGTTTCTCAAAATACATCACATGGTGCGTCCCTGCGATTGAAAGAATGTGATTTATCGACGTCAAGACTTAGTCAATCTAAATACGTAACAAATATGTAAAAGTATTTTTTAATAGCAATCACTGTTTATGAACTAAATAATATAAAACATAATAAAGTAGAGAACAAATCAAGAATCTACCATAATTTGTATTTTCTCTTATCCACCATAACCCATTCTTGTTAAATGGACCTGGCAACACTTGACTCTTGAGTCTGGTGACAAAACGTCAAAAGTAGTTTCTGTGAATTTTTCATTCTCGTTAAAATATTTGTTTAAAAAAATCAACAGCGATTTGTTACCCATAATAATGATTTGAAACAATTAGGACCACGTTCACATTGTGTGCTGTGTTTTAACGAAGTATGAAGTTATTCGTGCGATGAATTTTTAGGCTTAGGCCAGACAGCCGATCTAAGCCAAAAGGAAAACAAAGCGCTATTTCTTGTTTAGTTCAGCGGTGGCGTTAGAGATGTTCAACAAGAGCTTGACCACCAAGGACTCCTTTCTGGAGCAGACCAAGGCGGCTAGGGAGGAACGCGCCAATGAGAAGAAACGTGAACACTCAGCTGTGATAATACAGGCTGTTGCCAGAGGCTGGCTTGCAAGGCAGAGATTCTACAGACGAATTTTGTAAGCAGCTTCCATGTAGATAGATATGTTTTTGACAGCATTCCAATCTCAAAATGGCTATATATTGTATAGTATTGCAATCAGAATATAAATTATTTCAGCAAAATAATTTTTCAATGGGAAGAGAAATAAATGCATGAACCTAAGATTAGTTTTTATTTATTTATGTGAATAAGTTACGAACCAAACAAGATGGCCCAACTGATTTTAAAGCTCTGCATAACAATTATGTGTGGATGATACTACTTAACATATTTTTTTACAAATGGACAGTTAAGCTGTTTCAAGTATATACCAATGCTGTTTCTTTTACTCGGTTAAAAACGAAATGAGATTCTTGATGTTTAATTTGGTGTAAGTCTGTCTTAGTGTAATTATTTTTGGAAAACTAAGTGAATAATAACAAAATGTATCTTTTTCAGAGATGACTTTGATGCTACGCTTCCTGAAGTGGCCATCTCACAAGATGAACCTACACAGCCTATGGAGTTGGTCCCAGCCCTGGACATCTACAGAGTCACCTGCCGCCTTTTCCTGATATTTAAACAGGAGAGGGACCGCAAGAGATTTGAGAATCTCTGCAAGTATATAGTGCGCAGTCTGCACTCGGAATCTGTGAAGTTGTCTTATGTGGGGGTATTCTTAAATAAAGAATATAGGTGAGTGGACTTGTTAAGTATGTTAATTTTATAAATCATGAGTCTACAAAGCTAATTTTGAAAGTAAACATGTTTGGCACCTAAAAACAAAATAGAAGAGAATTATGATAAAAATGTTTGATATAGCAGTTGAACTTATGCCAAGTTCATTCGGGGATGTACTGCCACCAAATAGCACTCTTGTTACTGTGTTTTGATTTTAAAGGTGATGCTCCCAGTGAAATTACAGGCACATGAAACATTTCACCTTCACACCTCACACACATGCGATGCGTCTTGATTCTTGTCATACCTAAGTACTACCCCTTTGCTTGTTGTGGGCTTTGGTTACTACTAAAACTAGGTGGGCTATCAGCATGTTCCCTAAATGTATCACATAAAAAAGTACAGATGCTTAAGATAGGGTTCCAGGCTAAGCTTCATATCTATCTTGTGCCCTCTAGAAGAAATATCAAATGTTTAATTAAGTTGACTTAATTAAATAGATGGCAGATACAAAATACACAGAATTCTGTGCACATAATATTATTAAGAGCAATCAGGCAGGAGACCTGATTTTAAGTGGATAGTCTGCTTATTGGGATTTTGCACTACAAAATTGAATAACATAACCCAACTACCATACTAGACAAAATATACTTCCTGTCAATTCCCAATGATAGCTTTCAGGTAATGTGATATCTGCATGATGGTAACTACATTTGTCCATATTATAATAAAGGGTTCGCACAAAGTGTGGATGTATTTTTTTTTTAATTTTCACTGTTTTTAGTCATCAGTAAAGATTTTCTAAATTCATTGTAATTTAACAAATAGAATTCAGAAAAGGCGTAGTATAAGCACACATACAAGAAATATATTATTAAGATAACAGAATGTTTACTAAAGCAACTAAATGTTTTCCTTTTGTTATTTCAGTTTACGATGGATAGCACACATAAAAGAGCTTCTGTACAAATGCTGCCAGTACCTGGAGATGCTGAAGCCAGAGTCTCCGGTAGATATGCAAAGCATTCTCATCCATCTTCACACGCTGGTGGAGTTCACGGCCACTAACACCTGGGCCCTGACCTGGTCCAAGAACTTTGAGAAGCTGCGCGGTGGCATGGCGCAACTGTGTGCCAATGTTATGGGCTCGCTGTTCCATAGGGGATATTATTTGACTTTGAAGGTACTTTTGATTTTGCTTTATTTCTTAATTTCTGTTCCACCTTTTTCTAGCTGACCATCTTAATTTTATTCTATTTGAGGATAATCAGTATTAATGTGACCTTTTCTGTATATATTAAGTATCGTTATTCCTATTTATAGTATATAGCCATGAATATGCCACAAAATTGCAGAAAATAAACAATAGTAATTCAATCTAGATGATAGATGCTTCTTTTTATCAGTAAATAGAGAAATTAGATTATCGTCCACCTACTGATAATACTGTAGTCATATTGCATTCCACCACTGTGTTATGAAGATAAAGTCTCATGTACATGTAATTTCATCATTGTCTATTATTCCCGTAAATCAAGAATGACATAAATTGAATGTATCATGGCCTAATCAAATAAGTATAGTGGTAATGCTTCCTCTAGATAAACTCTATTTATATTATTATTAGCTTGAATTTTCTCACGTGGAGCAAGTCTCATTTCTATCTCTCAATGTTTGACTGGCCTTACAGCTCCGTTCGTAGTAACGCTGCCTTCTGTGGCATGGTCTGTGGTCGTGGGTTCGATTCCCACACAGGACATACATTTGTGTGACGAATATAGATGTTTGTTCTGTGGCTGGGTGTCAATATGTACAAAAAACACTAGTTATTTGCTTCAATTAATTAATTTGTCCACAGTCCCTGCTCCTCCGAGGTATTTGCCGAGAAAAGGTGTTCCTGAAGACGATATCCCTGACGGCGATAGTGACGCTCTCGCTGCGGCCGCTCGTCTCGGCGCAGTTCTCCGAGAAGCTCCTCACTATGTACATCATACAGATACTGTCCGTTCCGACACTGCTCTACCACATGCAGCGACTCTCCCCCGAGGTAAACCAAAACTATCTAACTTTTGCGACCTTTATGCATTTACTGTATATCGTTCATGGTCAAACTCTGGTATTGAGTCTATTAAGTATCTGCGGCTATATTCCCGTTCTATCGTTATATATAGTAGCCTATGTAGGTATCTGGGCCTATATGGGTTCGATTCCCACCCGGGACAAATATTTGTATGACGAATATAGATGTTTGTTCTGTATCTGGGTGTCAATATGTATTATATGTATATATTTACAGTTAAAAGTATATAAGTATTATATCAGGTGTCTGGTTCCCATGATACAGGCTATGCTTAGCTTACATTGGGGCTAGATGGCGCTGTGTGAAATGTCCAACAATATTTATTTATTTATGTCAATTTCCAGCCAGCAGCCCACAATCTGTATCCACATAATCATTCATCATAATCACGTCTATCAGTTGTTTCGTTGCTGCGTATTACAACAGGCAACCTTTCGCATTTAATTATAACGATATTTATATGTTGCAATAAAATATTTTATATTAACGGAAACCTCTTTCAATTACAGTCTGTAGCCGTGTTCCGAACGCACGCGATGTTCGACAAATGCGTGGAGTTCCTGAGCACAGACCAGAACATGCGCATAGTGTTCAACACGCTCGAAGGGAACTACGCGCTGTGCCTCCTAGCCAATCTGACACAGCTCGCGCACTCCGAGCGGGACCACGCTCAGCCCGACACATACTACCCGCTCTTTGTGGTAACTACTCACCTAATATGTTTTGTAATATTGATTGAGATGTGCTCAGACAAGTTCCAACTTTTTGATCAGTCTAAAAAAAATGTTGATCATTATTGTTTATAAAACTTTTTGAACAGTCTCTTGTTAAAACTTTTTGATCAGTCTACTTTTTAGAAAACATAGATTAATTTGAATATTCCCGAAAGTCTCCATCAAAACATTATATATCTAAATGTTGCAGTATTCGTTATAAGATCTTACTATTGATTTGTAACGTTAGCACTCTGCGACGCAGAGTTGTTAAACATGTCTGAAACTATAAAATGTTCAACAGATTGCGCTTTGTGCTTAACAACAAGATTCATGGTTGCATATAATGGTGGATATTGACTTCCGTCAAGCAGACACGAACAGAGTTTTAAACATTTGACGAATATTTGTGTACTGAAGAACTAAACGTAATAATAATAATAATAACCGTCTCTGTTTCAGCTTGTAGTGACGAGGTTCTTAGACTCGTGTCAGCAATACGTGGTGTGCAAAAAAGGCAACCTCAGCAATTGGCACCCAATTCTTGGCTGGTTTTCGCAAAGCTTCGACGCATATCTACCTCCTGCTATGGGTAAATTGTCTTTTTATTAACCTCCTTGTATTAATACATTTATGGTAGCCATTTTAAAAAACTTTTTCTCAATCATTTTGTTCTCATCATTCATTTCTTTTGTGCAACTAGCCTATGCCAGCTCCGTGTTATTTTGAAAACTATGTTGATGACCAGGTCTTCATTTTTTATTTCATTAACATTCTTCATGTTACTTACCTTTTCATCGGCCGATATGGCGCAGCCGGTAGGATATTTTGGTGATGTTGTTGGAACAATTTAATACCTACAAACTCATAAGCTATGACTAAATTTGTTTAAGATTTCTCCAAACTGCTTGTCACACCAAATTGAGACGAATATGAGTGAATTCGTTACGGTTTGGATGTGTTATTACTCAACAACAGATAACACTAACGAGTGAAAGTGGATCGTATAGGCACTATGTTATATATGAAGCTTATAACCACGTTTTTAGGTAACCTTCGCCACCAGCTGTCCCTTTTGTGGGGGGCTCCACTCTTGAAGAAACTCCTAGCGCAGCCGCTGAAGGAGATGGTGGAGAGCGGCGCGGGCGAGGAGGCCGGGCCTTCGCACCCCTCCACCCCCGTGCAGACCAGCAACCCGGCCGCTTTCATACGACGCGCTATTGAGGCTAGGACTAACAGGTCAATATGTAATACCATTTACAGAGGAATATGGCAGTTTTTTTTTTTTTTAAATGTGTTTTTAAGTGAAAAAATGAACTGACGGCTCACTTGATGTTAAGTGGTAACCACCGCCCATAGACAACAGCAATATGAATCGAGTCCTTTCCAACAAAGTATGATATGACTCAAATCGCATTGCGTTGCGTCCATCACCCCGAGACGGTTTGTCTGAAGTTCTACATTCTACATATTTTCCAGATTTCAGCTTCATCGGTTGGAGGGAACTGGGCTAAAATCATTTGCAAATGTTGATCTAAACAAACAAACATACGAACATTGCAAGTTAAATAAAAGCTTGTAAAAAACAGCCGATAAAATATAATGAACTTAAATTATCTGTTTATTTCAGGTCAAATGCAAACAAGAACTTCAGGAAACTGGGATCTCCTGAGGCGACCAAAGCGGCGTTGATTTGTTCCATGTACCACACAGCGCTGCACACGATGACACAACTCAAACTTGATATTTTAACAGGTAAATTGTTTTATTCAGTTAAATATTAACGATATTTTTTTTATGAGGAAATCTTCGAAACTAGCTATTGGCCCACTGGTGATAAGTTGTAACCTCTGTCCATAACAAGCAATCCGACTCAAGTCCTGCCCTACCTGGGTAAAACAAGACCCAAGTCGCATCGTATGCGCCCATAATTCTGATACGTGAAGGGAAGGTGGAATGTCTCATGTGCCTGTAATTCACCGGCAGCCACACCTTTCAAACCGGAACATAGTATAGCGAAAACTTCTCTGGTTGACGGGAGAAATTTGTATGGGGTATAATTCCCCGGACGAACTTGGCATACGTTCGACCTTCTGAATTGAAAATGAGAATTTTCAGTTTCGTTTCATACCCTTCTTCAGGGTTTATTATATAGCGGGAGTAAGTGCATATGTTTGTGCCCCCTTCCAGGGCTGTGCAACCAGGACGAGATCCTGTACTCGCTGTGGCAGTTCCTGTGCACGCTGGGGCCGAGCTGCGGACTCAAGTCTTTCCTCGACCTGCTCGCCCTCAACTCCAAGGCATCCGCGCCCGAGTTTCAAATGCTGATACTCTTCGCTGATTGCATGACCCACTATGTCACGTAAGAACGCAACTTCTACGTGATGTCTGTTGACTTCTTTGGAATTTAAGTTAATCTCTCATCGATTGTTGTTTACAATATATCCTGTCAGTTTATTTACAACTTCCGGTTGAAGCCCTTTAATTATTTTTGTATCCGGTAGAATCGCTATATTTACTAACTTGGTTAGTTTATTCTGCTGCTCGCTCTCTGAGTGACAGGACCTCCTATGGTGTAATTTATAAAAGAACTAAAATAATTCAGTACACTGAAACTATATTCATTTGTTGCGGCCTAGAATCCGATAATCATACTGTGTCTTTCCATGATTATGTAGGTGTGGAATCATATTGTATATCTGTTTTTACGGGCAGAGGATACATCATATTGTGCGTCTCACTTCAGGACAAAGATAGGTGGTCTCTCGTGTCTATAACTTCACCGGTACTTACCCTTTGAACTAGAACACAGCGTTACTAGTGTACTGTGTGCGTCGAAACGAAAAATGGTGCATAAAGACTAAGAAGAATATATAATATGTTCTGACAGGCGTGACCGCTCAGTTAGTAGTAACTCTGCCTTCAACACTGTAAGTGTGGGTTCTCAACCAGGACAAACATTTAGGACAGCATACATGTTTGTTCTACATGAGTCTTTATGTATATACATGTATGTATTCTATCAGTTGTCTATTTCCCATAGAAAGTTCCAAGAAGTATGCTTGTTGTGGGACTAGATGACAGTGTTTGAAATGGTCACCATTTATCACTTGAATATAACTTAATGTATTAAATTAATAAATATTTTCAGAATTTTAGATGACATGGAGATGTATGAACAACAAGAACCATTCAAACTACAAGACTTTATCAACATGTCGCTGTTTCTCAACATGTTTGTGTACAAGACTATCATGGGACAGTTATTAGGTATGTCATACATTTTAAATAATAATAATAATAATAAAATCATTTATTTCAGACCCACAATTGGACCGTGTTATGCACAAAACAGCCATGAGGGGAAAAGTACAAACGGAGTTATAAGCATTTTTCTGTCGATGTTTGCACTTTGGTTATTTATTGATTCATATATCGTATTGGCTCATATCTCCGTGAAAAATAGAGAAATCGACATGGCTGTCTTTGCATAAAATCCGTCATATCGAAATTAGTATAATAGAAAGTCCCGTCAAAACCGGTCCAGTCATTCCAGAGATTAGCCGGAACAAACAGACAGACAGACACAGACAAAAATAGTAAAAAATGTTGTTTTGGTATATGTATCGTGTATACATCCATATGCAGTTAGTAAAAAGCGGTTATTTTAATATTACAAACAGACACTCCAATTTTATTTATTTGTATAGTTTAAAGTTGAGTCCCTGTGGCCCGAAGAAGCGTAAGCTGTGGCCCGGGACTTCTCTTCCGAATAGTCTTAACATACATAGGTATTGTCTTATGCTACTTAGAGGTATAATATTGTCTTATGCTACTTAGAGGTTATAATAGTTTTGTACATTCGCAGATCTGAAAACAATCCAGAACAACGAGTTGTTCGTCTCGCTCCACACTCTCCTGCTGGTTTTGTATCGGCGCGACTGCAGGCGGCCGTACACGCCGCCCAATCACTGGCTCGCTAAGGAAATACGTGACTCACAGTTCATACACGAGTTTGAGAAGGGGAAGAAGCCGCACTTGGTGAATATTTTACTATTATAATAATATTGGGGACAATTCTCACAGCGCCATCTAGCCCCAAACTAAGCATAGTTTGTACTATGGGAGCCAGGCAAATGATAGAATACATATATACTTTTTGTAAATATAATACATATTAACACCCATACAGAACAAACATCTATATTCGTCACACAAATGTTTGTCCTGAGTGGGAATCAAAACCACAACCTGCAGCGCCGAAGGCAGGGTTACTACCAACTGAGCTGTGAGGCCAGCCCATCCTCATCCATAAGGTTTAGTTCACAATAGACTTCAGCGGAATGATACTAAATATTTTTATAGAGATATAGATATATGAGTGTGCTGCTAATTATCTGATGTAGGTCCGAGATCCTCGCCATTGTTGTCGATAAGCTTGCAAGGTTTGGGCAGATTTCTGTGTATATGTTCTGCTTTTGGAAACAGAGAAGGCACACTTGATGTGATAATAAAATTATTTTGCCAAGTGATACGTGTGGCTTGTTATGATTATATATATTATTACTAGCGCCGCGCTCCAGCTTCGCACGGGTGAAATTTACTTATAAAGAAAATGAAGAGTGCACTTTGCAAGAATGTAATAAATAACAGTTTATTGACAAATCACCATCATATTTCATACTTCATAGCTGAGAAACAGACAAGCAGATAGCATAGCGACTTTTTTATACTATTTAGATTTGTTTGTTAATCCCATTTGTTTATATTTGAAGGTTCTCGTCCAGAAGACACCTCACATGATCGCCCATGGAGAACGAGTCAGATTGTTCAGACGAGCAGTGGCCGACGAAAAGGTGGGCATATTCATGACTATATTATATACCTGAGTAATAATATTACTATATTATTACACAGGTACTTCTAGTTATATCATTTCGTCGTCTTTCACTCTGCAGAAGCTGCAAAAAAGTGCATCGCGCATGCTTGACTGCCATCATTACCTAAATTGAATATTTCAAGAACACGTTTTAAGAGCAGTAGAACTCTCGCCAAGTTCGTCCGGGGAAGTACTGCCACCATGCCCATTTCCGCTGCCAAGCAGTAACGTGTTCACATTACTGTGTTCCGGTTTTAAAGGTGTGGTTGCCGGTGAAATTACAGGCACATGAGACATTCCACCTACACGTCTCATAGTTACGCATACGATGCAACTTGGGTCTTGTCGTACCTAGTAGGGGAGGACCCAAGCCGCATCGGTTGTTATGGGCCGAGGTTACCACTTACCACCAAATGGGCCGCGACTCGTTCAGTTACTTAAAAAAAAAACACGTACATAAAATCACGTGTAACGGTAGGCAGAGAACGCTTCAAACGTTCATAACTTATGAACGGTTAATCTCGTAGGTGGTGTTGGGTCTGACGGAGCGAGCGTGCGGCGGCAGTGCTGCCCGCGCTACTCTCGTGCAGGTCAGGAGGGCGAGGCTCGTGGAGGACGGGTACCGGCAGCTGGGCGCGCTGCCGCCGCGCGCGCTCAAGGGCTGCGTCCGGGTACGCTTTGTCAACGAACAGGGCCTGGACGAGGCTGGGATCGATCAGGATGGCGTCTTCAAAGGTAGATTACACTCACTGTTAGATACCTACCGAGCTGAGTAGCAGTAGATCTTATGCCACCATACCCATTTCTGCCGCCAAGCAGTAATGCATTCCCGGTACTGAGCATCGTGTTATTCTACCGGAGAGAACCCAAGTCGTATTGCTTATGGCAGAAGTTGCCAGTTAACACCAGTTGATCCATTTGCTCGTTCCGTAACTTTATCACATTAAAACTGAACACAATTAAGCTTTTCTAAAACTACAAAAAAAAAAGTAACTTAAATTGTGTGTTGTGATACCTAACTTAATAATTTATTTTCTATGCAAACATTTTCTTTCTTTCTTTGGTGTACAATAAAGAGTTTATCTAACTTACTACCACTCGTGTCACTGGCTCCCTTGAATCAGTGTGGTGAAAGGGTTATTTATTACCCAGAAAGGTAGCCGTCGTAGGGAACCAGTTCGCAATCCAGATATTGTAGCTACGTGGCACTGCCATCAGAGACATTTTCGTTTAATATCATGTGACATTAAGCCAAATGCATCCGTGTGAGTAACGAAAGTACATGTTCGCAGAATTCCTCGAAGAGACGATAAAACGCGTGTTCGATCCGTCTCTCAACCTGTTCCGGGCTACGAGCGAAGAGCGGCTGTACCCTTCCCCCACCTCCTGCTTACAGGAGAACCATCTGCAGCTCTTCGAGTTCATCGGAAGGATGCTGGGCAAAGCAGTCTACGAGGTAACTAATAACTAAATAATACCACCTACCTACCTTTCGGTGAGGGTAGTGTATCAAATCTAAGTCGCTCAGTGAGCTACTACTAGCGGTAATCTTTGCCCATAACATAAGCAAAACGTCCCAGGTCCTCCCGTGCTTAGGATGAGCCTATTTCGCATAGTATTCTGCCCGTAACTAGGAAACGTGAAAGTGGAATGTCACAAGTGCCTGTAACTACAGCAGCAACACCTTTCAAACTGGAATTCAGTAATGCGTTACTGCTTGCCAGATACGGTGGCAGTACTTCCCCTGATGAACTTGGCACAAGTTCTACTGCCTGAAAAATATAACGATAAAAGAGTAGTTGGCCAACAAATGACAAAATGATCTATGATTTAATATGCAATTACTATAAACGATAAATAAACTGAAAGAGAAATACATTTCATGCCGACCTCACAGAAGTAAACAAATGCATAGAAATGATAATAGTCCTGGCAAGATTTACAAAATGTCGATTCTCAAGTCTATATCATTTCCAGTACAACTCTTCAGGATCAACACATTCAAAATATAAACTTCATTGTTATTTTTACAGGGCATAGTCGTAGATGTCCCGTTTGCTTCGTTCTTCCTTAGCCAAGTGCTGGGACAGACGCAGCAAGCGCTGTACAGCTGGATCGATGAGCTGCCTTCGCTCGACAGAGACCTCTACCGCAGTCTCACCTACATCAAACACTTTCAGGTAATTTGTAGTTCCTATACCATTTCCTCAATCTTATTAGAATAGTTTTGCTTGAGAGAAGTTCTAGGACAAAGTTAACCATGTATCAGCTGTATACCATGTAGCTGTAGAAATATATTGACGTCTCACCTGCAACAAATATGATCAAGTATTTTGAATTCACTGTAAAAATTCATGTAATGTATTATAATGTCACGATATTTTTCCTCGAGAGATCTTCTAGGAAAGCCCGTTAGCATTTTCCAGCTGTATCGCTTCGTGGCGCGTTGACGAGTCAATAAACTTAGTGATGAGATTCAGTGAGAGTGCGTATAACTACGATATGTATCATAATCAAAGCAATATCAACATTTTCGGGAATCCAAAAACCTTTATTGTTAAGTCTTGTAGAAATTTATTAGAAAAATGTGCAAAATATTTGGCTTAAACGCAATATCAAACGTGAAAAATATGAATGAGGCTACTAGTGGTGGTAGTGGCAGATTTTAATTTAATATTAATCGTCAGGTGAGACGCATTGGGATGCGACTTGGGGCGACTTAGTATGGGAAGACCAATTTTTTCACACACACTCGTTCTGTTACATAATCGCGTAACAAATGTTACAGGGAGACGTGTCATCTCTAGAGCTAACGTTTTCGATCGATGAAGAGCGGCTCGGAGAAATCGTTACACATGAACTTATCCCCGGCGGCAAGGCGATACCGGTCACCAACGAAAACAAGTAAGAATATTCACTAACAATACTATAAAGATGTAAACTGTTGTATGTTTGGATGTAAGAAGTAATCTCCTCCTCCTTTTTTTTTTGCTTATAAACACGAGTTCCAGCCGTAATACTTAATGCCATCTGTCAGGAGAAATTTAAACTGTCCGGAAACTGTTGACTTTGCTTATCGGTGTGAAGTAAGCTCTCTGCACACCGAACCCTCCGAACCGCTGACACAGTCCGTTGCGGCGGCTTGGTGTTTGACAGAATCATATTGGCGGCTTGCACGCGCCGGTACTGTGGGTACGGCGGCATGCACCCGCGCGGGCGGTAGTGTTGGTAAGGCGGCATGCACCCGCGCGGGCGGTAGTGTTTATATGATGGCATTCAGTCACGCACGCGGTAGCGCCTAGTACGACGGCATGTCGGCGGCTTGCCCGAAACCGAGACGAAGTTTCTCATCTGGTGCCGTTTACATGTCACGGATAAAGTTTTACTGACTTGTGACTATGTGTCGTCAACAAAAAAAAACGAACAAACTCTACAGAATATTAATATGATTATGTCAAAAAAATTACAGTAATAATGAAAGAAAATGAAATGGAAATTATAACTGACAAACAAATAGGTACTGGAAACCGACATTGTCAAATATAACTGCCGTTGAAGTGTACGTTTGACCGATGTTAATTATCAGGATATAACTGTATTAACAATGACATTGCATTGTTTTAGGATAAACTATATACATCTGATGGCGCACTTCAGAATGCACACCCAAATCAAGGACCAAACGAACGCGTTCATCAAAGGATTTAGAACCATCATCAATCCCGAGTGGCTTTCGCTGTTTTCTACGCCTGAGGTGAGACGCATACCAGTGAAGTCAAGTAAAGTCAGTATGAGCATGGAAAAAGTCCATAACAGTGATGCCTATACTGTAAAGGCTCGCGCACATTAGAGCAGTCCGCACCCCAACGTATTACATTGTAAAAATCCCTACACCCCGTATTAGTCGCGAGCCTTTAGAGGTAAAACCTTTTACAGTCGACTTCGATGTTTCCAAGAACTGCCAGAGCTGTACAGTCGAGTTGTTGTAAAATCACACTGCACACTAATATTATGAACGTGAAAGTTTGTTACTTACTCACGCGGGCGAAGCTGCGACCAGAAGCAAGTATTTATGGGACTTTTAACGGAATCATCAGGAGGCTTATATATCTGATATAAAGCTGTATCCTCTGTACATAATAATAGCTCGTCGGTGGGCGTCGTGGTCTTCTCCTATTTAGGTGTCGGAAGGCCATAAACACACCGTATTAAGCTAATAACGTCTCGTATTGTAACGAGATGAAGGTGGAATGGCCCATGTAATTTCACCTTTCATTCAATTTCATTGTAATTTTACTCACACCTTTCAAATCTGGACACAAAAACATTCATGGCGCTACACTTCCCACAACTTGACACAAGTTTTGCCGTACCATAAATGAGAACTAGTTGAATATGGTTTGATATCTGCAGCTCCAAAGACTGATAAGCGGCGACAACGTGCCGCTAGACCTGCGCGACCTGCGCCGCCACACGCAGTACTACGGCGGCTTCCACGACTCGCACCGCGTCGTGTGCTGGCTGTGGGACGTGCTGCAGCGCGACTTCACCGAGCAGGAGCGAGCCATGTTCCTCAAGGTAAACAGCATAGACAACGCGCCGCTGGACCTGCGCGACCTGCGCCGCCACACGCAGTACTACGGCGGCTTCCACGACTCGCACCGCGTCGTGTGCTGGCTGTGGGACGTGCTGCAGCGCGACTTCACCGAGCAGGAGCGAGCCATGTTCCTCAAGGTAAACAGCATAGACAACGCGCCGCTGGACCTGCGCGACCTGCGCCGCCACACGCAGTACTACGGCGGCTTCCACGACTCGCACCGCGTCGTGTGCTGGCTGTGGGACGTGCTGCAGCGCGACTTCACCGAGCAGGAGCGAGCCATGTTCCTCAAGGTAAACAGCATAGACAACGCGCCGCTGGACCTGCGCGACCTGCGCCGCCACACGCAGTACTACGGCGGCTTCCACGACTCGCACCGCGTCGTGTGCTGGCTGTGGGACGTGCTGCAGCGCGACTTCACCGAGCAGGAGCGAGCCATGTTCCTCAAGGTAAACAGCATAGACAACGCGCCGCTAGACCTGCGCGACCTGCGCCGCCACACGCAGTACTACGGTGGCTTCCACGACTCGCACCGCGTCGTGTGCTGGCTGTGGGACGTGCTACAGCGCGACTTCACCGAGCAGGAGCGAGCCATGTTCCTCAAGGTAAACAGCATAGACAACGCGCCGCTGGACCTGCGCGACCTGCGCCGCCACACGCAGTACTACGGCGGCTTCCACGACTCGCACCGCGTCGTGTGCTGGCTGTGGGACGTGCTGCAGCGCGACTTCACCGAGCAGGAGCGAGCCATGTTCCTCAAGGTAAACAGCATAGACAACGTGCAACGTGCCGCTGGAACATAAAACCCCTCTGCTTGCGTTAATTTTCATAGGATGCCACTATTTTAGCGAATGGACTATAGTCATATTGTTGAAAGTACTACCTTCTTTTCAGTTTGTGACGTCATGTTCGAAGCCGCCGGTGCTCGGGTTTGCACATCTGAAGCCTCCGTTCTCGATACGATGCGTCGAGGTCGGAGACGATGAAGACACGGGAGATACTATTGGTAAGTTACACCATCCATATTTAGTTAGCAGTTTTGGAGCGATAGATACAAATCAACTCAAAGAGGCTCCTTTCGTGCACTTGAAACATGTCTTCGAATTTTTAGTTTTTTTTTTTTTTTTTTTTTATTAGGTCTCCCAAACTGGGCGTTACACATTACAACAATAAAATAAAATTAAATAAAAACTATAGTGTACGACCTTCTGGAGGGAAACACAGCATGCATATATAAAAAAAAATTATACATATGCTGGAAGAAACTAGTAAACTAACAATACAAATACAAATAAAAATAAAACAAATTTAAACCATAAATTACAATAAATAAAAAAATATCAAAATAAACTAAATAGGCTAAAAGGTTAAAAGCTAAGGTTAAAACCGATGAGCTGAAAACGTCAAATAATTTGTTATGCTTATTAAAAAAACAACAAATGCGATATATAGGTGACTGTTGACCAAAGTTAGTACGGCAAGTTCGAAGGTGGAATGACTTTCTGTTTTGAGTGCGGTTACAGTGGCGAGGTACACTGAGATCCAACCTGTGCAGCAAATCGGGACAATCTATCACTCCTTGAACAACCTTAAGGAGAAATACAGCGTCAGCTACTTCTCTCCTCAGCGAGAGAGGAATCACATTGTAGTGATCTAGTCGTAACTCATATGATGTAAGGGTGCGACATTTATTGTCCGAGTAGGTTAGGTGGTACATAAACTGCTTTTGAAGCCTTTCTAACCTATTGATGTGAGCTGCATAGAATGAGCTCCATACTGGACTGCAGTATTCCAGAAGACTACGAACGTAACAGTTGAATAGTAATATGGAAATGCCGGGTTCCTTAAACATTTTTGTTTTTCGAATCACAAAACCTGCCAAGCGTGCCCCCTTGCGAGATATATTGCTAATGTGTTCACGAAAATTCAGTTTTTGATCCAAAATAACACCTAGGTCACGAATATGAGAAACTTCATTGATTGGAGTATCTTTGATCTTGTATGTGGCCGGCGTAGGAGTTCGTTTTCGACTGAATTTTAAATGAAAGCATTTAGAGGCATTCAGTGTCATTTTATTGCGGTGACACCAGTCACATACAGTGTACAAGTCACTTTGAAGAATAGAAATATCATCCGTGGAGTTAATAACTCGATATAATTTTAAATCGTCAGCAAACATTTTAAACATTGACTTGATATTGTCGCACAGATCATTGATGAAAACCAAGAAGAAAAGTGGTCCAAGATGTGAGCCCTGGGGTACTCCAGACGGCACAAACTGAGGCAAAGACTTAAAACCACGAATCATAACTATTTGAGATCGGTTGTGAAGGTACGATTCACACCATCTTAGGAGCGAACCGCAAATACCTGCATGTCCTAGTTTGCAAATGAGGGTTTTGTGATCAACAACATCAAATGCCTTTGAAAAGTCAGTATAGACAGCATGCACTTCTAGTTTATTTTCAAGGGCTTCATTAATGTCACTGACATAACTAACTAGATTAGACGTTGTTGATCTGCCCGGTAGGAATCCAAATTGCTGTGGGTTAAAAAATGATTTTAAATGGAAGTATAATTGTTTGTGGACCAGGGACTCAAAAAGTTTTCCGAAAGCTGATAATATAGAAATAGGTCGGTAGTTAGAAATATCTGACTGGTCACCCTTTTTGGGAACAGGAGTTATGTTCGCAAGTTTCCACTTTGCAGGAAAAATGCTAGTGGAAAGAGATTTGCTAAATATTAAATGCAATGGCTTAGAGAGTTGGAGAGCACAATTCTTTAAAAATAAAGGGTGTATGGAGTCAGGACCCGAACCCTTATTCGTGTTCGTCTGCTGGAGAGACCTCAGGATGTCCGACTCTGAAACTATAATACCATTTAAAGATGGTGACGTATTAAGACACTCATCAGACAGGTTAGATATATTTTCTGTTGTATCTTTATTATTGTAAACAGAAAGGAAATGTTTAGAAAACAGTTCACATATATCCTTTCCACCCTTGACATTTTTGTCTTCTAGAAACATCACATCAGGGATAGTGTTACTGTTTGATCTCATTGATTTTATGAATTTCCAGAAGTATTTTGGATTATTCTTAATATGAGTTTTTGCTTCGTTTTTAAATGACGAGTAACACTCATTTATCAAATTATTGCAACGTTCGCGAAGCAAGTCGTAAGTAATTTTGTCTCTAGGATTAGAATATTTTTTGAACTTAAGATGGAATTTAGCTTTTTCTTTAAGACATTTGAGTAAAGATCGACTAAACCAAAATGGATAGCTTTGGCTGCCCTTTATAGAAATTGGAGTATGCTTTGATATGATTGGGGAAATGGTGTCAAAGAAAATATCAACCATTTCGTCAACGCTCTTAGATAATTGGAACTTACAATTCCAATTTATATGTGACAGATCATCTCGAATGTTTGAATAATTTGATTTGAAAAAGTTAAAATATGTGGTTTTGTTATGTTTTGGGGTCCGGTTTTTATTAAGTTGCATTGTGATTTCTAACGCAGGGTGGTGGTTGTCTATTTTGACTAGCGGAGATGAACATTCCATTAAAGTGAAAGTGTTATGAACGTTTGTGAGAACTAGATCTAATGTTCGACCATTAGTGTTTGCAACATTGTTAATTTGATGAAGGTTATTAAATGATATCGAGTCCCCAAGCAAGTTATCGACTAGGTTTTGAGTTTCACATGGAATGAGTGAATTAGATTCGTCATCATGCATCCAACTAATGTTTGGGAGATTAAAGTCACCCGCTATTAGAAAAATAGATTTGGCTGACTGTTTATTTTGAACATTTACGGCTATATTTGATAATAAACGATCTAAGCGTTCATAATTAACGGGAGGAGGGAGATATAGCGCGCACAAACACAGAGAAATCGGAATATTGTTGTTTTTCAACTTCAGTAGTACCCAGATATTCTCATCCAAAGATTCCCATTTGAGTTTGCGCATGGGTTCAAGTTTTTTCAAAACTGCTATTAGTACACCCCCACCTTCGGTCTTGCCGCTACCGGTAGTGGCACGATCACGCCGGAAAACAGTATATCTATGATCCAAAATTTCGTGATCATATACAGAATCATTTAACCATGTTTCTGTTAGCATTATAATATCATAGTCATATTTTAAAGCATTGGTCAACACTTCCTCAGTTTTAGTCCTCTTACATTTTGATAAAGGATTTTTAAACCAAAAAATGGTATGCCTTTTACACGTTAAAACTAACAATGTAATTGACAGTGTCTTAATTTAAAGTCTTAAGAAAATCGTCGTCCTTGACAATGAAACTCCTAGAGTTGACATCCTTTCTGATATAGACGCGTCCGTTCCTGACCCACACGAACTGATATTTCTTGTCCTTAGCGGTTTTTCTGGTTAGTTCTAGGAAATATCGGTTTCCTCACGATGTTTTCCTTCACCACCTCTGAGAACGTGATATTGCGCACATAAATCTTTCAAGCGAAAAACTCATAGGTGTACGTCGGGATTTGAACCGGCGACCGGTCAGTACCACTAGATCAGATCACCCCTGAAAGTCGATTCTAAATATTGGTGATATTTTTTTGGAATCGGAAGTTGTTTCGGAGATTGCCTACTACATCCAAACTCTTTCTCTTTCTAGTATTATTAGATAGGCTGACGTACTTTTGTTGTGTTTCACAGGTAGTGTAATCCGCGGCTTCTTCACGATCCGCAAAAAGGACCCGCTGCACCGCCTGCCCACCTCCTCTACCTGCTTCAACCTGCTCAAACTGCCCAACTACCAGAAACGCAGTACGCTGCGAGATAAACTGCGCTATGCTGTCACCAGCAACACAGGATTTGAATTATCCTAGACCTACATTAACACGTTAGAAAATGAACTGACATCAAAACTTGCTAGAAGAATATCTGGTACGTTTACCCCGGATAGGGAAATGCTCTGGTATGGTTGTTGCTAGTATTTTGGTACTGATGCCCTAATATGTGAAATGTCCCAGTAAAGGCAGGATGCTAGTGGCGGATGTTTCGTACGTTAATACTTCAACTGCCAGCTACTAAAAACGCATGTAGGTACTCTGGAAAAGTTGTTGGTGGCAAATATTTGGTACGACTACCCCAATTTGACAATCTCTGTTCAGATTGCCAGGAAGCTCATTGCGATATAGCGGCGCTATGCTGTCACCAGTGACACAGGATTCGAGTCATCTTAGACACTTGAACGACTTGAACGAAAATTCCCAATTTATGTGCTAAATATTTAGTATGCTTACCCCAATTTGGGAAAACCCGGTATCAACATGATGCTTCAGAAATGACCAAATGAAAACTTAGGAGTTAAAATCTATGTAAAATAAAAATGGAAATGTCTCGGTGAACGATATAAAACGACTGTTGTATCTTTAGAAAAATTTAACGAATAACAATAACCAGGAATTTAAAAATATGATGAACGAAAAGTATAAAACAACTTTAAATGGAGTAAGTGTGTTTAGGATATGAACGGCGTGTGTAAGCCTTTGTATACGTTTGTGTTTTAGGAAAATTCGTGTATTACCCTAACATTATAAATATAACATAGTTTGGATATTTGTTGGTCCTTCACGACTTAGCGGAGTGGATTGATTGACCTAGATAAAGACCTGGATTGAACACACTAGGCTACTTTTACTTGCGGACAAAGCCACGGGATAGCAATATATTACTACCTATCGGCCGCTATAACTGGATCAGACAGTTAATAATTGTGCCCTTCGGAATCAGGGCATCGCTCAGTCAAACAAGTCATGTTCTGCCGCTAACAGGGAGTTATTACAATTGGAAATTTTCTGTTAAAACTGGATCACCTTTTATCTTTATTCGTAGATTAACATTTGTATCAAACCGGCATCTCCTAGAACCAAAAATTTTAGAAGATTAGAAGAGGAAAACGTAGCCATTAGTAACCATTCACTCTCAGTTATCGAGACTAGGTGGTAAGGTACTGTATGAGGCGACACTATACCGCTACTCTTCTACCAGAATAGCCAACAAACAAATTCCAATATATAACACAGTTTTTAACTTTGATATATGCACTGAATTTTGGTCGCGGTGCGAAAGCAATTTTGAAGCTAGACCTCCTTAGTTGTGTTTGGGATTAGTTATTGGGAAAACAGATTATATGAAAATGCAGTCCAATATAATCGTATGTGTAAATAGACAATAACGTTGTAGGAAGGGGGGACTAAAGAATTTAATAGTGTTCGTCGTTTTTGTGAGTCTGAAGTGTTAAGTAATTTGTGGGTTGTTTGATCTCTAGTTAAGATGCCACAAAGTTTTTATAAGGTAACGAATATGGTGGAAAATTGTTGCGAGCTTTTGTATCTGAGGGCGGTATTTCGAACCATGGCGACGCTATGTATATAAAAAAATGTTATTCATATATGTATGTATAACGAATTTTTTTAAGTAACTTATTGCCGGTTTGTATTTTGTCATTCTCTGTGATGGATAGTGTTTAATGTGTTGAGTTCGTCGCAAAAGGTAACAAGATAGATAGAAGACACTTTATTGCTTATTGCTCACCAATCAAAATAACAATCAGTAACAATATACAACAGAGTGAAACAATGGGCGGTCTTATAGCTATAAAGCGATCTCTTACAGACAACCTTTACAAGATAAGGGCTAAATGTATACAGGGGTATGACGGGTGTCTCCAGACTGGTGTCCCATCTGTAAGTGCGATGGAAACATTTATTCAGCACGAGACACTAACAAATATTATGGAAAATAAAAAACTACAACGAAATTAAACAAATCTGGTAACTCGGTGGTAACATTTAAGACGCCATGGTGTGAAATGACGCCCTTACTCACTCACTAGCCCAATAGGATTTTTACCTTTTACCTAATTTCACGTTATATTGTACCTTCACGAATTGTAACGCACTTTTTAAATTTTACTATAAAACGATCATCGGCCGTAATTACGTTACCGTTCCTAATGTGGAATTACGTTAACCCCCAAAGAGTTTTCGCTGCGTACGATTTCGTTGCGTTACAAATGTTTGCGAGATTCGTTATTTCTCAAACATTATGTTTGCGGTATTATTGTACCCGGTACACGTTGAATACATACGATAGAAATCTTAAGTCTGTCAAGATTTTGTGTGTCAGTTAAAGTTATTATATTATTATTTAGCGTTAACTAATTCACCTAGTGTTTATTCTTGATCACGTTTTAAGTGTGCACACTTTCGACTTGTCCCTTATGTGTGTTGCCAAAGTTTAACTCAGACAAAAGACCTTGAACCTTATGCTAACTTCCAACGGCGCAGTTTGCCCTATACCAGGGGTGACCAACCGTTCGATCGCGGCTATTAGTCCAGCCGATCGTGGCAAAACATATATTAAATATACCTGTAAAAAATACGTAGAACAGCGCTATGTAATACTGACTACAACGAACCTGACTGCTTATCTAGCGTAAGATGCTCAGGCCAAATGCTCACTAATATAGTTACTAAGAATAGTTTTCAATTTTATGTTTATCCATGAACTACTACTACTGCTACTGTTTCATCAAACATTTGTGTGACGAATATAGATGTTTGTTCTGTGACTGGGTATGTATTTACAAAAAATGTATATATGTATTATATCAGTTGGCTGGTTCCCATAGTACAAGCTATGCTTAGTTTGGGGCTAGATGGCGCTGTGTGAATTGTCCAACAATATTGTTATTATTTAAAGAAGGTAGATCGCATACGGTTTAGTCAGTAAACAGTAGATCTTGGGTGTAATCAAGTTGGCCACCCCTGCAATAGAGGATCCTATCCGCGATGCTAGAACGCTCGTGCAGGCTCGTGATATCACGCGCCGTTAGAAGCTAGCGTTATGTTATCTAATGTCTGTGACTGGCCTCAGTTGGTACCCTGCCTTCTGCGCTGTAGGTCGTGGGTTCGATTCCACACAGGATGAACATAGAGGTTTGTTCTGTGTCTGGGTGTTAATATGTATGTATTTACACATAAGTATTATATCAGTTGTCTGGTTCCCTTGACACACGTTAGATATGGCTAACTTGGTGTTAGATGGCGCTGTGTGCAATGTCCACCAATATTTATTATTATTATTTATTTATTTTGAATAAAACCCAAAAGGTATTTAGAAAAAGCTTTTTTTTTGAGCGTCTTCAATAATTTGTTGCCTAAGTTATAGAAATAAAAGAATATTTCTCATCACATTTTTAGACTGAATATATTTATTTCTCTTACTGTTTTAGATAAATTATGTTTTAATTTATGTCACCTATATAAAATTCTACATGCACTTTCCATGTTTTTCTCACTAATGTCATGAAATTAATATTTTTTACATACCTAATATTGACCACTTCACGCATCATTCTAGATTATGTATAAATTTACTTATACGTTATCGATTAATTGTTTACTCAGTGTATTAGGTATTTAATGTTTTATTGTGTACGTTACGAAAATCTATGATAACAGACTTTATGAATAAACGCCGTCAGTACATCGACTCTCTCGCAAACTATGCGTGAGATACTGCAAATAAGACAAAGACAAGAACATATAAATTGCTTAAGAAAGAACGGGACACCATTTTCCTGCCGGGCGCTAATGCGTCGTACTGAAGGCGTTCTGAAGTCTATAATGTTTTATTTCGTCTAATTATACATCACAATAAATTATCCTACGAAAATCACAAATAACCAAAAACTAGGAAATCCTTTGTATTGCCGAAGCCAGAATTGTGTGTGAATCATCGTAATACGTTAGCAAGAATATACACGAACAAAACAGTGTATTAGCTTCTCAGCTCGATAGTAACTCTGCCTTTTACGCTGTAGTTCGTGGGTTCGTTTCCGCCCAAGACAAACAATGGCGTGATGAACAAAGATGTTTTTGTGTTTGTGTGTTAATATGTATTAAATGTATATATTGGCAAAAAACTATCAATGTTCATTTGTTCCATAGTACAGGCTACGCTTTGTTTGGGACTAGATGGCGCTGTATGAAATGTCCACCAATAATTACTATTATTATATATATTAGATTCAGTATTCTCGTTGTATATTATATGCTTGATATTTTTTATTCATTGTGAGTTCCTGGCACTCCTGCCCATATTCCAGAACGATGCTTGAAACAGATGAGAAGTTTGTTTTAAGCAGATACGATCAGAGATTGCTTACTTACCATAGGGACAAATGTTTGCATGAAAATATTTGTTCCGGGTCTTTATGTGTTACGGAACAAGTCCCTATATCCAACAAATGCGCGGTACACTTATTGTATGCACGTTTGGGCCTTGCCACCAAACGACGTCCACGAAAGGAGCCTCTTTGAGGCTCACTATAATCTCTTCACAACACTGGTTCGAGAGAGCTATTGAAACGATCGTAGCAATAATGAGTAGTGATGATCTTAATATGGTGCGCAAAGATGCTGGATTTCCTTCCTCCCCTTGTTCGAGGAATGCTTTTGTGGAGATAGGGTTGCCTGACTAAACGAATCTGTGAGATGTGATCCGGTTTAATAAACATCTCTGTCTGTCTGTCATTCATTCACAGTTCTGGAATATGGACGTCCATATACACGTTGTAATCATTATGTAGTGTAGTTGTATATTATGTGTTATTTGAGTACAGTTTTTTATATGCTTTCTGCGCTTCCTCCCAAGTTGTGTCAGAAGTGCACGTTATCGTAATTTCTAATTTATTTTCCCACATGTGTAATGTAATTAATCAATATAAATATACTAGCCACGTAATGATGTTTTTAACACCATGTGATTCTCTGTGATAAATATAATTGATATTTATTATTTGCGTATTTTATTTCCTCAAAATACCCTTATTTTTATCTGTGTTATGTAGGTGATTGAACGAACTGATGGCCCACCTTATGTTAAGTGGTTAAGTGGTGGTGGCCCATGGACAACAGCAGTACGACTCAAGTCCTCTCCACGAAAGTATGAGATGACTATAACGGCACTAATGCTAGATGGAGATGTCTCATGCCCCTGCAACAAACCGGCACCCACTCCCTTCCACCGGAACACAGTAATACGAGTGCGTCACTGCTTAGCAGCAGATTACCAGGTGTGGTGGCAGTACTTCTCCGGGCGAACTTAGCGCAAGTTCTACTGCTACTTTGGGCTGCTCCTTTCGCACCACACGGGGGACACGTGTAAGGATTCAAAAGGACCTATGGACGCGAGCAACGTGGGCCCCCAAACATGCACGATGAACACTATTACACGCTCCTAGCTCTTATTTAGGGTTCTTTGTGTCGCAGGTGGCACGGACAAGCAGATACACAACACAAATATCCAGGAGCCGAGAACAATCTGTAAGCTTCTCTAAGCCTCTGGCTATATTGCTCGCAAATTTGCTGTCCACAAACGAATTTTTAGAAAAACTATTCCCAAGCTTTTGACAGTTGTTTACTGGACGAAGACTCATTTTGTGAATCAGGCATTGAAAAACCTTATAGTGAACGAGAACACTATTTTTATTCTCACAATTCTCATAATTAATGGTCAGCAAAGCATTGGGTGAGAAACCAAACGATACAAAATTATACAGCGTTGTTCGGATTCAGTTCGGGGCAAATGTAAACAATATTTGCAATGTTTATAATCAGCTAGCTTGAATATTGCAATCCCAAACCAATCCTACTATTAACTTAGTACTAATTACATTAATATTTCTTTGGTAGACAGTAGTTCTAATTAATCTGGGGCATTGAAAGTATTGTTTGTCGTGTCGATTCTTTGTAGGTTTATGTCTCAGTCGTGAATCGCAACTGTAATCGCTGATTTACGTTGAGATTCACGATTGATGTAAACCTACGCCAGATTTATTATATCGTTATGGATGAATGTGTACACTTTACAAGCCAGTTCAGCTGTCATATTTCGATGAGTACCTACTATCTAGATCCAAAAACTGGATCAATATTAATCTTTAGAGAACAGGCAAGATAGTCTCTCTATGATAAAGTAAGATAGGATTCATATAATAGTAGTACATATGCCATGCCATGGATATACTTACCAATTTTGAGATCCATCGAGTGTACTCCTGGAGTACCTAGGTACCTAACCAACTTGGAGGCCCGTGTGCTTTTAGGTCTCACACACGACTTTTCTTCTGTTAATATGTTACGGAACGGACTAATGGCCCACCTAGGCCACCTAGCTATTAGGGTTATGTCGAAAGTTTTGAGAATGTGTGGTAGTACCTATAACTCTAGGTGTTTAGTGTCAGGCTTCATATCGAGTCAGCACTTATAATGTAAGTACGCTGGCACAACTATCGGAAATCTATGTGCTCCTCAATAAAATGTCCTACCTACACAGGAAATGGGTGCAGTTATAGACAAAATTATGCTGAGCTGGCTTTAGCAGGAATAAGGGCTGCTTAAAAGTACCTACCTACTATTACCCAACCTCTAAATACTTTAATATTAATCAATTCATAGAAATCGTGAAGGCATTTTTGGTTTTTGGGGGATTTAGAATAGATAAGTACCTAGTAAATTGAAATGCGTAAAAAGCTCCCTAAACAAAACGTATTTGATCCAGCTGATCAAGCGTCATCGCCATGTTGTTATTTGTTGTCTCGCTCGCGCAAGGCGTCCCTTGCTCGCGGAACGGCACCTTCCTCCCGCGCCTTCGCCCCTCGGCACTTCACGCTTCCCCGCCCGCCCCGCGCGCCGCTGTCAGTTTCGCTCGATTCTCGTAGTGGGCGGACGTGCGCGCTCCGCATTTTCATCGTATTTCACGTCTCATCCTTTGTCCAGGAGGAAACCGCGATTGAAGACAAAAACAACCAAATTAGTATCCAAACTTTGCAACTTTTGTCATAGTTTGGATGCTCGATCGATAGTATCATTCCGGCGTTTCGTGTGTTCAGTGAATTCCCGCATAGTCGACCGAGCATGAATAATAAAGAAGTAACCGGTGATATAGTCGCGTGTCCCACGGAAGGCGAGTGGTGATAGGTTCTGAGGTCAGCGTGTGATGAAGAAGTGTGTGCGGTGACGAGTGGCCGCCGACTGCCGGAGTGCCGAGCGGTTGGATGGCGGCTGTCAGCGGCCCCGCGCGGCACCCTCGGGTCTCCATGAGTGTGTCGATGTCTCTGATGCAGGGCGGTACGCAGAGCGCGCCCCAGGGTGCCATCCTGGCGGCGGCGGCGCCCTACTACCAGGCGCCGGGCATCCCCACGGACGTGCAGCCCGACCGCCCCATCGGATACGGCGCTTTCGGTGTTGTCTGGTGAGCCTCGCTATTTGCTAATAATGCTCTCAACTTCGTTTGTTGACAAGTTTTTATCTTTGTTGGTTGTTTTCTTGTGATGGCTAGTTTCCAGCAACCCAACCTCTTATTTCAGTACTTAATTTAAATTACCGGAAATATTCAGGCATAGTTCAGGAAGTTTGAATTGAGGAAAAGCGAAAAAGCTAATCTAGTAGGTGTTGGAATAATGAACAAGCGAGCCAAACGATAAAGTAAAGTTGTTGAATTCAACCAAAAGTTTCTTATCGGACATTTACTTATTTGGATACAGTTGGAAACTAGATTTACAAGTACCTACAAGAGTAACAAGAAGTATTGAAATCTGGAATAACTTTAGGAAAGCAAGAAGTGTTCACAAGCGAAGTGGTCTGAATAAGATCAATAAGGTGTTCCAGTTTTTTGAAAACTGGTTGGCAAATCATTGCATGGTTTATTAAAGTAGCTGTAATTTAACCTTGGCTTTTATGTTTAACTGTTAAACTTTAACCCAAAACAATAATATAGTGAATGAAAAGAGTATAGGGCCTCTGTAATATGGACCACATATATTTTGTGTATCACTGAAAAGAAATTGACGGACTGAGAAAAGTAAGTAATTTTTTATGTAGGGTCTAGTGTAAAAGTCTAAGTTTTTAGTTTTCTATTCCATTAAATTGTGTTGATATGTATAAGATAAAACGCACCTTTCAATCAGAGACAATAGATGAGTTTGTAAGTTACTATTACATTATTCTCTTAATTATGACTGAATCAAAGTGCAACACATTATCGAAGGCATTCATCTCTCTATCTATTAATCATTGTACATTAATCACTAACCTGCAATTATATCTCACCTATATAATACTAAAGTATGTCTGTACATTAAATCATTTAACATTTAAATTACATTGCTGACCGACCCATATTTTAAATTCATTAAATCTGGCATGTTAGGTTGAGTTGTGAAACATCCTGATTGGTCATAGTTATTGGGGGCTCATGTTTAGGTATATTAGATATATAGAAAAAACTTAATTTTTAAACATTTGCTTAATATGTAAATATTCAATGAAATTCCAATTCATCGGAATTAATTTAATGCTGTTAAGCAGGAACATGGCTGTGTGAACTTAATTCTTATTATTAAGTATTTCCTCAATATTATTTCCCGATTATCATCTCATGTCACTTATGTTTTGCAAATAAGTTATTTGATGATTTTGAACTCAATAACAAGGCCACACACACATACTTTCATTGATATGTTTACTACATACACGGAGTTAAAATCAACCATAATAATATTCTCATAAATCTGAGCATGACTTGATTTTGAATGATTAATTTCCTTACAAGATTAACCAACATGATACTCCATGCAACTGATTAATTGGATATTATTGAATATTTTGTTCACAATCATTTGGAATGAGAACAATGGAAATAAACTTTTCCACCCTTCAACAGATTTGGAACAATGCTCACATTAGCGGCCAATTGATAATATTTTTTTCAAAATGTCATTAGGTAGGAATACATATTTTTATTATTAAGTATAAGAGAAATAAAGAGATGAATTTTGGTAGTACTTTTAGCTGAAAAGGTTTTATTACAAAAAACCCTATTGATTTTGTTGTATTGACATTCAGCATCATAGCTGTTGGAGGGTAGGAAGGAAGGAGTAATGTATGGACCCTCCATACTATAGCCCATTTATAATAAAATGCATAACATTATAATATTATACCTATTATTTATTTTGCATTGTACCTATACAAAACTGCACTTGAAGAATTTGGATAATAACTTTTAGTAATAATAGGTAACCTACATACCTAACTACCTACTGGAACCAGCAGCTAAACAATCCTTTTTTATATAACCCAAAGTCATTATTATCGCTGATACAATTACCGATCTGTCTTTTATTTTAATTTTACTGCCACGATGGGTTATTGCGAAGATTCCTATCTCGTCTCTATATAACATACCTATTCCCGCTCGACCAATGTATTCAGATATCTTTTCAAAAATCCCATTTCAAAAGTTTTGAACTTTTAGAATGGAAGTTGCGCGCTCGTAATCCGCGCCAGTTGGCTTCTGTAAACACGTGGGGCCTCCGATACCGATGACGTGTATTAGATTCAATTGTGCACGCCATAAGAACGCTTTTCAATATTCATACCCGCCACAATCTCGTGCACATGCGTCCGTCGACCGCGGAGTACCTGCAAACCATTCTATGCCTTATTGCTTCAGTTTAAACTCGTTTTTGACGCGACGTGACGACCTGCTATCCGAATGGATGCAGCGACCGCGTGTTTATCGTACGCGGCCGAGGGACATTCAACTCTACGCGTCATCCATAGAGTGTAGTATTGGATTGGTTTTTGCTAAAGCGAATTGTGAATTAGTGCACCGCTCGTGTAGCTAGGGTAGCGGTTAGGTATGGGTGGATGCTTTGTGTAGTCGTCGTGCGTAGGCAGGGCTCTCGTGGCGCTCGCTGAGTAGATTGTGTGAACGACCGCGGCGAGGGGAGCGCCCGTCGATCGCCGCTCGAGAGCCCTAAAACCCGGGCCGCAGACCGCCTGCGCCCGGTCTCGAGCGACCCTCCGAACCGAGAAACGCGGCCGTTGAATGCAAATAAGGACATTTTAACATTTTAGTTTTATGTTCCGCTTTTAATTTATTCCGAGCTCAGCTTCTCTGCGTTCGGAGCCATTTGTGTAGATGCGATCCTCGCTTATACTTGAACAATGAGCAGGAATCCGTTTGTGTGTAACACAATGCGATTTCACTCCTCTGTTATGCTCATCTCGGCAAGTAATGAGTTCGTTTCGTCATCGCTCGCCGGTGACGAAGGCTGCACTAGTATTACCATGACAAACTGCCTGCGCTTCACACAGGTGCGTAGAAAGTCAAGAAACCCATATTACCCGTTACTGCAAACGCGTATACTGCGTGTTAATGACTAGGCTACGAGACGCATTGTTGAGCAAAAACTTGGCATTAATAACAAATGGTTAATTGCACGATTCATTCAATCTTGTTCTACAATAGATCGGGTGGGTGTGTTCTGTCTTCTGAATTCATACGCGCAATAATCGTTTCCCATCAATTCTATTCGAACGATCGACAATCGAGTGAATTTGCAATCGTTTCTCAAAAAGCGACAATCTTGATTTCTCCGAATCGTTCAAGATCCCGTTATGAGGTTGTTCGCACTCAACCGCTCAGCGAAAGTGCAGTACAAACCCCAGCATCTGTTACTTTTAAACAATTTTTTTGATTATTCGAATACGGGGATATTGGGGCAGTTGGCAATCGAAGGTCGACGTTACTCTGATGACTCGGTTATTACTTTTATAGATTTTTAAATCATTTAATCACTTACTAACCGTGAACTTTTCACACATTTTAAATTCCAGTTTGGTTTCCTGTCAGAATTACGTTGGATACCTGATTCGATTTTCCAATTCGCTTCCCCGATCGAATGAACACCGCGCACGCACAGTTCGGTCTCGACACATGTCCCGTGCATTCTTACCTGATATTATAGAGTCGGGCGTGTGCGTCAAAAAGTTTCCATAGAATTGACACCTCTAGCTGAATCACCCTTCGATATTCGCTTTTGCTTCAATAATATAAACACACATCCCCTGCATCCTGCATCGATAAAATTCGGAGTATTCATAACTTCGAGCAGTCTCAAGATGCTAAATGTGCTCAGTGTGGTTGCCGGTGAAATTACGGGCACATAAGACATTCCACCTTCACGTATCACGGTCACGAGTTACGGGCGCAAAAGATGCTACTTGGGTCTTGTTGTACCTAGGTAGGGGGCAGTAGGGGAGGAACCAAGTGGGATTTCTTGTAATGGGCAGAGGTTGCCACTCAACACCAGATGGGCCAAAACCTCGTTCCGTATCATTGTCACAAAAAAATATTAAAGAAAAAAGGCTATCCATATTACTAAGAACACAGATTATATATACTCTACTAAATAGATTATATCCTACACTCGTGCAGACTACATTCAGTTCTTATTGGTTACAGGTTCAGTAATGTTCAAGTAATGAATTAATTAGCAACGGGGTGCGGGCCGATTGATCAGAGCCGGCTCGCCTAGTCTCCACCCTGACGTTTAATTGCGCCATGTTGAAAAACTCGATCCGTTCGCCTTTACACTCGATTCCGGTGGTTCGGACCTAAATACTTTTTGTTCGACACCCGAAACGGACCTACAAAACTCTTTCTGTACCACAGAAAACTACGTAGTTTTAAAATTCTTTGGTTACAAACGCGTTTGAAAAGGGCACTCCACAATATGATTCACAAAGAAATCTTATAGATCCAAAATGTCATTGTATAGATCTGTAGCTGTCGTTCGAAAATATCGTAATACCCAAATGTCGACATGACATTTCTTATCTTCAAGTACTTCTTCAGATGCACAAATATAGTTTCAGTTTTAAGTTAACAAGTTTACTGTTATGTTTTTATCTGGCTCAGTTTTATACATAAATCTAATCAACCTTCTGTATCAACATTTGGGCTCTTACACAATTAATGATAAAATATGGATTTGATTAATAGATGAGAAAAATGCTGTAGAGGAGACAATTTTGTCTGTGGATCAATCTATGAAGATTGTACATATAGTAAAATCTCAAATATAAAAATATTTATTAATACAAAGTAAGGGTACAAATAACTGTGAAAGCTCTGCCTCCTTTTTTAGTTTACAGAAACTGTGTTATACAGGAAGCAGTCTTCCCAAATATAGAAACATACATAATCACTCTTACGTTGCCTACAAGATAATAAGAAAAAAGTACTTAACGTAGTTGAGAAAAACATCGTATACTTATAGTTAAAAGTTTCATAAAAGTAAATCAAAAAGTTTCAATAAAGTTTAAAAGTCCCATTGACGTAATTCATTTGCGCTTATCTATCACTGAATAGTTACATAGGTCACGAAAGCATGACCAAAGTCAGTGGATAATGCGCAAAGACGATGCCGGGGGCATTACGAATTTTTTGTCGCCTGTGTTCTTATCAAGTATGTAACACTATTTAAGTAAGAAAATTTCTCCGCGACCATGTGCTTGCAACTTTCAGACATCACTGCTTGCAGACTGATTTTTGTTATACTAGCACTTGCAAATTAGCTCATTATATATTATAGTAGACGCCTCACAGCTCGGTTGGTAGTAACCCTGCCTTCTGCGCTGTAAGTAGTATGTTCGATTCCCACCCAGGACAAATATTTGTATGAAGACTATAAATGTTTGTTCTGTTTCTGAGTGTCAGCATGTATTATATGTATGTATAGTATAAAAGCATTATATCAGTTGTCTGGTTTCCGTGATACAAGATATGCTTAGCTTACTCTGAGGCTAGATGGCGCTGTGTGAAATGTCCACCAATATTTTTTAATTTATATTTATTATATTAACCAAATGCATCCTCTACTTATGTGAATGGAGACATGTACGCTCGGACTTGTTCGTAATTTCGTTGGTATGTGATTTGCCCTGGTTGTTAGTTTATTGAGCAAAGAACTACTAGAAAAAAGTGTGAGCCGAGTTATTCGTGAGAAACCAATTTCGGCAAGCTTATACCTCGGCACGCCTACTTTCCCACGTTAATGAAAATTAAAAATGGCTCACCCCTGCCTACCCCTTCAGGGACAAAGGCATGAATCTATCTACGCATATAACGCGGACATTTTTAAGATGTGACGATTGAATATAATGGCTAGTGCAACAGCTCAGCTGGCCTGTTATCGTAAGCGGGTCACGAGGAACGTATCGCCTTGCGACGCGACGTCTACCTATCGTGCGTACATTATGTGACTTGACATAATTTAACTGTTAGATTTCTAGGTTAGATAATGGAACGTCGAAGAACCAGTTGTAAGGTTCCAACTATTATGTCTGGGGACGTGACGTTGAGAATGTTTAATTGATGTTGATTCTTAGAAACGGCGCGCATTTCGGATACCCTTATTCGATTCTACATTTCGGTTCGTTGATCGCATAACGTACATGAACTTGTGACGCATCGCTCGTGCATTCCGACCGGACATTAGGTTTTTATTTATTTAATACAGTTACGGAACGAGCCGACGGCCCACCTGGTGTTAAGTGGTAACCTAGGCCCATAACAATCGATGTGACTTGGGTCCTCCCCTACTAGGTACGACAAGACCCAAGTCGCATCGTATGCGCCCGTAACTCTGAGACGTGTAGGTGGAATGTCACATGTGCCTGTAATTTCACCGGCAACCACACCTTTCAAACCGGAACACAGTAACGCGAACGTTACTGCTTGGCGGCAGAAAAGGGCATGGTGGCAGTACTTCCCCGGACAAACTTGGCGAGAGTTCTACTGCTCTTGAAAGTGTTTGGTAGAAATGGGCATTTGGTTCGAACAATTAAGAGATTGTTAATTATTTTCGGATTTATACTATATCTTGCGACTTGCGCCAACTTGCAAGTCAGTCATTAGAGTTTTTGCTCCATCACCGCAGGTCGATTGTTGGTATCGTGAGAGCTGGCGGTGACTTATCAGGGATTCAAGTTATAAATAATAAAATAAATATTGGTGGACATTTCATACAGCGCCATCTAGCCCCAAAGTAAGCTAAGCATAGCTTGTGTCATGGGAACCAGACAACTGATATAATATTTAAATATTTTTTTCTAAATTAATACATATAATACATTATCAACACCCAGACAGAACAAAAAAAGCGAGAAAAAGGAAGCTCTCCTTTAGGGGTTTCTTGTCTGTCTCCCTATGGAGGGTCGGATAGTGTTTGAATAGGCGTCGAACTTAGCGATAAGTACGTGTGACCTTATGTTTTAGTTTTATTGACGTTTCCAACCAATTTTTTTATGAATTCTATGGAAATTGGAGATTATGACTTTGAATAAACACCTACGTTTGTCACACATATTTTGTCCTGGGTGGGAGTCGAACCCACGACCTACAGCGCAGAAGGCAGGGTTACTACCAACTGAGCTATGAGGCCAGTCATAGTAAAACAAGTTGAAATCGTGCCCGTGTCTTATTTCGTAGCAAACATCTCGCCTCCTCGCCTAGCTCGCGCACGTCCCAGATGATATTTCCCGTTTCTCCTTATCTGTTTCCCCTAACTAGAAGCGCTCGGGCGGCGGTGGGTCCGTGACGTAATGCGGCGCGCATAGTTTTTGCATATTTACGATGACGTGTACTTATAACTAATGTGTCGTTAGCTCTCTCGTACAAGTGTAGTGAAAGGATAAAGTGCGCCTCAAAGAGGCTCCTTTTGTACACTTGACACGTATCCTCGAATTTTTGGTGCTTAGAATTGTCGATTGTATGAAAGTGAGCAGGCTTTAAAAAGTTTCTAAGTCTATTAAAGCTTTCAAAATCGGCGCACACACAATTCTCTTTTTTTGTTGAACAAATATCTACGAACATAGGGTATTCTATTTTTATGCCGTATGACTCGGATTTGGTGTTAAAGTTGTTTATTATTATCGCGAAATTACCAAAATTTCTTTTGTCAAATGCCATTTGTGCTGTAAAATAGAAGATTCATTCAATAATGCCAGTTTTTCAGATTTATTTCTCGAGAAGTACTTAATGTCACTAAGTAAGTTAATAGTTGAATACATACCAACATATTTTTATATTCTTTGTAATACACAGCAACACGGATGCATCTCGCATTCTACCCACATCAAGCAAAATAAAGAGGACCGTGAATGTCCCAATTTGTTTGAAAGCCACGAGTGACGAAGCGAATTAAGCTACACAAATTCAGAGAGAATATTCAGTAGCGTGAAAATGTGTATTATAATTAGAGATGCCGCGATTACTCGCTACTATTCGGTTTTCGACGTTATTCGCCGTTATTTTCGAATGATGGAAATGGCCAATATTAGCATACTTTATTCGCAATTGGCAAATAGTTATCTATACATAAAAACTGCAAATTTATATATACATATTTATATTTACATAGATTAATTTATATTTGTGACTAAATGTGAATTATACACAGGTACCAAAGTAAGTATTTACCTACATAATATTATAAGAATTAATAAATTTAGGTAACAGATCTCCATATCAAAAATAGTACTGAAAAGTCGATAGGTTAGGATACTGCGAGATTAGGATATTATGTTCATTGATCACCAAATCTAGTATCATTTATGTGACGAATAATGATGGCGATTATTCGACTATTCGCATTGACAAATTCCGATATGTCGCTAATCGATTGTTCGCCTTTATCACTATTCGCTGCATCTCTATAATACAGTCTCGGTGTGCTTGGTTCAAACTCAAAATGCTGTTTGAACGGCGCGTGCCTAACTGCTACTACCAATCGTGGTGAGTTGAGATTGTGGTGGCCCAGTGGTACATACCTTCAGTCTCATTCCGCTGTTTCAAATCCAGTCGTGCACCAATGAGTTTGTCGCTTAAGAATTTTTTTTGCGCAATACTCGTTTTCAAAATTGGTTTTACTGGCCATGAGGCCAGTTGGGCCAACTGGGCTATGAAGCCCAGTTGGTAGTAACCCTGCCTTCTGCGCTGTAGGTCGTGGGTTCAATTCCCACCCAGGACAAGCATTTGTGTGACGAAAATAGGTGTTTGTCTTGTGTCTGGATGTTTAATATGTATTGTATGTATGTATTTACAAAAAAGTATACACGTATTACATCAGTTGTCTGGTTCCCATGTTACAAGCTATGCTTAGCTTACTTTAGATGCTAGATGCTAGGCTAGATGGCGCTGTGTGATGCCCACCACTATTATTATTAATAATAATACAAAACGGTGAATGAAAACATATTGAGGGAACCGACATGTCCTAGAACCAAAACTCCGTTGATATGTACGAGGGGAGTCTCATTGAGCCGCACTTGAATCCGTCCACCGCACTGTTTCGAGAGAGCCAGTACACTAGCTCTCTAGTATATAGCTTGTGTGTCTCTAATGGTGGCGAGGTGGACGCTGCTTCCCATGCTCCCGACATCTCGGGTTCAATCAACCTCACGATTTGTTTACGAACGAACATTCGGCCACGGAATACTAAACGTCTATATATACGTCTGTAGAGCAAAGCTGTACTGTGTGGATTCATGTGTTTATATGTTTATGTCCGATCAAAGATGTGAAGAAACATCGACCGTATCGTCTCGCTGTAAAGTCGATTGTGATTCGCCGATCGATTGCCGAAGTTAACGTGCCATTGACATTCGCGAGGTTTGCAACCTGCGATTGAAATAGCAAGTTAATAATGCTCGCGTTATGAAATGCGTTATTTTTGCCCGACACCTAATTAACCCACATTGTCGTGGTAAGCGCCATGCCCACTCTAGTACATCGGCGACTTAGCGCCGTTTTCGTTGGCCTAGTTACAGCGAAAGGTTCTGGCATTGCCGTAAAAATAAATATCCAACATATGCTATCAAAACGCAATCTCTCACTGTGTTTGGATTTCGATAAAGCTTGTTGACACAATAACCTTTTTTTTCTCCGTTTTTTTTTATGCAGACGTTCGTTCTTCGATTATGGCATTCTTTGGGGTAGGGACTGAACTCAATTGGTTGCTTGATTGATTGATTGGGAAAGTATTAATTATCCGGTACCTTCCTAGTGGCTTAATAGCTCTCTGTCCAAACTGATTAGCTTAGCTAAACCGAAAAAATCACACGCTTTTCATAAAATATTCCTAAATTAAATAATTTTTTAACTTGAAGTTTTTGCTTTGTTTCGTTTCGATAAAAAATTTCGTAACATAAGTATCCCTCTCAACATAAGTAAAACAATTTTCTATAAAATCCACCATGTATATTGATCATGTGTACGCTCCTCCCGGGTTGCGTGCGTCCCTGTTACATAAACTGTGCCCTTCTATTGTGCGTCACGACGCAGGAGCCCCGGACCGCACACGGCGCGGCGTCCCCACTGCCCTGCCTTCCCTTCCTCCTATCCATCAATCACATCCTAATCGTGTGTATGAACATTTGCAGAGCGCAACTTCAAGTGCTCATGCGTTCCTGGTACCGCGGAGTTGTCCAACTGGAACGACATCGACAGGTGTTGATAAATGTGTTGATAAGGATCACGAGTATACACGAAGTTTTTAGGCGGTTCCTAACTTCGTTGTTACTTGTTTTTTATTTATTTATTTATTATTATATTTTTCATAGTCTTTACAGTAGTACTATATACTAATGCGACAGTGAAAACCTTTAATTCTAATATCGTGACGGCTAAAAACATAAGGCTAATGACATGAATGAATTATGCTAGGAATAGGTTCGTGTTAGAAGTATTCGTTCATTAAATATTAAATATTTAGTTTTATTAGTCTTAACATTGGGATCGAGCTGTTTATAGAGGTACAAATAGCATGCAAAACTGTGGCTAAGATTTATTCTCATTCGCACAGTTCCAAAAACTCAAATACGGTGAATTCAGTTCGTCCACAGTAATGACATTCTAATGTTAAAACCGGTACATAAACATTTTGGCATTATTTTTGTGTGGATCCGATCATTATCTGGAGAGAAAGTGATGTCGGATGAGAAATAATTGTTGGTTTCATATTCGCGTGTAGCTTTATAAAAGTCAGCGTCGTATCATAAGCATAACATTGTACAATAAGAAAGCTAGATTGTCAAATTATTTTGAAATTGTACGGTTTTTTTCACTGATAAAGTCCGCTAGTCAGGTTTCGTGTTCGAGTTTTAATTAAATCTACGAGTCTAATGAATTTGTTCGTAAAACGGGCCGGTACGAAGTTTCGTACCGGCCAGCAATTTATATAATATTTTCAGTGTTCGTCGTCCGTTCTGGCTCGTTTTGTTTCGTATGCAAGGAGCGTGACCCGAGTTCCGTTTTCGGACCCATGTGAAACGTTTACACAATGTCAAATTGCCTACCTGCCGCTGCCGTTGCAAAATACGACCTTCCTGTTGTCGAGGCGTTCGGTGTACAGCTGCTTTATATATTTGACGTTGTAACTCCTCACATTATAAGTTGTTTCGTTTCTTTTTATTTTGGACATGTCACACAGCGCCATCTAGCTTTAAAATAAGCATAGCTTATACATACTTGGGGAACTAGTATAGAATACTTATATGTACCTATACTAAATCCATACATATAAATACATATTCACTCACCCAGCACAGATCAAGTCTATAAATCTTGGTTGTGGCTGGTTGTCGAACCCACAACCTAAAGCGTAGAAGGCAGAGTTACTACCAACTGAGCTGTGAGGCCAGTCAAATTGAAATTATGTTTAGTAATCCTCCACTAAATTTCTAGCTAATGACTTTCCTAAAATAGCGCTATCCTGCCTCAAAATATTTCAATTTTATTTAAATGTATTTGTATAATTGATTAAGTTATTTAATAATTGTAAGATTTGTATGTGAAACACATCATGCTAGTCATTTTTAAATATCAATTACGATGACTGTATCCGGAACTCAGAAATGATGGAACCTTTTTCGAGGCTGCTAAACAAATTCCAATGGATTCTTTAGTATTTTAAATTTGCGAATAAAATGGCCTATGGCCACTCATCAAACATCGGTGGCCAAATGAGATTTCAGACAAGGAACGTTGATTTGCAGAAGTTGAATCATTTTGTATACTCGTGTTTTTCGGAACGTGTAATTTCTAATTGCTCGCTAAAATCAACAGAAGCGGTAAAGAACAAAATTGTGGCTTTTATTTTCAGTTACTCTTAAGATGCCTTTGGTTTTGGGCTTCCGTTTCAAGTTTATCCTTAAAATAATTACGTCACCTGTAATTTATTTGTAGCACTTTGTAAGTACATTGTTGCAATAATTTCAAACAAGGGGTTTCTTTTGAGATATCCGAAAAAATACTGTGGCATTTGTATCAGCATACAAGGAATTGAGTGCGAAATTTTCGGGACTCATCAAGAAATCCAATAAGCTGGGCAAATGCGAGTCGGAGCACTTCGATGACGCACACCAAGGGTTCCGTACAAAATAATGAGGTCTTTCATTTAGTACGGGATCCTTAGTTCGTATTTGATTCATATTTGTTTGGATTTTGTTATGTTATTTTACTTGTGTTGTCAAAAGCCTATTATTAGTCATAAGCTAGTAAAATGTACCATTTAGGCACTCTTGCCTCTGAACCAGGATTATCTGTGTCGCAGGTGGCATGGACAAACAGATACCTTAACACGTTCACATCATAGACCTGAGAACAGACTTAATGCTCATCGCACAAAGTCTGCCTCGGCCGGGCATCGAAACCGGGAATCCAGCTTCACGATCACCCAAAATGATAGTACATCATGTTAGCAACGGAGCCGTAAATTAAAATCCAAATAGCTCTATCCTAAATCTCATCACGAATAGAAGATAATAAATGTTCCGTCTTGTAATTTCGCGCTTCGCTCGCGTACCTGTGCGCGTCGTCAATCCAGTACGTATGGAATCCTTAATTTAACCAGTCTGCATGTTCCCGGAGATGCAAGTGGAATGAGCTTCCCGCCCGTGATTGCATTTACGTCCGTCTCTCCAAATGAATGTCTGCCCTCATGGAGCGCTGTACTTTGCATTAGAAGTATCCCAGTCCACTCTTTTCATCTAAACTCTGCACGGATATACGGCCTATATCCGTGAAGCGAAAATACTACTCTCCTTCGAACCAGTGTAGTAAAGTGCGCCTTAAAGAGGCTCCTTTCTTGCACTTGATGCAATGTCCTTGAATTTTTGGTTCATAGACATGTCGGTTTCCTCACGATGTTATCCTTCACCGTTTTAAGAACATGATATTGCGCACATACATTTTACAAGTGGATAATGTAATTGTTGCTTGTTAGGATTTGAAACAGCGACCTCGGGATTGAGTATCTGGGTATTGGGTATGTAACGCTGAACTTAAGTGAGAATGAAGAGGCTAACGTTTTATCTATGATAAGTGGTCATATCACGTTCCGCAGTTCAATCGGATAGGTACATTATTGTATTCTAATTTCGGCTTGTAGGACATGTAAGATTTTCATATTTCCTGATATTAGAATGGAGACAATTACACATATATGTAATCAATCAAAAATCGCTTAAATATCGCGCATAAACGCTTTTTCCAAATTGCAATGAGAGACCTTGACATATTTTTCATGGACAATGTATAATATTTTTTTTCTACTGTGTTCGATAGCGAAGATTAACACTTGACATATAAACATAATTTTATCAAGTATTTTCTCTGAAAAGTTCCAAACTTGGCTTAGAAATTTATTTTAAGTTATTCTTGTAAAGCGTTCAATATTTTGATCATTATTGGTTCCTATTATTCTGTATAATCACTGATTTTAGCCTGTTCTTAAATTAAGTACCGTTTGTGTTGTTCCAGGTAAGCGAAATTTCCATCTATTACTGATTCAGAATGAGTGAGTAATCTAGAACTCACACCCAAATATCTTAATTCCTTTAGATACTTACCTTGGACACCTCGGTAATTCTCCGTTTTGTCTTTGTCAGTTGCATTGTTTCAATACAGATTTTGATCAGTTCACCATAAAGACATTTATTGGATTACCTAGATCTTTAGATATTCATTCCCCCCTTCTAATACCCAGACACTTATTGTGAATGGATACATAGCCCGTACGCACGTACTAGATAATAAGTCTCCCACTGAGAGCGTGGTGGTCTAGTGGTACTGACCCCGAGTTTCAATCTGGAGGTCGCCGGTTCAAATCCCGACGTGCACCTATAAGCTTTCACTTGAAAGATTTATGTGCGCAATATCACGTTCTCAGAGGTGCTGAACGAAAACATCGTGCGGAAACCGACATGTCCTAGACTTAAAATTCGAAGACATGTGTCAAGTGCACGAAAGGAGCCTCCTTGAGGCGCACTTAAAATCATTTCACCACACTGGTTCGAGAGAACCAGCGACTCGAACAGAAGAAGAAGAAGCAAAGTCTCCCACTTTGAATTCACAACTTACTCGCGGTACCTTCAGCTTATTGCGCATGTAAGCAGGTCCAACAGGGTCTAATCCTGTTTGAGGGAATAGAACTGGCACTAGTCTGATCAATTTCGGATCTCGGTACCTCCTGCTATCCAGTTACGGAGGGTGTAGAGTTCCGGCGACACGGTGACGCCAGCGGCACAATGGAAACTCGACGCAGCTCTCACAAGCCCGTTCTACTGGATGTAAACTATATGTTTAGATGCGTGGTCGAACGCCCACCACTGTATGTGGTCTCTGGTTTTCAACCCAAGCTCCTTGAATTACAAAGGACTCTCTTCAATTGTAAAATGTTGGTACTACTATTGCGGTCTTATTTTTGTTCTTTTACACTGTACCTATTTTAGACCGGAAACGCCGTAATATCTTTATTAAATAGCATAAGCTTGGTTATGATGAGAATACCATTTCACATTATATTTTATATGCCAATAAAAAAACCTCTTTTTATTTAGGATGAAGCTCGTGTGTTAAGATACATCAAGAGATTACAAATGAGATGTATTCTACACTTAAACCCGATGAATAAACGACCGCCAAATTCTAACAAATATTATGAAACCCGACTAGGTTGAATATGCCACATTGCGATTGGAATATTCACGTGTTTTAGAACTAACTGTTTGTTTGCCATCGGCTGGGAATGCGACGATTTCCTTTGTTTATCTGGATCCGCTGTGTAGTTATTAGTTAATCTCCCAAAAGGGTAGGCGCCGGCAAACTTGATATGATTTGTAACGGTTGATACGCAAACATCGGTCAGATGTCGCGGTGGTGTGAAGTGAAGCCGGGCAGATGCGGCGGAGGTCACCGCACCTGCTGCCCGCCTAGATATTATGCCGAACACTCGCTTTTTGTGTTCCCTCTCCCGGCTAAGGAGAACGCCATTATACAACACACCTCACATATTCCCTTAGGCTCTTTTCAACTAAAAGCTTAACATATCGAGCCATCTGAAACCGCGATGATTTTGAACATGACATTGACACGGTGTAACAAAGTCAAAGTACTCGTTTCCTGTTCCGTCTATACGGAGCGGCTACTTCGTGACTCCCTGTATGCGGTCGCCGGGCGTGGAGTCGGTAATTTTCTCATTTCGACCGATCATTAGTTCCACAGACATAGAAACTTTGTCTGTCGCACGGCCATTAACTCCACACGCACGCCCGTATCCCGTATGTTAACGCCGACTAGCTCAGCCACTCGAAAACTTTATGGCTCGAGAGGTTCCCTGTGAACTTTAAAAGCTGCCACATTAGTTAAGCTGTTTTTCAAATTTATTTATCATTAGTTTTAAGTTTTTGTGATGCAAAGAACGTGCCCTTTCATTTGGACGGCGGGTGCGGCACTCTGAGTTTGGGGTGCGTTCACCGCAACCACGATCGATGCCCGGCCCCGGCCAAGTACAAAGACCCTGCCAACGCTACCAGGCCTAAAACAGGGGTTCTGTCACTCGTTCCTCTCCATTTATTATTAATGGCAACACCGATATAATTAAACCAAAAACAATTGTTAGTGAATGAATTGATATTTCATCTCTCCGGCCAAAGTGGTATGGGAGTGAAGAGCCAGTTGTGTTTTCCCACGTGAACGATACACAACCTCTATTATTCCCGATAAATTTGTGGTTTCGGTTCGATGTCTATGCTCTTAGTGAGTTCCGTCACGCCACGGGCCTCCGAGCAAGTTCCCTTTACGGGTTTTATCAACCGTACGATAATTTTTGGGCTCATGGTTTCGAATGCCGTGTTTGGGGAAAGTTTGGCTTATAAAATATGAATTTCAATATACTAAACATAAATGTTTTAATGTCGTCCAGCAAAAGAGATTCTCAGAATCGCTTAGTCACCGCGTGCCATCTAAGTACCGGATCGGTGTGTGAGATTGTCGTAAGTGTCCAGCATTTTTAATCTGAAAGCTTTCGTGTAATGGTCTCATAACAATCTGATTAAGTTCGCGTGTGTTTTTTCGCCTTCTTCTTCTTCGAGTCACCGGTTCTGTCGAACCAGTGTGGTGAAAGGATTGTAAGTGCGCCTCAAAGAGGCTCCTTTCGTGCACTCGACACATGTCTTCGAATTTTTAGTTCTAGGACATGTCGGTTTCCTCACGATGTTTTCCTTCACCGTTTTGAGAACGTGGTATTGCGCACATAAATCTTTCAATCGAAAAACTCATAGGTGCACGTCGGGATTTGAACCGGCGACCTCCGGATTGAAACTCGGGGGTCAGTACCGCTAGACCACCACGCTCTCTTGTTTTTTCGCCAACTGCACCCATTAAAACTCTTGATCAGAAATGAATATGAGATAAAATGACGACAGCCGAGGGCACTTCTACGAACGGACCGCGTGTAAAACAGGTTTGCTACAGGTACCGCGGCTAAAAATTATACGTAGACAAAGCGAGACCCGAATTTCGGCACCATGGAGTGGGCCTTTGACAGAGGCACATTCCGATCAAGTATTGCTCACTAACAAAAGATATTCGAGTTTTATAGAGAATAGCTCCTTAGCCTGTTATCTAATGTTGCAGTGTTGTGGTTTTATAAGAGTTATTGATCTTCAAAAACTTATCACGAAGAAAGAAAGACGAGCTACAGTTTCATCCCGACCAAACCATAAAAATGTGTGCCCCAAGTCTTCAAAGGTTGGGTATGTTCTTTCATGCTCGGTCGTAAATTGCTTCTCGGCGGCCTCTCCGTCGATTTAACGGCCTTTTACATGACTAAAATGTGCTTGGGCTCTATGAAGAAATTACGGTTTATTGAAGCGCTGCCTGGCGTTACACGAACTTCATTGCTCCAGTAATTGCGCACACTTAGCGCATTACGAGTGCAGTTTTGAAGTAGAACATACTACTAAAATCTTGACGTCGTAAGTGGCCGAACCAATTTAGCTGGATAGTCGAGTGGCCGCCGGAAACCACATCAGGTAAAGCGATCCGATGAACCCGACGCCGACGGTGCCTCGGTCGGTCGTTCGTCCCGCCCGTTCTTCTCTCGCTGCGAAAACGCACATTTAGTATTAACATACCTAACATTTATGTCGAATACGATCGCGTCTAGGGTTGTCAGGTCGTAAAACCTAAATGCCGGACAGACTGGCTAGTTTAGCCGGACATTTTGGTAAACATGTCGGACACCTCTAATTTTTTTTGTCTTAGTATACACGACAGTTTTTTTAAATTAAAACCTGACTTTTTCATCGTTATATCAAACCGAAGTCATTTTACTTTTTCACCTTCTTAAATTCTAATGAAACAGCAATAAAATTGAATGAATAAGTCTTCTTTATACCAACATATGAGAAATGTAGAGAAACTGGCTAAATTTAAAAAGCCTAACCAAAGCAAAAAACCAACTAATTTGGCCGGACACGCAACCAAAAAGCCTGACTGTGTCCGGCTTTTACCCGGACGCTTGACAACGCTAAACATACCTAAAATTGATGTGGAATACGGTCGCGTCCGGTCGTATCTTTAATTAGAGCGCCGATCTGCAAATGATTACGGGTAGAGAAAGACATATTATGTTTGTACGGGATGCATTTTATCACGAACAAAAAATTTCCTATCTCGACATTTTAGCGGGTCTAACTTGCCGTAATGACTCATACAAATTCACATTTTATTAATTAAAATGTATGCAGTACCGTCAGGTTATCTTGATTAAGGTTTCGGGGTTGTTGATCTGTGGAGTGGTGGGGTGTAAGTGTATGATCCCCCGAACCCGCTCCCTCCCGCCCGGGCCTTTATCACTCTTTATTCAGTAGCTACCTTCCCCGCGACCTTTAGCTACAAATAGAAGCACGGACAGATGTTTTCGGACTTTTAGTAGTACGAATTTGTTACCAGAACTGGTCCTTTGTTCCAGAAATAATGCCTCCTTATTAATTTTCATTGATAATCCTGTCTTTCGAAATGAGACCGTTGTCTCTACTAAGCTACGGCAATTATTAACAGTTGTGACGCAACATTGCATTGTATTGCGTATCAATTAGCGATGCGGATTTCGGTTTATTAAACAAGTAGGAGTCGCTTGTCGAGTTCGTTGTAATATTCATATTTTAGTAATATATACTGTATTATTTAATTGCTTGTTTAGGACGACTCTTTTTATTCTGGTATTTATAACAATTTACATGTACTACTTTCTAATCACCGCCATTACCATAAAAACAAGTTGTTGTAGTTTTTGTAGACTGAATACTGGCAGTACTGTAAATGTTGCCTTATCTGGCGATTAGAGAGAGAGAGAGAGAGAGCTGGAGTAGATAATCGCTCACAGTATAAAAGTTTGGAATTGATGAGGTCACTACTTATCACATATTCAGTGTTAGTATCTCATCGTGGAAGGTAGCCCATAGAGTCTTTGCCTACATTTACATTAATAATATATGTGTAATTATATTAATAACATATAAATAATATGTCAAAGGGGTTTCACGTAAATTAGCGGGTTCGACTCGTTGATTATAATCATATTCTTCATTATTTTGATAATATAGAAAATATTAGCAATTACTATTCATACATTCAACATTTAAACAAGCCTTTTATCATTTCAGTTTGTCTCGAATCCCGAACGGGTTCGAATTATGTAACTTATCCCAAAGTGTTTATCTTTTGCTATCAAATTCGAACTGTCTTTCACCAAGAAAGACAAAGCACTATTTAAGCTAAAGTGTTTTGAAACTTTTATGAACTAGTGGTTCGCTCGAATCGAAAAACTTTTTAGTGACGGTCCGTATCACGAGGTATTATATTGTGTTTATACAAAAGCCATGCATTAATTTGAACATTGTTAGGGCAAACTTTAAGTAAATATTCAGCATTATTCATTAAAAAAAATATTTACATTCCTTTTTCTCCGAATAGCTGCTGTATTAATATATAATAGCTGTCTGTAGCTATGTGAAATTTTGTATGGCAAATTTTTTATTGGTATGATACTCAGTAACACTTGAAGTTTTTTCTTCTGGCGAAGTTTAGACACATGTGAAGACTTTATTATGTACACGTCCTACCTTTATAAAATCGTCTCTCTCTAGCCTAAAAGGTTTGCTGGAAGAGAACTCTTTTTAGGATTAAGCTCGCCTTTGTACATTTATTACCTTTCACTCATTTGATTTATTTTTATGTGTACAATAAAAAATAAAGAAGAAATAGAAAATTATACAAATAAAACCTAATAGTCTCAGTACTTAAGTAACATAAAATTAATAATAACTGTAATAAATAATGACACAAACCTTTTCTTTCCATTTCCCTTTTATATGACAACCCGTTCACCCTGACCACTTTCAAATTTCCCGCCCTCTTTTGAACCCCTATAACTCAACAACCATCCAGGCGATTAAATTTAAAAACCACCATTCGATTTCTGCCAGTCCAGTGACCTTGCCACCTACCAAGAAAGATATAATCCGCGGTGTGAGTTTTGTCTGACAAATGCTGCGTACAAATTTATGTATAACAAATGTCAGATCGACTTAATCTTCAACTTCCCTCGCGTTATTAAGAGGCTACTGTCCATATTGAGATATTGTACTAGTTTCCCAGATATCATTGAAATTTTCTTAGAATATAAATGCAGCGCCAAATCCTCTCTCCTATTAAGTAATACCGATCCAATAATATACCGTAAGACCTGGTTACGTCAAAATAAATCCTCAATGGACAGCACTCCGCGAACTAACGGTAGCACTTGAATTCGGCTGTCAACAAAACAGTCGCTGATTGGTCCTGAATCGGACAGAAACGGGACTCATGTCCGCGTTTTATCCTACTAATATTATAAACGTGAAAGTTTGTAAGGATGTATGGATGTTTGTTGCTCTTTCACGATCAAACGGCTGAATGAATTTGGATGAAATATGGTATAAAGATAGCTTATATCCTGAGTTAACACATAAGCTACTTTGTTCCCGGAAAATTGCAGTGTTCCCGTGGGTTGACTTATTCACCGCGGGGAATACCACGGGGCGCAGCTAGTAATAAATAGAATTAAAAAGTTCTGACCATAAATTTATATTTGTCGTGGAGTAGCTGGCGTGTTATTTGGATACAAAGAGTCGATTGACGTTTTTATTTAAATCATGAAGGAATTTCCGAACAAGTACGAGAAAAATGCAGCCAACTTCAGAATTGCCGGAATTCGTAGCCAGAGCCGAACATACCTGTGTTAAGTACTTTGAAATGCTTCTCCAGTTTTTATGTCACCAAATAAGCTTACCAATTACAAAAAAAAAAACTTAATGTATATAACTTTCTACAAGCATAACCGACGACACATAATCACCACTGTTGTCAGCCGTCTGCGATATTCCATAATCCTGCGCTTCCGTGTACAATATATGAATTTAACTTTAGTTTGTATTCAGTAATTCCATTAGGTTGTGCATGCGACGTTCTGTCAGAGCGAGTTCGTTCGATGAGCTTCCTGCATCGAGACCATACCATGCACCTGTCTAAGCAATTAAGCTAACAAGACCGGGGACCGGGCATGTACTGTTTTTTGCTGGATTACAACAATTTAATTGACTATCAAGAGCGAGAAAATTGTGGTCCTTTCGAATTCCTTTTAAGTGTTCATGTGGGGCGTCCCGCTTTCTGTTCTTCATTAAATTTTCACATGTATATTTATCGCGAAGTTACTTATGTATTTAATAACGAAGCTTTGCTGGGCCGGAAGACAGCTTTAGGCCGATATTCATGCCCGCAGCAAGAAAATCTTTTGATTTAATCCTAGTCACCCATTCTACTTACTATTCACATCGTCAACCCTATCTACAAGAAACGGACAAACAGGATACGCGAGCGTTGATTCATTAACTTATTCTCTCAAACGCAGGCCATGAAAAGAATAGTGCTGCCGTCAGACACACGCTAAGCTATGCCCTTTTCTTAAGGCTTATTGACGTCACAAGTAGGGCGTGGGTGAACGAGCAGTAGCTTGGACGAGTGTAGCGAGTTCTTCAAACTACAAAACTTCCGCTGGGCGAAAAGCCAGTCGTAAATAAACCCTAGATCTAGATTGGATCAGATGCTTCATTGTGTCCGATCACTTCCGCACCAGTAGTTGGCAGCCGCGATGTGGGTTAACGGGGACACACTACAGATTTAGCTTACGTACTTGCACGTTGTAGCTCCCTCCTAACTTGACTCCCGATGTCACATTCAAGTTGGAAATAAACCGGGTTCTTTGTTACAGAAATAACTTGCAGTGCGTGATCCATGGACTGGTATAGATTTGGTTTTACTGAATAATCGCTGTATTGGTTTCGTGTAATTGCCATAGTTAAATCCATGCAAACGCGCCAGATCGCTAAACGTGTCACACTAGCGAAATACACACACTGTATTGCAACTTTGTATGAACCGAGCAAAATGATCGACAAGTGTGTATGTCAAAGTCAGAAACTTTATTTCCATAGAATCCATAAAGAAATGGCTTAGAAACGTCAATAATATTCAAAACATAAGGTCACGCGTACTTATCGCTAAGTTTGACGCCTGTTCAAACCATATCCGACCCTCCATGGGAGAACAGCCAAGAAACCCCTAAAGGAGGGCTTCCTTTTTTCGCGAGCACGATCCTTGTAACAGTGTGTGCTGCAAATATTCCGAAGCGGACACTTGTTTCCTTACGACTAAAGACTTTTTATTTGATGTTTTCCTTAAGACTAAACAGGTAATTTCGCTGTGAAAACTAGATAGAAAACATGATAAAGGTTCCCGTCGCAAATTTCAACTCCCTTGCATAATTTGCATGTTAGCAGTTTGAAGTGGGTCGTGAGTCAGTGCCAATTGCACTAAGGCCGCCAAGAGACCGCTCTGATATCGCGCACAAAGGTCTCTGGGCTAATCGTCTACCATTATACACTTATTCAATATCATTTTACTTAAGTACCGGTTATTAATGGACTATAAAACGTGTCCAGTCCATTTTCTGAAGTCGCCAATTCGATGATTTTGCGGTGATCCTCGTTTCATACTCGTATTACGTTAATGTCCAATGACAAGGATAACGCGACTGCTTTCGAGAACAACTTCTGGAAACGACTGTAGGTATGCAATATGTTACTGAGAAAATATTTGTTCGGTATTGTAATTTATAAAGTACGCGCACCATTGCACCGCATCCTGATATATCGAAAATTGCCGATTAGTGTTTGTGTTCTGCTTTGGAGTTTTAATACGTGCTTCAGTGGAACATGCGTTTCGGTCAATTTGCTTATACAACAGATCTAGTAATTTGCAAAATACAAAAAGAAAAAAATACGTTGTCCTACCTACCATCAAGATCTATCTCAGAGCCAGTTTCATAGCTGGAATCCTGCTTAGGTTGTCTGCTTTAATCTTAAGGCGTTTAAGATGCTACTAATTTTTAAATCCAGTATAAGAAGTTTATCTGATTTTTTATTAAAAATCAAAGTGCTAGGAAGATGAGCAATATACAAACTTATTATAAGAAATACAGTTCGCAATAGGTCTCTGGAATGCTAAATGAAATTAAGGTATTATCTACACGACATTTAAAAATATAATCGATCGATAAGTATGCACTCGCCGCCCTGGGGGATTTAAAGCTGAGGTTAACACTTCCCAACATGATAGAGTTGCGGCTAGATTTGACCGACATGGCTATCGTAATAATTACAAATGTTTAGAACATCTTGGACAGTTAGATGTCTTATGAATTTGTTTTCTGTTCTGCACAGAGGAAAAATGACTTGGTTTTGCCTGTGCTATATCCACACTGATTGCACGGTTGGTCTTTTGTGTGAAAGTATGAATAAAATCGAAAAATACTCTAATCATCATCCTTGTTACTCGGACTAGTACAGTAGTAGTAGCACTTCCCAATCAAACCTGAACAAAAAAAAACTACCATTTACAAGCAATTTAGACAAACATGCTCCACCGAAATGACATTTCGTGCGGTTATGATTGCGAAGCCAATTCATTAATGTATGAATAACTCTGAGCATTGTGTTTTTAATTGGTTCTTAATGGACAAATTGAATCTTCTTTTCACGAGTTTGTACTCAATTAATTTGGAGCTTATTTACTTCCGTTCGGGTAGGCTCCCATTTATTTATTAAGTTCCAGATATTTTAAATATTTTAATAATGCTTGTGTAGTTTAAAAAATTGATATTTTTTATTACTGAGGGCCTCCCTTAAAAGCGTTACTTACAAGTCGATTAGCTGAGTATTCTTTTGTATTTTTCGACTGAATGGCTGTTACAGAGAATGAGAAAATAGTATCAGAGCTAAAAATTCGCAATGTCTTTATCTTCTACTCGTGTCACTGGGTCTCTCGAAACCAGTGTGGTGTAAAGATTGAAGTGCGCTTAACAAGGCTCCTTTCATGCATTTCACACATGGTGAATTTTTTGGTCTAAGACCTGGCAGGTTTCCTCAAGATGTTTTTCTTCACGGTTTTGAAAACGTAGTATTTTGCGAACATAAATTACTGTAGTAGTTGCCAGAAAACTACTTGAACATGAGTTGACGAATTGGGGGGGCTCTTTCTTTCTTTCTAATCGAATGTCATTTTTCAAGTTGTTTGCCGCATCTATACTACATACTAGTATTTGCAACATACTAATATCAAAAGTTTTTTGGATACTTGTGACTGATTTTCGTCCGCGGTAGAGTCAAAGCAAGAAGCTTTGCAGCCGTATTTCATCAGTCGCAATCAAAGATGGGTAAGGAGCAAAACAAGTAAGTGCACAGGTGGTGCGTCAGAATTACCGCGACGGCAGCGGCAGCGGCAGCTGGCCTCCGGGCGGCTGCACCTGCACATCTGGCCCTGCCTCACCGCGCCGCGTCGTTTCTTTACGTTGGTGCCCTTACATTTCTATAACTTTAATATTACTTTTTATGTGATGTGGGTGATAGTACGAGCTGAAGGCCCGCCTGATGTTAAGTGGTAACTGGTAAATAAATTTAAATTGTTTTTGAGACATTACTTTCATGAATCGTCGAAATCGAATAGAAAGGTGTCCGGAATGGAATAAGGTTTTTCGTATTCTGATATCATTCCACTGCATGAATCTTTATCATTCGTTCTATTTTTTGTATCTAAGTTAAATTTTCTTAGCTAGATATATTTTGTTAGATTTGATTAATATAATCCGATACGATTTAACGACAGTTACTGCAAATTCAGGTAAGTAATGCTCCATGTACAGAACTTTACAGCCCTAACTTGCTGTATTCTTAAACCATAAAAACTTCTGTAATCTATGGTAAAAAAACTGCACACTGCGGCAGTTTACATTCTTTTGCACTCAGCTGGAATTTAGTGCCGGGCTCGCAGCGGATTCTATAAACTTAAGAACCCTTGGAATACTTTGTGTTATTGTTGGTCGGAGTCTCGCAGTCTTCCACTTTGGCCAGGTTAGATATTCCTTTGTTCATTCCTAGTCCGTTTTATTAATTTGCCTTTTGTATTCTGCGTCGTACCAGGGTTTCAATATCATTAGTAATCGTTCTGTGCGATTAGGTGTTTGCCAACGGCCGTGGTGATTCCGTTTCGCAACGCTTTCTGTACTGTTATCGTACAGTTCTCACGGCTCGGCGGCCGCGGCCACCCACACCACAACGGGATTTGCGAATTTGTCTACATCACCGCTGATATCACCCGCCCTCGTGTGTAGTGGCCGCTATCCGACTTTATCGTTATCGGCCTTTGTTGGGTAGAAATATAAGTTAAAGTATGCTTTGATTCGTGATTATATTTCTAAATGCTTGACTTACGATCTATTTATTCTCGGAAGATAATTATGTCGACGCAGTTATTATTAAGCTTATTTGTTACAACATGTTAGAAGTTAAATACTTTATAATTTCACAAACAAATCCAAATACTCTTATGGTGTTCCAAATGCAAACATATTCATTAAAACGAAATGGTTAAACGAGTTAATTGGCTTTTATTTAAAATATGGTTTTCATTTGACCTCTGATACTCTTATCGCACTAATATCGATAACTATTTAATTTACAGATCTAAATATACATTTATAAATAACGTACCTTCAAAGGACCAACCCAAAGTAGCAGTAGAACTTGTGCTAAGTTCTCCCGGATAAGTACTGCCACCACACCTGGTAATCTGCCGCCAAGCAGTGATGCACTCGTGTTCTGTGTTCCGGTGGAAGGGAGTGGGTGCCGGTGAAATTGCAGGCGCATGAGACGTAACATCTCCGTCTCGGGGTGATAGACGCAACGCAGTGCGACTTGAGTTATCTCGTACTTTCATGGAGAGGCTTCGAGTCGTATTGCTGATATCCTTGAGGCGCACTTAAAAATCCTTTCACCACACTGGTTCGAGAGAACTAGTGACTCGAATAGAATAGAATAGAAATGGGCGGCGGTTACCACTTAACATCAGGTGGGCCGTCAGCTCGTTCTGTCACTAATATGACATTAAAAAAGAACTACTATTTTAAATGTAGATTCTTGCAACATCGATCGAACATCGTCAACTTGCATCGATTTTATTCCGGACAAGCCTATCGCCTATCATGAATTGCAATCCCCGTCATCGGTGCCATGTCGCCCGCGGCACGAACCAGCACCGGTGACTCATTCAACCGAAACTATTATATCGCGCGCTAGTTTGACTCATATTTTGAAACAAACTTTTCTAAGAGCTGTAAACTAAGACACCAAATCTTATAGAACAAAGTTAGGTAACAATAGTTTTGCGAGAGAGATATGTTACTGAAAAAACAGAAATCTTTACTTATTCGCCGGTTGCAGTCACTTAATATTAATATGATTAAGAAATATTCACTCATGCCAGCTTTGTCATAAATGAATATTATCAATATTTTACTATTGTATCCATATTTTTCCCTCTATTTTCGCCAGAGAAGACAAAAATGTAACGAGGACATTCAATATCGGGATATAAGGGGGTGCTTATTCCCAATGTTTAGTTTGTCCTTCCCATCATTTCGACGTTGGCTTGTGTAACGAACGGATTGCTTTTCCGAGTGTATCTGCGAAAAGGGTTTCGGTTATTAACTACGTATATATCACGGCAAATCTTGTTGGGTAGTAAATTAATAATAATAATGGTGGACATTGTCACACAGCGCCATCTAGCCCCAAAGTAAGCTAAGCATTGCTTGTGTTATGGCAACGAGACAACTGGTATAATACATACAATACTTTTTTTAATACATACATATAATCTATATAAACACCCAGACACAGAACAAACATCTATGTTCAGAACATATATGTTTGTCCTGGATGGGAATCGAACCCGCAACCTGACAGAAGGCAGGGTTACAACCAACTGAGCTGTGAGGCCTGTCTGAATTACTTTCGTTTTGCTAAGGATTAAGACTGAGTAGTAACTAAGTATGTTAAATTGTGATAAACAGTACATTTGATCCAAGTGAAATTCTTGGTTTATGAGAAAGATCACGGAGTGAAGATTTTTCTGTGTTAAGTTTTCGTTTATGTTACGATTAATTTGGTTTTGCCTGTAATTGCAATAATGTTTTTACTTCATCACCTATTCGTTGTAAGAAATAGTGAATGAATTTAATGTATTAGCAGCTTTTCCTGGCAAGTGTTATGAAAATTATTTTATAAACCATCAAGGAAAGAACATGATATTATTCTTCGAAGAAATATATATTATACACGTATAACGTATAGATAGAGCCAATATCACTGGATATTCCAAAAGGTATATTTAGGTAAACTTTGGATAGAGGTTTACCAGACGCAGAATAATTTATTCATCTCAAATCTCGGTATCTCATTCATGGATATTTCGGTGGTACGAGACCTGACACGAATAATGATTTGTTTACTAGTTACCGTAAAACTCATATTTTTTTATCAGAGAATTCGAAGCCGCCATTTGTGAAACGATAATAGTCTAGCAACAAGAGCCGACCAGATTCCCCCGCGGTATTTATTAAAAAAATTAGTAAAGGAAAGTCTTTATCGCTAAAGAACTTTCCTTTAGTTGAGCATCCAGAAAAATTTAACTCATCGATTCCGCTCGATAAGGGGGACGCTAAAGCTTTCACGACGACGAGCGTGGCGACTTGTTTGCCAAAATGTCACGCCTTCGGTGAGGGTGGCTGTCGGCTTTTCGCGATACACGACATGCTATGCGACTTATACGTTCAGCTTAGGGGCTGATAGGCTTTCATCCTGAGCGTAGGAATCGCTTATAGCACGTTTTCGTCGCTACGATTAAATGGTGCACACATGCACTATATCTTGTAATTTTTGTTAGTTTTTATGTTTATAAATCATGGAAGTCGCTGTATTGGGCCATTAATTCTGATGCTTGAATACATAAAGTCTCGTGCTAGTTATTTCGCCAAGAGCAATCCTTTTTAAGTGGAACACAATAATGCAAATGAGTTCCTGTTTGACGGTATAAGTATGGTGACAGTACTATCCGGATAGAACTTCGCACAAGTTCTATTGCCAGTTGATAGGAAAGATTTGTCGATTCCTGGACACACACGTAGTATGCAACATTGTGCTTGCCTTGTGTTCCCAACATTTTTAGCATTCGGGTGTGTCGTCTCTTAAATGATCGTATCTATTGTAGTATCTGTGTTATATGCAACGTTATAATATATATGTGTAGGTGGCATTGAAACTTCTAAAAGCCGCCGAGCGAAGCGGTCGTGTCACTCAAAGCCCCCAAAATTCCTCGCACACGATATTTTCCGACGAGGGTTCTTGTGAGACATCGCACTGCGACGCAGAATTATGAGAAATTCCCTCCCCGGGGGAATCCACTTGACTGATCTTTGGCACATCAAAATATAAATGTGTATCATTTATATTTGATCAGTAGATATTTAGCGTGCCTGACGATTTACACTGGTAAAGCACGTTCCTAATTAATCTGTTTGGGTCGACGTGCTCGCTCACATTTACACACAACGGCGCCGGCGGTGGGAGCACGTTTGCGTGAAAACCATGAAATATTAGCAGCGTACTTATTGGTCGAGCTCGGCCGGCCTTGTTTATCGAACCGCTGCGGCTCGGTACGATTTTCAAGTTACTCGTTATGTTTAGCACATTCCCCGAAATTCTTTCTCTTTCCTCTTTAAAGGCATTATTTTTCGCCAGTTTCGCCATACGCTCTTTGAGGTGTCGAATTGCGATGTGCCTTACGCCGCGCCGCCCGGTACTCCCGCCCGACCCTCTTCGAAAGTGCCCTATCTCTGACGGGCAGCGGCTGGCGGATTATCTAACTTCCAGTTCTCCCTTACTTACGAAATAAATCTATTTTAAGGTGGAACTTTCTAGATAGTTTTTTCTCCAAATTTTGAGTCATCAACAAGACTATTAGAGATGTGTTGTCTCTTATAATTATAATTAATAATGTTATACTTTACAAGTTTCATCAATTTGTTTCGCAAATGGTTGTGATTTGTTCGTTTCTAACTTCACGGTTGTGACCTCTGTGCCGCATACAATCATGTCTTTGTTATTACTGACAAATTAATCGGGATTCATAGTGTTTGTAAAGTTATGATTTATGATTAACTATTCAATTGGAATGGCAACTTTAATTTTTTTACGTCCATTAATTTCAATTTAATAAAAGTAGTGTTGTTGTCCGATATAGGGGAGTCGTAGATCAGATCACGATTACACTTCACAAACCCGCGATTCGCTCTGGTTCTTTATCTAGCCGTGATTTCTTTGTTCGTCGTACGCAATTTCCCAAAGAGGCTTGTGGGTGGGGCAGAATCGGGAGATAAACTGCATAAGGCCGGGTTTGAAGATGCCAGATATCTGGCCGCGTAACGCCGCGCCGCGCCCGCCCGCGCCTCGCCAACGGTATTTCTTCCTCGCAATCGCGCCGCCTCACGTCCGCGACCACTGCCTCCGCTCGCTTGCAATATGATTTTGATAAAGTTTTATTTGCCAGTACATATCGCTGCCTAAATTCGATAGTGGCTCAAAACCAGATGTGTCAAAATTGAGTTATTGATGTAGTTCGACGTGATATCTTCTGTATTATAATGTGAATAAAATTCATATTCCTATTCGCCCAACTGAGCGAGTAACGTCAATAAATGTCTGATTGGTTGGATTAACTCGCCATCGCTCAACGCAAAACAGCTCTCTGAATAAAGTGTTTTTTTTTAGTTGTGTCACTGTCGAATTTAGGGTGCGATATGAACTCGTAGATAGGTACATAAAAATGAGATATTAGAAGATTGATAGAAGAAAACTGTTTATTTCACTGCACACAAAAAACGTAAGAAGAAATAACAATACTATGTGCGACCTTATCGTTACCATCTCTTCCAGAAAACCTTTTTGGCAAGCCGTTTCCAGGTAATCTTGCCTGTAAACCCTAAGATCTAAGGTCCGTTATCATCTACTATATCTGAATTCAATGATAATGTACATACCGAACTCTAAGAAGTCTACTTGCTTTCCACTTAGTCTCGTTTATTGCGTGCGAATATTGCATTTTTTCTCGCCGCTATCAGCGAAATGATAGATTACTTTCCATTTGGATTCAGTTTTTTCCTCCATCTGATTGTCCAATCATTTGTTGCTTGTTTTGAAAAGACTGCTGGTGGCGAAGTTCACTTGTGTTGAATTGTGACGAGAACTGTGGGTAGACCTTAAAAGTTACCTTAAATTATGGTCCCTATAATTGTTTTATTTTAAGTAGATTAAAGTCAAAGTCAAAAACTTTATTTTCATAGAATTCATAAAGAAATGGCTTGGAAACGTCGATAATATTCAAAATATAAGGTCACGCGTACCTCTCATTAAGTTTTACGCCTGTTCAAACCCTATCTCTCCCTATCTATTACGTTCTTTCTGTTCTGTTTCAATGTTATAACTTTACCAGCTTTATACATATGTGTATAAGTTATTATCAATATAGGTATATCTGTTATATTATTAGTCAACAAACCTCTCTCTAGAAGCCGCGTTAGAATTTGATTATTATGAAATTTCCTTAACTTTGCTGCTGGCTTTTGTCGGCTTGTTTAAAATTTTCGAACTGCTTTGGTACATTTATCTTGCGGCTTTGTAGCTCTTGAAGCTAATTGGTGCTTACATTCTTAAATCTAATACCGCATAACTTTTGTAACATTTATCGATTTAATCTTTCCGTTTCTCTGAATACATTGAAGTTATATTCGTGGCGGGTATAGCGTACGGGATACATCTGTCCGACCCGAATATATCATCGGTGGCTCTAAATCCATATCGCTGTCGTTCCGGCTCCTTGCCCCCGGCTCGGCTCACGGTCGGGTGTTCGGTTCGTTTGACCCCGGGGTAATAACGACTGTGATGACGCAGTTTTTGCCCGGAGCCTAATTAAAACGGTGCGCGATTACCGTACAAATAGTTCAACCTAATACAGAGTTACTCCCATTCATTGACCTTTATCGATGTCCATAAAGCTGGGATCAGCGAAACAGTTAAGCAATAACTAGATTCTATCAAATCTCGATACGCGCCGCATGGAGACTAGATAAATATTAATGAGTATAGTGGGCGTATTCATGTTGGTGTAGTCGCTGGCGCTGGCGATGGCTGGCGTGGCGTGGCGTGGGAGCGTTACTATGATTTGTTTACACCGGCCGAGTGGCTGGTGCGATCAGCTGTACGCGTGACGTGCGCGCGGGGCGTGCGCGTACCACGTCACGCGATGACGCGCTACTCGACACTCGGTTGCGGCTACGGTTGCCAGGTCGTAAAACCGAAAAGCCGGACAGACCGGCTACTTTAGCCGGACAGATCGGCTAGTTTAGCCGAACAGACCGGCTAGTTTAGCTGGACATATTGGTAAAAAAGCCGTACACGTATATTTTTTTTAGTCTTAGTATAACACGACAGTTTTTTCTTAATTAAAATTTTGACTTTGTCATAATATATCAAACCATAATCATATTACTTTTTCACCTTCTTAAATTCTAATTAAACAGCAATAAAATTTAATGAATTCTCTTCTTCCTTCTATGTTGATACATATAACAAATGTAAAGAAACTGGTCAAATTTAAAAAGCCTAACAAAAGCCAAACACCATCTAATTTGACCGGACACGCAACCAAAAAGCCTGACCGTGTCCGGCTTTATCCGTACTCCTGACAACGCTAATTGCGGCAATAAACGGTTCCATTGTCAATCTCATCTCGCGCTGCTGATGAAGCTATCTTCTGTGATATTCGCGTGGGATCACTCCATGTTTATTGGTCACGTTATTTGGTACATTGTTGCCCGTGAAATTTATGCTTTCTTCAGCATTGTATTGTGTAGCTGTGTGTGCGGGACTGTAAATCACAGTTATTGTGACTGCATCTAATATTACTGGCTGAAGTGCTGCCCGACTTGAATATTCATTGTAGTTTTATCTAAAGACACCGATTGCACTTGGTTTACGGGTGTGCTACGCTTGGTTTATATGTTACGTGTTTAATTTTATTATATTACTAGCTGTTGCCCGCGACTTCGTTCGTTCGTTCTTTTTGAACACATGGAGTCATAGAGATTATATAATATTAATAAAAATATTGGTGGATATTTCACACAGCGCCATCTAGCCCCAAAGTAAGCTTAGCATAGCTTGTATCATAGGAACCAGACAACAACAAAAAAAAACACCCAAACACAGAACAAACATCTATTTTCGATGAGTTTCCCAGGTACATTAATATAAATTAATGGACCTGGGAAACTCATCACACCGTGTCATACACCTTGAATTGGATACAGTACTACAATATCAGGAGTCCGCGAGTGGATGCCATACGATATGTGTAATCCACTCGGTTGATGTATGATGTAGCGAGGCGGGTACGACCGCACCGGTGTACGGTTACCAACTGCCTCTACGACTCGAGTTATTGTAACTTCAGTTGGTACTTCGGGATGAAGTTTAAGATCCTCTACTAGCCATTTATCGAGCTTATCTCGGGGACACAAATTCCCCGGATGCTTGGTTTGTTTTGTATAATAAATGATTTTTATCGTAGCTTTATAATTTACTTTTGAGTAATTTATGCTGAGGGTTAACTACATTTTTAAGTCTATTCAAAGTAAATTTTGCATCAAGTGTTTATCCTTAAATCTTCTACGATATAAGGTTTAACAATTTACAACTGTATGAACATATTAATCAGTATTGTTAATAAATTTTGTTAATTTTATTTTCCGGTGATTACTTGCTAGAAAATGTTTCAGTGTATCAGGCAATGCGTCCAATTACTATCGTACCCCCAATAGTCTACAATTGTTTTATCATCAATGTGTATATTGATCAACTTTGCAAAGGCTTCTTTGAACAACTAAAATGTAAACTCAAATGTAGTCATATACTATTAACACACACCACAGTACTGCAGTATGGCGCACGTACCCTCAAACCATTTGTACCGAAGCCCCACGAAATGAGGCCGCAGATTTCTGAGCGAGACCTATTTGCTTACGTGCCTCCTGTCCCGTGTGATGTATGAAGCGAAATTACTTTTTAAAACTATCTCCAACTTAGGTCGTCAAAGCGGAGTATTGAAATGAAGAACTTTTATGAGTATAATTCCGGCAATTCTGTCTATCTAAACGTCTGATCCGCGATACTTGATTGTTGTGTCTGAGGAAAGAAGTAAGGTCAGACAACCAAGTTAATGCTTTGAAAACGCTCAAGGAAACTTTACGTAATTGTGTCATAATGCATCATTGTTTATTCCCATCGAATACGGCAGCTGTGTAAATCAAGTGAACGTTCAAACAATTCCGTATTCAATTCCCTGTAAGTTACGAACGCGGCAAAAAGTAATTTCCTAAGTTTCCACAGTGTACCGCGTCGTCCGCGAAAGAATCTTTGTTGTTTTAACGTCGAGGCGAATTTATTGGCTTGTTCATTGTTTTCCAGCAATTAATTCCTGCATAATAGGTCAAGCGCCGGTGCTCTAACGACTTCCGGGTCCAGGTTCGAGGACCGGTGCGGCGGCGCCACAATAAATATAGAGTTCATTACAACACATTACTTACCTCGTTCCATTAACGAGAATAGAACCGGTGCCCAGCGTAAAGCCTTGGTACGTGGCATTCGATTTTTCACCTAATTATAGGGCACCTCATTTTCTTGTTTTTCTCAAGAGCGAAACGACTTTGAGGGTATTTTTAAAATAACACTATTTGCTCGGCTTACAAAGTTTCTTTTTATCAACTTTGCAGTAACGAACGAATAACATGGTAAGACGCGATGGAACAAGCGTATTAATTGAAACGGCAGTGACATATGAGCCGTAATTGCCAAATGTCGGTCGCCGACGGCGCCTGCACTTGGCCGATTTCTCCATTGAGGCCGTGTTCCGTGTTCTTGTTACCTTTACACGGTTACCCTTACAATCTACATAGCACCTCGCATATCACCTCGGGTCCACTACAATAACTCACGCAGCAACGTGTAAAAATGCCTCTGACATTGACACACATCCCCGCGTGGGCTTCCTGCCTGCTCCCGCTCGGTACTCCATTTGTTTTTGTCATTTTATATTTTTTGCTTCTTGTTTCAGTTCAATTCGCTTCAGAACCGCTTTTCAGTTTAGCCCGTTTTTTAGTTAGTTTTTTTTTACCCTTTTATTTATTTTGTTTGTGATTCGTTTCAAGTTCACTCGCCGTTTCGTATTTCGCCGAATTCGATTCTTTAAGTGTTTCATTGTAACCATTCTATCACTTTATTTTTGGATTTAGGTGTAATGGAATACTTATCAGAGAATGCTTTTTTACATTTTAATTTAACTTTTCTGAATATACAATGTTCACTTTTACGATTTAACTTTATTTTGGTATGTTCTTTTGGAGACCATTGCCGTTTTTCTTTCTTTGTATAACAATTTGTTTGTTACTTAGCATTGTTGTTTGACCACGTAATCACCTGATGTTAAGTGATATGTAGCTGATGATGGATCCACGTGAAGGGTCATTTGGATCCAGGGGTATTGGGAACAGCCTCTCCAGGGAGGCTACCGTAACACTCATAGGTTTTTGGCGACAGAATAGTATGGGATTCGAACCCACGATCTACAGACCGTAAGCCTACTCTGAGCTGACATTCTTACACAAATCTGTATTAAACTGTGCACAAGCGTCTGATAGTAAATTAAAGTTTGAATGCCCTCGCAGCTCAGTTGGTTAGTAACTCTGCTCTCTGAGCTGCGGGTCGTGGGTTCGATTCCCACTCAGGACAAACATTTGTGTGACGAGCATTGATGTTTGTTCTGTCTTGGTGTTAATATGTACGTATTTACAAAAATGTATACAAATGTATTCTATCAGTCATCTGGTTCCCATAATACAAGTTATGCTTAGTTTGGGGCTAGCTGGCGAAGTGTGAAATGTCCACCAATATACATATAAAAAATACTAAATACAGTTTTGGAGGTCCGACAAAAATATCGTTTCGTGCGATAAGCAAGGAAGGGCTCGCGTGTGCGATCTCACTTCAGTGTAGCTGATATATTGTGCTCTGCCGATGCTATTAATATTGCAACTTGATTGTGAACACGCCCACAGTTTAGCTCCACCCTACTCGTATTCCATATACTGCATCGACATTTTCTACAGGCTTGTCCATTCCATATATATAATTATAGCACAGATAATAAAGTGGAAAGAATAGGCAAGAAAACGTTCAACCACCCAATAATATAGAAATACACTTTAATAAATTCTTATCTGTCATCTTCGCAGCCTCCGTTCGTAGATACGCAAAGATAAAAGACTCGAATGTATTTCTCATAGCCGAATCGCAAAACCGTTTTACCAATACAAGAAAGAAGAATACCTTATTAGACTAAAGAAAAGATGTTTGATATTTTAAAGGCAAAACAGAAATGCGAATCGTGCCGAGATGTTAGTGGATAAAGTTCTTATGCTTCGTTATTATGTTCGCGGTTTTCGTTTACTGAATATAAATTGTACTGATTATGAAGTATTGGAACATCGTCTTTCAATTAAGACTGGCTTGGAGCGAAGCTGGGAGCAGCATCATCTTATGAAATGGGTGACAATCAGAAAGTAACTATAACTCAGGATTATCAGCTACTTTGGAAGTCCGTTCCTTAAACTTTTACTTTGAGACTCACCGGAATTACGGAAGACGATTTAATTTGCGATACTTACTCTAGTTTAAAAAAGCGAAAAAAAGGAAGCCCTCCTGTAGGGGTTTCTTGGCTGTTCTCCCATGGAGGTTTGGATAGGGTTTGAACAGGCGTCAAACTTAGCGATAAGTACGCGTGACCTTATGTTTTGAATATTATTGAGGTTTCCAAGCTATTTCTTTATAATTCTATGGAAATAAAGTTTTTGCCTTTGACTTTGATTGGTTTATTTTCATTTATTGCATGATTCGAAAATTATTCATATACCAGTAACCAGTGTTTAAGGTCACTAGCGAGGTTTTGCTTGCACGTATAATTTACACATTTTTAACATATACCGTACCTAATATAAGCGAAATTATTTTGAATAACCTATACAGCATTTCAAGGTAGTGAATTGTACAATATAACCATTTATTTGCATAAAGTGCGGTTGAAATATTGGCTTTTTTCTGCATTAGTTGATCAGCATATCTTATTATATATTGGCCTATCGTTATTTATTACTATTACTACTAAAGTGTTTATTTATATTCTCAAGTCACTCACGTCCTAAAATTAGGGGTGGTGTCTTGCAAAACGAAACCCACCCGACACTAAGAATAAGAAAGCTGACACAAAAGGTAGATAAAAATTGAAAATGATGGGCTGCGATACATATGGACGTAATTTGAAAGTTATTTGCGTCATTGATGTTAAATTACATACTTAATACAAAATTTATTTCTTTCCCAAACAAATATTTTACTTAGGTACTTCCAGTTGCTGCAATTTGATCTGATAGACTCTCATTGAAAAGACATGTGTGTGTCAAAAGTGTTGTTTAAAATATTATATATAAGATTTTTTCTTTGGTAAAAGTCACGTTGGTCGTTTATAAGATAAGGGGAAGAGATTACAAAATATTGCCTTCAGCATAATTACAAACATCTACCCCATGAATAATGAACCTGAATTTTAGCAGCTTGAAGTACAACAATAAGTTTTAACGTAAACTCTCTCGCAGCAGAATACGAGGGCGTCCGGGAAATAGGGGAAGGGACGTTTTGGATCAAACAGAAAGGAAGGGCGTGGGTGGATTATATAAACAAAAAAATAACTCAGTTTTCAACGAATCATCTTCAATTATAATTTTAAGGACAGAACTGTGCCACAAAAACCAGTTGAAAAAGGTTGCCGTATTTGAAAATGTATTCAGTCAGAGTCTGACTTGGAGAGAGTTTTATCAAAGTCGTACCGTGCGGACCTCAAAACTTTCAATACGAAAGCCGATGAACCGAAACTGGAGCATTAAGTTTGTCTCTTAAAAAAATTCAAAATGTGAATCCTTCTTTCCGAAAACTTTGAAGAAAAAGATCAAGGCAGAACCGTTATGCTTACATATATAAATAAAAAATTAAGAGTAAAGAATAATAATAGCTTTAGAATAATCAAGATAGCTGCAACTAGGCGGTAGCCTAAATCTACTAGATTTTAAGCCAAAGTTCTTTATTTGGTCGCAACATTAACGAGGGTGTCGAGGGGTAAGGGGTGGCGAGGGGGGGGGGGGGTTGCGGCGACGTCGCGGGGAGTGCGGATGCGAAAGTTTTGGCGGGAACCGGCCCGCGCTATATCGGAAAACTCCAGCCAGACCGTGTCATGGAGAGACACGCTTACTAGAAGTTGATGTTTTATTAAAACTTATCTTATTTACTGTATATTTTCTATACACAAGCTATGCTTAGCTTACTTTGGGGCTAGATGGCGCTATGTCAAATGTCCACCAATATTTATTTATGTTATTTTTATACTTACTTAGTTCTATTCATTTATTTATCTGATACCTATTTGATCAACTTACCTACCAGGCGTCGCCGATTTTATTCCCATAGCAAATGTAATGACAGATGGGTATTCTCATCTTGGGGAGTACCCAAATCATATTGCTGTTTTTCTATAGACAGAGGATACTACTATAATGAGGTAGGCCATCTACTCGCCACGAACATATTAGTTTACTTTTTTTCATATCTATCGTCTCTAGTAACACTATTTCTGACTTAGTTATTATAGTATTCAGAAAATTCAATTCAAATGTAAGAGCTAAGTAGTTATTTACTTTTTTGTACAGAACAAAAACAACCATTGTAAAGAGATCTTATTCAAATAACTAAATTCGATCAAATAATAGGAGTATTTTATGAAATTGCCCTCAGAGTTTGAAGATTGGCCTTGACCAAGGTGATTTGCTCTGAAATTCTGGTTGCGTAACATACGCTGGTCAGTCCACCCCCTCATAACCTAATTCAACAATGCTTACATAACAATACTTACCTATGAGTAGGTGACATTATGTGTTCTTGTATGTAGACAATACACTTCTTGAGCTAATCATAATGTCAATATTAGCTTAATTTATACAATTATGATCAGTGGCAATATTTAATAACAAAAAAAAAAGTATTGAAGTCACGGAACGACTCGAGTCCTCTCCATCAAAATACGAGATGACTCAAGTCGCATTGCGTTGCGTCTATCACCCCGAGACGGGGATGTTACGTCTCATGCGCCTGCAATTTCACCGGCACCCACTCCCTTCCACCGGAACACAGCAACACGAGTGCATCACTGCTTGGCGGCAGATTACCAGGTGTGGTGGCAGTACTTCTCTGGGCGAACTTAGCACAAGTTCTACTGCTACTTTGGGTTGCTCCTTTTGCACCACCCGGGAGACACGTGTATGGATTCAAAGGGTAATCTCATACGGACGCGAGCAATGTGGTCCCCCTAATATTACCCTAAATTGGTATATGTATGTAACATCTGTAATTTTATGTATCAATTTTGGTAATTATTACTCCATAGATCAATTTCTGGTACCGATGTATCACCCACAACGATGATAAATTTTGAGTACTCCCGTTACCAGTTAGCCACACGTAGCCTCCCCCTTGCCTGCCTTTAAATAAAAGCCTTATATAATCTAGTGGATTACAAAATTTGAAAGCTCAAAGCACATGTTATCGTATGATTAACATGAAAACTGCGGTTGACAGCGTGAACACGCCCAGGTACATAATGGTAATTTATTCCTATTGTCCCTCGAATTTTGGCTTCGTAACGTGCGTGTAACTTTACTCTACGCACCTCTAAGTACACCTTAGACATAGCTTTGTTAAAGCTTTTCCTTATGGGCATAATTCATACACCAAAGATTATGATGATGATAATAATAATTATCATTATTATTATTATTATTATCATTTTTATTATCATTATTATTATTATTTAGACCTTGCAAGTCTAGATAAATCTTTACACAAGTATCAGGCATTCATTCTTCTTATTCATATGACGAAAATAAATTTTATGTTTTTATGTGAAACTGCTGTGTTTTGCCTGGTTTTCATTGCTTCTCGCTAAGCTTTAAGCTCGGTCGTTCGGTAACAGCACAGTCAATACATTCTGATACCATCGACTAGTTAGCATCTTCGATATCTTTAGAAGACTTATTACTATCACGCATAGTACAGTATGAGATCTGAAGTCTATGTGAGCTAAGCTCAACGTATGTGCTTATGAACGAATCGTCAAACGAGTCAGTCCTGGGATCGCTTTCATATATTCACGCTAACTCAACGCTTTGTAGCAAAATAAAGCTTAGCGACGCCGTTCTTCGTAATGTTTACTCGCAGGTGTTCCGTACCTGTGCATATAAGCTCCTACTTTTCAAAGTTTATTTGAAGACGTGTTTACGGCACCGTTGGCGGCGCCTTGTGTGTATGGCCCATGAAGCTTTTATTCATAGATTGTTAAAGGAAAGGAACTGGTATGTTCTGGAAGTTGAATATTTGCTCTCAAATCGTATTCTTGAAATAAAAAATAAGTTTCTCAAGGAAATAAAAAGTATCCGTAAATATAAACGCTACTAACATAGATTTGCCATCAAATAACATTTCTACACGTCTTTCTCAAGTAAGGTTTTATGCACCTTAAGTAATACATTGGACTGTTCTAAGAAGATTGGGATGTAATAACCTCCATTTCTCAAATATAAGGTCTGATTAAGAATATTCTTTGGGGTTGAGTAAGGCAGGTTGTGTACTTTTTATCTCATCAACTCATTTTTACAAGAAAGGTTTGGTGAAGCTTTCAAAATTATATCAATTGAGCGAGTAAATATTTGTTAAAAAGTTAAAACAAAGATCATGTACCTACAAAGAAACATACAATAACTTTTTCATTATCCATCATCGCCTGAATTGCTGTTTCAGTTACGAATAAGTTGGTGGAAAATATTTGTAGGGATTCGGGCGACAATGCCTAGTTAATGAGCGGCGTATTTAATGTGTCCGGACACGGTATAATTATTAAAGGCATTTTAAAAAGTTAATTGGCTATGTTTTCTTCTTAATGAACTCATATTTTCTCTTGCTGCTAGGTTTTTCTTTTCTTTATGTTTGCTTTTGCTTATTGTTTAAAATACTCTATGTATAAATTTGGTAGATATGGTGAATCACGCATTAAACTTGTCATTAATTCGCGGATCGGTTAGTAGAAGGATGGATTTGTCAGTATTTTAGGGTGTCATTAGGGTCATCAGGCAGATGGAACAGGATAATTTTAGGTATTTTATAGATATGCATTCAGTGATGGTTTACATGGCATGTTTTACCAAACCGTTTTTGCAACACTTTTTGCCTGAGGATTTTGTTTAAAAAAATTGAAACAGCGCAATTTATCGAAACTGTAGAGCATACAGCATGTTTCGTTTCGTTATAAATAGAAATCATTCATTGATTTACCGTCATCGGCCTACTTATATACCCCCTACATCTCAAGCCTTCTCTGTCAACGAGACTGAGCCATTGAAAATCCAATTTGGGTCACAACCGCGCTTACGATGACGCCTATTTTTAGATGGACTCCTTAGATTAGAGAACATTCCGGCTGAATACATAATTTTAACTAGGAATTCCATAATGTTCGTGCAAAATAGCAACACGTTACCCTCTCGACTATTTCAACTGGGTAGTGAAACTAGGGATGATTCTTTATAACGCAGTTTGATAATCATTTTATTAAAAAAATAATCTGTGTACGTTTTATATACGAAATAATTACGTAGTAAACAACGTACTACGTGCATGGCGTCTTATTTGGCAATCTAATTCTATGTGGTGAAGAGAGAGCGAACAGCCGTATATTAATTTGCACCACGCGCATATATATGTATAAGGGAATTTATTAGGAGATATTTCGCTTATTTATTTACACTTACGAGTTTTTGAAATGCGGAGTTACTTCCCATATAGATTCAGTCGTGACTGCAAAATTGTATCTTCCTCTAAATTACTACCCGATAAGTTTCTGAAATTGTATCTCAAATTCTCACTTTTCTGAAGGCTTTGGGAACACCTCAAGTGAAGGTTTCTGAGGATGCTTCTTGGAGAACTCGCTTCTCAGTAGAAAAATGAATTAAAGCGAGTTCTCCAAGAAGCCGTTTCTGATTTTTCTACTGTTGTACTGCATACCAGATAAATAAATGAATATTAGGCGGATATTTCACACAGCCTCATCGCATTTGTGGTTTTTGTTAGTGCTTACCCATTTAGAAGTTCAAAATCCTTTATTATACACAACATACCTGCGTAAAGTTGTATAGTTTATATAAAAAAATTGCGTGCACGGATCGCATCTGCCGCCAGATGGACGAACGCCTATAAACTCAATATTAGGTGATAACTGAATGATGTGTTTATTATATTATAAGAAACTAATGTGTTATAAGAAAATCCATATTTTCAAGATATTTCATTGAAACAAAAATGAACACACAATGAAGTATGTTGTGTAATTAATAAAATTATACCTGTCATTTTCATATGTGCTACCGCTGATGTCGCCCGGTTCAAATTCACTAATTAATACAGATTGAAATAGCAGGGTTTTTGAAAACTCGCAGCGTTAACTACGCTCCAGTCGTTCTTTGTTCGATAAAATTAGGCAGCGCTCATGGCGTTCTTCACTGCAATGGGTCATCATTAGTAGCATTACAATTGAGAGATTTCGTGAACGTTTAATATAAATGAAGGTGTAACATGAAAAATCCCCTTAGCAAAAACCAGGCTGACTCGTACAAAATTGCTTCCTGTAGCTGTCTATTTTCTTATGACATTTTGAACTATGTCAGATGTCATACTATACTTTGTGTTAATATTAAAGTGATAAATTATTGGTACTTTGTTAAGTTATGAAGTGCGGCCGACACTGCAACTAATATCCAAAAATGTTCGTGCGTTCGACACCCAATATACAATACATGTTCGGGCTTCCTGTCATTGTTTTCCATGATAATTCAGTTCGCCAAATCCAGTTCAGTAGCATTATAATGCGGTGACTTAATTAACAAATCATTGTTAAGGAAACATACATATATCATCCAAATATATTTTGTTGAATAATTGATTGTATGCAGTTAATTAGTCCAGGAGAAACAAAATGGCACATAGGCAGCATTCAGAATTCCGTAACGCTTTTGGTAAATCTCTTTGTCATGCCACTTAACAAATCCCTTTTATGAATTATCCCTTCATTGTGATTTGTTTGATCTCAGATTCCGGTCCCAAGCTTCACGTAGCCGTGGACAATAAATCAGTGCCGTCCCTAATTTGAAATATCCCAAATGTTCCCGGCCAGGGTTTAGCTCGACACGGGCTAGGTCGTTGCTCTCGAGCCCACGGGCCCTGGCATCCCTATTTCCCCTGTGTCGAGATTGCGACGTATACGTCGCGTCGCGGCCCCGAGCACTGCGAGCGATAATAATCGCAAGGGCAGCCCTAACGGTCCCTTTAATGTGAGGGTACCTCCGTTTCGATGCGTCTACAATGCCCCATTCCATTTTCAAATTGTTGCCTTTTTTGTTTGAGTTTTGTATTTGCATTCAAAGAGGTCTTTTTCGAATGCAGTTTGAATGCATATTAAGTCGTCGTTTTGGAATTCATAAGTGGACATCCTTTTCAAAATTTTTGCTGGTATTACTTTGGAGATTATCAAGTTGTAGCCACATTTCATAACTTGCAAGACAAATTACAGACACGTAAAGAAGCCACTTACATTATTGTTTCTTAGTCACGAAGGCGGGAGTAAGTAGCACCTAAGAAATAGTTATGTTATGCTAATATGTTGCCTCACATTCAGGATATTATGTCAATACAGCTATCAGGTATTCTGCCGCTCACGAACAACTGACTAAACTTGCTCATATTGTTGGTAACCCCGCTATACTGTTATTTTAATCATACTTTGTTGAATGCTGTACGGCAGGCGAAAGACTAATGATGAATATTTATATGACAAGACAAATGATGGGCTTTTTAATGGAAACCATTAAAAAGCTCATCATTACAAACTCCTAACTGTGTTTGATGAAAACATTGCTTTGGACTGGTCATAAAAACAATCAAATTTACCATCTGTCAGATCAGTTACAACTTCAGTTATCCGCGCGATTAATATCTATGTTAAAATTACAATCACCTTCGTTTGTCATAAAACAAATAGGAAATGTTCTGATGGAAGTGTATCAAGTAGTACACGACTGTATATAAAAGTAAAATGTATTTGAAGCACAATGTTTCGAAACTACAATGTTAACTACAATATTGGAACATGTAGCTCATAATTTTTATGTCATCTAAAAGTAAGTTGAAAAGTAAACAGGCTTTTGGGCACCGATCGATTTTGGTGTTGATCATCGTCGAGTGATCTAATTCTCCCATCGATCGACTGTCATTCGGCTAATGTGACATTCATGCATTTTTTATAAGCGGGTATGATCATCTTTACAAATAAATAAAATTGGAGTGTCTGTTTGTAATATTAAAATAAACGCTTTTTATTAAGTGCATATGGATGTATACACGGTACATACACCAAAGCAATATTTTTTTCCAATTTTTGTCTGTCTGTCTGTTTGTTCCGGCTAATCTCTGAAATGGCTGGACCGATTTTGACGGGACTTTCATTGGCAGATAGCTGATGTAACAAGGAGTAACTTAGACTATTTTTCCGAGGGGTAAAATAGGGGTGCGTGATAAAACCGAATTCCACTCGGACGAAGTCGCGGGCAACAGCTAGTTTACTTACATAAAATGTTTTTTAGACTTGACACTAATTTAGTTTTCGTTTGGTCTACAGGGCGGTGACAGACCCTCGCGATGGCCGGCGCGTGGCCCTCAAAAAGCTGCCAAACGTTTTCCAATCGCTCGTCTCCTCGAAACGCGTCTTCCGTGAACTCAAGATGCTGTGCTTCTTCAAACACGAAAACGTAAGTTCCTAATGATAGATATTACAGCAGATTATACATAAAACGAATCATCAATCTTCGCCTGTACCTAGTTGGAAATACGAAAGGTCAATTTATAAGATAAATAAGAAATGGTGGAAATATTTATTGTCTTTTTTTATATTGTAGTTGCATTCACATCCCATTGTCTTCATAGAGAATGAAAACAGACCGACACAGACCACAGACTGAATTTTAGAACAATCAAACTAAATTTAGTATTTTGCACGTCTGTAATGCCTCCGTCATATTGAAATATAAATGAAATAATTTAATATCACGATTAAAATTTTCTTGGGACCTCGTTGACTCTATGTTTTACATAGTTTTTCAGTTTCTCTTTTTTTACATGTTACCATGTTATGTATTAATGTTTTATAAATAAAAAGTCAATATCGAAGGTGTTTCACGGTCTCTTGACATTGGTGTTAAAGTCGGTGGTAACTGTTTCTCACGTACATTACTATAACAGTTTTGGTGTCAAGGCCGTTAAAAAACAGTTAGCCGTTTCGCCTGACGCCTCACTCGAAGCAATTAGGATTGAAAGCAGCGAAAAATCAAAGGTTACGCAGCAACTACCTGGGCGCTGCGATTATATGTAAAAAATAACCTGACAGTTAGGCACTTCAGAATCGCTCCTTTTAAAATAATTGTCCGCAGTCTAGAGTAGAATTGTATCGGGGAAAAATATTTCGATATTAAATCATATTGTGATTATTACTTTAAGAAATTTTCAATACTTAATTTTTTGATTACTTATATTTCCATGTTTAGATTCGTTAGATTGCTAGTCTATGATTTCTTTAATAAAATAAATATACAGCAGTTAAATGAGAAAGAATATTAATAATATTAATTCTTTTCATGTGACTTCCACACGACCTTGAAATTTTAAGTTAATTTGGACAAACATTTGTGTGAGAAACATAGATGTTTGTTCTGTGTCTGGGTTTTAATATGTATTATATGTATGTATTTACAAAAAAAAAGTAACTAAGTATTGTATCAGTTGTCTGGTTCCCATGACACAAGCTAGCTTAGCTTACTCGATAATTCATTTTTTATTAAGCAATCAAAGAAAATCGTTCTTGGGTTTAAACAATGACTATCGAAACAGGCTCTAACATTATGAAGACAATTTTAAGAGCCGAAACTAAAACTTCTAGTATCAACCCATTCTCATAGAAATTATGAGGCTAAAGTGGAGTAAATTATTGACACTTTTGTGTTATTCAGTAATTACCCTCCAGTCGTATTCACCTATACTAATTATAATTAAAAGTATCTAAATTCCGCCCGCAACAACGTCATTGGTAATTACTACGGGCGAATTTTAAATTTCATCACTGATAATTCGATTCCGTACTGTCTCTATAAATTTGTCTGGCTGTGAACCTTTATGATAATAAGGTTCGGATTGGACGTTATCACGAAATAATTATATTGCGGTGCGCGCTCTCTTCATAGTTTATTCATTTTCACTGTTTTATCGATCAACGTGTATTGTTTGCGGTTGTGCGCATTCACGTGCAAACATGGATTTGCATCCGAACGAGGAAATTGCGCCCGCACTGACCATTGTTTTAGTTAAATTATGTGTCGAACCGATAATGGCGCTTTTGGCCGCGCGTGTGCTGATGTACGCTTATCATTGCAGGTCCTATCGGCGTTAGACATCCTCCAACCGCCCAGCCTCGACTTCTTCCAAGAAATGTATCCTTTTATCTATTAGTTGACACTCAAATAAATCGTGCGGTGTGCGCCGTGCCCTGGCAGTTTTAACGCAAGGCGTGAAGGTCGTTGAACTCACAAATGTCAGCCACGAGCATGTCTACTTGGAATCGACTGAACTATTAAATTGCTGGGAAATTCTCAAATCGGTTCCGTTTGCAACATAACTTCACTAGTTAAGTTATTTTTCAGCTAGCTACATCTCCGATTTACCCTGTAAGTCTATTTTTATTTGTAATTTTCCCTTTCAAAGATCAATACAGGCGAATTGCTGTTTTATTTATTCTCAATGAAATTACCAGCATGTTTTCGTAATTTGTAATGTAGATGCTGTATTCAGTTGATATTGTAAGCGTGTCAAGGGCGTTGTGACCTTTGCAAAATGATTGCATGCGTTTTTAATGTAAGATATTGTTGCACATATTACATTTCTGTTAAGGTCGAATCTAACTCAAATGCACATGTTCTAAACTTTTTGTTTTAATTTAAATACTGAAATACTCACCCCCTGTTGTGAAACTAATTTAGAAGTTTCTTCCCCGAATGCAAACTTTCATGGCAGCGTAGTAGATCTTCAATTTCACGCTGTCAAATCATATTGCAGCGATGGTTGATCTTTGGTGTCTGTCGTGAAGTTTTCGCTGGGTCCGGTCGCTATCCAATCTCGTCGGCGATTCGACAATGATTTATCAACGTTACGGGTGTATAAAATATCCACCGACATAACTGACAGTTTTATGTTTCAAATCTTATACGCCGCCCATTTTGATTTTACGGCACATCGGGATCATTTATGGTTTGGTGTATTTTTTCGTCACGTCTTATGGCGAAATTCATTTTTCGCTTAGAGCGATATTTTTTAAGAGTTAAATTTAACTTTATTGCAATTTTGTTTGAAGAAGCTTGTCTTGAGGATTATAATAATTTAAAACAATACGTTATTTACGAACAAATTACATATACATACGTTTATATGAATATAAATGAATGTTAACAAAACAAATATAATTAAAATACCGATTACGTATAAATCTACTTCAATTAAATAACAGATTGTTACCGTACCAAACGAACGAATTCAGAAACATTAGGATTTCATTCATTGTACTCGTTACCATAGTAACAGAATTGGTAATTTCATATTTAGTTGCAGTGTTAGTCATATACGGCTTACACGCGATAGCCTCGGGTGAGCACAGCACAGCTACGTCTGTGTCAAAACCGTTCCCGATATTATTGAATAACGACCGGTGATTATATATCGGTAGATGTTTCAATTGATTTAAATAGCCTATTCGTGAACATATCTGGTGCTTTGAAAAAGCTGACCGGCGATACGTTTATATAGTTTTAAATAAATATTAGTGGACATTTCACACAGCGCCATCTAACCCCAAAGTAAGCTAGGCATAGCTTGTGTCATCGGAATCAGACACAGGTAAAAACTTTTTGTAAATACATACATATAACACATATTAACATACAGACATAGACAAACTTCATTGTTCGTCACACAATGTTGGTTCTAGGTGAGAATCGAACCCACGATCTACACTGCAAAAGCAGAGTTACTACCAACTGAGCTGCGAGCCCAGTTTTGTTTTGATTGTTAATTTTCGAAATGAATCGTGCGTGCTGGCGAAGGCTTTTTTATTATTCTGACTCTTATGTCGAATGAAAGAAAATATACAATAGATCGGGAATGGAGTTTGCCCGAACAGAGAGCGTCAGCTGGGTAGATACAATATGACCGGCATTTTCCACCCTCCGTCGATTTATTCTCCTTGAAGTTTTATTGAAATTCGAATGGCACTCGTCCTCTCGAGCTCGAACTAAAGCTAGACCGAACATCAAAAGGAAAATACTCGAAGACCTCGCCGCGCCGGGCTGACATTCTGCAGAATGGCACGTTTAAATTTTAATCATTTCGGCCGGGATCATCTTTGAAGGACCTGACAAAGTAAAGTACATGAAATTGTATTGCAAAGTTATTGATACTTGTTTAGAAAAAATGCAATTTAAAATTGACATTGTATGTGTTAACATAATAATGGATATATTTATGTGAGTTATGCAGTTGTATGAACATACGTTGCACAAAACTGATAAATATTAGTGAAAATCTGATAAGTAACGTAATTAGTCAACCTCTGGTGTTTTCTGTCCAAATAACTTAATTATTTTTAAATAGATATATAATTAATACTCAAAACTAAATAAGGGTCATCGCTTTACACGTACATATTTTCATTTATTTATCATTTAAACGACTTATTTGTTTTCCTAAAATTGTTAATACTGTTTTTTCTTCAGATTATATATAAATTAATCTAGATTTAATTTGGATATATATACTGAAAACTAGTATTGCTATATGTTATGAGTACAGCTAAGGTAGCAAAGTAAGGCCCGCCTGATGGTAAGAGTTAACTTAAGAGCCCGTTTTCACGTAAGTTGACGTAAAAGATTGCTTCGATCGTCGATACAGAATCCATCAATGACACATTCATTTTCATAAATCAAAAAGTAAATAATGAAATACCAGTTGACCACAGTCCGAACAAATAATGAAAAGAAAATGTTATCTGCAATAAATCAAAAGATATTCGCGACCTTCGCGTGAATGTTTTTATGATAAAGAATATAAAAGATGACGGCATGCTGAACTTCTGCGGTAGAAAGAACAGGGAAGAAAGACCTCGTGATTCATGTCTAAACTTTATTTGTAAGGAAATCATTATTTTTGCTCTTTGTCTGTCAATCAAACTCAACGGGACATTGCTAAAGAATTTTTAAAAGTTCTATACGAAAAAGAAACTTTACGTTTTGAGTGTTATTAAAGTCGGTAATAGCTGTGTTGGTTTTGGATAAGTTAAATGATAAAAAAGCCATAAAAAATAACAGCTGGAAGTAATAAAGAGAATAATTTCTACTCTGTGATGATGAGTTGTTTATATTCGAGCGTGCTCCGATGCGAGAATAACCGAAATAGAACTGAGTACTTCCGCTAAATAAAATGCAGTGTCGTTGTGTGTGCATCTTTTTACCAACATGTTTTATAGTGAATGCAACATAATTCTACTAATATTATAAACGTGAGAGTTTGTATGGATGTTTGTTACTCTTTCACGCTCAAACGGCTGAATGGATTTGGATGAAATTTGGTATCGAGATAGCTTTTATCCTGGATTAACACATAGGCTACTTTGATCCCGGAAAAGTGCAGTGTTCCCGTGGAATTACTTATTCACCGCGGGTAACACCGCGGGGCGCAGCTAGTTCGAAGAATATTTCAAGAAACAACGAATAAGCTAGCAAACGAGCTTTGTGCAAAGTAAAACAATATCGATACAAGTTGGAATTAGAGCGATAATTGATAATTTGTGATATGACCCGTAATGGTCTATAACTATGCGAGCAGAACAGACTTGGGAATAATTAGCTCACTAAGGTGCAAAATGTTTTTCATTACAAAACTAACCACTTCAAAATAATACTGTTGAAAACACTGGATGGAATGCCTTCTTCCGGATAACTCTAACTAGAGAGGGCTGCATCAAGCGACAATTTTACAGTTATTAATAACATCCACCACAGCATACCCCATACTTGGTAGGAAGCGGCGTGGCGCCTGAAAGCCTGAATAGTTAGTTAAAACTCAGCTTTGGTTGCGTAACGTAGTAGCACTCATCCTCCAATAATAAAGTCATATTCATATTATTTTCTGTAGGAAATAGATACTAACACTAAAATAAATCAGTTTTTTGTGTCCTGGATTCTGAGTAATATACAATATCAGTAACATTTCATGTAATCGTATAAAGATGTCATGGACTGAACATGGCCAATAAAGCGTTTTTATCTGGTACTCCTTCTTTATCGAGGTTTCAGTCTTATTATTATACCTTGTAGAATTGAAGTAAGCTTCTGATAAAAATAATGTGAAATATATGCATCCAAAGGATTGTTTGTATTTCATCTGACTATAAATAAATCCACCTATCTTTTGTCCGGCGCACAAAATCATACTGATATAAACATATTTCACTCGAGCGCATTTACTGAACATTTTTCTGATATAATTCGATAATAAAGAAATTGTCACGATAAAAACTATCGTGCCAAACGGTACGACGCCGACGACGGAATGAAACGACTATTCAAACAAACGTAATTAATTCCACTGTCACATAATTCCGTGAAAACTCAGCAGCCCGTAAGACAAAGAATGAGAGAAATTGGCAGTTGTGAAATATGAGGCGATCTTTCAAATTAAACGCTTCTTCAGAAGTCATCTAATAATAACGAGTGTTTTTGCGAAAACCTTTATTCAACAAGGGCCTCGTTAAGATAATTTCAAAGTGCGTAATTCCTTTTTGAAACTTTTACTGTAGAAATGTAAAATTTTCGCGTGAATTCATTTTGCGCATCGCGGAACACGACACGGTGCAATCCTTGGCACTCCTTGCGGACACGTGACGAGGAAACAAAACAATGTTTCGTTCAACACCCCTTTGTGAGACACCCGCTGACTTGCCATTGTTTCTGGCCGTTTCTTTTGTTCGGACACCAGTTGTTTTTTGTTTCGGGTGTGCAGGCGCATCGTGCGAGGTGCAGTGCCCTTGTTGCGCTTCCTAATTAGCGGCTCTGCGTGGGCAGCACGCTTGCCCCGATTTAACCTCGAGTCGACACGTCACGCCCGGACCGTGCGGTTGCGCTGCTATCGCTACGAACCTCCTTTGTATCATCAGAACAAAACAACAATTGCTGTAGGTTTGCTATATTTCACAAAAGCTATTTGTTCTTCACTTTTAGTATCTTTATCATCACCTCCCTCAGCATTTAGAAGGGGCGACGCCAAATCATTTCTATTTGCCGTAGATTCATTTCAGCTGTTGTTCTTTGAAGTGTCATAGCAGATAGTTGGATCGCGTTTATTTGATTACAATTTTAGAATGTGTCCGTAAGTTGGTATACGTGGGCGAGGAATTGATTGAAAGTCAATAGGTCAGGTCGCATTTCATAGGTTTCGAGTCGTGGCCCTTTATGAATGTCCAAATTAAGGGCCTCAACCTTACCGTTTTAACAATGACCTTTGATAGAATTTGTTGCTTATTCTGTGGCTGTGCGATACATGACCTGTTTGTTGGCCCTTTTGAGTATTCTTACATTACAGGACTGTGTCGTTCTGTGCTTAATCCCTTGACCACCCTTAATACCTTTAATGTATGATTCTGTGGCTCTTGAAATTTGCATAAGCAAACACTTAACATTTAACTTAACATTTTTCTTTGTTTTGTAGTGCTTGTAGTGCTGAGCAATATTCACGTACCTGCTAGTAGTGCAACACTAAGGAGTTTTATTAATGAGAAACTAGTTTTTCCGGCTCCAACTACAAAGCGAGATAATATGTATGTTTAAAGCGTAATCCAAGGCTGTTTAACGGCAAAGAAATAGGTATAGTATTTCTTGCGTGATGCTCAAACAAACAAACAGTTAACTTATAACAACGTACAGTAAAATTAAGCTTATAAAAACAGTTTGTACAGATCTAATTAACTTTTTTTTAGGATTGTCAAATCGCTCATTGTCTATGAAACGTCAGACGGTCATAGACCTAATTTGTTATGGAACGGTTTTCTAATACCAATGCTACTTAAATCTACAGGATTCTCGGATTCTCACACGTGTATGTCAAGGCTAAAGCGATATACCACTGTTGACCCTGAGGTATCAAATGGCTCGGTTCACCGACTCGGGTGCCCATTCAATCGACAAGCCGATGCTCCCGAAGATCAATGATGTAGTTCTAACCTAAGTCATAGCAGTTATGTCACTGTCTTGAAAAGTTTTTGACCACTCACTTTCCATACGATAACATCTACGCCACCTTTTTCACGTAATAACTAAACTAATTGTTTTCTCTCACTCTCACTTAATCCTCAGGTAAGTAGCATGAATTATCTAAGTGCATATATTTATGTCGAAAGATGAATAAATTAATACAATACAATGAAAAAATAATTAATTAAAATTAATTTAATTTAGAAGCTTTGAAGGATTTATATTGTTAGAAAACCGGCAAGTCCTAAATACGAAAAGTCCACATATATCTGTGTCATTATCAGTTTGGATATGGGTCCCTTTTCCCTTTGTCCCTTGCTGTACCTACATGATATTATATCATTCGGATCAAGTCGGATGTAGAGACATGGAGAAGTAATCCACATTTCTCTAGACGTGTAACTGCATTGAAGCGTGGTTTCTCAGGTTCAGGATGCATCAAATATATGTGATGATCATAATTTTTTCTCGTATCTTTGATATTTGACTTGTGTACTTATGTATGTTCATGCCATCTGCGATACAGAATCCAACGTGCAGCACATGGATAAGGATTTCAAAAAATAAATACTAATAAGAAACCAATGATTTATTATACTTGGCCCTTCAAAATCTGAGATGATTCATGTATTTACTTAAGTTATATGAAAGAAAGTTGACATAGCCAATGTATTCTCAAGGTGTTCGAGTCAGTGGTAGATATTCTGTTTGTAACGAACTAAAATCATTTTAGTTACACCCATCTCTTTATCTCCCGCAAATGAAAACGGACCCACACAGACCACAGACAGCATTATAGAACTGTCAAACTAAATTTAGTTATTTGCCTTATGTTTCAGTCATATTTTGACACAATAATGTCTATAGTATATCTAATCTATACTCATAGAAATAAATAAATTTGGAGTGTCTATTTGTAATATTAAAATAACCGCTTTTTACTAAGTGCATATGGATGTATACACGGTACATATACCAAAACAAATTTTTTTACAATTTTTGTCTGTCTGTCTGTTTGTTCCGGCTAATCTCTGAAATGGCTTTACCGATTTTGACGGGACTTTCACTGGCAGATAGCTGATGTAACAAGGAGTAACATAGGCTATTTTTCCAAGGGGTAAAATAGTGGTGCGTGATAAAACCGAATTTCACGCGGATGAAGTCGCGGGCAACAGCTAGTAATAAATATGTCTATAGATGTAGATACCTGACGGACTCCATGTTTTTATCATTACCGGTTGAGAGCCGTCTGCTTTCACCAGAAGCCCGTGTAAACGCTGTCAAGGACATCTGCGGCCAACAGCTAAATAGTCCATTGCAAAAAAAAAGTTTATCATTTTGACTCTTCTGTCTCTAGTCACTAGGGAGGTAAATACTTGAACCTAATATTAAGTTTAGCATACTGAGTCACCACCAATGACACAAGTGATACTATTTCGTGGAATATCAATCAATAAGCTTGCGTGATATATCAATTGCTATTATTAACTGCTAAATTAATAGTTATCGACCAAGGTAACGTTATTTTTATTTCGCTCGGTAATGATAATAACCTACGCATCACTAGCATCTAATTGTCCCAGTTAACTTAATGACAGACAGTATTTTATATGTATTTAATTCATAAAGAAATGGCTTCCAAACATTTATACGAACTAAAAATTTTGCGTCTCTTTTCCTAATGTTTTAATAACGGAGGACTATCATCGTCCATCTTGGAATCGAATGAAAGACACATCTATTTATTTGTGAAAATTAAGCTACGAAAGTACATAGTTTGTGCATTTTTCTACAAAAATCTAGCATACAATGTAGCTGACATAGATGCTAGATTTTAATTCATTGCAAATGGCGCCTGTTGATGAAATCTTTGAAATACATTTAAAAAAAATGATTTGTGCATTTTTAACTCTAGTCTATTACAATGTGTATATTGTAATACATAATTGATAAATACACACAATCTGACCAACATAAGAATATCACCACACTTTATAATTTGTATAGGTACTAGGTAGGGCTTTATTCTTGAATTTTGATAATGCTAAAATAATTTAAAATATAATAGTAAAATATATGTTTAGATCTTCTATATTTATTGTTATTGTTTGTGTATGATTATATCATACACAAACAATTTTGATATCTTGATCTGGGCTCAGTAGATCTTTATCTCATCATCAAAGGGATTCTGCAACAATATACGACTAGATTAGCGATAATGTGACGTTAATACAGTTTCACATTAAACACTTACATGGTAATTAATTTTGGCTACATTATATTCCTCGTGGTGAATCCCATGAAATATGTGAACGCGTGGGCTCATAATTACATGGTCAATTTGTCAGGTCTAGGAAGTTGGCACCGCCGCGTTCTGCACCATTTTTTTATTTATATTCGTGGACATATTTCACACAGCGCCATCTAGCTCCAAAGTAAGCATAGCTGTAGGTCGTGGGTTCGATTCCCACTCAGGACAAACATTTGTGTGACGAGCATAGATGTTTGTTCTGTGTCTGTTTGTTGATATTATATGTATAAGTAATAATAAATAATAAATATTGGAGGACATTTCACACAGCGCCATCTAGCCCCAAAGTAAGTTCAGCATAGCTTGTATCATGGAAACCAGACAACTGATATACATACTTATATACTTTTCTTTTGTAAATACATACATTTATTACATATTAACAGAACAAACATCAATGTTACAAATGTCACACAAATGTTTGTCCTGGGTGGGAATCGAACCCACGACCTACAGCGTGGAAGGCAGGGTTCCCACCAACTGAGCTGTGAGGGTCCATTGGTCGCTAGGACTGCCTATAACCGTAAATAGCCAATCTGAGGGCCCGACAGAAATGTTTCATTTGTATGTTTTATACGTCCTCCCCTCATTCTGGCGCCATCTAGGTCCGTGTAGCCGTAAAGCTGGAGATTGAGACCCTTGCGGGCGAGATTTGGTTTTGGAACTTACACGAGATATGGATATATTGGGGTTTATCATTTTCTGGGCTATAAAGTTTTTATTATATCTGGCGGGCTTTCTCATAATCTCGGTCGAAATATGTAGGTCTACGTATCTAAAGTACATTTAGCTTTCGATTCCTGTTCTTGTCTGAAAAGTTTGAAATACTTCTTTTGAGGTGAATAATCTCGAATAATATGTAGTGCACATAAAGTAATACGTATAAAGTTTTTTCATTTCTCCCTGAAATGATACAAATTTCATCGAAGCGTAACTAAACTTTGATATCATCGCCCAGAAACAAGGCGTTACTCTACTACTTATGAATGTTTTTAACTGGTTTTAATATCGTTGCTGAAGCAATTTTACCTTATTTAAAGTTAGTAATTCAGGAGTGATAGGTACGAAACAGTTTACGTAATAAGTTAACTTATAAATTATACAACATTTTTTTTTTAATGTTGTTTTGGTATATGTACCGTGTATACATCCATATGCACTTAGTAAAAAGCGGTTATTTTCATATTACAAACAGACACTCCAATTTTATTTATTTGTATTCATGAATTATTATTATTAATTCCACTTGACAAAATTCGTAATTAGATCTCGAGCAAACGTGAATGTGTGGTTATGCCATATTAAATCTTAAGCTAAAGAGATAGAGCTCAATGCCCATTACAGTTAACGTTTGAGTGCGTTGTAGTGTCGATGCCCTGCCCAAGTGCCCACACCTCATTGTGCGCGCCTCGCAGCTTCGAGGAGGACCACTGACCAAGTTCTCACATTGAAGGTCGCAAGGGAGCGCTGCGAGCGTATGCACATTCAACATACCAGAATACTTGAGAACAACTAATAAAGTTTGTCTTTTGCTTTAAAACTGTCTCTATGGTATACCACAAGACACACATAAGGGAACACATTAACTAGTTAGAAGAAAAGGTTGATACTACACCTGCCTGTCTCGGCTGTACTTTGAATGAAGGCCGAGATATATTTAGCCTTAGCTTCATAGTATTAATGTATAATTAAGCAATCTTCATTCGGTTTTTAGTATTTTCTCCTTTGTCACTAGTCAGTAATATATATAATCTTTAATACATTGAACTCTTGTAACGATTTCACCCTTTTTTAAATTTATGTAGATTGATAAGTTGTCCTTTAGTTCTGATAACAATACTAGAATGATGAACTAGCAAGGTTATCTGGTGATGACGAAAAGAGTTCGTGTGAACTCCTGCACGTCTGATTTTCTAAAATTTTCTATGAGGCTTAAAATTATATTAACGTACTTTAATTTAAATTCATCCAGTAAGTTCCATCCTCCTACTTGGGTATTGTTTATTGTATGGTAAGGTATTATTGCGCCCATAATTATTGCACTTGGAACTTCTAATGCTTTTTGTGTCTATGTTTTCGTCATTTGTGAAATGCGAAATTTTTACTTCCAATAGTGTTAGGGCTATTGTAGGGTTGTATGGAGTGATCCATTTGTTCTCTCTGGCCAATATTTAAGTACAGTCATTTCGATGTATAATAATCATCGTTCGATAAGATAACCCTACGCAGCCTCACGCAGATTAGCCACTATTAATAACCATTGATTAGTTAATCGCCCTTGTATTTAAATGGACCTGCAATAATTAAAGCTGTCCATATATCTCGATAACCGATTGATTTCACAGCTGTGATACATTAAAATTCTCCACTGCGTTTTACTTTCTGTATAGGCTAATCTCAAAAAGTACTGTATGTAGCGATTTTGATAATATTTTCACTCATAAATTCGTACAAGCTATTGTAGTTTCTTAAAAAAAATGTGAGCCAAATTTACTGCTAAGTTTGACATCTATTCAAACTTAGCATTACGTACCTTATAATTTTAAATTTCATTGCCATTTCAAGCCATTTATGAAATAAATCGAAATACAATTGTTGTCTATAGATCGGCCTAAGCGACACCTGATATGCTGTAGATACGAGTACCTACTATTCCTGGCACCGATCATTCCCATCATTACTTGAAGTTCCATTTCGTAGAGATGATTCTAGAGTTGAATCTTTTTATTTTTGTCTCTGTATATTCCAAATCTCATTTCACAAATTACACCAAGCAAAACCACAAAATAAATGTACCCAACGACGTTTCGATCGTATTCCCAGTGACGCAGCACTCCCTCAGCCTGATAATAGTGTTGTTGGTGCGAACGAGCAATTTGATTTTCTCCAAGGAGTAGGCTTGGAAGACTCGACTATCAGGTACACGTAATATAATTTACCTTCGGCTACTCCCAAAGTACTTGAAAGCCGGATTCGATTTAGATAGTCACGCACGGCTATCGGAAGGTACCTTCGCACTTAACTCGATTAATGCCGTCTTGTGTAGCCTCTGCCGGTTCGTAAACACTAAAATAGCTTTCTCAGTAGTGTTCATACTCATGTTTTCGCTCGACTTGATTGTTACCTATTACGAACTTAGGGCTTTTTTTATGTGATGTATGTGATAGAACGAGCTGACGGCCCACCTGATGTTAAGTGGTAACCGCCGCCCATAGATAACAACAATACGACTCAAGTCCTCTCCACCAGAGTATGAGATGACTCACGTCGCGTTGCGTTGCGTCCACCCGAGACGGGGATGTTACGTTTCATGTGCCTGCAATTTCAGGGCTACTCATGTTGTCGTGTACAAATGATGTTATCATTGTCTGACCAACTCCTGTTTTCTGACTGGCTCAGATTTATACGTAACAAAATGACAATTGCTCATTGATTTTAGTAATCTAATGAGATCATGAAACGTTGTATCGCGAAGCTTTGAAAATAGGACAGTGCCTACTCAAATAAAATGCTTCTGACATGTTTGCATTCCTCCAAGTACCAATATAAAAGGAAAGTTAGTTCCTCGAAATGATACTCGTATCACACGAGTTGGGCCGTCAAGGGAACGGTAACATGTTTTATGTTTATGATCCATCTCAGTAACGTTATTTATGTAGCGTTCGCGCTTTTTATTTAGATCTAGCTGTGCCCCGCGGTGAATAAGTCAAACCACGGGAACACTGCACTTTTCCGCGATCAAAGTAGCCTATGTGTTAATCCATGATATAAGCTATCTTTTTACCAAATTTCATCCAAATCCATTCAGCCGATCGAATGCTAAAGAGTAACACACATTCATATATCCTCAAAAACTTACATAATACAATAAACGTTAAAATATTTATAGGATTATTTATGTACTTATAACTCAAAAAGGCACTTCTCTACTCTGTACAGTATGCTTTCGAATAACCCGAGAACCTAACTTACAAAAAAGAACCCATAAAACCCAGCATCACAGACATCATAAAAAATATTGTAATAGCCGTAGAATGCGCAGTAAAATCTGTTACTGAGTTACTGTAGATAAGTATTTCTTAAGCAGTTTTTTTTTTTCACTAAAGTTTAAGGACCTCATAACCATGAAATTTGAAATTACTCGAAAGATTTGTCCGAGTGTTGCGGATTGAAAAGACAGCTCGTTTGCACTGGTACTTTAAAACTTTGCCTTATCCAAAGTATTAAAAACTTCGCAAAAATATACTCAACACACAAAGAAGAAAAGTATCTAAAAATTAAGCATGACGTTAGGGCGTTGTGAAGCATTAAACCTTAAATTTATTTACTGCATACTCAGCGCTTGAAGTAGAAGAATCGTGCCATAAATAACGGGCTTTTATGGCATTTCTGTAAGACTTCATTATGTCTTCAATGACATTACTGTTTGGTTCCGCTCGTAGCCGTAAGAATAAAGGTAATTAGTTCCCAAATTTATGTCATTTTGCTTAGATTGGAAAGATAGAAAATAAGATGATTTAATTCAGGGAATGTAAGTCGTAGCTTACTAGGCAGGCTGTTGAGATAGGGAAGGGTCTCCTCCCCCTATAATGGATTCTGGCAATTTTGCCCGCGCCCGCTTCGCCTCCCGAGATCTTGAGCGCTGGATAGGCCTCCATTATATTTGTATCCTTCGCTATCGCTTTGTGTTTACTTGCCACCTTGACAAATGAATAGTACAGCATTTCACACAGCATCATCATCAGTATTATACACGGCTAGCGCCACTAGTTACAAATTCTGGGTCGCCCTAAGTCACTAGGGAACCCCCAATTCACTGACGAATGAAGTATCTCGAATTTGAGAGCAGTAGACGTCAAGATCGTTCAAGGGAATTACTGCCACCATGCTCATTTCTGCTGCCAAGCTGTGACGCATTCGCGTTACTGTGTTTCAGTTAAGACATGACACATTCCACCTACGCGTCTCAGATTTACGGGCGCATACAATGCGACTTGGGTCTCGGCGTACCTAGTAGGGGAGGACCCAAGTTGCATCGGTTGTTATGGGCTGAGGTTACCACTTAATACTAGGTGGGCCGTCGGCTCGTTCCGTAACTGTGTCACATATATATGGGGCTATGTAGCCCAATAAATATATATATATATTCTCAACGTTATTCGGCTACATAGAACCCCAAATTATCTAACAGTTGCTGAGAGAATTGGTAAGGTCATAGGGTCCGAGTAATCTGTGGACGGACGTTTTGTTGGAACATTCTGAAGCGATTAATGAGCTCGATCGACCGACACCTACAATCTGGCCGTTCTCTTAGGTGATTAATCGTGCTGCTGCCGCGGGATTGCTTCCCATAGTTTCCACGAGCCCCATAACTTATCGACCTATTCATATTATCAGTCGACCAGAAACCACTGTATTGTTTGAACATACGTACCCAAGAGTCCCGTTTTCAAACTGCATCCTACAATTTCACTGTTTTGCGCTATTACGAAGCTAAACGAGATATTAATGTTTGAACGCGTGGTTACATTGGAACTTTGCCTTAACATAGAGTTAATCAGAGACGGTTAAAGGTTTGTTATTTGGTTGTTGACTAATTTGGAGCAGCCCACGTCGAAAGCATTTGGCGCAAGGCGGCCAATTATTCAAAGTCAAAGTCAAAAACTTTATTTCTAAAGAATTCATAAAGAAGGCTGGAAACGTCAATAATTTTCAAAACATAAGGTCATGTGTACTTATCGCTAAGTTTGACGCCTGTTTAAACTCTATCCGACCATCTATGGGGAAGAACAGAAAAGAAACCCCTAATGGAGCTTCCTTTTTTTCTTTTTTAATTCGTGGATTCGAGATCTGTGCCTGCGTAGCCCTTCGTGCTCCGGCCCCGCCCGTCTCGGTAACCTTGGAAGATTGCCCGATAGGCTTTACATATATAATACAGCATACAATACGGATTCTTCAAAAATTCAAACGTATTCGAATAAACATTCGTCGCCAGTTTCAACGCGCCCATAAATCCGGGTGTCATTTCCAACGTAAATGTATTCATATATCGTAATGAAGATATCTCACGTGTATCGGGACTTCGTTAATATTTTGGACTGACTTTATCGAGTCGCCGGCGCCGGCGGTGCCGTTGAAATGAAAAAAAGAATGCTCGTTACGGCTCCGTCCTCAGGTTTATTGCGATTTCGCTATAGTTAAGTTCCATACGTTTCCTGCGGCAGGCCGCTTGTACTCGCTGTTAGTGCAAGTTCACTATGCGTTTGTCAAAGACACCCAGTTTTACTTACTTGTTCACTAGTACAAGAGCTCTGTTTTTACGAAAGTCCTTTCTACTGATTATAGATTATCGCACCATACGCCTGTGCATTCTTTGATGGCCTTTAGGTTTGCCTTCAGTCTTCAGGTTAGATTTTTCGTTTTTAGTTCTCACATTTCCAAATTACGTATCCGTTAAAATCACGAAGTTTTACGACTCCTCTCCGCCGAGGCAGCAGTAATCTAATTCGTTACCGTTCACGAAAGTTTCCGCCAGTTTCAAAGGTTTAGTTTCGCGAACCACCTAGTGAGGTTTCTTGTCGCTGTGGAAATGAGAATCGTGATGGCGTGGTTGTTATTTTTCAGTTAATTTCCATTGTGCAGATTAGCATCCCGCTGATAATGTCGGCCGCCGCGTGGGGGGGACGCTGGCGGATATTCCCCGGGTCGGTATATCGGCGCCACCGCCCGCCGGTAATGGTGGGGCGCAGCTTCGTTGTGGATTCTATCACGAACTTTTCTTATTACAAGTAAATTGGAATGGTTATGTACATCGCGTTAATACTTATTGTTACTTACTTTATTATTGCTGTTCTTTATTTATTTATATTACATATCTATCACTATGCTGAGACAGATACCCTTTTTGCCCACGCAACACAATCATTTTACTGTCAGTTGTGTCAAATAATATTTAGATTTTAGTTTTTAATATATGTTTTAGTATATTTTGTATTGTATTGTTTATGGCAAAACAAATACTCTTTCTTTATTTTTCTTCTTTCTATATCTTTGGGGTTTCAAAAATTGCTCATAAATATTTTCACGTCGTGCAAATCACAGCTATGCACTTTTCAAGCTATGCCATGGGCATAAGTATCCCTTTATCTAAACAGATGAAACGTTTATATTTCCGTTAAAACGCGGGATCCAGTTTCCAGTAATGCACAGTAATCCCAGCGAGTCCGCCCGCGTCACCGCTGGGTTCGTTCGCACTGTAAGCCTCTATACATCAAAGTCCGTTCGGTAGCTTTGGCTCGCTCAAATATCGTGTTGGCTCTAACTTAACGGCCGCTTATTATTCATCACAATTTCATTCGCATCCATGGAGTACTTCTAACATCTCGCTACATATTCCGCTTGAAACAATGCAGCTGTGGGGTCGATTCAAACCGTTTTGGGAACGAAAAATGTGCCCGGGCGTGTAAATATTACTTCTCATTTATGAAATCGCGAATGCGTAAGGTTAAAACAAAAAAAAGTTTAATTTATTAGAATGTTATCCCCTATACACATGCGTTCCCGATTGACATTCAATCAACGCGTATTCCGGTGATCGAGTTTCTGGTTAGATTAAATTGAAAACACAAACTGCGGCTTAAAAGATTACTATTTATCAGAATTTGGAATCCGCTGGTACACATGTGGCTCGGAGCTCGGAGCGCACTCGACGGATGGCGGATGTAGAAAGAGGGACGACAGATGAGTCGCACGCCCGCGCCGCGTAGCCTGGGATTATCAGCTCACCTGCTCGCCGTCACATTGTTGGTGGTTAATCGTGAATGGAAATTGGAGATTACTGACAGGAATGTTTATATTGAACGCCGCGGGCGACCGACGAACGAAATGACAGAACAGCGTAGCGGACTGATCGTTATGTGTTTAGATTCTGGCGTTACAGTGCTATAGTAACTAAGCTTGTTACTCGTAGGCGTGCATAATAATAGGAGTAGGCTTCATATTTATTTTATTTCCTTTTCAAATAAGATAACTATTGTCCCATTGTTCAACATCTTCAAATCGTCTTCGTGTAAACAGTAGTACAGCATTGTTTCATTAGTTTGTTGCATAAAGTTTTACCTGAGAAAAATTGGCACCTTTTGAAGGAACCTATTTGAGAATAAGTTTTTTGTCATTTATGTGATAGAACGAGCTGACGGCCCACCTGATGTTAAGTGGTAACCGCCGCTCATTGACAACAGCAATACGACTCAAGTCCTCTTGACCAAAGTACGAGATGACTCAAGTAGCATTGCGTTGCGTCCGGGGTGTTACGTCTCATGCGAAATTTCGACGGAACTTTGGCATACTGCTCTAAGAATGCTCGTTGATGTAAACACGAACGTACGAATAGTTCCCAGGAGCGTTCACTCGCGTCCGTGCGTGCTCGCTCCTCGGGGCGGTCTCTTGAAATGGTTGTATGAAATGGGATACTAATAATATCCTTGATCAAACTTCCCCTAGAACACGGGTAAGAATTCTATTGGGACCGCTGTTGTATGCTGTTCTCACAGTGCTAATGGCAATACATGTTTGTTTACTCAAAACTATCAAGAGGGTAGTCTTGCTTCTGGTTTAGATAATCTAGTAATTAATGCTTCGCGCAGTATTAGGAAAACTAATTTCAAGTGATAGATCGAAACTGCGCTAAATTCTTTGCTAAGCTCTTCTAATTTCGTTAGTTCGAAATGGTCTTATTTGATTCGGCTTATTTATTAATATAATATGTACGTGTTATCACTGGAGAACCAGCACTCTCGGTTCAAGTTGTGGAGAATATTATAATAATTATAATTCTGCGACGCGTTTGCATAACGCGTTTCCGTTTGCATTGGGCTTAAGACTATGACTTCTACTCGTATTTCACGATGAAAGAACCTTGAAGCAAGGCACTTCAATTCTCAGATACCGAATCTTTTCTCATGATAGCGCAAATATTGGGTTACTCACGTTTCGGACGCGACTCTCAAAGTTGAAAAAAGGTACCAAACTTTTCATAGCGTTATAATTTAATGATTCTAAAGGACATGTAATATGTATATGGTTATTGCCTTCCATAGCTGTCCTTGTCCACACGATCAACATTATTTTGTCAGTGACTGTCTCCCTTAGGCACAGTGCTGAGTAGTCATTTTCACCATCCGTCTTCGCAAATATCTTTTATCGCCTTCTAAATATTCCTCATATAGCCCTAATGCGGTGTTTCGTGTCTACTGCATTATTAGATTGTTTATTTGCATATTTGTCGCGAGCGCTTTGGAACTCCCATTACGCTTTTTGGGATTCCGTAGTTCAAAGAGAACGCAATAGCCAGTAAGTATCTCTTTCAATCACCTCGTGATGCAGTAATTTTGAAGTTTGGCGCTATTACGCCAAATATATCCATAATTTGATAAAACTTCTAAGATATTTTTTTATTACGTATTGATAAAATTACGCAACTTATTGACAATTATTCCTAACGTTAAAGATTACACTCATAAAGTAGAATAACAACATTACCAAATCAACCTTTTTTAATATCAAAATACTGTATGTTCACATATACTATAAATATTCAAAAACGGTGCGACGGTTTGTTAAATAAATTATGTTTGCATCATAATTTAACTAAGCAGAAACATAAAGCTGATCGTGTCGAGAGATACACTGGTCAAATTTTGAAACATGTTATGATTAGTATGATGTGTTTGATGTGGCGCGTTTTATACGACGAGTGAAGGTGACCTTACAGAAATCGACTCCTATTTTAACTCTTTACAAATATTCTAGTCACGGGCGGACGGTTTCTATACCTCAAGTATCATCCATATGCAAATTCGACGGACAGCTGAAAGCAACAGGTTCGTTCAATAAACTTGTGTCGATGATCCATCAATGTCACCTTTTTACCTTCCCCCCATAAAAGCAAAGAACGATGTCCATTTTATACGCGCCTACGCACACTAGATAATATTACTGCCTCTTTTCGAATAGCCGCTCTATGCTACAGCTGAATGTGTTTTTATCGACTGAACGCCGCCACCGATATCCACGACTATAAGTAACACGGCAGGAAAATAAACGAGTGTGCAGATATCTTTATAAAGTACAAAAATGCGGTGCCAATTCACTATTGCTACATTATACTACTCAGTTCATGAACGTTATGATTTGCTGGTACGCTGTTAAAGTAATCTGTTGTATTTAAGCATTTCTTTTAAAAAAAGGTTTACCGATACAAATTCCGTTAATAGCTTTTGTATTAAATTTAAACTTGTTCGTTTTACTAGTCATTTCAGATAAAAATTAATAAAATTCGGTTAACAAGTTCCCAGATAAATATCGACCAGTGTTAATCAGTATAATTTTGCGTTTTAATTTATGATCTTAAAAAGCAGTGGCTCTAACGAAATAACCATAAAGAATATTCATCATCTTTTCACGGCTCTACTGTGTATGACAATGAGTCCACTGAGTAAGACTGTGGTGATGAAATGCTCTTTGTTCGGTGGTCGTCAAGGTACAATGGCCGCAGAACTTACTAATACCCTGGGCCTGGGAGTACCTAACAACGGTAATAGGAAAGTCTGAAGCATGCTTGCACTAAAACCTCGCGTAGTCCTAGGATTGTCGGGAATATGTAGACAGCATTCAAGTTGCTAATGAGCACACGGAAAGGTTTTTGTTCATGGGAACAATACTCAGGCAGAACTTGTTAATACTTTAAGCCTGACGATTTCAACAGGAAAGCCACAGCTTTATCTTGCACTTTGGCAGAAATTATATTGTGATTTTATGTAGACAACTAACATTAGTCATCTAACTTTTGACTAGCCTCACAGCTCTGTTAGTATCTGTGCCTTCTGCGCTGTAGGTCTTGAGTTCCATTCCCACCCAGTGCTAACATTTGGGTTATGAATAGGTAGATGTTAGTTATTGTTTTGATTATATGTACTTAAAAAGATATATAAGTATTATATCAGTTATGTGGTTCGATGGTAAAAGCTATGTTTAGTTTGGGGCTAGATGACGTATGAAATGTCTATCTATATTTATTTATTAAATTGTTATGCATGCTTCATTGACCTCTCCCAAATGCAACGTTAGTTGATGGATTAGTTATTCTGGAATTGATATAATAAATATACAGTAGTATAGAAGTAAGTATAGTATAAACCTATATATTTAATTCGGTTCCGTGCACCCCTCTCCTCCTAACCTTTAGTACAGATTCCTATTCAATATGTGAATCCGTTTTTGTAGCAACAAATTTTCATAGTAGCTTTGTCCCTTACAGGTAATTCAATATCCGTTAACAGTCATCTGCCAGTCTTTATTATAGTTTTAATTTCACGATTCATATCTCAGTTTCTACTTGCATCGTGTCGTTAGCTCGGAAATGGTTGCAGCTAGGACTTTTTGTAAACGTATATTATGCACGGCCGCGGCCGTTGGGAGTTCGGGTGCACAGCTGCGGAGCATCCGGGCTTTGTGTCTACATTCGTATTCGTAGATAGCATATACAAGTCTTGTCTTTATTTTAGCTGTATGCTAGACACATGCCCTTAGGAAACTTTTGTTAAAGAATAAATTCAAAAATATGATACAAATATTGCGGGCTTCGTGCAAGTGTCTATATTAATTTGTGATTTGAAGTAGCATTTGTAATTACTTATTAGATTTTTGTGCGTTGTAAGATTTTGTTTAAGATAAGTTATTTTTTGAAACGATAAAAACATGTCGGCACTTTGAAAATAGTTGTGTGACATTGACAATATTAATGATTTGAGAGCTTTCGTAGATAATCATAGCAACTTTGTATTGTAATTTGTAACTTTGTAATCTACAAATAGCTTTTTATGCTTATATTCTTAGTACAACTGAAAGTATAAACCTTTCGTTATTGGGACCCAGCGTAGCTCGACTGGCATCATAGATCAGTTGGCAGTAACGCTGCCTTCTGCGCTGTAGGTCGTGGGTTCGATTCCCACCTAGGAAAAACATTTTTCTGACGAACATAGATGTTTGTTCTGTGTCTGGGTGTTTATATATATTATGAGTACATATTTACAAAAAAAAATATAGTTTATGTATTATATCAGTTGTCTGGTTCCCATGATAGAAGCTATGCTTAGCTTACTTTGGGGCTAGAGGTTGCTGTGTGAAATTTCCACCAATATTATTCTATTATAGCAAGGCTAGCTTATTCTCTTCTATGCTGAAGCTGAGTATACAGCGTGATCATTTTATTCCCATTTTAATTTTGAAATTCGATATCGGGTCCTGTAATAGGTTACACGCGGCTCGAGCAACACAAAAGTTCAATAGTACTGCTCGTCTGTACCCTCATTGCACGTTTCGTGTACCAAACACGATGCTCGCAGGGGTCCAACGGGACGGGGGCGGCGCCGACCCCTCGTAAATAATTACCGCGTCGCGTCGGCGTCGTGTCGTATGGGGGCGCAGTCCCTTTCGAGGGTGCTTCACGCTACTACTGATCGTCGAAAAACTTAACGACCGGTGCACGAATATTGATCGAGACAGTACAAAATATCTTGTCATTGACTCTATACACTTCGTAATAACACAGTCGAAGGTGACTTATTGAGATCGTGTTTTCTGTTGTACTGTGCAGGTAGAAAGCTCAGTTTACAAACTAGGTGTTCTTCCAGCTCTAAATTTTGTTACTTTAGTTTTTTACTCCTTCACTCCAAAACTACTGAACCGCTTTGGCTTAAATTTTGAATCTTATATTCAATCAATCAGTTCAATCTTATATTGTACATAATAACCAGGAATAACACATAGGCTTCTTTTTATCCTGGTATCAAGCAGGCGTAACCGCAGGCAGTAAATAAGGCGTTGAAGAGCAGTAGACCTCTCGCCAAGTTCGCCCGGGGAAGTACTGCCACCATGCCCATTTCTGCCGCCAAGCAGTAACACATTCGCGTTACTGTGTTCCGGTTTGAAAGGTGTGGTTTCCGGTGAAATTACAGGTACATGAGTCATTCCACCTACATGTCTCAGAGTTACGGGTGCATACGATGCGACTTGGGTCTTATCATACCTAGTAGGGGAGGACCCAAGCCGCATCCGTTGTTATGGGCAGAGGTTACCACTTAACACCAGGTGGGCCATCGGCTCGTTCCGTAACTGCATCAAATAAAAAGAAAAGGCAGAAATTAGTAGTTAATAATGAAAAAGGAGTCTGCTTCTTGTAAGAAACTTTGAACATTGCAATTTTTATTTTAATGATGTTAAGATATGGTGTTTTCTCCTTTGTAAAAAAATTGATTATTCTGTCATATTCTATGTAAGTCGTGCAAGATGCTGATAACCACAATATAACTCTGGAAGTCCAAATAGTAGTTTTATTAAGAGTGGGGAAAACTGAGCTATATTTAAGTGTATTTATATATATCAATAGCACATAGATCTATTTTGTAACGTACGCGCATAAAATGTTTCCTCAGAGCGTCGAGATGAGCTTATTATACATTGTGGTCGCTGGTTATCCAATAATCCCAACATGAATCAAGCAAATGAACTTATGAAATATCTTTATTACTCTCGGCCTTGTGTTCATGTTTAACGACCGTATTTACTGTCCGCACACTATTGTATGTTCTGTGCGGTCCATGTCTGGTAATAGTTTGAAATTATAGTTAGTTTTTGGCAATTTATTAATCACTTGTATGTTTAAAGTTTAAAGGGTTATATATCCGGGCTTTATACAGTGCTCCGGGCTGTAACGCTTCGCGAACAAACTTTTATTTGCTGTATTTCAATGTACTTTGAAAAATTTATAATTGAAATGCCCAAAGAAACGGCTGATTTTCGAGTGGTATAACCCCAAAACTTCTTACGTTTATACTCAGAACAACTGATAGTTACGAAGTACAAAGGTAACATTTAACCTGTTTGGTTGTTAGCGTATACCATTAACCCTCTTTCTCTAAAGGCGAATAAAAGAATAGTACTTAGACGCAATCGTGCCCTTGATAGTCTACAGAAATAAATAAAATTAGAGTGTCTGTTTGTAATATTAAAATAACCGCTTTTTACTACGTGCATTTGGATGTATAGTACATAATACCAAAACAACATTTTTTCAAATTTTTGTCTATCTGTCTGCAGATAGCTGATGTAACAAGGAGTAACTTAGGCTACTTTTCCTAGGGGTAAAATAGGGGTGCGTGATAAAACAGACTTCCACGCAGACGATGTCGCGGGCAACAGCTAGTATAATTCTTAAACAAAAGAGGCAAGTAAGTATACATCAGTATTCAACTCTCTCAGTCAGCTGTCTTCCGAATTTGCTGCTTAATGCGTTCGTAGTCAAAGTTGCCATCGCGAAATTACGAAAAAAGGATCAATATTTTTTGCTTTACTCTCCCCCGTACCTGAATCGAATCTCGCTGGACGGGAAACCGCGCTTACCGAAGGTATCTGCTACCTGCAACGAATTGAAATAGATTAAGTATCTGACCGCAGACCAGTACGTGACTCATAGCTCCGTCTGATATACTTTGATCCATCCAGTGGGAACTTTAAAGGTATGTGTCGGATGATGAAGATAATGTTGGTGTAATATGGAATTTATATAAAGACATTCATCTATATTTTTCTCCTCGTAGGCTGTTCTGTCGTTATAGATTCGGCGAATACCGTTTTTTTATACGAGATTTTGATTCGCGATTTATCTCGAAATCTCTGGGTTTCGTTTTTGTCCTGTTCTTCCCGATGTAGGGTCGGATAGGGTTTAGACAGGCGACAAACTTTGTAATTTTAATTTAACTCATTGTCTTTTCCAAATCGTTTCTGTAAGAATTCGATGTAAATAAACTTTTGCCTATTGTTTACTGTCTAATGTTTATTGAAAACATCGAAATCTAATTGTAACAACATCTTAAAATACAAATAATAAAAAAAAAATGATTGTGCTTCGCCTTCTGGGATCGAATGTTATCAGCAACTCCTTTATAGATATTTGTTGCTTTGCGATGATTCGTTGCAGCGTCAGAAGCAGTAGCAATATGGATGGAAACAGTCATAAAAAATAATATGTCACTAATAACCTATCCAAGGACAACTTGGTAAAAAGGGGGATTTCTAGACCTAGCACTTATGAGTATGGAGACTGCTGTGCCCACGCAAAAGTTTTACATTCATGTCCATGGCCCGAACACAGTACATATGTGAGTATTTAGTTAAATTAAAATCATAGATTTTAGTAATTGACACGAAAGAAGAATCCTTCCAAGTGATGACCTCTGTGGCGTTTACTTTATCTTTATTGTATTGCGATGCATAATTATCACTACATAGTATAAAACAAAGTCGCTTCCCGCTGTCTGTCTTTCCCTATGTATGCTTAAAATGCTAACGGATTTTGATGCGGTTTTAATCTAATAGATAGAGTGATTCAAGAGGAATGTTTATATGTAATACATGCATAATATAGTAGAAAAATACTGATAATTTTAGAGGTTTCTAATGTGATGTCGTAAATAAACACATTTTTTTGCGCTTACATTGCAAACGCTGGCTGAACCCTACGAGATAGATCAAAATAATGTACTACAGTATTGTACACATTAAAAAGGTCTACAACAAAGTTCGCGATGGTATATGTCTATCTCTTAGGAATAACCCACAATAACCTATCCTTTACTTTTCAAGAGTTACGTCTGAAGAAAACATGTTTGTATTGTCTAATGACAAAAAAGCTGTGAATGTTCTATATAAAGACATCCTGTAGTATATTTAGTGTCAGCATTGCATCCGTGCGAAGCCGGGGCGGGTCGCTAGTATAAAATAATCGAAAAGAAAAAAACTTATATTCGTTTAGTGGGTCTTCGGTTATGTCATTATCATTCAAGATATCACTCTCATTAGCAAATGTGAATCACTTATTTTTTTTATCTCTTTGATCATGTGTGCGTAACTCATACGAATTACGAATATGTAATCAACGCTTATATACAATTGCTTCTAACGAAGTATCAAATGATTACTGGCTGTCTACCCCGACATTGACGAGGTTACTCGGTTCAAACATCAATTTGCCAACCAACCGTTACAATCATAGTGAATACTATTATATAGGAGTATGTATCTCCAGGGATATTGGTGACTAGCTGTTGCCCGCGATGTCGTCCGCGTGGAATTCGGTTTCATCACGCACACCTATTTTACCCCTCGGAAAAGTAGCCTAAGTTACTCCTTGTTACATCAGCTATCTGCCAGTGAAAGTCCCGTCAAAATCTGTCCAGCCATTTCAGACATTAGCCGGAACAAACACACACAGACAGACAAAAATTGTAAATAATGTTGTTGTGGTAATATACCGTGTATACATTCATATGCACTTAGTAAAAAGCTGTTATTTTAATATTACAAACAGACACTCCAATTTTATTTATTTGTATAGTTTTTTTTTTAGTGTTAAGTGTTTTTTGAAAATGAGACTAGTAAATATACGTTTTAGGTGCCATGGACCTCATCAGAACCAGAAAAAAAACAAGTTCCTTCCCATCCATACCGCTCACCATTACAACCGCGTGCCTTACATTAGAGTATCTAATCAAATCACTTACCCCATTACTTTTACGATGCACTACACACTAATTGTGTATTGCAATTATGATTCAAGTCGCGCGTCCTAGGAACCACAGAGTACTTTCACCTCGACCAGTGCGAGTATAGCGTGTCCTGTAATTTTTGATAATGGCCGACGGGGGGCGCGCGTGCTACAAATAAGCGATATATCGCGACGCTGTGATCCTAGATGTACGAAGCCACGTGAAAGCCTCATGTATAAGTTCCAACTCTTGTAAAATGCAAAGTACTCGTCGAGTCTGCACTTTTGTGATGTCCTTGTTCCGTCCTTTACTGTGGCCCTGGATTTACGAAGCCACGTGAAAGCGCTGTGTACGAAGACAAACTCTTGTTAAATGCAAATTCTGAGTTGTTTCTGCACTCTGCCGAGCCGGTCTTTGTTTCGTCCTTCATAGGGCCCTGGTTATACGAAGCCGTTTATAAAATGTGCCGTACATTTGTAACTGCTCGCAATCTGTAGATGAAGGCCCTAGCAGTTCTCAGAATGTAGCAGTATTATTCCAAGATTAGATAACGTTAAATATTGGAACGTTAGCGTTTTCGCGGAAAATGCTTTTTAGAAATCCTATTTTCGATTGTTTTTATGAGTTCGTGTTTTTGAAATTTATTATAGTTATGTTTTTGTTTTGTATTACTTGGAATGAACCTGCTATTATCATAGCCTCAGTTACACTCACATATATTCACGCGTTTTTCCCCAAAGAGGCAGGCAGAGCGACAATAGTTTACCATGCAGTTCACCTTGTTAGCTAAACTATAGAGGGATCGCTTTTTAAATTGAATGTGCTACTTAAAAACCTCAGTAAACATATAAAACTAAAACATAATAGAAACCCTAAACATAGTCATTAAGCCCAGTATCTGCAGTATTATCCCTAATCTTGGGACTCCAGGCTTTCAGTTTCAGGGGGATGTAATCGGAGCCACCCCTTGCGTAGGCGTTCGAATAACGGCCTGTCACGGCCCGTAAGGCTTTTATTTCATGTTACCAACGAGACACTGACAATGTTCGCTATTTGTGTGAATATGATTTTGCTATGCTTTGCTTGCCTCGAGTTCGTATCCTTGCACCGCCGATTTTTAGTTGTTCGTTCGGGGTAGACATTATGCAATTTCAAGTATCTTGGTAACGAATAGCAAATTTTGATACTACACCAGAAGTTTGGGAGCGGAAACTGCGTTGTCAATGTAAATTTTATCTCCATAATATTAGGTACCCAATACTGCGTCATTAAAACGGTGAAGCAAAACATCGTGCGGAAAACGAAATATCCTAGAACCAAAAATTCCTAAACATGTGTCGTAACAAAAGGAGCCACTTCGAGGGGTACTTTTGTCTTTTCAACACATTGGCTTGAGAGGGGCCTCACAGGTCATCAGTCATTCTGCCTTCTGCGCTGTAAGTCATGGGTTCGACCCAGCACAAATATTTGTGTGAGCACATGTTCTGTGTCTAGGTGTTAATATGTATGTATTCTATCAGTTGGGTGGGTTGGGTCCCATAGTACAAGCTATGCTTAGTTTGGGGCTAGATGGCGTTTTGTGAATTTTCCACCAATATTATTATTAACGATTTACACGATTAGTATTAGTTTTAATTATAGTAATATTGAATTTACTCACATTTTAAAATCCTGTCGCGACAAATTGTTCGTTCTGAAATCCCACATTACCTGCAGTTCTGTCGATTCCATTCACACCGCGAGCGTCCAATTTTATGAACTCACATTAAACAGAGAACGATTTGGCTTTATTTCTCCCGCTCGCGCCGCGCCGCGCCGGCTCTCGCTGCCACAATAATTTCCTCAACTACAGCCATAAAACAGTTACGTGATCACCGAGCTGCTGCAGAGCGACCTGCACAAGATCATCGTGTCGCCGCAGCATCTCTCCGCGGACCACATCAAAGTCTTCCTTTACCAGATACTGAGGGGTGAGTGCTATGTGTTGTTACCTCGTGTGCTTGTATTTAATGAATTAAAAAAAAGACGTGTGGCACTCGGAGACTGCCGCGGTAAAGCTATTGCGCGTGATATTTCAAAAAGTCATTAAAAGTTCTGGTATTTATCGATAGATGGAAAAACTAAAAAGTATCACCGCTGTGCCGGTCGAAGTGGGGGGTGTTAGGTTTTTTTCGTTACGGAATTTCTGGATTCGGTCTCCACGCTCAAGGCCCGCGATAGAAGCTATGCAACAGCTTAATAAAAAATATGAATGAATGAATGAAAATTCATAATTGTACACCATTAATATACATTACGAACGTTAAAACTACTTAAGATACACGTACAATGGGCGGTCTAATCGCTAAGAAGTGATCTCTTCCAGACAACCTATACAGTATTCAAAGTTTTACTTCTTCGGTTCAGCCTCATCCAATACTTACTCGTTTATAATCCTTTAAAGCTTTATTGAAAGTATTTTTAATACGTGCTCACAGTTCTTTACAATGTGAGAAGATCAGTGAAACCAATGGATGCTAGATGAAAACTGTTTATTTATTATGACTATTATGACTATTGTTACTTGATAATATGAAGCATAGCATATAATAAAGAATATAGGTAGTATACGTTCTATTTCATACACTACAACAATTACTTTTATTTACTTGAGTATATTTGGTAATGAAAGGATTAGTTACGTGAACTCCGACAATGCAGTCATTCGGCTGAAGTATTTGACTGGCCTCACAGCTCAGTTGGTAGCAACCCCGCCTTCAATGCTGTAGGTCTTGGGCTCAATTCCCACCGAGGACAAACATTTGTATGACGAATACAGATGTTTGTTCTGTGTCTGGGTGTTAATATGCATTATATGTATTTACAAAAAAAAAAGTAATATATCAGTTGTCTGGGTCCTATGATACAAGCGTTGCTTAGCTTGATTTGGAGCTAGATGGCACTGTGTGAAATGCCCACAAATATTTATTTATTATTATTTATTTGACGATATTGCTGACCACTGGCTGGCTTTTTGAACTGAAGATGGACATCAATAACCGAATCACGTAATATTGGATGCTAAATACATAATTTATCTCGAAAGCGCTTTATATAATTGCAGCCGAAGCAAATAATTGTAGGGTATCCTTATCGATGTTGCGTGAACTGAATTCTGTAGTAGCAAGTGCTTGTTATTCTTGCCTCTAAACAATAAGATTTGGCATCCGTTCGTGTCTGGCTCATAAGTTAGGGTGCCCGCTGCCGAACCGCGGATTCACGGGTTGTTATTTCATACCCTTTCAGGGACCGTTAAAGAAACAATTTCAGGGGTGTAGCCCGAATATAAATATTCATTAGATTTTCAATATTTAATGACTTTGTAAAATTAAACGAGCATCCCGTTGTTAATAAATAGAGATATTTAACACCTAATTTGTTCTTTTCCAAAATATACTACGGATATTTCTTAGGTAATTTATAATTTTTAGCACACCGCCTTAACCGCTCTGAACGTCTCGTGAGAGATTAAGTTTCATAACGTGAAGTTGATTTTACGGCTGAAGTTGAAACTCTAGCCAAGAAAACAGTAAATATTGCTATATAAATATTTAATTATAACTTTTTAATTACACATTACGTCCAATTAAGTTGTTTTCCAGCTTAATGTTTAAGTAAAAAATTCCTTCTTGGTGACGATGTGGGCGTTGAAACTAGTTGTTCCATTTGTACATCGGTTCGGTAAACACGAGTTGATTGCGGCCTTGCTCAGACGTACTACTATCGATAAATTCAAAAGTTTAATACAAACTCTGGTTGTCTGAGCGCGGCCCACTTCCAGTCGAGACAACGTCGCGTCTAGCATTGCCAGGCGTCCGGATAAAGCCGGACACAGGCAGGCTTTTTGGTTGCGTGTCCGGCTTTTTTGGTTTTTGGCTTTTCTCTTCAAAATTTGACCAGTCTCTTTACATTTCTCATATGGTATAAAGAAGACTTATTCATTCAATTTGATTGCTGTTTCATTAGAATTTAAGAAGATGTAAAAGTAAAATGATTATGGTATGATATAATGATGAAAAAGTCAAGTTTTAATTAGAAAAAACAACTGTCTTGTTATAAGACTAAAAAATTAGGTGTCAGACATTTTTACCGGTCTGTCCGGCTTTTCGGTTTTACGATCAGGCAACCCTAGACGCGCCGCCCAGTCTCGCTTTGACTCCACCCGCACACTACTCACACCAGCTATGAATCAATTAAACTCCCGTGTACTCCTAACTCGCGTCCAACACGGTGCATCGCAAAAAAACTAGCGACTGGCATTACTGCTCGCCCAAAAGGCGCGCGCGACTATCCATAAGCAACATAACTCGACTTTAATTTCCAGCTAAGTAGCTATGCTAATGTTGTCCACCGTAAATGAAGTAGAGTAACGTAGCAGCCGTCGTCCTGTCTCCCGATTTCGCATTATTAATTTGTGCAATTATTCGTACGGTGCCAGGAGATTTCTCGGGAGTGAAACGCGCGAAGGGAACCTAGAAAAATGCGGTCGTTAAGCTCCACCGCTCGCTTTACTCGTTTAATTAAAAACTTTACTGTTGCATCGCCTTGACGGCCTTGCTTTAAATCGCACAGATGATTAAACTTTATGTTTGAAAGTTACTTGTTATTAGTTGGTTAAAGCAAATTCACTCTTCACTGGGTGATGCAAAAGGAGCAACCCAAAGTAGCAGTAGAACTTGTGTGTTGTTCCGGGGAGTGGGTGCCGGTGAAATTGCAGGCGCATGAGACATAACATCCCCGTCTCGAGGTGATGGACGCAACGCAATGCGACATGATTCATTTCGTACTATGGAGAGGACTTAAGTGGTATTGCTGTTGTCTATGGGCGGCGGTTACCACTTAACATCAGGTGACCCGTCAGCTCGTTCCGTCACTTCGTTGAAAAAAAAAACATGAATGCAGATGCTAATGATTGCGTCGTGCCACTGAATGCATTTGCTGCGATTAACAGAGGCGCGACACACGCCACGAGAATATATTAATATTCCGCGTGCACTTTTGTATTATTATACTATTCTTTTTTTCTCTGACCAGACAGGGGGAAATAATAATGTTCCACGCCTTTGTTATCGCACCAAAATTGTGTTCGTGACGAATATGACGTCTGTCGTTATAAAGTTTGTCATAGACTGATCTCCTCGATATATATAAAAACGTCACGCACCCCTATTTTACTCCTCGGAAAAGTAGCCTAAGTTACTCCTTGTTACATCAGCTATCTGCCAGTGAAAGTCCTGTCAAAATCGGTCCAGCCATTTCAGAGATTAGCCGGAACAAACAGACAGACAGACGGACAGATAGACATACAGACAAAAAATGTATAAAATGTTGTTTTGGTACAAGTACCGTGTATACATCCACTTAGAAAAAAAGCGGTTATTTTAATATTACAAACAGACACTCCAATTTTATTTATTTGTATATATGTTTACGGACAGGTGTCGATGAACGGCGCAAGGAGACGGTCAATTGCTTTCAGTGAAGTGGGACTGGTAATATGACATTGGCGGTTACGGAATCTTGGTCTGGATGCGTTATGTATGAGCGGTCTGTGCAGGTGTATACTGCATAGTGGCAGGGTCCGGACGCTCTCTGTCGCATCTGTATACAAGGCGCACGGAACGATTTATAATATTTATCTCTCTATTCTTTTTACTTAGCGTCGGTTTACCGTTTGACGTCAATATCTTGCAAACAAAAATCGTTTGTGAATATAGAATAGGGTGCATTCTGAGTATATAATTTAACAACACTACTGAAGAAAGCATTTAATGATTGTAATTTATTTACTGAATGAATCGAGTAGATAGGATCGAGCCGGCAGGCTGCGAGCGAGGATTCGAAGCGGCGGCGGCGGTAACTAGTAGAATTATGGAAATACGTCTCTTTCGGCTGCCGTGCCACCGGCTATGTTATTTATGCGCAAGCTTTTTACTCCAGGAAATCACCTCGACGCACCTGCAGTGTAGGCTACTCGGGATTTTGTTCTGATAAATGACAACCTGTGCCATGTATTTTAACTACATCTGACATTCAATTACCGCAGCCATCCTTCGGATAAGACGATTCAATCGTTTATTATCGTGTTTACCGAGTGACGAAGGCGAAACAGGAAAACGTATTGACACAGCACAGGAGGTTCGGCGCCGGACGACGGAAAACCCACTAAGTGGAAAGGCCTGCTGTCTGTCTGTCTCCCTACGTAATGGAATTTGTTTCGCGACGAGTCTTGCCGCTCGATAAATAACTTCCCCTACTCTTTTCATCGGTAATTCAATGCTCACGTAATTATCTATTGTTTTCCCAGATATAGTAGATAGATAGATAGATACTTTATTGACCACCATACATGGAAATTTCGTAAAGATTAATACTTAAGCTAAGGTAATACAATGAGCGGCCTTATCGCTAACAGCTATTTCTTCCAAGCAACCTTTACCAGATCTAGTAGATATAAGAGTAATAAATAAATAAATATACATTTCACACAGCGCCATCTAGCTCCAAAGTAAGCTAAGCATAGCTTGTATCATGGGAACCAGACAACTGATATAATACTTATATAATTTTCTTTTGTAGATACATACATATTAAAACCCAGACACAGAACTGTGAGTCGTGGGTGGGAATCGAACCCACGACCAACAGTGCAAAGTCAAAGTCAAAAACTTTATTTCCATAGAATTCATAAAGAAATGGCTTGGAAACGTCAATATTCAAAACATAAGGTCACGCGTACTTATCGATAAGTTTGATGCCTGTTCAAACCCTATCCGACCCTCCATGGGGAAGGCAGGGTTACTACCTGAGCTATGAGGCCAGTCAAGTAGTTACCATGTTTAACTTGAAATTTGACTACGGTTAAATACTCCTCCGATTAATGAAAATGGTAACGATCGATAAACTTGCAGCCAGAGGTGACATTATCTGATATTATTAATAATTCGTATAGTTTCCAAAACATAACGCATACGTCATATTCAGGCAGTCTTAGTCTTGAACTTGAGGGGCCATAGCCAGCGCAGCGGTAACCTAGTTATCTATCTATAATTATGTCCGTTATTTATCATAATTCAATGTTTTTTTTATGTGATACAGTTACGGAACGAGCAGACGGTCCACCTCGTGTTAAGTGGTAACCTCTGCCCATAACAACCGATGTGACTTGGGTCCGCCCCAATTAGGTACAACATGACCCAAGTCGCATCGTATGCTCCCGTAACTCTTAAGACATGTGGTGGTATGTCTCATAGCAGTCTGTAATCACCGGCAACCACACTGCTCTAGTTACTGCTCTTAAATTCACGAATGTAGCCCGTGATCCACATATTTCATCGGTGGACAGAATCGGCGGACGATATAATTTCGCCCTCCCTTTGCAGAGTTCTTAATCTCTTCTCTGTAACTGTTCACGAGTGGGGGCCAACTTTCAGTCATGCTAAACATTTTTGAAGGCTGCTGGCAAACTCTACGGCATTTTGAGCACGAATGCCAACTTTTGTAACTTCAACTCAACTTCAAAATCCGTACTAATATTATAAACGCGAAACTTTGTTACTTTTTCATGCCTAAACCACTGAACCAATTTTGATATAGAGATAGATTGGACCTTTGAGAAGGACATACTATAAGGCTACTTTTTGTCGAATGAAGCTTGAAATATGAGAGATGAAATGGGGGATCAAAGTTTGTATGTAGAATCAATCATTTCTCGAGTAAAGTGTATTAAAACACATCATAATTATGCTTCTGGTAAAAAATACTGAATATTTCGGCGTTTTTGACCAGTCAATTTAATTTGCGATTGATTTTTATTTAAAGTACTTGCCTACGTCTCAGTCATTAGAGAGACTGATGAAACCTTGGAGACAAAAAAAACGGGTACTCAAGGTAGCAAGGTACTAATTCTACGCAGACGAAGTTGCGCGCACCAGCTAGTATTGAATGATTTTCTGCTCCGCACATTTGCCACTTCCGATACGCAAAATTTAATGCGTTAGTTAATCGTAGAGTAACGAATTACGAATGTAAGAAAATGGACAAAAACCAGGGAATATATTACTGGAAGACAGTATTCCCTGTTTTCTTGGGAAACTATGGCTGTGATGAACTCACCACTTGTCACGTTTACTATCTCGCGATAGTAAACATAAGTTAAAGATAGAGATAACGTAGTAAGATAAAATAGTAAAATCAAGAATAGTGTCAGCTCAATGTGCAAAGTGGTCCATTGAGTGCTCTGCCTACCCCATAGTGGAAACACGTGTGACTCCTGATGTCCTTTTCTCACTTAATTAATATTTCTACTAAGTGATCAACGGTCACGAAGAGATGGAATCGTGAATCGTGTTATTGCTAGAGTCGACTGACCACCGGCCGAGAGCGTGAGATAGTTGTGTGCGCATTCTCCGTGTTTGTCCAGCGTTTAGCCACAGTTTAATAATAATAAAAATAAAAGCCTTTATTTACGGACCAGTATGAGTATTTTTTTTTAATAAAGTATGTAGTTTTATATCTTTAATAAAAAAAAAACTTCTTCAGCAACTGGTTTTTTAGTCAGGTTATCCTTTGACATAGGCCTACCCTAGTTTGTTCCACTCACTCAAGAGATGGGAAGATGACCTGCCAAAAGGATGGAGAAGACTGGCTCGTGACAGAGATGAGTGGAACAAACTAGGGGAGCCACAGTTTAGCCGTCCGCAAACATCATGTAGTGAAGCTTAGTATTGTTACAATGGAAACATTTCCCAAATAGGCCATTTGTAACTTAGAGTGACTATATTTCCATGCGCACTAAGCTAAATATATTTCACATAATTTTTTTATCTTTTGTTTTTTATTACATCGACTGCGTACCCATGATGGGGCACTAAACACTAATAGCAGTTTTCTCAAGATATTTTCATAAACCGGAAATGTGCTTTAGCCATTGTACGATTAGAACAAGAACCCGCGACCTACAACAGATCGTAAACCGACGCCACCTCCAACAGAGCCGTTGTTCCTCAACGTACTGCACATATCGCTGCCTTAATTTGATAGTGGCACAAAACTAGATGTGTCAAAATTGAGTTATTGGTGTAGTTCGACGTGAAATCTTCTGTATTATAATGTGATTAAAATTCACGTTCCTTTTCGCCCAACTGAGCGAGTAACGTGACTAAATGTCGTTATCTGATTGGTTGGTTAACTCGCCTTGGCTCAACGCAAAACCGCTCTCCTGAAAAATGAGTTCTTTTTTGTTGTGTCGTTGTCGAATTTAGTCAGCGATATGCGTAGTGCGTTTAGGAACAAGAGTATCTATCCTAGACACAAATTACGACACCACGTAACTCAGGTTCGATCAGAAACGAGTCTTTTGAGTAATTTGTTAATTAAAATAATTAATTAAATGCATTTAGTGGTATAATAGCGACGGAGCGTTGTCCTCCAGTAACAGCTAGGAGCGAGGAGTGTGGCGGGCGTCGCGGCTCGCTGCGCGTGCGACGGCCGTCGACCTGCTACGCTTTATATGTGCCGAGTTTTAGTTATTTATTTACAGCAAAAAAAGACACAGTTTGGTAAAAGTATAGTAAATAACAAATCTAAATTTACTTATGATCTACATACTTAGATTTATATAGTATTTAAATGTGATACATTGCTGGCGAGAATCACGTTCCAGTTTCCGTTGATATCCACACTACATATTATATACAATGTGTAGCAATGAAGCCGAAACTATTAAATTTAACAAAATAGATCGATGACATAAGAAAGCACAGGTCAGTGTTATCTAGCTTAGCCATTGAAGCCTAGACTGCCATAATTGTCCAGGGCATGTGCGCCTTTGTGTTGCGTATTCAAAGGGCGAGGCCTTGGATCAGTCGGGGGCTAACATTGAATATAATGGCCAGTAAGTTCAACCTTGAATTTCAGAAGTTCGTTGGCAGTTTCAGTTTGCGTGAGCTTGGGTTCAACGAAAGTTTAACGTGAGTACGCACCCGTTTCATTCGGAGCACATGCGCGACAAAATTCAAAATTAACCATTTGTTCCGTAATTGGAATGACATTCCCGAACTTGGATGGCACGTAAATTCCCCCTTCAGGGGTACACCGTGGAACATTAGGTGCTGAGTGTAGAAAGCTGTGGTACCCTCTGGGAAATTAAACTCGCAACGTACTGGCTGTTAATTTGTTTCGGCATTGCAGGCAGCCACCGCGCCTGAAAGGTAACTTTAAAGTACGAGTTGAAAGACAGCTGGGTCAGAGGAATACAATTCTTGCTATTACTGCGTCATTTTTTTTTTTATTTGAACATTTGATCGCAATCTCACCTGATATTAAGTAAATACCTATTCACTCTCCTCTTGAAGACCTCCAGATTATAATAATAATGATATTGGTGGACATTTCACACAGCGCCATCTAGCCCCAAAGTAAGCTAAGCATAGCTTGTGTCACAGGGACCAGACAACTGATATAATACTTATATATTTTTTTTTTTAATTACATACATATAATTCATATTAACACCCAGACGCAGAACAAACATCTATATTCGTCACACAAATGTTTGTCCTAGGTGGGAATCGAACCCACGACTTACAGCTCAGAAGGCAGACTTACTAACCAACTGAGCTGCGAGGCCAGTCAGTATAGTTCTCGGGAAATACAGAAGCATGCAAGGAGTTCCACTCTTGGTCTGTCCGCATTATGAAAGTGGAAGCAGACTCCGATAGACTCAATATCGGTTGACGTTGTTTGAACAGGTGACTGAAGTTATATCGATTATTTACATTTTAAGAATATGCCAATGTACCCTGGAATACCATGCATAGTAATATAAAACGGGATTCTTGACGTAGCGTGCATCATAAATAGAAGCAAAGTCGCACCCCACTGTTCTCACACAAATGGGAAGCGATTGAGTCAAGTTTTGCGCGCTTTTGTGCGTCATCGCGATCATTCTGTATTTATCGTATGTGTTGCAACATTCATAACAGGACATCGACGGTGTCTTGTGAAACTCTGTATTGTGTACCTTTTATACTTGACTTTCTTCGTAGTTCGCCAGTTAAACGTCACGGCTACGATACGTTTCAAGCTGAGGCTTCAATACTGAATTCAAATTTTGCTAGGATCCTCGGATTCTAGCAAAATTTGGCAAAATGGCTTGGCCAACCGTTCGCGCTCACGAATTCTGCTTACGTAAACCTAGACAGAACATTATTAAGGTCATCGCAGCCTTGTTTAGTGGTCATTAGATCCAACGAACTCATCTAATCGGTTTGGGTTAGTGCCTGCGTACGTGTATAGATAGATAGATTAACTCTTTATTGCATCAGAAAAACATATTACACATAATAATATATTATAATATTATATATTATGGCATTATATGGTTTGGTGAAGAAACCGACATGTCCTAGAACTAAAAATTCAAAGACATTTTCCAAGTGCAGGAAAGGAGCCTCTTTGAGGCGCACTTAAATTTGTTTCCACGCACTGGTTCGAGAGAACCAGTGACTCGAATAGAATAGTGCCTGCTTGACTCATTCAAAACGCTTTTATAGAAAACGATAAAAATTATGCATAGCAACTACAATTGCCGCCATTCTAGAAAAGGCTAAATATTTTATTACAATATTTCTGTGGGCATTTTATTATATATTTTTATAGACATTGTGTATGGGCCCCGTTTTTGAACATTTTTATTGTGACAAAATAATTCAACCTCCATAGGTTGAACTATTTTGTTTCTTCCTGGTCTTAATTCATACCACGTGGGGTATCATTCAAGGTCTCATAGAATTGGGGATATTTTATCATAAATTTTGGCTCTCTCAAAATTGGGTTGAATGAACTTGCTTTTCTCGCGATTCTCAATTGCTTTCGTCTCTCCCGTACTTAGTTGGCAACATATTCAAAGCGCACCAGCAAAGGGTAAAAGCGGTGTGTCTCGCGTGTGCCGCTTCTAATGAGGCACACGGCTAACCACAGTATACCGTAGCCAGTGTTTTATCTCGAATGGTCATCCCGAATCATCGTACCCAGGATAATGCTTTTCAAATTTGAGGATCAATATCGCTATCAGGATATAATAAATAATTAAAACAATATTGGTGGACATTTCACACATCGCCATGTAGCCCCAAACTAAGCATAGCTTGTACTATGGGAACCAGATGACTGATAGAATACATAAATACATTTTTTTTTTGTAAAGACATACATATATATACATATTAACAACCAGACACAGAACTATAATATATAATTATATATATTCAAGACACAGAACGAACATTAATGCTCGTCACACAAATGTTTTTCCTGTGTGGGAATCGAAATCACGACCAACAGCTCAGATGGCAGAGTTACTAACCAACTGAGCTGCGAGGCCAGTCTTGATATGATAAATATAAATAAAAAGTTCAGTATGGTAAGTCGTATAACAGTATCGGTCTTCTTAGTTCTTCCAACATTGTTCTTGTTTCTTCAACATTGTAACGACGCTTTATCGTTGTATTGCCTTTTAATTTCACCTCGTTACTAACGTGTGAGCAATTATCTGTTGGAAACCAGCGTTGGTGTACGTCTATTAGTTGAGCTATGGCCGTGAGTCACGCATCTATTATGTATAGCGTAGAAAATCTGACTCTCCCAGGAAACCTCCGGCATTCCGTCCTCGGAGTAGCGTGCGCTTTAAATTGAACAACTTTTATGACGAAGTGACCTTTTTGGTATCACTTTTAGGGGGTTATTGTCCGTTATATTACTTTTTACGATTTGAAGAGAATTTAAAGAAACGAAACAAATATTCTGTATTTGTATATTTTCAGTTTCGGGCATATCGGCCGTAATGACTGGAAGGCCCAGCAAAACTCCAATTTATCAGTGGTAGACATCGAGCTTATTTGTGTATTGAATTTTTAATTTTATCACAGAAACATTATGCGAGATGAGGTTCTTGTTATTCAAAAGTATTTAAATCAATTTTTATTTATACTGGATACTTAAGGTCGATTTTTGAAATCATCGATAAATAGCATTTAAATTTACTGTAGATTCCTAGAACTTTTTTCTTGTACTTAAGTACTGTTTAAATCCACGAAATAATCTACATTGTGCTTCTTTCTAACGCTAGTAACACTATACTATAGTATAAAGTTCGTCAAATGTCACACTTATTTATTTTAATACCTACTAAAAAAAATCGTATTCATGCCACACTACCCGATACGTTTCCAATCTATTTATTTCTTTAAAAGACCGATTTTTTATCGAAATGACATAAGCGATGCATGTAAAAGTAGGATTCTGATAACTAATGTAGTCTAACCCAGAGTGGACCGAACCGTATTTGGGAACTACAAAACGGTGCTAACTTTATCTACCTAGATCCCACCCAAAAGTAGTTCAAAGCGGTTCCGATCTTCATATATCATTTTATTGGCGAATGTTGATCACGCCGATACCAACTGACTATAAATTCGTTCCTCATTAACGATGTATCAATTTTCATCCAGGTTTTTGATTAATGCTCACGTTCAAATTACATGACATAGCAGATGTTAAATTGCTTTTAAATAGGTTTAGGTTGCACTATAATTATTTGGTTATGGCAATTATCTTTAAATTACATTAATATAGTTATATACTTAGTTAATAAATAGGATAGGGTTGGAACAGGCGTCAAACTTAGCGATAAGTACGCGTGACCTTATGTTTTGAATATTATTGACGTTTCCTAGCCATTTCTTTATGAATTCTATGGAAATAAAGTTTTTGACTTTGACTTTGAATAATTTTAGACATTTATTTAGATGGTTCTTGTTCCTAGAAATATTCTTGAGATCTAAGAATAGAAATTACGGTTTCAATTTCGGAAAAAAATGGGCTACAAATATTCACCTGTGATTAGTTCTCTGTTCTCTATATCTCTCTTCTCTATCGTATTAAGTATCATATTAATAACTGTAACGCTTTCCACAGGTCTAAAATATCTGCACTCAGCGCGCATTTTACATCGAGACATCAAACCTGGCAATCTACTCGTGAACAGCAATTGTGTCCTCAAGATTTGCGACTTCGGACTAGCGAGGGTGGAGGAGCCAGACGCCAGCAAGAACATGACTCAGGAAGTTGTCACACAGTATTATAGGTGAGAGGATATAGCTAGTAATTATGGCTTGACTGGCCTTACAGCTCAGTTGGTAGTAACCCTGCCTTCTGCGCTGTAGGTTCGATTACCGCCCAGGACAAACATTTATGTGACGAGCTTTGATGTTCGTTTTGTGTCTGGGTGTCAATATGTATTATTTATTTATTTACTTATTTATTTATTTATTTAATGAACACCAACATAACATACATAAAAACATTAAATTGAGAGCTGAAGTATGAAAAGATACATGGTAAATGTTGTTACAACTAATGGTGAAGACTTCTTAGTCTAAGTGTGACAATTAAGTAGGTAGATAAAGTGAACAAAAAAAAAATCATTTACAATAAATTATACAAAATAAAAATAAAAAGATCAAGAGATAAATTTCGGTTATTAAAAACATAGATTATAATTTTAGAATTTCTTAAATTTAAACAATGAGTCAGCAAATATGTCAATTTTGGTGGACTTAGATATAATGTTATACTGTCTGCTTAGTCTTGGGTTAGAATTTGGGACTTCTAAATTAAAGAGTTTGTATCTAGTCGCTCTTGGCATTTTCACAGGTGTATTAAATGAGACAGTGGCAAGTAGGTCCGGACAATCCAAAATACCATTGACAAGCTTGTAAAGAAATATATTATCCAACATGATTCTACGATCCTGAAGTGAATTCAAGCTAAAGTGTTTCAACCTATCGTCATAAGATAATTTATGTATTTTTTTATTCATTATATTCATGTATTTACAAAAAAGTATATATACATGTATATCAGTTGTCTGGTTCCCATGATACAAGCTACGCTTAGCTTACTTTGGGGCTAGATGGCGCTCTGTGAAATGTCCACCAATATTTATTTATTTTCACGGCTCGTGTTATCTCATGCCGAATCGATTGGTATGAGCTAGCAAGCGTCAGGGCGAACCCGCTCCTCTGAGCCACCGGGACATTCCGTGGCGCCCGTGGAAACGTTTCAACATTACATAAATAAGTGTTTTATCCATCTATCTACATAACTGACTACTGATATGGAAGGAGAGACTAAAGACCAGGAACCGGAAGACAAGTGCAAGATGGCCCTCGTCACTAAAGACAATTGCAATCGTGTTCATTATAAGTGAACGCTAGTTTTAGCTTTAGTATTTTTCTTAGGAATTTCCTAGGAAACTGTGTCTATAGCCACCGAGGCGGCGGGCGCATTGTTGAGACTTGCATTCACGAAGGCTCTCAGATAGTTTTTTCGAGGTATTTGATTTGTAGTTTTTTCTTTTTAACGCAGGTCTGTTCTTTTCTTTTTGTCACGCTTAGAGAATCGTTGATTTTTTTCTTGACGACACTCATTTTCGGTCTCTTGACCGTGGATCTATAATAGCGAGGCTGCTCAGTATGCATTGGAGGTCATAAGTGTCATTGTGTTTTTGAAACTTCAAATCAATTATGCTAGTTTATATTTAATAGTTTTGATTCCGTTTTCTCTTCTCCTTACATTACTAAATTGATATTGCAATATTAAGTTCTTCGGTATCCGCCATTCTAAGTTATAATTAAACCGTTATAATGATAACACCTACATCCTAAGCTCTGCTAATTGGCAGGCGGCGAAGCCGACTCAAGGACGCAGTGGGTGATGAGCGGCAAAACACTGAATGGACGAATGACCTTTGTTACGTTGACCGCAGCTTTGAAAGTGGGCCACGGCTCGCGCATTTCACGTTATGTTTCCCAAAACTAGAGCCAACGCGACGCATTCGCATTCACTCGGCTAAAATATCTGCTGAGACGCCCCGTGCCTCGTGCAAGGCGTAGGCGATGCTTATTTTTCATTTACATCCTGAGAGAACCGCTTTTGTGAATTCCCTACGTCCCTTAGTTCTTCTTCGCCTTTTTTTCGGTGCCCGATCCGATTTTTTCCTCTTATTATGATTATCTGCGCGCAGCAGTTTCGTGTTTAAAATTGAAATATCTTGTATGTCTGTGATCGGCTACCGTCGTAATTATGCATACACACAGGTTCATGACCTTTTCGATTATGTTTTTATTTATGAACGCAATGCAATGCAGAATGGCTGCAGATTGAATTCAAGTTTTGATTCCCATATTTACACATAAATCTAAGCTATAAAAATAGAGGGCGTTGTTTACTCGTTTATTTGGCGACAAACTTGTTTCGTATTCATCCACTTTGCGTCTCTTTATGCGCAAGTTTTCCTGTTTATCGCATTCATGAATTTGTATCTATTACATCGTTATGAAGTGTCTCATTGGCTGAAGTAGCTTTTATCTAGACTTTCTTCTTATGCCAAACAGATCATAAAAATATCTTATCGTCTTCCGATCGATCGTTTATCGATAGACGAATTCAATTAAAAATTGTGTTCTTAAATATTCTTAGCGTGTTTGAAGCGAACAATGTTATTCAATGGTATGGATTCAATTCAAGCGTCATCTTACGGAAATCCATATTGGATAGTGGTATGTCATTGACGTTTTTGTCGTTACAACATGCCATAAATGTGAATTATAAGAATGTGGTTTACGATGGTGGTTGTTATGGACTATAAAATGAGACCATTATGGCTGTTCTCGATGTAAAATCTCAGGCTTTGGCTCAGAATTGTTGTATGACTAACTTACGTACTTACTGAGCAACAATACTACTCTAATGAAGTCGGTTATAAAGGAAGCGCTTCGCATTTTTTAATAATTGGCATGTCTAAAATTCGATGAGACGTAACGTCTACCAACCCTGATTAATGTGAATAGAAGCTTATCCATTCTCCCTGTGCGAGAGTAGGCCTCAATGAATAACTGGAGAAACTTTGACTGTGATACAAACATTTATCACTCACAAATAGCGAATGCTTATTAGTAAACACACTCCCTCTAAGAAGCTTTAGTCGTAGCCTAGTGACTTGTGAAGTGAATAAACTGAAAACGGTTTTGTATGAGTTAATGACACGTTTGAAATGGAGGTTAATTTCAATACCGTATTTGAATAATCCTGCCTTATAACTATAATTTCTCGTTTCAAATGTCCTAGTCATTAAATTCCGTATTATGTTTATGAATTAATTATCTATCAAGCATTGTTAGTTTAGTAATAAATAATTTTATTATATTCTTTCTTAGTTGATCAGTACACCTTCTCCTAGTCTAGTTGAAGAGATCGCGTGTTTTGGAGCTTCGTAGGGACAGGTGTATAGAGTTTTCCTTTCCTGTCATATTTACTCATCGCGTTTTGATCTATCTCTCGCTATCAGATAATCTGTCAATCACAATTCAGTTAGTAACATAAATATTATTAAATTTCAGAGCACCAGAGATATTGATGGGAGCGAATCATTACACGGCCGCGGTAGACGTCTGGTCGGTGGGTTGTATATTCGGTGAGCTTCTCGGCAGGCGGATACTGTTCCAGGCGCAGAGTCCAGTACAACAGGTAAGATTTAATTCAATCATTCAAACTAATGACTATATAGAAGTGGTGCAATAGTAGAGCCCTGTGATACTCTTTGAAGTTGAAGCTGCGCGTAGCTCTTGAAGTTGAGTGTGTGTCTATGTTCCCGTCGTATTCACTATTGCCTCAATATCTTCATAGTTTAACGAAATATCACAATAAAAAAAAACCTCACATGGCTAAGCGAGTGTTATTGACCATCAGGATGAAATTGACCATGCCTCAGAATATAGTTTCGATCAACACGGTCTGTATCTAGGCACAACTGCTATACGATCGTTTCTGCGTAAGTTTCTTTGGGAACTCCAAAATCGGATAGAAGAATTATATTGAATGTCTCGTGTGCCTGTAATTTCATATTCGTATTTATTTGCTTGCTTCAACTTAATATGTTGTTGGATCTCAAACCTTAAAAGCAACAAGTTCCATGTTCTTCAGTCGCATAGCTTCCATCCTAATTTTTAGTTTTAGTTAATAAAAGAGTTTCTTTTAGCATTCATTACAGCATTGGTCGAGGACATGCGGTATGATTCAAATCTGAGTGAGAGGTAATACCTCCGGAGGAGGAGATGAATATCATTAGCCTGTGAATTCACTAGCTTCCTTTATTTTCCAGCTTGAGTTGATAACAGAGCTTCTGGGTACGCCATCGCTTGAGGACATGCGGTACGCGTGCGCCGGTGCGCGGGCGCACATGTTGAGACGCGCGCCGCGGCCGCCTGCGCTCGCCGCGCTCTATACGCTCTCCGTGCAAGCCACACATGAAGCGGTGCATCTATTGGCACAGGTAAACTGAGAAAATTATATATAGGTAATCCATAGGTAACAAAAATGTTGGTCAGTCTTAACTGAAAAAAAGTAAAAAAAGAAAGCCCACCTGTAGGGGTTTCTGGTCTGTTCTCCCCATGGATAGGGTTTTGAACAGTCGTCAAACTTAGTGATAAGTACGCGCGACCTTATGTTTTGATTATTATTGACGTTTCTTTTGAATTTCTATATGAATTCTATGGAAATAAAGTTGTTGACTTTTGACTTTGACTTTTTACTTATCAAAAAAATAAAGATATTTACGATCATATCAGAAATAACATGATAAAACACGTACTACTGCATTTTCCAGATGCTCGTTTTCGACCCGGCGAAAAGAATTTCAGTAGTGGACGCGCTCGCCCACCCGTACCTCGAAGAAGGAAGACTCCGCTACCACTCGTGCATGTGCAAATGTTGCTACAGCTCCCCGCCCGCGGCCAGGCACTACTCGCCGGACCTCGAGCCTCAAGCCACGCACCCCTTCCACGACGGATGGGAGAGGAAACTCACCTCCGTGCACCAAGTCAAAGGTAACATATATATACATACATATCAACACCCAGACACAAAAACAAACATCTATGTTCGTCACACAAATGTTTGTCCTGTGTGGGAATCGAACCCACGACCTACAGCGCAGAAGGAAGGGTTATTACCAACTGAGCTATGAGACCAGAGTAAGCTCTCTATTAGAGATCCATTCCTCATTAGTCTCTTATGTGGAACTAGCTGTTGCCCGCGACTTGGTCCGCGTGGAATTCAGTTTTATCACGCACCCCTATTTTAGCCCTCGGAAAATTAGTCTAAGTTACTCCTTGTTACAGCTATCTGCCAGTGAAGGTCCCGGCAAAGTCGGTCCAGCCATTTCAGAGATTAGCCGGTACAAACAGACAGACAGACAGAAATTGTAAAAAAATGTTGTTTTGGTATATGTACCGTGTATACATCCATATGTACTTAGTAAAAAGCGGTTATTTTAATATTACAAACAGACACTCTGATTTTATTTATTTGTATTATGATTTTATCCTTATTGTTCCATGTCACTAATCCCCCAATTTCACGGAATCCACAGAGGAGATCCACAAGTTTATAGCGGAGCAACTGCAAACGTCCCGCGTACCGCTCTGCATTAACCCGCAGTCGGCGGCCTTCAAGAGCTTCGCAAGGTAAGGAGCCGCCTCGACAACCGCAACCAACCGACACTAGGTGATTTCTTTGCGATACGTTACCTTAAAGCAGTAACAGATTAAACTATTTGGCTGGGCCAACCAATTGTGCAGATAAATTGGGGTTTACAACGGACGAGCCAATCGTTAGCCCGGTCCAAGTCGTTACTGCTATATAAGTTTACGGACGTTAGTAACTGAAATGGTATTAGGGTTGGCTCGACATGGCTATACACTATGCAATATGTCTGGATGTTTAGATGAATTGGTTGTATGGTACAGCCAAATTGGATCGTCTGTTACTGCTTTTACACGCTTAGCGACCACTCGCACCCGACGGCCACGACTAGTCCACCCGAGGCGTGCAGACGACATTGATAACGTTTAGACTATATTGCCAATCGCTAACTTTGAACCCTATTACTTGGTCATAAGGTTCAAACGTGCTGTCTCAAATCCTGCCATTATCCTTTTGAACCCTATTGCTCAGTGATAGGGTTGAAATTTGTAAGAAATACTGGCCATTCATAATCCTAAATCGGTATTAATATCAATACTACATACAGGTTCAATCATATTTAGTTTGGTGATAAGGTTCAAATATGACGCTAGAAATATTTGCCAACTATCAGTAATATCACCGCTTTTGAACTTTATTACTATGTAGTAAATTTTGAATATATGTTTAACGGTGTCCTAGTCGGCTAATTTCTAAGGTTACAGTGCGATGCATACTATATCTCAAGATGGAAGCGATTGTCTGTAATATATAAGTACTTTAAAAGGTGACAGTAAATTTTGCTGTAAATATACACTGTTTGGTTTATTTATATAGAAACACTTAAAAACAGTGAAAGATCGTTTTAGACGCTCAATTCTCACAAATTAAAGAAAGAGATACATTGAGCAGTTTTTTTTAAATTCCTTATTATCGTTTAATACCAAGTCACGAAAACTATTCGAGTATCATGTCTTAGATGTGGGTACCGAAAACAAATAATTCAGTAAAATTTGTTTATTCAATTTTTTTCTTATACCAAAAACATGAAGTTCTTAAGATCAAGATAGATTTTGAAGATTTAAGAGTTTGATGGAACTTAGTAGGTACATAATTCTACTTTTCACCTGACCTGCTAGTAATATTAATAGTCGCCTTCGTTCACTCAATGGTCGCATAAATAGCCAATTCGGACAGCCACAAGCGTGTATAACTTTGTGTACGATATTTTCGCGGAATCCCAGTGTTGTCTGCAGGCCGGAGAGATAATAAAACAGAGAAAGCAAACGGTCATCACAACGAAATGTGGCACGGTACACTATGTGTGCACGGAATGCACTGTCGTGTTTTACCGCTACTTTACCCCCTTCAAAGGAGGGCAGTAGGACTAGCAACTCGGTGGTCGCAGAAGTAAAGAGCCTATGTCGCAATAGCAATCCCCTTTCCTCGTCCGTAGACAGATAAGTGACGTCACACAGTGAGAAATTAAATCAGTCTTATTATTCCGAAATTTTCTCATTTACATATTATTCCTAGGTCCCTAGCGTGTTTTGTCAATCCTATTTTAATAAGTATCTAAGGTGGATAAATAGTCACTTAGCGTCAACTGTAAGTAGTAAATTGATTTAATGGGTCTAGGAGCCATTCTATTCATAAAAAAGTCTTTATAGTCATGGCTCAAGGTTATGGTGTAGTAATAATGACTGAATGGATCAAAGGATAACGGTTAACATCAAGCGGGTGGTCACCACTTATAAAATTATCCATCTAGCAGTTTAGAAATATCAATCGAGCAGTGAATTTTTTAGACTAATTAGGGGTTAGATGACTGTTATACTATTTAGGGGTATTTAGGGGTTACAGTAGAGATACTAAATTCAATTTCTGTATGTGACGTCACACTATATCAGTCTACGGTATTCCATCCTTCATGTTCCCGCAAATCGATGATCACGCCTACCACAGTACGGGTCGATTTTACGAGAGCCCGAATTGTGCATGGGTTTTACATTTCCGCGCTTCAAGCGATGACCACGCAGTCGCTTTCGAGGCAATATCAACCCTCTTGAAATGTGTTTCACGCTTTCTAGCCAGTAGCAGCTGTTAGTAGTTGTAGTCAGAGAGCCGATAAGCGTTTTTCCCGCGTACCGCAAACACGATTGTGAGCAAATATTGACATATCAAAAGTCCCAAAATTTCCTGAGCAATGAAAACAGTACCGATATGGCAAAAGTGATGATATTTTTATCGACAGATGAATATCTTGGTTTCATGTGACGAAAATTCCAAAGCCAATTTCTATAACTATTTTCAGTCTGAATCCAGACTCAAGTTGTTTCAATAAACTTTTAATATAAATCCTTCATAAAAACGCTGCTTGTGTAGTAGTTCTAGAGTTTCTTAATTCTATTCTCATTAGGGTCCCTCGCAAATAAATCACCCCGATAAATGTAGACATAATGTTTTAAAAAGTAAAAAAAGAAAATGCCTTTCCCGGTAACCAATGTTAATAGTAACTCACAAATGATTCGTGTACGCGCTGCGTGGGAGACTTGGCGATCACCTCTCCAACGGATAGTAAATAACCAGCTTTTTCTGTGTTTTTGCGACAGCTCTAGAACGGGTACGAAAACAAAAGTTTGTTCCCCTTTCAAGACGGCGGCAAAAATACTACTGCTATCACCCGTGATATTTCTATGCGCCGCGTAATACACCCCGAGTCCCAGTAAGCGCCCAGCACGCCATTGCACATCTGTTGTCCATTCATGTATCCCTAGTACTTTTAAATGTTGTTTGATCTATAAACATACAGATGGGATTTAGTGCATGATAGATATATATACTGGGATGGGTAGATACGGTCTGAGAACCGATGGAAGCTGGCACGAGTTAATTACCGGTAATATTGTTCAATCATCGCTGTCAAAGTTCTATTTAAGAACAGAGTACTGTACTGACTGCGTGTACTAGACTGAGTAACGTCAATTGAATTGAGCATGAAACCAAACTGAAAGATAAAAAAGTAATTGACAGCAAATTATATTGCTCATTTATATTCAAACAACTTTTAAAAGTAGATAATCCTAAAGCGCGCGGACATAGTGCGTTAGGGCAACATTGTATAATTGTCTGAATAGAATTAATTTATAGTAACGCTAAAAATACCTCCACGATTTTGCACTTAGAAGAACAGAATTATTGAACAAGAAACTCAAATTAATTTCAAAATAAAATGTTGCCATCTCGTGCGATAGTAGTTCCGTTGTTTCAAAAGGGTTGATCGTTAGATTCGTCGCGCTCCTTTCTCGGTTCGGTTGCAGTGCATGTTACGCGAATGTTCTGCAGTTGTTTGCATTCTTATCTGAGGTATGAAGTTTGCCATTCAAAATTTGACATATCATTTAGGGCTCTGGTAGACGAGTGGAGTTTATGGTAGTCGCTGTTTAATCAACGGTACTCGGCGATCATTTCACGATAAACAACTGAAGCCTACCTAAGAGTGTAATTATTTCGACAAGTTGTTTCAGTTTGTCAGTCTACCGCATCCGTCACTGTTTTGTCTATTGCCCCAGATAAAGTCTGGCGATGACACATTTGGCCAAATTGCAATTAAAAAATGCTGCTTGTCTATAAGAGCCTTTAGTAACAGCTCGAGTAATACAACTTTAGAATCGATTCACAAAAATGGCCAACTTTTACTCGGTAGGAGGATGAATCATTGTTTTCATATTATGATTTGAATACTGTTAAATACAATGTTTTTTATTTTTTATTCGGATGTTAGAGGGTCATATTGCCATCCCAAACGTCATCTTAAATAGACCTTTATGACAAGTTGTTAAGGCTCATTTGAGCGTGGGGTGGAAGTAGTGCATGAGTAGAGGTAAGCACAGTGCCATGCTCGGGGTTGTGGTGCAACAGTATTGTAGACATTCAAGTAGTTTGTGATGCAGTTTTGCTATAAAGTTCTCTTTTATTATCATTATTTTTATTCCAGTAAAGTTAATTAACGGACCATTAGGTCCGATTTTAATTTTTTTGCATGTCTCTCTTAATGGCTCGGTGGATTCTGGATTTTATTTGAATAAGCTCTTATAACACAGTTATTACAAAAATACTTCAAAATAAAAAATATAATTAGAATATATGTTACCTCACTTGCCATAGAAAATGATTGCTTGGTAACCAAGCTTTTGTGTGTTGATCTGATATTGGGTCCCTAGATAATCCATAAAGTTAATAACCATAAACATACATTATGAAAATCATTTTTTTTTGCTGTAATTTTCCAAACTGATTGATACAATGAACAAGCTAAAATGGAAGAGTTTTTCTTCGATGACAATGTTCATGGCTTTGACGTTAAAAATTCTAGTTGCGATTAGAGTATTTGTGATAAAACAAAATTATTTCCTTGCAACTCAGAAAGTATCTGATCAACGATATTTCACTTAACATGACCATAATACCAAAGGCATTGCTGTTATGTGGAGAATATCACTTTCTTATGGCATGGGATCGTTACGTCACTTCACATCAAAAACTTAGACTTCTTTCATACAGAGCAATTTGCATCCGTGAATCCATCGAGCGAGAATGTGGCGCGGGTGTGGGTCCCTTTTCTTACCGTCGTCTTGACTAACCTCGGTGCGACACTTGCGTTCCATTGCAGCTCGACAGTCGCCCACCCATCCGAACTGCCGCCTTCGCCCCACCAGTGGGAATGACGCTCCGAACGACGCGCCCTCTACACAGACAATCGATAAGCGACCGTACTTTGAACACAACACGGGCCAAAATGCCTAGATCTGCTAATGTCATGTGATATTACAGTTGAGATATGGTAAATTTTTGTCAAATGCCGTTACAAAGTAAATACTTCAAATGTATTTGTGGCAGTACGAATTAACTTAAAAAGACAATCGTAAATTCAAAGAAACAAAAAAAATGCTTTCAGGCCTGCTTATTAGAATATATTATTATATTACTTTCAAGTTGTCACATCTTTAGCAGCTCTACGCTGAATCCTCTCACCGTTCGCCTTCCTCTATACGAAATGACGTCACATCTTGTGTGACGTCCGAACGAAGTTTGAATTTTGCATGAGATTTGACGTCACATTTCGAGTAACGCCTGCAGAACGGTTCAGAACAAGTGAGCAACCGCACACGGTTATTGAATTGTACGACAACGCAGCTTTAATTTAATTATGTAGTCATTTGTTGTAATTTAAATGTATTGCGTTGTCGTTAGGTTCAAATTCATTTGTAAGTGTAGTGGTAGCTCGTCAAAGCGAAGCGTTGTAATAAAATGTATAGCAATACAAAGTGTAAAGTAGATTATTAGATAATTTTGTTCAATTCGATACTTAAATTACATCACATAAATTTACTATCAATTGTAATGAAAAAAAATATCTCTTTGATATTTCTCGAATCTCGTTGAAATGTAAGCGGCTGTCAATTGACGTCGCAACGCTAATATAACCTCAATTTGACGTTTAAGGCAGCTCGCGCTTTGCTTAACCAAAAAGTTAATGCCTGTACGTCTTTCGTATGTTATTTGTAGCTTAGATATCTGTAGTATAGTTTTGAGGACTCAGTATCTACATATTGTTGTAACTGAGAGAGTTATAACTAGTGTTTGTGGGTAAAGTCACTAACGAAACGTAACGTATGACCGGTTATCTGGAAAGACGAATATGATAGATATGGATTATTGTCAGTTGACATTATGTATCTAGCCTAATGTTTATTTACTAAGCTTTGTGTATTAGATATAGTTGTATGATTTGTATTTGAATTCCATAACATATTGTTGTTATGTAACGACATTTTTCTTTTATCAGGCCTGTATGGTGTGATATGTTTGGTATTAGACGTTGAAAGCAATAAACGTTGCAATATTATAAACGTGTTAATAATACATTTTTGTTTTATAATAATAGTTTCTTATTGTAAGATAGTGTGTATTTGTTTGTTATTCTAAAGCTGCGTACAGACTACCGTTTCGTACTTAAACGATCAGTTGTCAGTGTGCCAACTTGAATCTCCAGATTGGCGTCTGTACGTAGCTTTATAATCATTTGTAATAAGCTTATTCCTGTAACACCATTTGTATGTAACATCGACTGAACAATTTTACGTAGTTAGGTTAGAATAGCCATTAGAATATGAAATGGAAATGATAAAGTAAAAAAAACAAAAATATTATACGGTTAATTCAGATCATCGCGTAGTGAGATATATACATCAGTGTGTTTGTATATGCAGCGTGTAATTCGAGCATTTAATAGTATATATTAGAAGTTTGATATAAATGTATACATAATATGTGTTAGTGCGCGTGAAATATTTTAATATGACATCATAATATTGACACTATCGTACATTTACAAAATAGATGTTTCCATTCATCACGCTGCGTTACTCTAGGATAGGAAGACTTTGTGTGAGTGTCAAGCGACGTCGTAGCCTTAAAACTAGTTCAAAACTAATGTGAATGAATGTAATGTAAATAAACAAAACGCATAGTATTAATTTTAGATTCTAGTTGGTAATGGGATGTAAACCGAAGTAGTAGCCCGCACAGAAAGGAAAACTTTAGTGCTGTTGCGTGATTCCGCTTCAACATATTGAAAGTAGCCTATTTACACACGAAAATACTACCGGCTCTTTATAAACCCCTCTAAAACAAGAAACAAGGACGCCATTTTGTGAATTCAAACTAAACAAGATGGCGGCCGTATTAGTTGGTCACGCATCAGCAGTTGGTTTTGATGGTACAAAGGAGGCGACCTTGTGTTTGGCACGCTCTCAGTTTCTACATTTCAATAAATAGCTCAAAAACATTCATACATTACATATTTCAACTTTGAACAATGAAGCTAACATTTGGATGCAAAATGGTATGTAAAAATTGATGGCGCCCAAACACGGCCGCGACAGACCCACCTTGCCTTATCTCAGAAAACTGTCACTGTGATCCATTAAGGCCTACGCAGACCGGGACGGCATGGCAAGGGATTTTGCCGTGAGTCAGCGCACACTGGCCGCTTAGATACCGCGGCATTCCAGCACTTTGCCACGGCATGCCACGGCGTGCCGCGGCACGACAAAGCACGCCTCAGCGACTCCTGCTGCCTGATACACTTTTAGTCTTCAGTTGCGTTTGATCGAGTGTTGGTGTGCCTCAGTTTTAAAATGGTAGATTGGGATTTGGTGTTGATATCGATTATTGCAGATGAAGAAGAAGGTGCACAGGCTAATAATAGGGATAGAAGAAGATTTTGGGTTGATAATTTATGGAAAGAAAGGGAATCAAAGGGTGAATTCAATAATTTATTTAATGATTTAAAATACGACGTGCAAAAATTTTATGACTATCATAGAATGGATTATGAGAAATTTCAAGCACTGTTGAATATATGTCGACCATATATCGAAAAACAGAGGACCAATTTTCGCAACCCCATTGAAGCCGATCAGAGATTATCCTTGTGTTTGAGGTGGGTAGTTAAATGATTGTATAAGTTTTATTTTTTCTTCTTTTATTAAATTAAAAAAAAAAAACAATATTTTTTGCCAAGTACAATCATGTATTGTAGACACATAATAACGATTTTCAAGTTTTTGCACTGATAAACCTTCTCACTGATAATCCCTGGATCTTTATTTGTTTTTACTTAATTTAGAGTACCTACTAGTTTAGATTAGTTTCGTATTCAGAAACTGCAGTTTTGTAGCCAGACCCCGAAGCAGCTTCATAACCAGAGCCTGAGGTGGTTTCATAGCTAGAGACATCTTCAGATGTTGGAGCTGGAGTTCCCTCTATGTATTTTAATTCGGCGTCAGTTACCACATTAAATATTTGTCTCTTTATTTGGACCTGCACTCTTTCTGGTAGTTTTTTTACTGTGGCAGCCATTGTTTGAAAGAACGAATCAATGGGGTCCACCTCCTTTTTCGATTCAATGTATTTATTTAGTATTTCAGCAGTTGTTGTAGGTTCTGGTCTTATTAAGGAATGGTGTGAATCATTGGTCATTCGCGAAACTGAACGTTCATCATTATCATTGACAGCGGATTCTGCGAAAGAAGTCTGCGTATCCTCTGAAGAGGAGTCCAGATTCGAGGTTTGTTTTCTGTGCTGAATGAATTTTTTCAAAAACTCCAGCTCTTTTTCAAACTTGATAGGGCGTCGCTTTGTGTACGGGTCACCACTCTTTGTTTTTCTGTTATTCAGAGCTTTCCTAAAATTATTACGTATATTACCCCATATTTTCTGGCATTCTTCACCTAAAACAAAACATAAGCAGGTAAAATGGTATAGAAACAGAATAAGTAGGTAATGGGAAAAGGCCTTAGATAGTGACTAGGTTAGCACCAGCTGTGTTTATGGGATTATATTGAGCTAATCTTTTTCTAAGTAGAAATTACCACTGGCATTACGGTGACGGAAAAATATCATGAGGAATTCATAATTATATATAAATACGTAAACTGTATTATTTAATTGACTTTGTTTAACTGTGTGCCCTGTCTTTCACTCTGCCTCACTTACCCCTAATTATATTATCTTTCAGATTTTTGATCACGGGAAGTAGCTTCAAGTCTCTAGGTTACAGCTATCGCATGGGGTTTAGTACAGTGCGCTCTATCGTACATGAAACTTGCCGAGTCATTTGGAATGCCCTAAGACCTAGTGTTATGCCAAAACCAACAAGGGAAAAATGGACGCGAATCGCGATGGAATTTGATGAAAAATGGAATTTCCCGAACTGCATCGGTGCAATAGATGGTAAACATTTCAGGATAAAAGCACCTCGCAATAGTGGAAGTCTCTACATAAACTATAAAAAGTTTTTCAGTATCGTACTACTAGCGGTTGTGGATGCAAATTATAAATTTGTGATTGCAGATGTAGGATCATATGGACGAAATAGTGATGGAGGTATAATGCAAAACTCAATATTTGGAAAAAAATTGACTTCTAATGCCCTCGATATTCCCCCAAAAAAACGTTTACCGAGGACAGATCTTGAGTTGCCGTATGTTTTTGTAGCAGACGAGGCTTTTCCGTTAACCACAAACATTATGAGACCATTTAGTGGCGATCGATTGACAGATGAAGCAATGAAAATATACAATTATCGTTTGAGTAGAGCCAGGCGTATCGTCGAAAATGCATTTGGTATACTTCAAGAACGTTTCGAATTATGTCAAAAAGGAATTCAGGTTCAACCAAAATATGTTGATAATATCATTTTAGCATGTACTTGCTTACACAATTTCATCATAGGTGGTACAAGCACAGAAAGCCAAAATATAGCAAGTGTAAGCATTAATTTAGAAAACGATAATAATATGAACAATGCATTAGATGGTATGACAGTACGGGAGATGTTTAAAGATTACTTTAGGTCTGATGAGGGCTCTATTCCATGGCAAAACGATATTGTAAATAGACATTAATACTGTGTTAAATCTTAAAATATAATTATAGTGCAAAAATATTTACTTACCTGTTTTATTCATTTCTATTCCAATTCTTTTCCACGCATTGTTCTTCATTTGAGTGTTCATATAATGTTTTGATGACATATTATATAAATAATCATAGTCTTGAACTAAAGTTATTAATTTTTCCTCCATGTTGGAATAAAAAACGTAAAAAACTGGTCTCCGAAAAAATCACGTAGCACAGTCGTCAAAGACGCGGGCGCAAATGGATGGTCAATATTGGTGTGCATTCCCCGCTTCTCTACTCCCGCCGCCGCACCCCGCAGTATATCACTACGAGCGCCGGAGTCCGTGGCATGCCGTTGCCTACCGCAGTATGCCACGGCATCCCGCCACGGGAGCCTGTGGCGCGTGTTGCGATAAAATCCCTTTCAATGCCACGGCATCATTTTAAAGCATAGCAATTTATGTCGTATTTCTGTACCAGTACGGTTGAATGTCCATTAGTAAAAATTAAAATCCCTTGCCTTGCCGTCCCGGTCTGCGTAGGCCTTTAGGCGTAATTATTGGACTCTTATATTGCTAACAGACGTTGCGTCCTGTAATTACACCGTGTTACGCGACTTCCGACTGTATTGGTAAGACAAATAGAAACTAATTAGCTTGTGCGATTTACAAACTCGCTTAGTCGGAGATCACTTAATACGGTGTACAGTCGGATGCAACTAGAAACGTCTCTTAGCAATATTAACAAAACCGTACACACCTGTTTAAATAGTGTGTCCATGTAAATACTAGGCGAGTGATTATTAGAACATTTTTGTCTTCGTTTTGAATAAGGACGCTTCTTATGCCGTTAACACTCCTCCGAAAGTTGTATATAGATTAATAGATAAATATAGGACCTACTTGTGTTGTTGGAATTTGCAGTAGAGACGGATGCCGCGCATGGATCGCTGGGAAGATATAACATTGTCTATTCGATTCAAATAACGACATATTTGAAGTTAGTTTTCGACAGCCATTCGTCTATTCGATTCACATAAAGACATTTTTCAAGCTATATTTCGACGGCCATTAGTCTATTCCATTCATATAACGTCATTTTTCAAGCTATATTTCGGCAGCCATTTTGTGGTATGAGTTAACGCGAAAGACGATCAGTTTCTCAACTGCAGTTCCAACTATGGAGGAAACGCGGTTAGCGCCTTTTAGCGCCGAACCCTTGAGTTAATACTTTGTAATTGTACTACGTATTGCGCTTCCGAAGATCTCGTATAATTATTTTAAGTTTAAGTACACGACTGTTTAATTACACACAAGTAATTTTTAGTTTAAGGCGACATCAGGTATGATTAACGGCCAGTCAGCCAATGCTTACTTTATTCCTAATCGCCTCGCGATGGCGAAGCTTCAACGCTGGCGATCGGTTCTAGTTATAATTTCCTATTGTAAATATTTTTGGTAAAACATCTCTTGTCATTAGACTCCGTAATTAAGTTTTGTGTTCAATAAACAACATTAATTATTTAAACAATTGCAAAAACAAAAAAAATGCAAGATAATATGAATGTACGTCTTTGTGTTATAAATAATTTTAGTGTTTACCAGTCGGAATGTAAATAGTAGGTATTTGTGCACTGATAGTATTTTTTAAGTTACTCTTAATTATATATAATAATACCAAATGGCTGTCATTACGTCATCGTATCACCCAAGACAACGTACACAATAAGACTTAGTAGAGACGGTCGCTTCCAAGCAAGAACATACTTATTTGAGTTTTCCTAATGTACATGTGATTTTATGTTAGCACTAGAGATGTACCGAACAAAATTACCGACTACCCCGCAATTTTTTTCCAGCTTATTTTTATTTATTTGAGCTTTCCATATATATAAAATGAAAGCAACGCATTACATTGCAAAATGTATTGTTTTTTTTAATAATGATATTCTACCTTTAAATACAGTTATGTTTATAAAATTTAATATCATTGATACGTACAGCATAGCTCTACCGAATAAGTTTATGTTTATTTTTATTTTGTACTATTTTTCTACTTTTCACGAGTGTGCGTAACAAACAAGGTGAAAGATAGCCCTCTCAGGCTCTGCTTACCCCATCGGGGATAAAGGCGTGAATCTATTTATGTACTATATTTTATGGAGTTGTTTTGGTCTCGAATGCCCTCAAATCCGATGCAAGCGCCGCTGTGACGCTGTTAGTAGACGTTCTAGATAAATATAGTATGTCGGACAGTATCTTTCATTTGCGGACAAAATTATTTTTACAATAGTTTCGATCGACTGGTTTTCGATCGATCCTAAATCGGTACAATGTAGTTACAGTTTTACAATAGTTTCGATCGACTGGTTTTCGATCGATGCTAAATCGGTACATCTTTAGTTACAGTTTCACAGGCCGGATAGATGTTTCACAATTATTTTGCTCATTTTCCCATTTCGAAACCAAAATGTTTACTATCTGGTTGTGAAACATTCACAAGTCACCAACATGAGTTATTTTATGTTTTGTTTACTTCGGTATGAAACGGGAACTAGGAAAGGGTTATGTAAAATGTAAATATGAAAGTGTTTCTGTCGTGTACCGAGTTAATTAGATGCATTTTACCATATATTTGCGAACTGCCAAAACTATTGTAATAATTTTGTAGCGATACGTACGCGGCCGTTTGGGCAAACAATCTGTCACAACAAAATATAATTACCGACTATGTTTTATCTGAAACATTCCAAAAAAATATTTGGTTCCTAGTGACTAAATCTTCTAAACGTTCTTAGATTGGTTTGGTTCCTAGTGACTAAATCTTCTAAACGTTCTTATTGGTTTGGTTCCTAGTGACTAAATCTTCTAAACGTTCTTAGATTGGTTTGGTTCCTAGTGACTAAATCTTCTAAACGTTCTTAGATTGGTTTGGTTCCTTGTGACTAAATCTTCTAAATGTTCTTAGATTGGTTTGGTTCCTTGTGACTAAATCTTCTAAACGTTCTTAGATTGGTTTGGTTCCTTGTGACTAAATCTTCTAAACGTTCTTAGATTGGTTTGGTACCTTGTGACTAAATCTT